>OY294029.1:32000079-33200079 GCA_958510845.1 Cantharis nigra
TCCATCAGTAACTTTCCATCACTAATTTTCCATCACTAATATTTCATCACTAATTTTCCATCACTAATTTTCCATCACTAATTTTTAATCACTAATTTTCCATCAGTAACTTTCCATCACTAATCTTTAAACTTTATCGTTAATCTTTAATCTTTAAACGCTAATCTTTAATGACTAATCTTTCATCACTAATCTTTAATAACTAATCTTTAATCACTAATTTTTAATCACTAATCTTTAATCGCAAATTTTTAATTGCTAATTTTAAATCACTAATTTTTCATCACTAATTTTTAATAAATAATTATAAATCACTAATTTTTAATAAATAATCTTAAATCACTAATTTTAAATTACTAATTATTGATCACTAATGTTTAATCACTAATGTTAATTCACTAATTTTCCATCACTAACCTTTCATTACTAATCTTTAATAACTAATTTTTAATCACTAATCTTTAATCACTAATTTTGTCATCACTAATCTTTAATCACTAATTTTCCATCACTAATATTTCATCACTAATTTTCCATCACCAAATTTCCATCACTAATTTTCCATCACTAATTTTCCATCACTAATTTTCCATCACTAATTTTCCATCACTAATTTTTAATCACTAATTTTCCATCAGTAACTTTCTATCACTAATCTTTAATCACTAATTTTCCATCACTAATATTTCATCACTAATTTTCCATCACTAATTTTCCATCACTAATTTTTAATCACTAATTTTCCATCAGTAACTTTCCATCACTAATCTTTAAACTTTAATCGTTAATCTTTAATCTTTAAACGCTAATCTTTAATGACTAATCTTTCATCACTAATCTTTAATAACTAATCTTTAATCAATAATTTTTAATCACTAATCTTTAATCGCTAATCTTTAATTGCTAATTTTAAATCACTAATTTTTCATCACTAATTTTTAATAAATAATTATAAATCACTAATTTTTAATAAATAATCTTAAATCACTAATTTTAAATTACTAATTATTGATCACTAATGTTTAATCACTAATGTTTAATCACTAATTTTCCATCACTAACCTTTTATTACAAATCTTGAATAACTAATCTTTTAATCACTAATTTTTAAACACTACTCTTTAATCATTAATCTTTAATCACTAATTTTCCAAAACTATTTTTCCATCACTAATTTTTAATCACTAATTTTCCATCACTAACTTTTCATTACTAATCTTTAATAACTAATTTTTAATCACTAATCTTTAATCACTAATTTTCCATCACTAATATTTAATCACTAATTTTCCATCACTAATTTTCCGTCAATCACTAATGTTTAATCACTAATGTTTAATCACTAATTTTTCACCACTAACCTTTTATTACTAATCTTTAATAACTAATCTTTTAATCACTAATTTTTAAACACTACTCTTTAATCATTAATCTTTAATCACTAATTTTCCATCACTAATTTTCCATCAGTAACTTTCCATCACTAATCTTTAATCACTAATCTTTAATCACTAATCTCTAATCGCTAATCTATAATCGCTCATCTTTAATCGCTCATCTTTAATCTCTAGTCTTTAATCACCAATCTGTAATCACAAATTTTCCATCACTAAACTTTAATCACTAATCGTAAATCACTAATTTTAAATTACTAATTTTCAAACACTAACGTTTAATCAATAATTTTCCATCACTAACCTTTCATTACTAATCTTTAATAACTAATTTTTAATCACTAATCTTTAATCACTAATTTTGTCATCACCAATCTTTAATCACTAATTTTCCATCACTAATATTTCATCACTAATTTTCCATCACTAATTTTCCATCACTAATTTTCCATCACTAATTTTCCATCACTAATTTTCCATCACTAATTTTCCATCACTAATTTTTAATCACTAATATTCCATCAGTAACTTTCCATCACTAATCTTTAATCACTAATTTTCCATCACTAATATTTCATCACCAATTTTCCATCACCAATTTTCCATCACTAATTTTCCATCACTAATTTTTAATCACTAATTTTCCATCAGTAACTTTCCATCACTAATTTTCCATCACTAATATTTCATCACTAATTTTCCATCACTAATTTTCCATCACTAATTTTTAATCACTAATTTTCCATCAGTAACTTTCCATCACTAATCTTTAAACTTTATCGTTAATCTTTAATCTTTAAACGCTAATCTTTAATGACTAATCTTTCATCACTAATCTTTAATAACTAATCTTTAATCACTAATTTTTAATCACTAATCTTTAATCGCAAATTTTTAATTGCTAATTTTAAATCACTAATTTTTCATCACTAATTTTTAATAAATAATTATAAATCACTAATTTTTAATAAATAATCTTAAATCACTAATTTTAAATTACTAATTATTGATCACTAATGTTTAATCACTAATGTTAATTCACTAATTTTCCATCACTAACCTTTCATTACTAATCTTTAATAACTAATTTTTAATCACTAATCTTTAATCACTAATTTTGTCATCACTAATCTTTAATCACTAATTTTCCATCACTAATATTTCATCACTAATTTTCCATCACCAAATTTCCATCACTAATTTTCCATCACTAATTTTCCATCACTAATTTTCCATCACTAATTTTCCATCACTAATTTTTAATCACTAATTTTCCATCAGTAACTTTCTATCACTAATCTTTAATCACTAATTTTCCATCACTAATATTTCATCACTAATTTTCCATCACTAATTTTCCATCACTAATTTTTAATCACTAATTTTCCATCAGTAACTTTCCATCACTAATCTTTAAACTTTAATCGTTAATCTTTAATCTTTAAACGCTAATCTTTAATGACTAATCTTTCATCACTAATCTTTAATAACTAATCTTTAATCAATAATTTTTAATCACTAATCTTTAATCGCTAATCTTTAATTGCTAATTTTAAATCACTAATTTTTCATCACTAATTTTTAATAAATAATTATAAATCACTAATTTTTAATAAATAATCTTAAATCACTAATTTTAAATTACTAATTATTGATCACTAATGTTTAATCACTAATGTTTAATCACTAATTTTCCATCACTAACCTTTTATTACAAATCTTGAATAACTAATCTTTTAATCACTAATTTTTAAACACTACTCTTTAATCATTAATCTTTAATCACTAATTTTCCAAAACTATTTTTCCATCACTAATTTTTAATCACTAATTTTCCATCACTAACTTTTCATTACTAATCTTTAATAACTAATTTTTAATCACTAATCTTTAATCACTAATTTTCCATCACTAATATTTAATCACTAATTTTCCATCACTAATTTTCCGTCAAACACTAATGTTTAATCACTAATGTTTAATCACTAATTTTTCATCACTAACCTTTTATTACTAATCTTTAATAACTAATCTTTTAATCACTAATTTTTAAACACTACTCTTTAATCATTAATCTTTAATCACTAATTTTCCATCACTAATTTTCCATCAGTAACTTTCCATCACTAATCTTTAATCACTAATCTTTAATCACTAATCTCTAATCGCTAATCTATAATCGCTCATCTTTAATCGCTCATCTTTAATCTCTAATCTTTAATCACCAATCTGTAATCACAAATTTTCCATCACTAAACTTTAATCACTAATCGTAAATTACTAATTTTTAATCACTAACGTTTAATCACTAATTTTCCATCACTAACCTTTCATTACTAATCTTTAATAACTAATTTTTAGTCACTAATCGTTAAACACTAATTTTGTCATCACTAGTCTTTAATCACTAATTTTCCATCACTAATATTTCATCACTAATATTTCATCACTAATTTTCCATCACTAATTTTCCATCACTAATTTTTAATCACTAATTTTCCATCAGTAACTTTCCTTCACTAATCTTTAATCACTAATCTTTAATCACTAATCTTTAATCGCTAATCTTTAATCGCTCATCTTTAATCGCTCATCTTTAATCTCTAATCTTTAATCACCAATCTGTAATCACAAATTTTCCATCACTAAACTTTAATCACTAATCGTAAATTACTAATTTTTAATCACTAACGTTTAATCACTAATTTTCCATCACTAACCTTTCATTACTAATCTTTAATAACTAATTTTTAATCACTAATCTTTAATCACTAATTTTGTCATCACTAATCTTTAATCACTAATTTTCCATCACTAATATTTCCTCACTAATTTTCCATCACTAATTTTCCGTCAATCACTAATGTTTAATCACTAATTTTCCATCACTAACCTTTTATTACTAATCTTTATTAACTAATCTTTTAATCACTAATTTTAGAACACTATTCTTTAATCACTAATTTTTAATCACTAAATTTCCATCAGTAACTTTTCATCACTAATCATTAATCACTAATCTTAAATCACTAATCTTTAATCGCTAATCTATAATCGCTCATCTTTAATCATTCATCTTTAATCTCTAATCTTTAATCACCAATCTGTAATCACAAATTTTCCATCACTAAACTTTAATCACTAATCGTAAATCACTAATTTTAAATTACTAATTTGTAATCACTAACGTTTAATCACTAATTTTCCATCACTAACCTTTTATTACTAATCTTTAATAACTAATTTTTAATCACTAATCTTTAATCACTAATTTTGTCATCACTAATCTTTAATCACTAATTTTCCATCACTAATATTTCATCACTAATTTTCCATTACTAATTTTCCATCACTAATTTTCCATCACTAATTTTTAATCACTAATTTTCCATCAGTAACTTTCCATCACTAATCTTTAATTACTAATTTTCCATCACTAATATTTAATCACTAATTTTCCATCACTAATTTTTAATCACTAATTTTCCATCAGTAACGTTTAATCACTAATTTTCCATCACTAACCTTTCATTACTAATCTTTAATAACTAATTTTTAATCACTAATCTTTAATCACTAATTTTGTCATCACTAATTTTTAATCACTAATTTTCCATCACTAATATTTCATCACTAATTTTCCATCACTAATTTTCCGTCAATCACTAATGTTTAATCACTAATGTTTATTCACTAATTTTCCATCACTAACCTTTTATTACTAATCTTTAATAACTAATCTTTTAATCACTAATTTTTAAACACAACTCTTTAATCACTAATTTTCCATCACTAATTTTCCATCAGTAACTCTCCATCACTAATCTTTAATCTCTAATCTTTAATCACCAATCTGTAATCACAAATTTTCCATCACTAAACTTTAATCACTAAACGTAAATCACTAATTTTAAATTACTAATTTTTAATCACTAACATTTAATTGCCAATTTTCCATCACTAGCCTTTCATTACTAATCTTTAATAACTAATTTTTAATCACTAATCTTTAATCACTAATTTTGTCATCACTAGTCTTTAATCACTAATTTTCCATCACTAATATTTCATCACTAATTTTCCATCACTAATATTCCGTCAATCACTAATGTTTAATCACTAATGTTTAATCACTAATTTTCCATCAATAACCTTTTATTACTAATCTTTAATCACTAATTTTCCATCACTAATATTTCATCACTAATATTTCATCACTAATTTTCCATCACTAATTTTCCATCACTAATTTTTAAACACTAATTTTCCATCAGTAACTTTCCATCACTAATCTTTAATCACTAATCTTTAATCACTAATCTTTAATCGCTAATCTATAATCGCTCATCTCTAATCGCTCATCTTTAATCTCTAATCTTTAATCACCAATCTGTAATCACAGATTTTCTATCACTAAACTTTAATCACTAAACGTAAATAACTAATTTTAAATTACTAATTTTTAATCACTAACGTTTAACCACTAATTTTCCATCACTAACCTTTTATTACTAATTTTTAATCACTAATTTTCCATCAGTAACTTTCCATCACTAATCTTTAATCACTAATTTTCCATCACTAATATTTCATCACTAATTTTCCATCACGAATTTTCCGTCAATCACTAATGTTTAATCACTAATGTTTAATCGCTAATTTTCCATCACTAACCTTTTATTACTAATCTTTAATAACTAATCTTTTAATAACTAATTTTTAAACACTACTCTTTAATCACTAATTTTCCATCAGTAACTTTTCATCATAAATCTTTAATCACTAATCTTTAATCGCTAATCTATAATCGCTCATCTTTAATCACTCATCTTTAATCTCTAATCTTTAATCACCAATCTGTAATCACAAATTTTCCATCACTAATATTTCATCACTAATTCTCCATCACTAATATTTCATCACTAATTTTCCATCACTAATTTTCCATCACTAATTTTCCATCACTAATTTTTAATCACTAATTTTCCATCAGTAACTTTCCATCACTAATCTTTAAACTTTAATCTTTAATCTTTAATCTTTAAACACTAATCTTTAATGACTAATCTTTCATCACTAATCTTTAATAACTAATCTTTAATAACTAATCTTTATTCACTAATTTTTAATCACTAATCTTTAATCGCTAGTCTTTAATTGCTAATTTTAAATCACTAATTTTTCATCACTAATTTTTAATAAATAATCTTAAATTACTAACCTTTTATTACTAAACTTTAATAACTAATCTTTTAATCACTAATTTTTAAACCCTACTCTTTAATCATTAATCTTTAATCACTAATTTTCCATCACTAATTTTTAATCACTAATTTTCCATCACTAACCTTTCATTACTAATCTTTAATAACTAATTTTCAATCACTAATCTTTAATTACTAATCTTTAATAACTAATCTTTTAATCACTAATTTTTAAACACTACTCTTTAAACACTAATTTTTAATCACTAATTTTCCATCAGTAACTTTTCATCACTAATCTTTAAACACTAATCTTTAATCACTAATCTTTAATCGCTAATATATAATCGCTAATCGATAATCGCTCATCTTTAATCGCTCATCTTTAATCTCTAATCTTTAATCACCAATCTGTAATCACAAATTTTCCATCACTAAACTTTAATCACTAATCGTAAATTACTAATTTTAAATTACTAATTTTTAATCACTAACGTTTAATCACTAATTTTCCTTCACTAACCTTTCATTACTAATCTTTAATAACTAATTTTTAATTACTAATCTTTAATCACTAATTTTGTCATCACTAATCTTTCATCACTAATTTTCCATCACTAATATTTTATCACTAATTTTCCATCACTAATTTTCCATCACTAATTTTTAATCACTAATATTCCATCAGTAACTTTCCATCACTAATCTTTAATCACTAATTTTCCATCAGCAATATTTCATCACTAATTTTCCATCACTAATTTTCCATCACTAATTTTCCGTCAATCACTAATGTTTAATTACTAATGTTTAATCACTAATTTTCCATCAGTAACTTTTCATCACTAATTTTTAATCACTAATCTTTAATCGCTAATCTATAATCGCACATCTTTAATCACTCATCTTTAATCTCTAATCTTTAATCACCAATCTGTAATCACAAATTTTCCATCACTAATATTTCATCACTAATTTTCCATCACTAATATTTCATCACTAATTTTCCATCACTAATTTTCCATCACTAATTTTCCATCACTAATTTTTAATCACTAATTTTCCATCAGTAACTTTCCATCACTAATCTTTAAACGTTAATCTTTAATCTTTAAACACTAATCTTTAATGACTAATCTATCATCACTAATCTTTAATAACTAATCTTTAATAACTAATCTTTAATAACTAATTTTTAATCACTAATCTTTAATCGCTAGTCTTTAATTGCTAATTTTAAATCACTAATTTTGTCATCACTAATCTTTAATCACTAATTTTCCATCACTAATATTTCATCACTAATTTTCCATCACTAACCTTTTATTACTAATCTTTAATAACTAATCTTTTAATCACTAATTTTTAAACACTACTCTTTAATCACTAATTTTTAATCACTAATTTTCCATCAGTAACTTTTCATCACTAATCTTTACTCACTAATCGAAAATCACTAATTTTAAATTACTAATTTTTAATCACTAACGTTTAATCACTAATTATCCATCACTAACCTTTCATTACTAATCTTTAATAACTAATTTTTAATCACTAATTTTCCATGACTAATTTTCCATCACTAATTTTCCATCACTAATTTTCCATCACTAATTTTCCATCACTAATTTTCCATAACTAATTTTTAATCACTAATTTTCCATCAGTAACTTTCCATCACTAATCTTTAATCACTAATTTTCCATCACTAACCTTTCATTACTAATCTTTAATAACTAATTTTTAATCACTAATTTTTAATCACTAATTTTGTCATCACTGATCTTTAATCACTAATTTTCCATCACTAATATTTCATCACTAATTTTCCATCACTAATTTTCCATCACTAATTTTCCATCACTAATTTTCCATCACTAATTTTTAGTCACTAATTTTCCATCAGTAACTTTCCATCACTAATTTTCCATCACTAATATTTCATCACTAATTTTCCATCACTAATTTTCCATCACTAATTTTTAATCACTAATTTTCCATCAGTAACTTTCCATCACTAATCTTTAAACTTTATCGTTAATCTTTAATCTTTAAACGCTAATCTTTAATGACTAATCTTTCATCACTAATCTTTAATAACTAATCTTTAATCACTAATTTTTAATCACTAATCTTTAATCGCAAATTTTTAATTGCTAATTTTAAATCACTAATTTTTCATCACTAATTTTTAATAAATAATTATAAATCACTAATTTTTAATAAATAATCTTAAATCACTAATTTTAAATTACTAATTATTGATCACTAATGTTTAATCACTAATGTTAATTCACTAATTTTCCATCACTAACCTTTCATTACTAATCTTTAATAACTAATTTTTAATCACTAATCTTTAATCACTAATTTTGTCATCACTAATCTTTAATCACTAATTTTCCATCACTAATATTTCATCACTAATTTTCCATCACCAAATTTCCATCACTAATTTTCCATCACTAATTTTCCATCACTAATTTTCCATCACTAATTTTCCATCACTAATTTTTAATCACTAATTTTCCATCAGTAACTTTCTATCACTAATCTTTAATCACTAATTTTCCATCACTAATATTTCATCACTAATTTTCCATCACTAATTTTCCATCACTAATTTTTAATCACTAATTTTCCATCAGTAACTTTCCATCACTAATCTTTAAACTTTAATCGTTAATCTTTAATCTTTAAACGCTAATCTTTAATGACTAATCTTTCATCACTAATCTTTAATAACTAATCTTTAATCAATAATTTTTAATCACTAATCTTTAATCGCTAATCTTTAATTGCTAATTTTAAATCACTAATTTTTCATCACTAATTTTTAATAAATAATTATAAATCACTAATTTTTAATAAATAATCTTAAATCACTAATTTTAAATTACTAATTATTGATCACTAATGTTTAATCACTAATGTTTAATCACTAATTTTCCATCACTAACCTTTTATTACAAATCTTGAATAACTAATCTTTTAATCACTAATTTTTAAACACTACTCTTTAATCATTAATCTTTAATCACTAATTTTCCAAAACTATTTTTCCATCACTAATTTTTAATCACTAATTTTCCATCACTAACTTTTCATTACTAATCTTTAATAACTAATTTTTAATCACTAATCTTTAATCACTAATTTTCCATCACTAATATTTAATCACTAATTTTCCATCACTAATTTTCCGTCAATCACTAATGTTTAATCACTAATGTTTAATCACTAATTTTTCACCACTAACCTTTTATTACTAATCTTTAATAACTAATCTTTTAATCACTAATTTTTAAACACTACTCTTTAATCATTAATCTTTAATCACTAATTTTCCATCACTAATTTTCCATCAGTAACTTTCCATCACTAATCTTTAATCACTAATCTTTAATCACTAATCTCTAATCGCTAATCTATAATCGCTCATCTTTAATCGCTCATCTTTAATCTCTAGTCTTTAATCACCAATCTGTAATCACAAATTTTCCATCACTAAACTTTAATCACTAATCGTAAATCACTAATTTTAAATTACTAATTTTCAAACACTAACGTTTAATCAATAATTTTCCATCACTAACCTTTCATTACTAATCTTTAATAACTAATTTTTAATCACTAATCTTTAATCACTAATTTTGTCATCACCAATCTTTAATCACTAATTTTCCATCACTAATATTTCATCACTAATTTTCCATCACTAATTTTCCATCACTAATTTTCCATCACTAATTTTCCATCACTAATTTTCCATCACTAATTTTCCATCACTAATTTTTAATCACTAATATTCCATCAGTAACTTTCCATCACTAATCTTTAATCACTAATTTTCCATCACTAATATTTCATCACCAATTTTCCATCACCAATTTTCCATCACTAATTTTCCATCACTAATTTTTAATCACTAATTTTCCATCAGTAACTTTCAATCACTAATCTTTAATCACTAATCTTTAATCGCTAATATATAATCGCTAATCGATAATCGCTCATCTTTAATCGCTCATCTTTAATCTCTAATGTTTAATCACCAATCCTTAATCACCAATTTTCCATCACTAAACTTTAATCACTGAACGTAAATCATTAATTTTAAATTACTAATTTTTAATCACTAACATTTAATCACCAATTTTCCATCACTAACCTTTCATTACTAATCTTTAATAACTAATTTTTAGTCACTAATCTTTAATCACTAATTTTGTCATCACTAGTCTTTAATCACTAATTTTCCATCACTAATATTTCATCACTAATTTTCCATCAGTAACTTTTCATCACTAATCTTTAATCACTAATCTTTAATCGCTAATCTATAATCGCTCATCTTTAATCACTCATCTTTAATCTCTAATCTTTAATCACCAATCTGTAATCACAAATTTTCCATCACTAATATTTCATCACTAATTTTCCATCACTAATATTTCATCACTAATTTTCCATCACTAATTTTCCATCACTAATTTTCCATCACTAATTTTTAATCACTAATTTTCCATCAGTAACTTTCCATCACTAATCTTTAAACTTTAATCTTTAATCTTTAATCTTTAAACACTAATCTTTAAAGACTAATCTTTCATCACTAATCTTTAATAACTAATCTTTAATAACTAATCTTTATTCACTAATTTTTAATCACTAATCTTTAATCGCTAGTCTTTAATTGCTAATTTTAAATCACTAATTTTTCATCACTAATTTTTAATAAATAATCTTAAATCACTAATTTTAAATTACTAACCTTTTATTACTAAACTTTAATAACTAATCTTTTAATCACTAATTTTTAAACCCTACTCTTTAATCATTAATCTTTAATCACTAATTTTCCATCACTAATTTTCCATCTCTAATTTTTAATCACTAATTTTCCATCACTAACCTTTCATTACTAATCTTTAATAACTAATTTTTAATCACTAATCTTTAATTACTAATCTTTAATCACTAATTTTCCATCACTAATTTTCCATCAATAATCTTTAATCACTAATTTTCCATCACTAATTTTCCATCAGTAACTTTCCATTACTAATCTTTAATCACTAATCTTTAATCACTACTCTCTAATCGCTAATCTATAATCGCTCATCTTTAATCGCTCATCTTTAATCTCTAATCTTTAATCACCAATCTGTAATCACAAATTTTCAATCACTAAACTTTAATCACAAATCGTAAATCACTAATTTTAAATTACTAATTTTTAATCACTAACGTTTAATCACTAATTATCCATCACTAACCTTTCATTACTAATCTTTAATAACTAATTTTTAATCACTAATCTTTAATCACTAATTTTGTCATCACTAATCTTTAATCACTAATGTTCCATCACTAATATTTCATCACTAATTTTCCATCACTAATTTTCCGTCAATCACTAATGTTTAATCACTAATGTTTAATCACTAATTTTCCATCACTAATTTTTAATCACTAATTTTCCATCACTAACCTTTCATTACTAATCTTTAATAACTAATTTTTAATCACTAATTTTTAATTACTAATCTTTAATCATTAATTTTCCATCACTAATTTTCCATCATTAATCTTTAATCACTAATTTTCCATCACTAATTTTCCATCAGTAACTTTCCATCACTAATCTTTAATCACTAATCTTTAATCACTAATCTCTAATCGCTAATCTATAATCGCTCATCTTTAATCGCTCATCTTTAATCTCTAATCTTTAATCACCAATCTGTAATCACAAATTTTCCATCACTAAACTTTAATCACTAATCGGAAATCACTAATTTTAAATTACTAATTTTTAATCACTAACGTTTAATCACTAATTATCCATCACTAACCTTTCATTACTAATCTTTAATAACTAATTTTTAATCACTAAACTTTAATCACTAATTTTGTCATCACTAATCTTTAATCACTAATTTTCCATCACTAATATTCCATCAGTAACTTTCCATCACTAATCTTTAATCACTAATTTTCCATCACCAATATTTCATCACTAATTTTCCATCACTAATATTCCATCACTAATTTTCCGTCACTAAACTTTAATCACTAATCGGAAATCACTAATTTTAAATTACTAATTTTTAATCACTAACGTTTAATCACTAATTATCCATCACTAACCTTTCATTACTAATCTTTAATAACTAATTTTTAATCACTAAACTTTAATCACTAATTTTGTCATCACTAATCTTTAATCACTAATTTTCCATCACTAATATTCCATCAGTAACTTTCCATCACTAATCTTTAATCACTAATTTTCCATCACTAATTTTCCATCAGTAACTTTCCATCACTAATCTTTAATCACTAATCTTCAATCACTAATCTCTAATCTTCTAATCTATAATCGCTCATCTTTAATCGCTCATCTTTAATCTCTAATCTTTAATCACCAATCTGTAATCACAAGTTTTCCTTCACTAATATTTCATCACTAGTTTTCCATCACTAATATTTCATCACTAATTTTCCATCACTAATTTTCCATCACTAATTTTCCATCACTAATTTTTAATCACTAATTTTCCATCAGTAACTTTCCATCACTAATCTTTAAACTTTAATCTTTAATCTTTAATAACTAATCTTTAATAACTAATCTTTAATCACTAATTTTTAATCACTAATCTTTAATCGCTAGTCTTTAATTGCTAATTTTAAATCACTAATTTTTCATCACTAATTTTTAATAAATAATCTTAAATCACTAATTTTAAATTACTAACCTTTTATTACTTAACTTTAATAACTAATCTTTTAATCACTAATTTTTAAACACTACTCTTTAATCATTAATCTTTAATCACTAATTTTCCATCACTAATTTTTAATCACTAATTTTCCATCACTAACCTTTTATTACTAATCTTTAATAACTAATCTTTTAATCACTAATTTTTAAACACTACTCTTTAATCACTAATTTTTAATCACTAATCTTTAATCGCTAATCTATAATCGCTCATCTTTAATCATTCATCTTTAATCTTTAATCTTTAATCACCAATCTGTAATCACAAATTTTCCATCACTAAACTTTAATCACTAATCGTAAATCACTAATTTTAAATTACTAATTTTTAATCACTAACGTTTAATCACTAATTTTCCATCACTAACCTTTCATTACTAATCTTTAATAACTAATTTTTAATCACTAATCTTTAAAGACTAATTTTGTCGTTACTAATTTTTAATCACTAATTTTCCATCACTAATATTTCATCACTAATTTTCCATCACTAATTTTCCGTCAATCACTAATGTTTAATCACTAATGTTTAATCACTAATTTTCCATCACTAACCTTTTATTACTAATCTTTAATAACTAATCTTTTAATCACTAATTTTTAAACACTACTCTTTAATCATTAATCTTTAATCACTAATTTTCCATCACTAATTTTCCATCAGTAACTCTCCATCACTAATCTTTAATCACTAATCTTTAATCACTAATCTTTAATCGCTAATCTATAATCGCTCATCTTCAATTGCTCATCTTTAATCTCTAATCTTTAATCACCAATCTGAAATCACAAATTTTCCATCACTAAACTTTAATCACTAATCGTAAATTACTAATTTTAAATAAATAATTTTTAATCACTAACGTTTAATCACTAATTATCCATTACTAACCTTTCATTACTAATCTTTAATAACTAATTTTTAATTACTAATCTTTAATCACTAATTTTGTCATCACTAATCCTTAATCACTAATTTTCCATCACTAATTTTCCGTCAATCACTAATGTTTAATCACTAATGTTTAATCACTAATTTTCCATCACTAACCTTTTATTACTAATCTTTAATAACTAATCTTTTAATCACTAATTTGTAAACACTACTCTTTAATCACTAATTTTTAATCACTAATTTTCCATCAGTAACTTTTGGTCACTAATCTTTTATCACTAATCTTTAATCACTAATCTTTAATCGCTAATTTATCATCGCTCATCTTTAATCGCTCATCTGTAATCTCTAATCTTTAATCACCAATCTGTAATCACAAATTTTCCATCACTAACCTTTAATTACTAATCGTAAATTACTAATTTTAAATTACTAATTTTTAATCACTAACGTTTAATCACTAATTTTCCATCACTAACCTTTCATTACTAATCTTTAATCACTAATTTTCCATCACTAATTTTCCATCACTAATTTTCCATCACTAATTTTCCATCACTAATTTTCCATCACTAATTTTTAATTACTAATTTTCCATCAGTAACTTTCAAATCACTAATCTTTAATCACTAATCTTTAATCGCTAATATATAATTGCTAATCGATAATCGCTCATCTTTAATCGCTCATCTTTAATCTCTAATCTTTAATCACCAATCTGTAATCACAAATTTTCCATCACTAAACGTAAATCACTAATTTTAAATTACTAATTTTTAATCAATAACATTTAATCACTAATATACCATCACTAACTTTTCATCACTAATCTTTAATAACTAATTTTTAATCACTAATCTTTAATCACTAATTTTCCATCACTAACCTTTCATTACTAATCTTTAATAACTAATTTTTAATCACTAATCTTTAATCACTAATTTTGTCATCACTAATCTTTAATCACTAATTTTCCATCACTAATATTTCATCACTAATATTTCATCACTAATTTTCCATCACTAATTTTCTATCACTAATTTTCCATCACTAATTTTCCATTACTAATTTTCCATCACTAATTTTTAATCACTAATTTTCCATCACTAATTTTCCATCACTAATTTTCCATCACTAATTTTCCATCACTAATTTTTAATCACTAATCTTTAATCGCTAATTTTAAATCACTAATTTTTCATCACTAATTTTCGATCACTAATTTTCCATCACTAAATTTGCATCACTAATTTTTAATCACTAATTTTCGATCAGTAACTTTCCATCATTAATCTTTAATCACTAATCTTTAATCACTAATCTTTAATCGCTAATCTATAATCGCTCATCTTTAATCGCTCATCGTTAATCTCTAATCTTTAATCACCAATCTGTAATCACAAATTTTCCATCATTAAACTTTAATCACTAATCGTAAATCACTAATTTTAAATTACTAATTTTTAATCAATAACGTTTAATCACTAATTTTCCATTACTAACATTTCATCACTAATCTTTAATAACTAATCTTTAATAACTAATCTTTAATCACTAATTTTTAATCACGAATCTTTAATCGCTAATCTTTAATTGCTAATTTTAAATCACTAATTTTCCATCACAAATTTTTAATAAATAATTATAAATCACTAATTTTTAATAAATAATCTTAAATCACTAATTATAAATTACTAATTATTAATCACTAATGTTTAATCACTAATGTTTAATCACAAATTTTCCATCACTAAACTTTAATCACTAATCGTAAATCACTAACCTTTCATTACTAATCTTTAATAACTAATTTTTAAGCACTAATCTTTAATCACTAATTTTGTCATCACTAATCTTTAGTCACTTATTTTCCATCACTAATTTTCCATCACTAATTTTCCATCACTAATTTTCCATCACTAATTTTTAATCGCTAATTTTCCATCAGTAACTTTCTAAACGTTAACACACTAAACTTAATCACTAATCTTAAATCACTAATTTTAAATTACTAATTTTTAATCACTAACGTTTAATCACTAATTTTCTATCACTAACGTTTCATTACTAATCTTTAATAACTAATTTTTAAGCACTCATCCTTAATCACTAATTTTGTCATCACTAATCTTTAATCACTAATTTTCCATCACTAATATTTCATCACTAATTTTCCATCACTAATTTTCCGTCAATCACTAATGTTTAATCACTAATTTTCCATCACTAACCTTTTATTACTAATCTTTTAACTACTAATTTTTAATCACTAACGTTTAATCACTAATTTTCCATCACTAACCTTTCATTACTAATCTTTAATAACTAATTTTTAATCACTAATCTTTAATCACTAATTTTGTCATCACTAATCTTTAATCACTAATTTTCCATCACTAATATTTCATCACTAATTTTCCATCACTAATTTTCCATCATTAATTTTCCATCACTAATTTTCCATCACTAATTTTCCATCACTAATTTTCCATCACTAATTTTTAATCACTAATTTTCCATCAGTAACTTTCCATCACTAATCTTTAATCACTAATTTTTAATCACTAATCTTTAATCGCTAATCTATAATCGCTCATCTTTAATCGCTCATCTTTAATCTCTAATCTTTAATCACCAATCTGTAATCACAAATTTTCCATCACTAATTTTCCATCAGTAACTTGCCATCACTAATTTTTAATCACTAATCTTTAATCGCTAATCTATAATCACCAATCGGTAATCACAAACTTTCCATCACTAAACTTTAATCACTAATCGTAAATCACGTAAATCACTAATTTTCCATCACTAATTTTGCATCACTAATTTTTAATCATAAATTTTCCATCAGGAACTTTCCATCACTAATCTTTAATCACTAATCTTTAATCACTAATCTTTAATCACTAATCTTTAATCGCTAATCCATAATCGCTTATCTTTAATCTCTAATCTTTAATCACCAATCTGTAATCACAAATTTTCCATCACTAAACTTTAATCACTAATTTTAAATTACTAATTTTTAATCACTAACGTTTAATCACTAATTTTCCATCACTAACCTTTCATTACTAATCTTTAATAACTAATTTTTAATCACAAATCTTTAATTATTAATCTTTAATCATTAATTTTCCATCACTAATGTTCCATCATTAATCTTTAATCACTAATTTTCCATCACTAATTTTCCATCAGTAACTTTCCATCACTAATCTTTAATCACTAATCTTTAATCACTAATCTTTAATCGCTAATCTATAATCGCTCATCTTTAATCGCTCATCTTTAATCTCTAATCTTTAATCACCAATCTGTAATCACAAATTTTCCATCACTAAACTTTAATCACTAATCGAAAATCACTAATTTTAAATTACTAATTTTTAATCACTAACGTTTAATCACTAATTATCCATCACTAACCTTTCATTACTAATCTTTAATAACTAATTTTTAATCACTAATCTTTAATCACTAATTTTGTCATCACTAATCTTTAATCACTAATTTTCCATCACTAATATTTCATCACTAATTTTCCATCACTAATTTTCCGTCAATCACTAATGTTTAATCACTAATGTATAATCACTAATTTTGCATCACTAACCTTTTATTACTAATCTTTAATAACTAATCTTTTAATCACTAATTTTTAAACACTACTCTTTAATCACTAATTTTTAATCACAAATTTTCCATCAGTTACTTTTCATCACTAATCTTTAATCACTAATCTTTAATCACTAATCTTTCATCACTAATCTTTAATCGCTAATCTATAATCGCTCATCTTTAATCACTCATCTTTAATCTCTAATCTTTAATCACCAATCTGTAATCACAAATTTTCCATCACTAAACTTTAATAACTAATCGTAAATCACTAATTTTAAATTACTAATTTTTAATCACTAACGTTTAATCACTAATTTTCCATCACTAACCTTTCATTACTAATCTTTAATAACTAATTTTTAATCACTAATCTTTAATCACTAATTTTGTCATCACTAATCTTTAATCACTAATTTTCCATCACTAATATTTCATCACTAATTTTCCTTCACTAATTTTCCATCACTAATTTTCCATCACTAATTTTCCATCACTAATTTTCTATCACTAATTTTCCATCACTAATTTTTAATCACTAATTTTCTATCAGTAACTTTCCATCACTAATCTTTAATCACTAATTTTCCATCACTAATATTTCATCACTAATTTTCCATCACTAATTTTCCATCACTAATTTTCCATCACTAATTTTCCATCACTAATTTTTAATTACTAATTTTCCATCAGTAACTTTCCATCACTAATCTTTAATCACTAATTTTTAATCACTAATCTTTAATCGCTAATCTATAATCGCTCATCTTTAATCGCTCATCTTTAATCTCTAATCTTTAATCACCAATCTGTAATCACAAATTTTCCATCACTAATTTTCCATCAGTAACTTGCCATCACTAATTTTTAATCACTAATCTTTAATCGCTAATCTATAATCACCAATCGGTAATCACAAACTTTCCACCACTAAACTTTAATCACTAATCGTAAATCACGTAAATCACTAATTTTCCATCACTAATTTTCCATCACTAATTTTTAATCATAAATTTTCCATCAGGAACTTTCCATCACTAATCTTTAATCACTAATCTTTAATCACTAATCTTTAATCACTAATCTTTAATCGCTAATCTATAATCGCTTATCTTTAATCTCTAATCTTTAATCACCAATCTGTAATCACAAATTTTCCATCACTAAACTTTAATCACTAATTTTAAATTACTAATTTTTAATCACCAACGTTTAATCACTAATTTTCCATCACTAACCTTTCATTACTAATCTTTAATAACTAATTTTTAATCACTAATCTTTAATCACTAATTTTGTCATCACTAATCTTTAATCACTTATTTTCCATCACTAATTTTCCATCACTAATTTTCCATCACTAATTTTCCATCACTAATTTTTAATCACTAATTTTCCATCAATAACTTTCTAAACTTTAACGCACTAATCTTAATCACTAATCGTAAATCACTAATTTTAAATTACTAATTTTTAATCACTAACGTTTAATCACTAATTTTCCATCACTAACCTTTCATTACTAATCTTTAATAACTAATTTTTAAGCACTAATCTTTAATCACTAATTTTGTCATCACTAATCTTTAATCACTAATTTTCCATCACTAATATTTCATCACTAATTTTCCATCACTAATTTTCCGTCAATCACTAATGTTTAATCACTAATTTTCCATCACTAACCTTTTATTACTATTCTTTTAACTACTAATTTTTAATCACTAACGTTTAATCACTAATTTTCCATCACTAACCTTTCATTACTAATCTTTAATAACTAATTTTTAATCACTAATCTTTAATCACTAATTTTGTCATCACTAATCTTTAATCACTAATTTTCCATCACTAATATTTCATCACTAATTTTCCATCACTAATTTTCCATCATTAATTTTCCATCACTAATTTTCCATCACTAATTTTCCATCACTAATTTTCCATCACTAATTTTTAATCACTAATTTTCCATCAGTAACTTTCCATCACTAATCTTTAATCACTAATTTTTAATCACTAATCTTTAATCGCTAATCTATAATCGCTCATCTTTAATCGCTCATCTTTAATCTCTAATCTTTAATCACCAATCTGTAATCACAAATTTTCCATCACTAATTTTCCATCAGTAACTTGCCATCACTAATTTTTAATCACTAATCTTTAATCGCTAATCTATAATCACCAATCGGTAATCACAAACTTTCCATCACTAAACTTTAATCACTAATCGTAAATCACGTAAATCACTAATTTTCCATCACTAATTTTTAATCATAAATTTTCCATCAGGAACTTTCCATCACTAATCTTTAATCACTAATCTTTAATCACTAATCTTTAATCACTAATCTTTAATCGCTAATCTATAATCGCTTATCTTTAATCTCTAATCTTTAATCACCAATCTGTAATCACAAAATTTCCATCACTAAACTTTAATCACTAATTTTAAATTACTAATTTTTAATCACTAACGTTTAATCACTAATTTTCCATCACTAATCTTATCATCACTAATCTTTAATCACTAATTTTCCATCACTAACCTTTCATTACTAATCTTTAATAACTAATTTTTAATCACTAATCTTTAATTACTAATCTTTAATCATTAATTTTCCATCACTAATTTTCCATTATTAATCTTTAATCACTAATTTTCCATCACTAATTTTCCATCAGTAACTTTCCATCACTAATCTTTAATCACTAATCTTTAATCACTAATCTTTAATCGCTAATCTATAATCGCTCATCTTTAATCGCTCATCTTTAATCTCTAATCTTTAATCACCAATCTGTAATCACAAATTTTCCATCACTAAACTTTAATCACTAATCGAAAATCACTAATTTTAAATTACTAATTTTTAATCACTAACGTTTAATCACTAATTATCCATCACTAACCTTTCATTACTAATCTTTAATAACTAATTTTTAATCACTAATCTTTAATCACTAATTTTGTCATCACTAATCTTTAATCACTAATTTTCCATCACTAATATTTCATCACTAATTTTCTATCACTAATTTTCCGTCAATCACTAATGTTTAATCACTAATGTATAATCACTAATTTTGCATCACTAACCTTTTATTACTAATCTTTAATAACTAATCTTTTAATTACTAATTTTTAAACACTACTCTTTAATCACTAATTTTTAATCACAAATTTTCCATCAGTTACTTTTCATCACTAATCTTTAATCACTAATCTTTAATCACTAATCTTTCATCACTAATCTTTAATCGCTAATCTATAATCGCTCATCTTTAATCACTCATCTTTAATCTCTAATCTTTAATCACCAATCTGTAATCACAAATTTTCCATCACTAAACTTTAATCACTAATCGTAAATCACTAATTTTGCATCAATAATTTTTAATCAATAATTTTCCACCAGTAACTTTCCATCACTAATCTTTAATCACTAATCTTTAATCACTAATCTTTAATCTATAATCGCTCATCTTTAATCGCTCATCTTTAATCTCTAATCTTTAATCACCAATCTGTAATCACAAATTTTCCATCACTAAACTTTAATCACTAATCTTTAATAACTAATCTTTAATCACTAATTTTTAATCACTAATTTTTAATTACTAATTTTTAATTGCTAATCTTTAATTGCTAATTTTAAATCACTAATTTTCCAGCACTAATCTTTAATAAATAATTATAAATCACTAATTTTTAATAAATAATCTTAAATCACTAATTTTAAATTACTTATTATTAATCACTAATGTTTAATCACAAATTTTCCATCAGTAAACTTCAATCACTAATCTTAAATCACTAATTTTAAATTACTAATTTTTAATCACTAACGTTTAATCACTAATTTTCCATCACAAACTTTTCATTACTAATCTTTAATAACTAATTTTTAAGCACTAATCTTTAATCACTAATTTTGTCATCACTAATCTTTAATCACTTATTTTCCATCACTAATTTTCTATCACTAATTTTCCATCACTAATTTTCCATCACTAATTTTTAATCACTAATTTTCCATCAGTAACTGTCTAAACTTTAACACACTAAACTTAATCACTAATCGTAAATCACTAATTTTAAATTACTAATTTTTAATCACTAACGTTTAATCACTAATTTTCCATCACTAACCTTTCATTACTAATCTTTAATAACTAATTTTTAATCACTAATCTTTAATCACTAATTTTGTCATCACTAATCTTTAATCACTAATTTTCCATCACTAATATTTCATCACTAATATTTCATCACTAATTTTCCATCACTAATTTTCTATCACTAATTTTCCATCACTAATTTTCCATCACTAATTTTCCATCACTAATTTTTAATCACTAATTTTCCATCACTAATTTTCCATCACTAATTTTCCATCACTAATTTTCCATCACTAATTTTTAATCACTAATCTTTAATCGCTAATTTTAAATCACTAATTTTTCATCACTAATTTTCGATCACTAATTTTCCATCACTAAATTTGCATCACTAATTTTTAATCACTAATTTTCGATCAGTAACTTTCCATCATTAATCTTTAATCACTAATCTTTAATCACTAATCTTTAATAGCTAATCTATAATCGCTCATCTTTAATCGCTCATCGTTAATCTCTAATCTTTAATCACCAATCTGTAATCACAAATTTTCCATCATTAAACTTTAATCACTAATCGAAATCACTAATTTTAAATTACTAATTTTTAATCAATAACGTTTAATCACTAATTTTCCATCACTAACATTTCTTCACTAACCTTTCATTACTAATCTTTAATAACTAATTTTTAATCACTAATCTTTAATCACTAATTTTGTCATCACTAATCTTTAATCACTAATTTTCCATCACTAATATTTCATCACTAATTTTCCATCACTAATTTTCCGTCAATCACTAATGTTTAATCACTAATGTATAATCACTAATTTTGCATCACTAATTTTTAATCACTAATTTTGCATCACTAATTTTTAATCACTAATTTTCCATCAGTAACTTTCTAAACTTTAACACACTAAACTTAATCACTAATCGTAAATCACTAATTTTAAATTACTAATTTTTAATCACTAACGTTTAATCACTAATTTTCCATCACTAACGTTTCATTACTAATCTTTAATAACTAATTTTTAAGCACTAATCTTTAATCACTAATTTTGTCATCACTAATCTTTAATCACTAATTTTCCATCACTAATATTTCATCACTAATTTTCCATCACTAATTTTCCGTCAATCACTAATGTTTAATCACTAATTTTCCATCACTAACCTTTTATTACTAATCTTTTAACTACTAATTTTTAATCACTAACGTTTAATCACTAATTTTCCATCACTAACCTTTCATTACTAATCTTTAATAACTAATTTTTAATCACTAATCTTTAATCACTAATTTTGTCATCACTAATCTTTAATCACTAATTTTCCATCACTAATATTTCATCACTAATTTTCCATCACTAATTTTCCATCATTAATTTTCCATCACTAATTTTCCATCACTAATTTTCCATCACTAATTTTCCATCACTAATTTTCCATCACTAATTTTTAATCACTAATTTTCCATCAGTAACTTTCCATCACTAATCTTTAATCACTAATTTTTAATCACTAATCTTTAATCGCTAATCTATAATCGCTCATCTTTAATCGCTCATCTTTAATCTCTAATCTTTAATCACCAATCTGTAATCACAAATTTTCCATCACTAATTTTCCATCAGTAACTTGCCATCACTAATTTTTAATCACTAATCTTTAATCGCTAATCTATAATCACCAATCGGTAATCTCAAACTTTCCATCACTAAACTTTAATCACTAATCGTAAATCACGTAAATCACTAATTTTCCATCACTAATTTTCCATCACTAATTTTTAATCATAAATTTTCCATCAGGAACTTTCCATCACTAATCTTTAATCACTAATATTTAATCACTAATCTTTAATCACTAATCTTTAATCGCTAATTTATAATCGCTTATCTTTAATCTCTAATCTTTAATCACCAATCTGTAATCACAAATTTTCCATCACTAAACTTTAATCACTAATTTTAAATTACTAATTTTAAATTACTAATTTTTAATCACTAACGTTTAATCACTAATTTTCCATCACTAACCTTTCATTACTAATCTTTAATAACTAATTTTTAATCACTAATCTGTAATCACTAATCTTATCATCACTAATCTTTAATCACTAATTTTCCATCACTAACCTTTCATTACTAATCTTTAATAACTAATTTTTAATCACAAATCTTTAATTACTAATCTTTAATCATTAATTTTCCATCACTAATTTTCCATCATTAATCTTTAATCACTAATTTTCCATCACTAATTTTCCATCAGTAACTTTCCATCACTAATCTTTAATCACTAATCTTTAATCACTAATCTTTAATCGCTAATCTATAATCGCTCATCTTTAATCGCTCATCTTTAATCTCTAATCTTTAATCACCAATCTGTAATCACAAATTTTCCATCACTAAACTTTAATCACTAATCGAAAATCACTAATTTTAAATTACTAATTTTTAATCACTAACGTTTAATCACTAATTATCCATCACTAACCTTTCATTACTAATCTTTAATAACTAATTTTTAATCACTAATCTTTAATCACTAATTTTATCATCACTAATCTTTAATCACTAATTTTCCATCACTAATATTTCATCACTAATTTTCCATCACTAATTTTCCGTCAATCACTAATGTTTAATCACTAATGTATAATCACTAATTTTGCATCACTAACCTTTTATTACTAATCTTTAATAACTAATCTTTTAATCACTAATTTTTAAACACTACTCTTTAATCACTAATTTTTAATCACAAATTTTCCATCAGTTACTTTTCATCACTAATCTTTAATCACTAATCTTTAATCACTAATCTTTCATCACTAATCTTTAATCGCTAATCTATAATCGCTCATCTTTAATCACTCATCTTTAATCTCTAATCTTTAATCACCAATCTGTAATCACAAATTTTCCATCACTAAACTTTAATCACTAATCGTAAATCACTAATTTTAAATTACTAATTTTTAATCACTAACGTTTAATCACTAATTTTCCATCACTAACCTTTCATTACTAATCTTTAATAACTAATTTTTAATCACTAATCTTTAATCACTAATTTTGTCATCACTAATCTTTAATCACTAATTTTCCATCACTAATATTTCATCACTAATTTTCCTTCACTAATTTTCCATCACTAATTTTCCATCACTAATTTTCCATCACTAATTTTCTATCACTAATTTTCCATCACTAATTTTTAATCACTAATTTTCCATCAGTAACTTTCCATCACTAATCTTTAATCACTAATTTTCCATCACTAATATTTCATCACTAATTTTCCATCACTAATTTTCCATCACTAATTTTCCATCACTAATTTTTAATTACTAATTTTCCATCAGTAACTTTCCATCACTAATCTTTAATCACTAATTTTTAATCACTAATCTTTAATCGCTAATCTATAATCGCTCATCTTTAATCGCTCATCTTTAATCTCTAATCTTTAATCACCAATCTGTAATCACAAATTTTCCATCACTAATTTTCCATCAGTAACTTTCCATCACTAATCTTTAATCACTAATTTTCCATCACTAATATTTCATCACTAATTTTCCATCACTAATTTTCCATCACTAATTTTCCATCACTAATTTTTAATCACTAATTTTCCATCAGTAACTTTCTAAACTTTAACACACTAAACTTAATCACTAATCGTAAATCACTAATTTTAAATTACTAATTTTTAATCACTAACGTTTAATCACTAATTTTCCATCACTAACCTTTCATTACTAATCTTTAATAACTAATTTTTAAGCATTAATCTTTAATCACTAATTTTGTCATCACTAATCTTTAATCACTAATTTTCCATCACTAATATTTCATCACTAATTTTCCATCACTAATTTTCCGTCAATCACTAATGTTTAATCACTAATTTTCCATCACTAACCTTTTATTACTAATCTTTTAACTACTAATTTTTAATCACTAACGTTTAATCACTAATTTTCCATCACTAACCTTTCATTACTAATCTTTAATCACTAATTTTCCATCACTAATTTTCCATCAGTAACTTTCCATCACTAATCTTTAATCTCTAATCTTTAATCACCAATCTGTAATCACAAATTTTCCATCACTAAACTTTAATCACTAATCGTAAATTACTAATTTTAAATTACTAATTTTTAATCACTAACGTTTAATCACTAATTTTCCATCACTAACCTTTCATTACTAATCTTTAATCACTAATTTTCCATCACTAATATTTCATCACTAAATTTCCATCACTAATTTTCCATCACTAATTTTTAATTACTAATTTTCCATCAGTAACTTTCAAAACACTAATCTTTAATCACTAATCTTTAATCGCTAATATATAATCGCTAATCGATAATCGCTCATCTTTAATCGCTCATCTTTAATCTCTAATCTTTAATCACCAATCTGTAATCACAAATTTTCCATCACTAAACATTAATCACTAAACGTAAATCACTAATTTTAAATTACTAATTTTTAATCACTAACATTTAATCACCAATTTACCATCACTAACCTTTCATTACTAATCTTTAATAACTAATTTTTAATCACTAATCTTTAATCACTAATTTTGTCATCACTAATCTTTAATCACTAATTTTCCATCACTAATATTTCATCACTAATTCTCCATCATTAATTTTCCGTCAATCACTAATGTTTAATCACTAATGTTTAATCACTAACCTTTTATTACTAATCTTTAATAACTAATTTTTAATCACTAATCTTTAATCACTAATTTTGTCATCACCAATCTGTAATCACAAATTTTCCATCACTAATATTTCATCACTAATTTTCCATCACTAATATTTCATCACTAATTTTCCATCACTAATTTTCCATCACTAATTTTCCATCACTAATTTTCCATCACTAATTTTTAATCACTAATTTTCCATCAGTAACTTTCCATCACTAATCTTTAAACTTTAAACTTTAATCTTTAATCTTTAAACACTAATCTTTAATGACTAATCTTTCATCACTAATCTTTAATAACTAATCTTTAATAACTAATCTTTAATCACTAATTTTTAATCACTAATCTTTAATCGCTAGTCTTTAATTGCTAATTTTAAATCACTAATTTTTCATCACTAATTTTTAATAAATAATCTTAAATCACTAATTTTAAATTACTAACCTTTTATTACTAAACTTTAATACCTAATCTTTTAATCACTAATTTTTAAACACTACTCTTTAATCATTAATCTTTAATCACTAATTTTCCATCACTAATTTTCCATCACTAATTTTTATTCACTAATTTTCCATCACTAACCTTTCATTACTAATCTTTAATAACTAATTTTTAATCACTAATCTTTAATTACTAATCTTTAATCACTAATTTTCCATTACTAATTTTCCATCATTAATCTTTAATCACTAATTTTCCATCACTAATTTTCCATCAGTAACTTTCCATCACTAATCTTTAATCACTAATCTTTAATCACTAATCTCTAATCGCTAATCTATAATCGCTCATCTTTAATCGCTCATCTTTAATCTCTAATTTTTAATCACCAATCTGTAATCACAAATTTTCCATCACTAAACTTTAATCACTAATCGTAAATCACTAATTTTAAATTTCTAATTTTTAATCACTAACGTTTAATCACTAATTATCCAACACTAACCTTTCATTACTAATCTTTAATAACTAATTTTTAATCACTAATCTTTAATCACTAATTTTGTCATCACTAATCTTTAATCACTAATTTTCCATTACTAATATTTCATCAATAATTTACCATCACTAATTTTCCGTCAATCACTAATGTTTAATCACTAATGTATAATCACTAATTTTCCATCACTAACCTTTAATTACTAATCTTTAATCACTAATCTTTAATCACTAATCTTTAATCGCTAATCTATAATCGCTCATCTTTAATCGCTCATCGTTAATCTCTAATCTTTAATCACCAATCTGTAATCACAAATTTTCCATCATTAAACTTTAATCACTAATCGTAAATCACTAATTTTAAATTACTAATTTTTAATCAATAACGTTTAATCACTAATTTTCCATTACTAACATTTCATCACTAATCTTTAATAACTAATCTTTAATAACTAATCTTTAATCACTAATTTTTAATCACGAATCTTTAATCGCTAATCTTTAATTGCTAATTTTAAATCACTAATTTTCCATCACAAATTTTTAATAAATAATTATAAATCACTAATTTTTAATAAATAATCTTAAATCACTAATTATAAATTACTAATTATTAATCACTAATGTTTAATCACTAATGTTTAATCACAAATTTTCCATCACTAAACTTTAATCACTAATCGTAAATCACTAACCTTTCATTACTAATCTTTAATAACTAATTTTTAAGCACTAATCTTTAATCACTAATTTTGTCATCACTAATCTTTAGTCACTTATTTTCCATCACTAATTTTCCATCACTAATTTTCCATCACTAATTTTCCATCACTAATTTTTAATCGCTAATTTTCCATCAGTAACTTTCTAAACGTTAACACACTAAACTTAATCACTAATCTTAAATCACTAATTTTAAATTACTAATTTTTAATCACTAACGTTTAATCACTAATTTTCTATCACTAACGTTTCATTACTAATCTTTAATAACTAATTTTTAAGCACTCATCCTTAATCACTAATTTTGTCATCACTAATCTTTAATCACTAATTTTCCATCACTAATATTTCATCACTAATTTTCCATCACTAATTTTCCGTCAATCACTAATGTTTAATCACTAATTTTCCATCACTAACCTTTTATTACTAATCTTTTAACTACTAATTTTTAATCACTAACGTTTAATCACTAATTTTCCATCACTAACCTTTCATTACTAATCTTTAATAACTAATTTTTAATCACTAATCTTTAATCACTAATTTTGTCATCACTAATCTTTAATCACTAATTTTCCATCACTAATATTTCATCACTAATTTTCCATCACTAATTTTCCATCATTAATTTTCCATCACTAATTTTCCATCACTAATTTTCCATCACTAATTTTCCATCACTAATTTTTAATCACTAATTTTCCATCAGTAACTTTCCATCACTAATCTTTAATCACTAATTTTTAATCACTAATCTTTAATCGCTAATCTATAATCGCTCATCTTTAATCGCTCATCTTTAATCTCTAATCTTTAATCACCAATCTGTAATCACAAATTTTCCATCACTAATTTTCCATCAGTAACTTGCCATCACTAATTTTTAATCACTAATCTTTAATCGCTAATCTATAATCACCAATCGGTAATCACAAACTTTCCATCACTAAACTTTAATCACTAATCGTAAATCACGTAAATCACTAATTTTCCATCACTAATTTTGCATCACTAATTTTTAATCATAAATTTTCCATCAGGAACTTTCCATCACTAATCTTTAATCACTAATCTTTAATCACTAATCTTTAATCACTAATCTTTAATCGCTAATCCATAATCGCTTATCTTTAATCTCTAATCTTTAATCACCAATCTGTAATCACAAATTTTCCATCACTAAACTTTAATCACTAATTTTAAATTACTAATTTTTAATCACTAACGTTTAATCACTAATTTTCCATCACTAACCTTTCATTACTAATCTTTAATAACTAATTTTTAATCACAAATCTTTAATTATTAATCTTTAATCATTAATTTTCCATCACTAATGTTCCATCATTAATCTTTAATCACTAATTTTCCATCACTAATTTTCCATCAGTAACTTTCCATCACTAATCTTTAATCACTAATCTTTAATCACTAATCTTTAATCGCTAATCTATAATCGCTCATCTTTAATCGCTCATCTTTAATCTCTAATCTTTAATCACCAATCTGTAATCACAAATTTTCCATCACTAAACTTTAATCACTAATCGAAAATCACTAATTTTAAATTACTAATTTTTAATCACTAACGTTTAATCACTAATTATCCATCACTAACCTTTCATTACTAATCTTTAATAACTAATTTTTAATCACTAATCTTTAATCACTAATTTTGTCATCACTAATCTTTAATCACTAATTTTCCATCACTAATATTTCATCACTAATTTTCCATCACTAATTTTCCGTCAATCACTAATGTTTAATCACTAATGTATAATCACTAATTTTGCATCACTAACCTTTTATTACTAATCTTTAATAACTAATCTTTTAATCACTAATTTTTAAACACTACTCTTTAATCACTAATTTTTAATCACAAATTTTCCATCAGTTACTTTTCATCACTAATCTTTAATCACTAATCTTTAATCACTAATCTTTCATCACTAATCTTTAATCGCTAATCTATAATCGCTCATCTTTAATCACTCATCTTTAATCTCTAATCTTTAATCACCAATCTGTAATCACAAATTTTCCATCACTAAACTTTAATAACTAATCGTAAATCACTAATTTTAAATTACTAATTTTTAATCACTAACGTTTAATCACTAATTTTCCATCACTAACCTTTCATTACTAATCTTTAATAACTAATTTTTAATCACTAATCTTTAATCACTAATTTTGTCATCACTAATCTTTAATCACTAATTTTCCATCACTAATATTTCATCACTAATTTTCCTTCACTAATTTTCCATCACTAATTTTCCATCACTAATTTTCCATCACTAATTTTCTATCACTAATTTTCCATCACTAATTTTTAATCACTAATTTTCTATCAGTAACTTTCCATCACTAATCTTTAATCACTAATTTTCCATCACTAATATTTCATCACTAATTTTCCATCACTAATTTTCCATCACTAATTTTCCATCACTAATTTTCCATCACTAATTTTTAATTACTAATTTTCCATCAGTAACTTTCCATCACTAATCTTTAATCACTAATTTTTAATCACTAATCTTTAATCGCTAATCTATAATCGCTCATCTTTAATCGCTCATCTTTAATCTCTAATCTTTAATCACCAATCTGTAATCACAAATTTTCCATCACTAATTTTCCATCAGTAACTTGCCATCACTAATTTTTAATCACTAATCTTTAATCGCTAATCTATAATCACCAATCGGTAATCACAAACTTTCCACCACTAAACTTTAATCACTAATCGTAAATCACGTAAATCACTAATTTTCCATCACTAATTTTCCATCACTAATTTTTAATCATAAATTTTCCATCAGGAACTTTCCATCACTAATCTTTAATCACTAATCTTTAATCACTAATCTTTAATCACTAATCTTTAATCGCTAATCTATAATCGCTTATCTTTAATCTCTAATCTTTAATCACCAATCTGTAATCACAAATTTTCCATCACTAAACTTTAATCACTAATTTTAAATTACTAATTTTTAATCACCAACGTTTAATCACTAATTTTCCATCACTAACCTTTCATTACTAATCTTTAATAACTAATTTTTAATCACTAATCTTTAATCACTAATTTTGTCATCACTAATCTTTAATCACTTATTTTCCATCACTAATTTTCCATCACTAATTTTCCATCACTAATTTTCCATCACTAATTTTTAATCACTAATTTTCCATCAATAACTTTCTAAACTTTAACGCACTAATCTTAATCACTAATCGTAAATCACTAATTTTAAATTACTAATTTTTAATCACTAACGTTTAATCACTAATTTTCCATCACTAACCTTTCATTACTAATCTTTAATAACTAATTTTTAAGCACTAATCTTTAATCACTAATTTTGTCATCACTAATCTTTAATCACTAATTTTCCATCACTAATATTTCATCACTAATTTTCCATCACTAATTTTCCGTCAATCACTAATGTTTAATCACTAATTTTCCATCACTAACCTTTTATTACTATTCTTTTAACTACTAATTTTTAATCACTAACGTTTAATCACTAATTTTCCATCACTAACCTTTCATTACTAATCTTTAATAACTAATTTTTAATCACTAATCTTTAATCACTAATTTTGTCATCACTAATCTTTAATCACTAATTTTCCATCACTAATATTTCATCACTAATTTTCCATCACTAATTTTCCATCATTAATTTTCCATCACTAATTTTCCATCACTAATTTTCCATCACTAATTTTCCATCACTAATTTTTAATCACTAATTTTCCATCAGTAACTTTCCATCACTAATCTTTAATCACTAATTTTTAATCACTAATCTTTAATCGCTAATCTATAATCGCTCATCTTTAATCGCTCATCTTTAATCTCTAATCTTTAATCACCAATCTGTAATCACAAATTTTCCATCACTAATTTTCCATCAGTAACTTGCCATCACTAATTTTTAATCACTAATCTTTAATCGCTAATCTATAATCACCAATCGGTAATCACAAACTTTCCATCACTAAACTTTAATCACTAATCGTAAATCACGTAAATCACTAATTTTCCATCACTAATTTTTAATCATAAATTTTCCATCAGGAACTTTCCATCACTAATCTTTAATCACTAATCTTTAATCACTAATCTTTAATCACTAATCTTTAATCGCTAATCTATAATCGCTTATCTTTAATCTCTAATCTTTAATCACCAATCTGTAATCACAAAATTTCCATCACTAAACTTTAATCACTAATTTTAAATTACTAATTTTTAATCACTAACGTTTAATCACTAATTTTCCATCACTAATCTTATCATCACTAATCTTTAATCACTAATTTTCCATCACTAACCTTTCATTACTAATCTTTAATAACTAATTTTTAATCACTAATCTTTAATTACTAATCTTTAATCATTAATTTTCCATCACTAATTTTCCATTATTAATCTTTAATCACTAATTTTCCATCACTAATTTTCCATCAGTAACTTTCCATCACTAATCTTTAATCACTAATCTTTAATCACTAATCTTTAATCGCTAATCTATAATCGCTCATCTTTAATCGCTCATCTTTAATCTCTAATCTTTAATCACCAATCTGTAATCACAAATTTTCCATCACTAAACTTTAATCACTAATCGAAAATCACTAATTTTAAATTACTAATTTTTAATCACTAACGTTTAATCACTAATTATCCATCACTAACCTTTCATTACTAATCTTTAATAACTAATTTTTAATCACTAATCTTTAATCACTAATTTTGTCATCACTAATCTTTAATCACTAATTTTCCATCACTAATATTTCATCACTAATTTTCTATCACTAATTTTCCGTCAATCACTAATGTTTAATCACTAATGTATAATCACTAATTTTGCATCACTAACCTTTTATTACTAATCTTTAATAACTAATCTTTTAATTACTAATTTTTAAACACTACTCTTTAATCACTAATTTTTAATCACAAATTTTCCATCAGTTACTTTTCATCACTAATCTTTAATCACTAATCTTTAATCACTAATCTTTCATCACTAATCTTTAATCGCTAATCTATAATCGCTCATCTTTAATCACTCATCTTTAATCTCTAATCTTTAATCACCAATCTGTAATCACAAATTTTCCATCACTAAACTTTAATCACTAATCGTAAATCACTAATTTTGCATCAATAATTTTTAATCAATAATTTTCCACCAGTAACTTTCCATCACTAATCTTTAATCACTAATCTTTAATCACTAATCTTTAATCTATAATCGCTCATCTTTAATCGCTCATCTTTAATCTCTAATCTTTAATCACCAATCTGTAATCACAAATTTTCCATCACTAAACTTTAATCACTAATCTTTAATAACTAATCTTTAATCACTAATTTTTAATCACTAATTTTTAATTACTAATTTTTAATTGCTAATCTTTAATTGCTAATTTTAAATCACTAATTTTCCAGCACTAATCTTTAATAAATAATTATAAATCACTAATTTTTAATAAATAATCTTAAATCACTAATTTTAAATTACTTATTATTAATCACTAATGTTTAATCACAAATTTTCCATCAGTAAACTTCAATCACTAATCTTAAATCACTAATTTTAAATTACTAATTTTTAATCACTAACGTTTAATCACTAATTTTCCATCACAAACTTTTCATTACTAATCTTTAATAACTAATTTTTAAGCACTAATCTTTAATCACTAATTTTGTCATCACTAATCTTTAATCACTTATTTTCCATCACTAATTTTCTATCACTAATTTTCCATCACTAATTTTCCATCACTAATTTTTAATCACTAATTTTCCATCAGTAACTGTCTAAACTTTAACACACTAAACTTAATCACTAATCGTAAATCACTAATTTTAAATTACTAATTTTTAATCACTAACGTTTAATCACTAATTTTCCATCACTAACCTTTCATTACTAATCTTTAATAACTAATTTTTAATCACTAATCTTTAATCACTAATTTTGTCATCACTAATCTTTAATCACTAATTTTCCATCACTAATATTTCATCACTAATATTTCATCACTAATTTTCCATCACTAATTTTCTATCACTAATTTTCCATCACTAATTTTCCATCACTAATTTTCCATCACTAATTTTTAATCACTAATTTTCCATCACTAATTTTCCATCACTAATTTTCCATCACTAATTTTCCATCACTAATTTTTAATCACTAATCTTTAATCGCTAATTTTAAATCACTAATTTTTCATCACTAATTTTCGATCACTAATTTTCCATCACTAAATTTGCATCACTAATTTTTAATCACTAATTTTCGATCAGTAACTTTCCATCATTAATCTTTAATCACTAATCTTTAATCACTAATCTTTAATAGCTAATCTATAATCGCTCATCTTTAATCGCTCATCGTTAATCTCTAATCTTTAATCACCAATCTGTAATCACAAATTTTCCATCATTAAACTTTAATCACTAATCGAAATCACTAATTTTAAATTACTAATTTTTAATCAATAACGTTTAATCACTAATTTTCCATCACTAACATTTCTTCACTAACCTTTCATTACTAATCTTTAATAACTAATTTTTAATCACTAATCTTTAATCACTAATTTTGTCATCACTAATCTTTAATCACTAATTTTCCATCACTAATATTTCATCACTAATTTTCCATCACTAATTTTCCGTCAATCACTAATGTTTAATCACTAATGTATAATCACTAATTTTGCATCACTAATTTTTAATCACTAATTTTGCATCACTAATTTTTAATCACTAATTTTCCATCAGTAACTTTCTAAACTTTAACACACTAAACTTAATCACTAATCGTAAATCACTAATTTTAAATTACTAATTTTTAATCACTAACGTTTAATCACTAATTTTCCATCACTAACGTTTCATTACTAATCTTTAATAACTAATTTTTAAGCACTAATCTTTAATCACTAATTTTGTCATCACTAATCTTTAATCACTAATTTTCCATCACTAATATTTCATCACTAATTTTCCATCACTAATTTTCCGTCAATCACTAATGTTTAATCACTAATTTTCCATCACTAACCTTTTATTACTAATCTTTTAACTACTAATTTTTAATCACTAACGTTTAATCACTAATTTTCCATCACTAACCTTTCATTACTAATCTTTAATAACTAATTTTTAATCACTAATCTTTAATCACTAATTTTGTCATCACTAATCTTTAATCACTAATTTTCCATCACTAATATTTCATCACTAATTTTCCATCACTAATTTTCCATCATTAATTTTCCATCACTAATTTTCCATCACTAATTTTCCATCACTAATTTTCCATCACTAATTTTCCATCACTAATTTTTAATCACTAATTTTCCATCAGTAACTTTCCATCACTAATCTTTAATCACTAATTTTTAATCACTAATCTTTAATCGCTAATCTATAATCGCTCATCTTTAATCGCTCATCTTTAATCTCTAATCTTTAATCACCAATCTGTAATCACAAATTTTCCATCACTAATTTTCCATCAGTAACTTGCCATCACTAATTTTTAATCACTAATCTTTAATCGCTAATCTATAATCACCAATCGGTAATCTCAAACTTTCCATCACTAAACTTTAATCACTAATCGTAAATCACGTAAATCACTAATTTTCCATCACTAATTTTCCATCACTAATTTTTAATCATAAATTTTCCATCAGGAACTTTCCATCACTAATCTTTAATCACTAATATTTAATCACTAATCTTTAATCACTAATCTTTAATCGCTAATTTATAATCGCTTATCTTTAATCTCTAATCTTTAATCACCAATCTGTAATCACAAATTTTCCATCACTAAACTTTAATCACTAATTTTAAATTACTAATTTTAAATTACTAATTTTTAATCACTAACGTTTAATCACTAATTTTCCATCACTAACCTTTCATTACTAATCTTTAATAACTAATTTTTAATCACTAATCTGTAATCACTAATCTTATCATCACTAATCTTTAATCACTAATTTTCCATCACTAACCTTTCATTACTAATCTTTAATAACTAATTTTTAATCACAAATCTTTAATTACTAATCTTTAATCATTAATTTTCCATCACTAATTTTCCATCATTAATCTTTAATCACTAATTTTCCATCACTAATTTTCCATCAGTAACTTTCCATCACTAATCTTTAATCACTAATCTTTAATCACTAATCTTTAATCGCTAATCTATAATCGCTCATCTTTAATCGCTCATCTTTAATCTCTAATCTTTAATCACCAATCTGTAATCACAAATTTTCCATCACTAAACTTTAATCACTAATCGAAAATCACTAATTTTAAATTACTAATTTTTAATCACTAACGTTTAATCACTAATTATCCATCACTAACCTTTCATTACTAATCTTTAATAACTAATTTTTAATCACTAATCTTTAATCACTAATTTTATCATCACTAATCTTTAATCACTAATTTTCCATCACTAATATTTCATCACTAATTTTCCATCACTAATTTTCCGTCAATCACTAATGTTTAATCACTAATGTATAATCACTAATTTTGCATCACTAACCTTTTATTACTAATCTTTAATAACTAATCTTTTAATCACTAATTTTTAAACACTACTCTTTAATCACTAATTTTTAATCACAAATTTTCCATCAGTTACTTTTCATCACTAATCTTTAATCACTAATCTTTAATCACTAATCTTTCATCACTAATCTTTAATCGCTAATCTATAATCGCTCATCTTTAATCACTCATCTTTAATCTCTAATCTTTAATCACCAATCTGTAATCACAAATTTTCCATCACTAAACTTTAATCACTAATCGTAAATCACTAATTTTAAATTACTAATTTTTAATCACTAACGTTTAATCACTAATTTTCCATCACTAACCTTTCATTACTAATCTTTAATAACTAATTTTTAATCACTAATCTTTAATCACTAATTTTGTCATCACTAATCTTTAATCACTAATTTTCCATCACTAATATTTCATCACTAATTTTCCTTCACTAATTTTCCATCACTAATTTTCCATCACTAATTTTCCATCACTAATTTTCTATCACTAATTTTCCATCACTAATTTTTAATCACTAATTTTCCATCAGTAACTTTCCATCACTAATCTTTAATCACTAATTTTCCATCACTAATATTTCATCACTAATTTTCCATCACTAATTTTCCATCACTAATTTTCCATCACTAATTTTTAATTACTAATTTTCCATCAGTAACTTTCCATCACTAATCTTTAATCACTAATTTTTAATCACTAATCTTTAATCGCTAATCTATAATCGCTCATCTTTAATCGCTCATCTTTAATCTCTAATCTTTAATCACCAATCTGTAATCACAAATTTTCCATCACTAATTTTCCATCAGTAACTTTCCATCACTAATCTTTAATCACTAATTTTCCATCACTAATATTTCATCACTAATTTTCCATCACTAATTTTCCATCACTAATTTTCCATCACTAATTTTTAATCACTAATTTTCCATCAGTAACTTTCTAAACTTTAACACACTAAACTTAATCACTAATCGTAAATCACTAATTTTAAATTACTAATTTTTAATCACTAACGTTTAATCACTAATTTTCCATCACTAACCTTTCATTACTAATCTTTAATAACTAATTTTTAAGCATTAATCTTTAATCACTAATTTTGTCATCACTAATCTTTAATCACTAATTTTCCATCACTAATATTTCATCACTAATTTTCCATCACTAATTTTCCGTCAATCACTAATGTTTAATCACTAATTTTCCATCACTAACCTTTTATTACTAATCTTTTAACTACTAATTTTTAATCACTAACGTTTAATCACTAATTTTCCATCACTAACCTTTCATTACTAATCTTTAATCACTAATTTTCCATCACTAATTTTCCATCAGTAACTTTCCATCACTAATCTTTAATCTCTAATCTTTAATCACCAATCTGTAATCACAAATTTTCCATCACTAAACTTTAATCACTAATCGTAAATTACTAATTTTAAATTACTAATTTTTAATCACTAACGTTTAATCACTAATTTTCCATCACTAACCTTTCATTACTAATCTTTAATCACTAATTTTCCATCACTAATATTTCATCACTAAATTTCCATCACTAATTTTCCATCACTAATTTTTAATTACTAATTTTCCATCAGTAACTTTCAAAACACTAATCTTTAATCACTAATCTTTAATCGCTAATATATAATCGCTAATCGATAATCGCTCATCTTTAATCGCTCATCTTTAATCTCTAATCTTTAATCACCAATCTGTAATCACAAATTTTCCATCACTAAACATTAATCACTAAACGTAAATCACTAATTTTAAATTACTAATTTTTAATCACTAACATTTAATCACCAATTTACCATCACTAACCTTTCATTACTAATCTTTAATAACTAATTTTTAATCACTAATCTTTAATCACTAATTTTGTCATCACTAATCTTTAATCACTAATTTTCCATCACTAATATTTCATCACTAATTCTCCATCATTAATTTTCCGTCAATCACTAATGTTTAATCACTAATGTTTAATCACTAACCTTTTATTACTAATCTTTAATAACTAATTTTTAATCACTAATCTTTAATCACTAATTTTGTCATCACCAATCTGTAATCACAAATTTTCCATCACTAATATTTCATCACTAATTTTCCATCACTAATATTTCATCACTAATTTTCCATCACTAATTTTCCATCACTAATTTTCCATCACTAATTTTCCATCACTAATTTTTAATCACTAATTTTCCATCAGTAACTTTCCATCACTAATCTTTAAACTTTAAACTTTAATCTTTAATCTTTAAACACTAATCTTTAATGACTAATCTTTCATCACTAATCTTTAATAACTAATCTTTAATAACTAATCTTTAATCACTAATTTTTAATCACTAATCTTTAATCGCTAGTCTTTAATTGCTAATTTTAAATCACTAATTTTTCATCACTAATTTTTAATAAATAATCTTAAATCACTAATTTTAAATTACTAACCTTTTATTACTAAACTTTAATACCTAATCTTTTAATCACTAATTTTTAAACACTACTCTTTAATCATTAATCTTTAATCACTAATTTTCCATCACTAATTTTCCATCACTAATTTTTATTCACTAATTTTCCATCACTAACCTTTCATTACTAATCTTTAATAACTAATTTTTAATCACTAATCTTTAATTACTAATCTTTAATCACTAATTTTCCATTACTAATTTTCCATCATTAATCTTTAATCACTAATTTTCCATCACTAATTTTCCATCAGTAACTTTCCATCACTAATCTTTAATCACTAATCTTTAATCACTAATCTCTAATCGCTAATCTATAATCGCTCATCTTTAATCGCTCATCTTTAATCTCTAATTTTTAATCACCAATCTGTAATCACAAATTTTCCATCACTAAACTTTAATCACTAATCGTAAATCACTAATTTTAAATTTCTAATTTTTAATCACTAACGTTTAATCACTAATTATCCAACACTAACCTTTCATTACTAATCTTTAATAACTAATTTTTAATCACTAATCTTTAATCACTAATTTTGTCATCACTAATCTTTAATCACTAATTTTCCATTACTAATATTTCATCAATAATTTACCATCACTAATTTTCCGTCAATCACTAATGTTTAATCACTAATGTATAATCACTAATTTTCCATCACTAACCTTTAATTACTAATCTTTAATAACTAATCTTTTAATCACTAATTTTTAAACACTACTCTTTAATCACTAATTTTTAATCACTAAATTTCCATCAGTAACTTTTCATCACTAATCTTTAATCACTAATCTTTAATCGCTAACCTATAATCGCTCATCTTTAATCACTCATCTTTAATCTCTAATCTTTAATCACCAATCTGTAATCACAAATTTTCCATCACTAAACTTTAATCACTAATCGTAAATCACTAATTTTAAATTACTAATTTTTAATCACTAACGTTTAATCACTAATTTTCCATCACTAACCATTCATTACTAATCTTTAATAACTAATTTTTAATCACTAATCTTTAATCATTAATTTTGTCATCACTAATCTTTAATCACTAATATTTCATCACTAATTTTCCATCACTACTTTTCCATCACTAATTTTCCATCACTAATTTTCCATCACTAATTTTCCATCTCTAATTTTTAATCACTAATTTTCCATGAGTAACTTTCCATCACTAATCTTTAATCACTAATTTTCCATCACTAATATTTCATCACTAATTTTCCATCACTAATTTTCCATCACTAATTTTTAATTACTAATTTTCCATCAGTAACTTTCAAATCACTAATCTTTAATCACTAATCTTTAATCGCTAATATATAATCGCTAATCGATAATCGCTCATCTTTAATCGCTCATCTTTAATCTCTAATCTTTAATCACCAATCTGTAATCACAAATTTTCCATCACTAAACTTTAACCACTAATCGTAAATTACTAATTTTAAATTACTAATTTTTAATCACTAACGTTTAATCACTAATTTTCCTTCACTAACCTTTCATTACTAATCTTTAATAACTAATTTTTAATCACTAATCTTTAATCACTAATTTTGTCATCACTAATCTTTAATCACTAATTTTCCATCACTAATTTTCCATCACTAATTTTCCATCACTAATTTTCCATCACTAATATTTAATCACTAACTTTCCATCACTAATTTTCCGTCAATCACTAATGTTTAATCACTAATGTTTAATCACTAATTTTTCATCACTAACCTTTTATTACTAATCTTTAATAACTAATCTTTTAATCACTAATTTTTAAACACTACTCTTTAATCATTAATCTTTAATCACTAATTTTCCATCACTAATTTTCCATCAGTAACTTTCCATCACTAATCTTTAATCACTAATATTTAATCACTAATCTATAATCGCTAATCTATAATCGCTCATCTTTAATCGCTCATCTTTAATCTCTAATCTTTAATCACCAATCTGTAATCACAAATTTTCCATCACTAAACTTTAATCACTAATCGTAAATCACTAATTTTAAATTACTAATTTTTAATCACTAACGTTTAATCACTAATTTTCCATCACTAACCTTTCATTACTAATCTTTAATAACTAATTTTTAATCACTAATCTTTAATCACTAATTTTGTCATCACCAATCTTTAATCACTAATTTTCCATCACTAATATTTCATCACTAATTTTCCATCACTAATTTTCCATCACTAATTTTCCATCACTAATTTTCCATCACTAATTTTCCATCACTAATTTTTAATCACTAATATTCCATCAGTAACTTTCCATCACTAATCTTTAATCACTAATTTTCCATCACTAATATTTCATCACCAATTTTCCATCACCAATTTTCCATCACTAATTTTCCATCACTAATTTTTAATCACAAATTTTCCATCACTAAACTTTAATCACTAAACGTAAATCACTAATTTTAAATTACTAATTTTTAATCACTAACATTTAATCACCAATTTTCCATCACTAACCTTTCATTACTAATCTTTAATAACTAATTTTTAGTCACTAATCTTTAATCACTAATTTTGTCATCACTAGTTTTTAATTACTAATTTTCCATCACTAATATTTCATCACTAATTTTCCATCACTAATTTTCCGTCAATCACTAATGTTTAATCACTAATGTTTAATCACTAATTTTCCATCACTAACCTTTTATTACTAATCTTTAACACTAATTTTGTGTGTAAAATATCACTAATACTTCATCACTAATATTTCATCACTAATTTTCCATCACTAATTTTCCATCACTAATTTTTAATCACTAATTTTCCATCAGTAACTTTCTTCACTAATCTTTAATCACTAATCTTTAATCACTAATCTTTAATCGCTAATCTATAATCGCTCATCTTTAGTCGCTCATCTTTAATCTCTAATCTTTAATCACCAATCTGTAATCACAAATTTTCCATCACTAAACTTTAATCACTAATCGTAAATTACTAATTTTAAATTACTAATTTTTAATCACTAACGTTTAATCATTAATTTTCCATCACTAACCTTTCATTACTAATCTTTAATAACTAATTTTTAATCACTAATCTTTAATCACTAATTTTGTCATCACTAATCTTTAATCACTAATTTTCCATCACTAATATTTCCTCACTAATTTTCCATCACTAATTTTCCGTCAATCACTAATGTTTAATCACTAATTTTCCATCACTAACCTTTTATTACTAATCTTTAATAACTAATCTTTTAATCACTAATTTTTAAACACTACTCTTTAATCACTAATTTTTAATCACTAATTTTCTATCAGTAACTTTTCATCACTAATCTTTAATCACTAATCTTTAATCACTAATCTTTAATCGCTAATCTATAATCGCTCATCTTTAATCATTCATCTTTAATCTCTAATCTTTAATCACCAATCTGTAATCACAAATTTTCCATCACTAAACTTTAATCACTAATCGTAAATCACTAATTTTAAATTACTAATTTTTAATCACTAACGTTTAATCATTAATTTTCCATCACTAACCTTTCATTACTAATCTTTAATAACTAATTTTTAATCACTAATCTTTAATCACTAATTTTGTCATCACTAATCTTTAATCACTAATTTTCCATTACTAATATTTTATCACTAATTTTCCATCACTAATTTTCCATCACTAATTTTTAATCACTAATTTTCGATCAGTAACTTTCCATCACTAATCTTTAAACATTAATGGTTAATCTTTAATCTTTAAACACTAATCTTTAATGACTAATCTTTCATCACTAATCTTTAATAACTAATCTTTAATCACTAATTTTTAATCACTAATCTTTAATCGCTAGTCTTTAATTGCGAATTTTAAATCACTAATTTTTCATCACTAATTTTTAATAAAGAATTATAAATCACTAATTTTTAATAAATAATCTTAAATCACTAATTTTAAATTACTAATTATTGATCACTAATGTTTAATCACTAATGTTTAATCACTAATGTTTAATCACTAATTTTCCATCACTAACCTTTTATTACTAATCTTTAATAACTAATCTTTTAATCACTAATTTTTAAACACTACTCTTTAATCATTAATCTTTAATCACTAATTTTCCATCACTATTTTTCCATCACTAATTTTTAATCACTATTTTTCCATCAGTAACTTTCCATCACTAATCTTTAATCACTAATTTTTAATCGCTAATCTATAATCGCTCATCTGTAATCGCTCATCTTTAATCTCTAATCTTTAATCACCAATCTGTAATCACAAATTTTCCATCACTAAACTTTAATCACTAATCGTAAATCACAAATTTTAAATTACTAATTTTTAATCACTAACGTTTAATCACTAATTTTCCATCACTAACCTTTCATTACTAATCTTTAATAACTAATTTTTAATCACTAATCTTTAATCAGTAATTTTGTCATCACTAATCTTTAATCACTAATTTTCCATCACTAATATTTCATCACTAATTTTCCATCACTAATTTTCCGTCAATCACTAATGTTTAATCACTAATGTTTAATCACTAATTTTCCATTACTAACCTTTTATTACTAATCTGTAATAACTAATCTTTTAATCACTAATTTTAAACACTACTCTTTAATCATTAATCTTTAATCACTAATTTTCCATCACTAACTATCCATCACTAATCTTTAATCACTAATCTTTAATTACTAATCTCTAATCGCTAATCTATAATCGCTCATCTTTAATCGCTTTATTCTCTTTATCTTTATTCTCTAATCTTTAATCACCAATCTGTAATCACAAATTTTCCATCACTAGACTTTAATCACTAATCGTAAATCACTAATTTTAAATTACTAATTTTTAATCACCAACGTTTAATCACTAATTATCCATCACTTCATTACTAATCTTTAATAACTAATTTTTAATCACTAATCTTTAATCACTAATTTTGTCATCACTAATCTTTAATCACTAATTTTCCATCACTAATATTTCATCACTAATTTTCTATCACTAATTTTCCGTCAATCACTAATGTTTAATCACTATTCTTTAATCGCTAATCTATAATCGCTCATCTTTAATCGCTCATCTTTAATCTCTAATCTTTAATCACCAATCTGTAATCACAAATTTTCCATCACTAAACTTTAATCACTAATCGTAAATCACTAATTTTAAATTACTAATTTTTAATCACTAACGTTTAATCACTAATTATCCATCACTAACCTTTCATTACTAATCTTTAATAACTAATTTTTAATCACTAATCTTTAATCACTAATTTTGTCATCACTAATCTTTAATCACTAATTTTCCATCACTAATATTTCATCACTAATTTTCCATCACTAATATTTCATCACTAATTTTCCATCACTAATTTTCCGTCAATCACTAATGTTTAATCACTAATTTTCCATCACTAACCTTTTATTACTAATCTTTAATAGCTAATCTTTTAATCACTAATTTTTAAACACTACTCTTTAATCACTAATTTTTAATCACTAATTTTCCATCAGTAACTTTTCGTCACTAATCTTTAATCACTAATCTTTAATCACTAATCTTTAATCGCTAATCTATCATCGCTCATCTTTAATCGCTCATCTTTAATCTCTAATCTTTAATCACCAATCTGTAATCACAAATTTTCCATCACTAAACTTTAATCACTAATCGTAAATTACTAATTTTAAATTACTAATTTTTAATCACTAACGTTTAATCACTAATTTTCCTTCACTAACCTTTCATTACTAATCTTTAATCACTAATTTTCCATCACTAATATTTCATCACTAATTTTCCATCACTAATTTTCCATCACTAATTTTTAATTACTAATTTTCCATCAGTAACTTTCAAATCACTAATCTTTAATCACTAATCTTTTATCACTAATTTTGTCATCACTAATCCTTAATCACTAATTTTCCATCACTAATTTTCCGTCAATCACTAATGTTTAATCACTAATGTATAATCACTAATTTTCCATCACTAACCTTTAACTACTAATCTTTAATAACTAATCTTTTAATCACTAATTTTTAAATACTACTCTTTAATCACTAATTTTCCATCACTAACCTTTCATTACTAATCTTTAATCACTAATTTTCCATCACTAATATTTCATCACTAATTTTCCATCACTAATTTTCCATCACTAATTTTTAATTACTAATTTTCCATCAGTAACTTTCAAATCACTAATCTTTAATCACTAATCTTTAATCACTAATTTTCCATCACTAATATTTCATCACTAATTTTCCATCACTAATTTTCCAACACTAATTTTTAATTACTAATTTTCCATCAGTAACTTTCAAATCACTAATCTTTAATCACTAATCTTTAATCGCTAATATATAATCGCTAATCGATAATCGCTCATTTTTAATCGCTCATCTTTAAGCTCTAATCTTTAATCACCAATCTGTAATCACAAATTTTCCATCACTAAACTTTAATCACTAATCGTAAATTACTAATTTTAAATTACTAATTTTTAATCACTAACGTTTAATCACTAATTTTCCATCACTAACCTTTCATTACTAATCTTTAATAACTAATTTTTAATCACTAATTTTGTCATCACTAATCTTTAATCACTAATTTTCCATCACTAATTTTCCGTCAATCACTAATGTTTAATCACTAATGTTTAATCACTAATTTTTCATCACTAACCTTTTATTACTAATCTTTAATAACTAATCTTTTAATCACTAATTTTTAAACACTACTCTTTAATCATTAATCTTTAATCACTAATTTTCCATCACTAATTTTCCATCAGTAACATTCCATCACTAATCTTTAATCACTAATCTTTAATCACTAATCTCTAATCGCTAATCTATAATCGCTCATCTTTAATCGCTCATCTTTAATCTCTAATCTTTAATCCCCAATCTGTAATCACAAATTTTCCATCACTAAACTTTAATCGCTAAACGTAAATCACTAATTTTAAATTACTAATTTTTAATCACTAACGTTTAATCACTAATTTTCCATCACTAACCTTTCATTACTAATCTTTAATAACTAATTTTTAATCACTAATCTTTAATCACTAATTTTGTCATCACCAATCTTTAATCACTAATTTTCCATCACTAATATTTTATCACTAATTTTCCATCACTAATTTTCCATCACTAATTTTCCATCACTAATTTTCCATCACTAATTTTCCATCACTAATTTTCCATCACTAATTTTTAATCACTAATATTCCATCAGTAACTTTCCATCACTAATCTTTAATCACTAATTTTCCATCACTAATATTTCATCACCAATTTTCCATCACCAATTTTCCATCACTAATTTTCCATCACTAATTTTTAATCACTAATTTTCCATCAGTAACTTTCAATCACTAATCTTTAATCACTAATCTTTAATCGCTAATATATAATCGCTAATCGATAATCGCTCATCTTTAATCGCTCATCTTTAATCTCTAATCTTTAATCACCAATCTTTAATCACAAATTTTCCATCACTAATCTTTAATCACTAAACGTAAATCACTAATTTTAAATTACTAATTTTTAATCACTAACATTTAATCACCAATTTTCCATCACTATCCTTTCATTACTAATCTTTAATAACTAATTTTTAGTCACTAATCTTTAATCACTAATTTTGTCATCACTAGTCTTTAATCACTAATTTTCCATCACTAATATTTCATCACTAATTTTCCATCACTAATTTTCCGTCAATCACTAATGTTTAATCACTAATTTTCCATCACTAACCTTTTATTACTAATCTTTAATAACTAATCTTTTAAGCACTAATTTTTAAACACTACTCTTTAATCATTAATCTTTAATCACTAATTTTCCATCACTAATTTTCCATCAGTAACTCTCCATCACTAATCTTTAATCACTAATCTCAAATCGCTAATCTATAATCGCTCATCTTTAATCGCTCATCTTTAATCTCTAATCTTTAATCACCAATCTGTAATCACAAATTTTCCATCACTAAACTTTAATCACTAATCGTAAATCACTAATTTTAAATTAATAATTTATATCACTAACGTTTAATCACTAATTATCCATTACTAACCTTTCATTACTAATCTTTAATAACAGATTTTTAATCACTAATCTTTAATCACTAATTTTGTCATCACTAATCCTTAATCACTAATTTTCCATCACTAATTTTCCGTCAATCACTAATGTTTAATCACTAATGTTTAATCACCATTTTTCCATCACTAACCTTTTATTACTAATCTTTAATTTTCTTTTATCTTTTAATCACTAATTTTTAAACACTACTCTTTAATCACTAATTTTTAATCACTAATTTTCCATCAGTAACTTTTCATCACTAATCTTTAATCACTAATCTTTAATCGCTAATCTATAATCGCTCATCTTTAATCACTCATCTTTAATCTCTAATCTTTAATCACCAATCTGTAATCACAAATTTTCCATCACTAAACTTTAATCACTAATCGTAAATCACTAATTTTAAATTACTAATTTTTAATCACTAACGTTTAATCACTAATTTTCCATCACTAACCTTTCATTACTAATCTTTAATAACTAATTTTTAATCACTAATCTTTAATCATTAATTTTGTCATCACTAATCTTTAATCACTAATATTTCATCACTAATTTTCCATCACTACTTTTCCATCACTAATTTTCCATCACTAATTTTCCATCACTAATTTTCCATCACTAATTTTTAATCACTAATTTTCCATGAGTAACTTTCCATCACTAATATTTCTTCACTAATTTTCAATCACTAATTTTCCATCACTAATTTTTAATTACAAATTTTCCATCAGTAACTTTCAAATCACTAATCTTTAATCACTAATCTTTAATCGCTAATATATAATCGCTAATCGATAATCGCTCATCTTTAATCGCTCATCTTGAATCTCTAATCTTTAATCACCAATCTGTAATCACAAATTTTCCATCACTAAACTTTAATCACTAATCGTAAATTACTAATTTTAAATTACCAATTTTTAATCACTAACGTTTAATCACTAATTTTCCATCACTAACCTTTCATTACTAATCTTTAATAACTAATTTTTAATCACTAATCTTTAATCACTAATTTTCCATCACTAATATTTAATCACTAATTTTCCATCACTAATTTTCCGTCAATCACTAATGTTTAATCACTAATGTTTAATCACTAATTTTTCATCACTAACCTTTTATTACTAATCTTTAATAACTAATCTTTTAATCACTAATTTTTAAACACTACTCTTTAATCATTAATCTTTAATCACTAATTTTCCATCACTAATTTTCCATCAGTAACTTTCCATCACTAATCTTTAATCACTAATCCTTAATCACTAATCTCTAATCGCTAATCTATTATCGCTCATCTTTAATCTCTAATCTTTAATCACCAATCTGTAATCACAAATTTTCCATCACTAAACTTTAATCACTAATCGTAAATCACTAATTTTAAATTACTAATTTTCAAACACTAACGTTTAATCACTAATTTTCCATCACTAACCTTTCATTACTAATCTTTAATAACTAATTTTTAATCACTAATCTTTAATCACTAATTTTGTCATCACCAATCTTTAATCACTATTTTCCCATCACTAATATTTCATCACTAATTTTCCATCACTAATTTTCCATCACTAATTTTCCATCACTAATTTTCCATCACAAATTTTCCATCACTAGTTTTTAATCACTAATATTCCATCAGTAACTTTCCATCACTAATCTTTAATCACTAATTTTCCATCACTAATTTTCCATCACTAATTTTTAATCACTAATTTTCCATCAGTAACTTTCAATCACTAATCTTTAATCACTAATCTTTAATCGCTAATATATAATCGCTAATCGATAATCGCTCATCTTTAATCGCTCATCTTTAATCTCTAATCTTTAATCACCAATCTGTAATCACAAATTTTCCATCACTAAACTTTAATCACTAATCGTAAATCACTAATTTTAAATTACTAATTTTTAATCACTAACGTTTAATCACTAATTTTCCATCACTAACCTTTCATTACTAATCTTTAATAACTAATTTTTAATCACTAATCTTTAATCATTAATTTTGTCATCACTAATCTTTAATCACTAATATTTCATCACTAATTTTCCATCACTACTTTTCCATCACTAATTTTCCATCACTAATTTTCCATCACTAATTTTCCATCACTAATTTTTAATCACTAATTTTCCATGAGTAACTTTCCATCACTAATCTTTAATCACTAATTTTCCATCACTAATATTTCTTCACTAATTTTCAATCACTAATTTTGCATCACTAATTTTTAATTACTAATTTTCCATCAGTAACTTTCATATCACTAATCTTTAATCACTAATCTTTAATCGCTAATATATAATCGCTAATCGATAATCGCTCATCTTTAATCGCTCATCTTGAATCTCTAATCTTTAATCACCATTCTGTAATCACAAATTTTCCATCACTAAACTTTTTACTAATCGTAAATTACTAATTTTAAATTACTAATTTTTAATCACTAATGTTTAATCACTAATGTTTAATCACTAATTTTTCATCACTAACCTTTTATTACTAATCTTTAATAACTAATCTTTTAATCACTAATTTTTAAACACTACTCTTTAATCATTAATCTTTAATCACTAATTTTCCATCACTAATTTTCCATCAGTAACTTTCCATCACTAATCTTTAATCACTAATCTTTAATCACTAATCTCTAATCGCAAATCTATAATCGCTCATCTTTAATCTCTAATCTTTAATCACCAATCTGTAATCACAAATTTTCCATCACTAAACTTTAATCACTAATCGTAAATCACTAATTTTAAATTACTAATTTTCAAACACTAACGTTTAATCACTAATTTTCCATCACTAACCTTTCATTACTAATCTTTGTTTAACTAATTTTTAATCACTAATCTTTAATCACTAATTTTGTCATCACCAATCTTTAATCACTAATTTCCCATCACTAATATTTCATCACTAATTTTCCATCACTAATTTTCCATCACTAATTTTCCATCACTAATTTTCCATCACAAATTTTCCATCACTAATTTTCCATCACTAGTTTTTAATCACTAATATTCCATCAGTAACTTTCCATCACTAATCTTTAATCACTAATTTTCCATCACTAATTTTCCATCACTAATTTTTAATCACTAATTTTCCATCACTAACCTTTCATTACTAATCTTTAATAACTAATTTTTAATCACTAATCTTTAATCATTAATTTTGTCATCACTAATCTTTAATCACTAATATTTCATCACTAATTTTCCATCACTACTTTTCCATCACTAATTTTCCATCACTAATTTTCCATCACTAATTTTCCATCACTAATTTTTAATCACTAATTTTCCATGAGTAACTTTCCATCACTAATCTTTAATCACTAATTTTCCATCACTAATATTTCTTCACTAATTTTCAATCACTAATTTTCCATCACTAATTTTTAATTACTAATTTTCCATCAGTAACTTTCATATCACTAATCTTTAATCACTAATCTTTAATCGCTAATATATAATCGCTAATCGATAATCGCTCATCTTTAATCGCTCATCTTGAATCTCTAATCTTTAACACCAATCTGTAATCACAAATTTTCCATCACTAAACTTTAATCACTAATCGTAAATTACTAATTTTAAATTACTAATTTTTAATCACTAACGTTTAATCACTAATTTTCCATCACTAACCTTTCATTACTAATCTTTAATAACTAATTTTTAATCACTAATCTTTAATCACTAATTTTCCATCACTAATATTTAATCACTAATTTTCCATCACTAATTTTCCGTCAATCACTAATGTTTAATCACTAATGTTTAATCACTAATTTTTCATCACTAACCTTTTATTACTAATCTTTAATAACTAATCTTTTAATCACTAATTTTTAAACACTACTCTTTAATCATTAATCTTTAATCACTAATTTTCCATCACTAATTTTCCATCAGTAACTTTCCATCACTAATCTTTAATCACTAATCTTTAATCACTAATCTCTAATCGCTAATCTATAATCGCTCATCTTTAATCTCTAATCTTTAATCACCAATCTGTAATCACAAATTTTCCATCACTAAACTTTAATCACTAATCGTAAATCACTAATTTTAAATTACTAATTTTCAAACACTAACGTTTAATCACTAATTTTCCATCACTAACCTTTCATTACTAATCTTTGTTTAACTAATTTTTAATCACTAATCTTTAATCACTAATTTTGTCATCACCAATCTTTAATCACTAATTTCCCATCACTAATATTTCATCACTAATTTTCCATCACTAATTTTCCATCACTAATTTTCCATCACTAATTTTCCATCACAAATTTTCCATCACTAATTTTCCATCACTAGTTTTTAATCACTAATATTCCATCAGTAACTTTCCATCACTAATCTTTAATCACTAATTTTCCATCACTAATTTTCCATCACTAATTTTTAATCACTAATTTTCCATCAGTAACTTTCAATCACTAATCTTTAATCACTAATCTTTAATCGCTAATATATAATCGCTAATCGATAATCGCTCATCTTTAATCGCTCATCTTTAATCTCTAATCTTTAATCACCAATCTTTAAACACCAATTTTCCATCACTAAACTTTAATCACTAAACGTAAATCACTAATTTTAAATTACTAATTTTTAATCACTAACATTTAATCACCAATTTTCCATCACTAACCTTTCATTACTAATCTTTAATAACTAATTTTTAGTCACTAATCTTTAATCACTAATTTTGTCATCACTAGTCTTTAATCACTAATTTTCCATCACTAATATTTCATCACTAATTTTCCATCACTAATTTTCCGTCAATCACTAATGTTTAATCACTAATGTTTAATCACTAATTTTCCATCACTAACCTTTCATTACTAATCTTTAATAACTAATTTTTAATCACTAATCTTTAATCACTAATTTTGTCATCACTAATCTTTAATCACTAATTTTCCATCACTAATATTTCCTCACTAATTTTCCATCACTAATTTTCCGTCAATCAATAATGTTTAATCACTAATTTTCCATCACTAACCTTTTATTACTAATCTTTAATAACTAACCTTTTAATCACTAATTTTTAAACACTACTCTTTAATCACTAATTTTTAATCACTAAATTTCCATCAGTAACTTTTCATCACTAATCATTAATCACTAATCTTTAATCACTAATCTTTAATCGCTAATCTATAATCGCTCATCTTTAATCATTCATCTTTAATCTCTAATCTTTAATCACCAATCTGTAATCACAAATTTTCCATCACTAAACTTTAATCACTAATCGTAAATCACTAATTTTAAATTACTAATTTTTAATCACTAACGTTTAATCACTAATTTTCCATCACTAACCTTTCATTACTAATCTTTAATAACTAATTTTTAATCACTAATCTTTAATCACTAATTTTGTCATCACTAATCTTTAATCACTAATTTTCCATCACTAATATTTCATCACTAATTTTCCATCACTAATTTTCCATCACTAATTTTCCATCACTAATTTTTAATCACTAATTTTCCATCAATAACTTTCCATCACTAATCTTTAATTACTAATTTTCCATCACTACTATTTCATCACTAATTTTCCATCACTAATTTTTAATCACTAATTTTCCATCAGTAACGTTTAATCACGAATTTTCCATCACTAACCTTTCATTACTAATCTTTAATAACTAATTTTTAATCACTAATCTTTAATCACTAATTTTGTCATCACTACTTTTTAATCACTAATTTTCCATCACTAATATTTCATCACTAATTTTCCATCACTAATTTTCCGTCAATCACTAATGTTTAATCACTAATGTTTAATCACTAATTTTCCATCACTAACCTTTTATTACTAATCTTTAATAACTAATCTTTTAATCACTAATTTTTAAACACTACTCTTTAATCATTAATCTTTAATCACTAATTTTCCATCACTAGATTTCCATCAGTAACTCTCCATCACTAATCTTTAATCACTAATCTTTAATCACTAATCTCTAATCGCTAATCTATAATCGCTCATCTTTAATCGCTCATCTTTAATCTCTAATCTTTAATCACCAATCTGTAATCACAAATTTTCCATCACTAAACTTTAATCACTAATCGTAAATCACTAATTTTAAATTAATAATTTTTAATCACTAACGTTTAATCACTAATTATCCATTACTAACCTTTCATTACTAATCTTTAATAACTAATCTTTAATCACCAATCTGTAATCACTTATTTTCCATCACTAAACTTTAATCACTAATCGTAAATCACTAATTTTTAATCACTAATCTTTAATCACTAATTTTGTCATCACTAATCTTTAATCACTAATTTTCCATCACTAATATTTCATCAATAATTTTCCTTCACTAATTTTCCATCACTAATTTTCCATCACTAATTTTCCATCACTAATTTTCCATCACTAATTGTCTATCACTAATTTTTAATCACTAATTTTCCATCAGTAACGTTCCATCACTAATCTTTAATCACTAATTTTCCATCACTAATATTTCATCACTAATTTTCCATCACTAATTTTCCATCACTAATTTTCCATCACTAATTTTTAATTACTAATTTTCCATCAGTAACTTTCCATCACTAATCTTTAATCACTATTCTTTAATCGCTAATATATAATCGCTAATCGATAATCGCTCATCTTTAATCGCTCATTTTTAATCTCTAATCTTTAATCACCAATCTGTAATCACAAATTTTCCATCACTAAACTTTAATCACTAAACGTAAATCACTAATTTTAAATTACTAATTTTTAATCACTAACATTTAATCACCAATTTTCCATCACTAACCTTTCATTACTAATCTTTAATAACTAATTTTTAATCACTAATCTTTAATCACTAATTTTGTCATCACTAGTCTTTAATCACTAATTTTCTATCACTAATATTTCATCACTAATTTTCCATCACTAATTTTCCGTCAATCACTAATGTTTAATCACTAATGTTTCATCACTAATTTTCCATCACTAATTTTCCATCACTAGTTTTTAATCACTAATTTTCCATCACTAGTTTTTAATCACTAATTTTCCATCAGTAACCTTTTATTACTAATCTTTAATAACTAATCTTTTAATCACTAATTTTTAAACACTACTCTTTAATCATTAATCTTTAATCACTAATTTTCCATCACTATTTTTCCATCACTAATTTTTAATCACTATTTTTCCATCAGTAACTTTCCATCACTAATCTTTAATCACTAATTTTTAATCGCTAATCTATAATCGCTCATCTGCAATCGCTCATCTTTAATCTCTAATCTTTAATCACCAATCTGTAATCACAAATTTTCCATCACTAAACTTTAATCACTAATCGTAAATCACAAATTTTAAATTACTAATTTTTAATCACTAACGTTTAATCACTAATTTTCCATCACTAACCTTTCATTACTAATCTTTAATAACTAATTTTTAATCACTAATCTTTAATCAGTAATTTTGTCATCACTAATCTTTAATCACTAATTTTCCATCACTAATATTTCATCACTAATTTTTCATCACTAATGCTTAATCACTAATTTTCCATCACTAACGTTTTATTACTAATCTTTAATAACTAATCTTTTAATTACTAATTTTTAAACACTACTCTTTAATCATTAATCTTTAATCACTAATTTTCCATCACTAATTTTCCATCACTAATTTTTAATCACTAATTTTCCATCAGTAACTTTCCAACACTAATCTTTAATCACTAATTTTCCATCACTAATATTTCATTACTAATTTTCCATCACTAATTTTCCATCACTAATTTTCCATCACTAATTTTTAATCACTAATTTTGTCATCACTAGTCTTTAATCACTAATTTTCCATCACTAATATTTCATCACTAATTTTCCATCACTAATTTTCCGTCAATCACTAATGTTTAATCACTAATGTTTAATAACTAATTTTCCATCACTAACCTTTTATTACTAATTTTTAATCACTAATTTTGTGTGTAAAATATCACTAATATTTCATCACTAATATTTCATCACTAATATTTCATCACTAATTTTCCATCACTAATTTTCCATCACTAATTTTTAATCACTGATTTTCCATCAGTAACTTTCCATCACTAATCTTTAATCACTAATCTTTAATCACTAATCTTTAATCGCTAATCTAAAATCGCTCATCTTTAATCGCTCATCTTTAATCTCTAATCTTTAATCACCAATCTGTAATCACAAATTTTCCATCACTAAACTTTAATCACTAATCGTAAATTACTAATTTTAAATTACTAATTTTTAATCACTAACGTTTAATCACTAATTTTCCATCACTAGTATTTCATCACTAATTTTCCGTCAATCACTAATGTTTAATCACTAATGTTTAATCACTAATTTTCCATTACTAACCTTTTATTACTAATCTTTAATAACTAATCTTTTAATCACTAATTTTAAACACTACTCTTTAATCATTAATCTTTAATCACTAATTTTCCATCACTAACTTTCCATCACTAATCTTTAATCACTAATCTTTAATCACTAATCTCTAATCGCTAATCTATAATCGCTCATCTTTAATCGCTCATTTTTAATCTCTAATCTTTAATCACCAATCTGTAATCACAAATTTTCTATCACTAAACTTTAATCACTAATCGTAAATCACTAATTTTAAATTACTAATTTTTAATCACTAACGTTTAATCACTAATTATCCATCACTAACCTTTCATTACTAATCTTTAATAACTAATTTTTAATCACTAATCTTTAATCACTAATTTTGTCATCACTAATCTTTAATCACTAATTTTCCATCACTAATATTTCATCACTAATTTTCCATCACTAATATTTCATCACTAATTTTCCATCACTAATTTTCCGTCAATCACTAATGTTTAATCACTAATGTATAATCACTAATTTTCCATCACTAACCTTTTATTACTAATCTTTAATAACTAATCTTTTAATCACTAATTTTTAAACACTACTCTTTAATCACTAATTTTTAATCACTAATTTTCCATCAGTAACTTTTCATCACTAATCTTTAATCACTAATCGTAAATCACTAATTTTAAATTACTACTTTTTAATCACTAACGTTTAATCACTAATTATCCATCACTAACCTTTCATTACTAATCTTTAATAACTAATTTTTAATAACTAATTTTCCATGACTAATTTTCCATCACTAATTTTCCATCACTAATTTTCCATCACTAATTTTCCATCACTAATTTTTAATCCATCAGTAACTTTCAATCACTAATCTTTAATCACTAATTTTCCATCACTAACCTTTCATTACTAATCTGTAATAACTAATTTTTAATCACTAATTTTTAATCACTAATTTTGTCATCACTAATCTTTAATCACTAATTTTCCATCACTAATATTTCATCACTAATTTACCATCACTAATTTTCCATCACTAATTTTCCATCACTAATTTTCCATCACTAATTTTCCATCACTAATTTTCCATCACTAATTTTTAATCACTAATTTTCCATCAGTAACTTTCCATCACTAATCTTTAATCACTAATTTTCCATCACTAATATTTCATCACTAATTTTCCATCACTAATTTTCCATCAATAATTTTTAATCACTAATTTTCCATCAGTAACTTTCCATCACTAATCTTTAAACTTTAATCGTTAATCTTTAATCTTTAAACGCTAATCTTTAATGACTATTCTTTCATCACTAATCTTTAATCACTAATTTTCCATCACTAATATTTTATCACTAATTTTCCATCACTAATTTTCCATCACTAATTTTCCATCACTAATTTTTAATCACTAATATTCCATCAGTAACTTTCCATCACTAATCTTTAATCACTAATTTTCCATCACCAATATTTCATCACTAATTTTCCATCACTAATTTTCCATCACTAATTTTCCGTCAATCACTAATGTTTAGTCACTAATGTTTAATCACTAATTTTGCATCACTAACCTTTTATTACAAATCTTTAATAACTAATCTTTCAATCACTAATTTTTAAACACTACTCTTTAATCACTAATTTTTAATCACTAATTTTCCATCAGTAACTTTTCATCACTAATTTTTAATCACTAATCTTTAATCGCTAATCTATAATCGCACATCTTTAATCACTCATCTTTAATCTCTAATCTTTAATCACCAATCTGTAATCACAAATTTTCCATCACTAATATTTCATCACTAATTTTCCATCACTAATATTTCATCACTAATTTTCCATCACTAATTTTCCATCACTAATTTTCCATCACTAATTTTTATTCACTAATTTTCCATCAGTAACTTTCCATCACTAATCTTTAAACTTTAATCTTTAATCTTTAATAACTAATCTTTAATAACTAATCTTTAATCACTAATTTTTAATCACTAATCTTTAATCGCTAGTCTTTAATTGCTAATTTTAAATCACTAATTTTTCATCACTAATTTTTAATAAATAATCTTAAATCACTAATTTTAAATTACTAACCTTTTATTACTAAACTTTAATAACTAATCTTTTAATCACTAATTTTTAAACACTACTCTTTAATCATTAATCTTTAATCACTAATTTTCCATCACTAATTTTCCATCACTAATTTTTAATCACTAATTTTCCATCACTAATTTTCCATCACTAACCTTTTATTACTAATCTTTAATAACTAATCTTTTATGCACTAATTTTTAAGCACTACTCTTTAATCACTAATTTTTAATCACTAATTTTCCATCAGTAACTTTTCATCACTAATCTTTAATCACTAATCTTTAATCACTAATCTTTAATCGCTAATCTATAATCGCTCATCTTTAATCATTCATCTTTAATCTCTAATCTTTAATCCCCAATCTGTAATCACAAATTTTCCATCACTAAACTTTAATCACTAATCGTAAATCACTAATTTTAATTTACTAATTTTTAATCACTAACGTTTAATCACTAATTTTCCATCACTAACCTTTCATTACTAATCTTTAATAACTAATTTTTAATCACTAATCTTTAATCACTAATTTTGTCAGCACTAATCTTTAATCACTAATTTTCCATCACTAATATTTCATCACTAAGTTTCCATCACTAATTTTCCATCACTAATTTTCCATCACTAATTTTTAATCACTAATTTTTAATCACTAATTTTCCATCAGTAACTTTCCATCACTAATCTTTAATTACTAATTTTCCATCACTAATATTTCATCACTAATTTTCCATCACTACATTTTAATCACTAATTTTCCATCAGTAACGTTTAATCACTAATTTTCCATCACTAACCTTTCATTACTGATCTTTTATAACTAATTTTGAATCACTAATCTTTAATCACTAATTTTGTCATCACTAATTTTTAATCACTAATTTTCCATCACTAATATTTCATCACTAATTTTCCATCACTAATTTTCCGTCAATCACTAATGTTTAATCACTAATTTTCCATCACTAACCTTTCATTACTAATCTTTAATAAATAATCTTTTAATCACTAATTTTTAAACACTACTCTTTAATGATTAATCTTTAATCACTAATTTTCCATCACTAATTTTCCATCAGTAACTCTCCATCACTAATCTTTAATCACTAATCTTTAATCACTAATCTTTAATCGCTAATCTATAATCGCTCATCTTTAATCTCTAATCTTTAATCACCAATCTGTAATTACAAATTTTCCATCACTAAACTTTAATCACTAATCGTAAATCACTAATTTTAAATTAATAATTTTTAATCACTAACGTTTAATCACTAATTATCCATTACTAACCTTTCATTACTAATCTTTAATAACTAATTTTTAATTACTAATCTTTAATCACTAATTTTGTCATCACTAATCCTTAATCACTAATTTTCCATCACTAATTTTCCGTCAATCACTAATGTTTAATCACTAATGTTTCATCACTAATTTTCCATCACTAACCTTTTATTACTAAGCTTTAATAGCTAATCTTTTAATCACTAATTTTTAAACACTACTCTTTAATCACTAATTTTTAATCACTAATTTTCCATCAGTAACTTTTCGTCACTAATCTTTAATCACTAATCTTTAATCACTAATCTTTAATCGCTAATCTATCATCGCTCATCTTTAATCGCTCATCTTTAATCTCTAATCTTTAATCACCAATAAGTAATCACAAATTTTCCATCACTAAACTTTAATCACTAATCGTAAATTACTAATTTTAAATTACTAATTTTTAATCACTAACGTTTAATCACTAATTTTCCATCACTAACCTTTCATTACTAATCTTTAATCACTAATTTTTCATCACTAATATTTCATCACTAATTTTCCATCACTAATTTTTAATTACTAATTTTCCATCAGTAACTTTCAGATCACTAATCTTTAATCACTAATCTTTTATCACTAATTTTGTCATCACTAATCCTTAATCATTAATTTTCCATCACTAATTTTCCGTCAATCACTAATGTTTAATCACTAATGAATAATCACTAATTTTCCATCACTAACCTTTAACTACTAATCTTTAATAACTAATCTTTTAATCACTAATTTTTAAACACTACTCTTTAATCACTAATTTTTAATCACTAAATTTCCATCAGTAACTTTTCATCACTAATCTTTAATCACTAATCTTTAATCGCTAACCTATAATCGCTCATCTTTAATCACTCATCTTTAATCTCTAATCTTTAATCACCAATCTGTAATCACAAATTTTCCATCACTAAACTTTAATCACTAATCGTAAATCACTAATTTAAAATTACTAATTTTAATCACTAACGTTTAATCACTAATTTTCCATCACTAACCTTTCATTACTAATCTTTAATAACTAATTTTTAATCACTAATCTTTAATCATTAATTTTGTCATCACTAATCTTTAATCACCAATATTTCATCACTAATTTTCCATCACTACTTTTCCATCACTAATTTTCCATCACTAATTTTCCATCACTAATTTTTCATCACTAATTTTTAATCACTAATTTTCCATGAGTAACTTTCCATCACTAATCTTTAATCACTAATTTTCCATCACTAATATTTCATCACTAATTTTCCATCACTAATTTTCCAACACTAATTTTTAATTACTAATTTTCCATCAGTAACTTTCAAATCACTAATCTTTAATCACTAATCTTTAATCGCTAATATATAATCGCTAATCGATAATCGCTCATTTTTAATCGCTCATCTTTAAGCTCTAATCTTTAATCACCAATCTGTAATCACAAATTTTCCATCACTAAACTTTAATCACTAATCGTAAATTACTAATTTTAAATTACTAAGTTTTAATCACTAACGTTTAATCACTAATTTTCCATCACTAACCTTTCATTACTAATCTTTAATAACTAATCTTTAATCACTAATTTTCCATCACTAATTTTCCGTCAATCACTAATGTTTAATCACTAATGTTTCATCACGAATTTTTCATCACTAACCTTTTATTACTAATCTTTAATAACTAATCTTTTAATCACTATTTTTTAAACACTACTCTTTAATCATTAATCTTTAATCACTAATTTTCCATCACTAATTTTCTATCAGTAACATTCCATCACTAATCTTTAATCACTAATCTTTAATCACTAATCTCTAATCGCTAATCTATAATCGCTCATCTTTAATCGCTCATCTTTAATCTCTAATCTTTAATCCCCAATCTGTAATCACAAATTTTCCATCACTAAACTTTAATCACTAATCGTAAATCACTAATTTTAAATTACTAATTTTTAATCACTAACGTTTAATCACTAATTTTCCATCACTAACCTTTCATTACTAATCTTTAATAACTAATTTTTAATCACTAATCTTTAATCACTAATTTTGTCATCACCAATCTTTAATCACTAATTTTCCATCACTAATATTTCATCACTAATTTTCCATCACTAATTTTCCATCACTAATTTTCCATCACTAATTTTCCATCACTAATTTTCCATCACTAATTTTCCATCACTAATTTTCCATCACTAATTTTTAATCACTAATATTCCATCAGTAACTTTCCATCACTAATCTTTAATCACTAATTTTCCATCACTAATATTTCATCACCAATTTTCCATCACTAATTTTTAATCACTAATTTTCCATCAGTAACTTTCAATCACTAATCTTTAATCACTAATCTTTAATCGCTAATATATAATCGCTAATCGATAATCGCTAATCGATAATCGCTCATCTTTAATCGCTCATCTTTAATCTCTAATCTTTAATCACCAATCTTTAATCACAAATTTTCCATCACAAATCTTTAATCACTAAACGTAAATCACTAATTTTAAATTACTAATTTTTAATCACTAACATTTAATCACCAATTTTCCATCACTAACCTTTCATTACTAATCTTTAATAACTAATTTTTAGTCACTAATCTTTAATCACTAATTTTGTCATCACTAGTCTTTAATCACTAATTTTCCATCACTAATATTTCATCACTAATTTTCCATCACTAATTTTCCGTCAATCACTAATGTTTAATCACTAATTTTCCATCACTAACCTTTTATTACTAATCTTTAATAACTAATCTTTTAATCACTAATTTTTAAACACTACTCTTTAATCATTAATCTTTAATCACTAATTTTCCATCACTAATTTTCCATCAATAACTCTCCATCACTAATCTTTAATCACTAATCTTTAATCACTAATCTTTAATCACTAATCTCAAATCGCTAATCTATAATCGCTCATCTTTAATCGCTCATCTTTAATCTCTAATCTTTAATCACCAATCTGTAATCACAAATTTTCCATCACTAAACTTTAATCACTAATCGTAAATCACTAATTTTAAATTACTAATTTTTAATCACTAACGTTTAATCACTAATTTTCCATCACTAACCTTTCATTACTAATTTTTAATAACTAATTTTTAATCACTAATCTTTAATCATTAATTTTGTCATCACTAATCTTTAATCACTAATATTTCATCACTAATTTTCCATCACTACTTTTCCATCACTAATTTTCCATCACTAATTTTCCATCACTAATTTTCCATCACTAATTTTTAATCACTAATTTTCCATGAGTAACTTTCCATCACTAATCTTTAATCACTAATTTTCCATCACTAATATTTCTTCACTAATTTTCAATCACTAATTTTCCATCACTAATTTTTAATTACTAATTTTCCATCAGTAACTTTCAAATCACTAATCTTTAATCACTAATCTTTAATCGCTAATATATAATCGCTAATCGATAATCGCTCCTTTAATCGCTCAACTTGAATCTCTAATCTTTAATCACCAATCTGTAATCACAAATTTTCCATCACTAAACTTTAATCACTAATCGTAAATTACTAATTTTAAATTACTAATTTTTAATCACTAACGTTTAATCACTAATTTTTCATCACTAACCTTTTATTACTAATCTTTAATAACTAATCTTTTAATCACTAATTTTTAAACACTACTCTTTAATCATTAATCTTTAATCACTAATTTTCCATCACTAATTTTCCATCAGTAACTTTCCATCACTAATCTTTAATCACTAATCTTTAATCACTAATCTCTAATCGCTAATCTATAATCGCTCATCTTTAATCGCTCATCTTTAATCTCTAATCTTTAATCACCAATCTGTAATCACAAATTTTCCATCACTAAACTTTAATCACTAATCGTAAATCACTAATTTTAAATTACTAATTTTCAAACACTAACGTTTAATCACTAATTTTTCATCACTAACCTTTCATTACTAATCTTTAATAACTAATTTTTAATCACTAATCTTTAATCACTAATTTTGTCATCACCAATCTTTAATCACTAATTTCCCATCACTAATATTTCATCACTAATTTTCCATCACTAATTTTCCATCACTAATTTTCCATCACTAATTTTCCATCACAAATTTTCTATCACTAATTTTCCATCACTAATTTTTAATCACTAATATTCCATCAGTAACTTTCCATCACTAATCTTTAATTACTAATTTTCCATCACTAATATTTCATCACCAATTTTCCATCACCAATTTTCCATCACTAATTTTCCATCACTAATTTTTAATCACTAATTTTCCATCAGTAACTTTCAATCACTAATCTTTAATCACTAATCTTTAATCGCTAATCTATCATCGCTCATCTTTAATCACTCATCTTTAATCTCTAATCTTTAATCACCAATCTGTAATCACTTATTTTCCATCACTAAACTTTAATCACTAATCGTAAATCACTAATTTTTAATCACTAATCTTTAATCACTAATTTTGTCATCACTAATCTTTAATCACTAATTTTCCATCACTAATATTTCATCAATAATTTTCCTTCACTAATTTTCCGTCAATCACTAATGTTTAATCACTAATGTTTAATCACTAATTTTCCATCACTAACCTTTTATTACTAATCTTTAATAACTAATCTATTAATCACCAATTTTTAAACACTACTCTTTAATCATTAATTTTTAATCACTAATTTTCCATCAGTAACTTTCCATCACTAATCTTTAATCACTAATCTTCAATCACTAATCTCTAATCTTCTAATCTATAATCGCTCATCTTTAATCGCTCATCTTTAATCTCTAATCTTTAATCACCAATCTGTAATCACAAGTTTTCCTTCACTAATATTTCAACACTAGTTTTCCATCACTAATATTTCATCACTAATTTTCCATCACTAATTTTCCATCACTAATTTTCCATCACTAATTTTTAATCACTAATTTTCCATCAGTAACTTTCCATCACTAATCTTTAAACTTTAATCTTTAATCTTTAATAACTAATCTTTAATAACTAATCTTTAATCACTAATTTTTAATCACTAATCTTTAATCGCTAGTCTTTAATTGCTAATTTTAAATCACTAATTTTTCATCACTAATTTTTAATAAATAATCTTAAATCACTAATTTTAAATTACTAACCTTTTATTACTAAACTTTAATAACTAATCTTTTAATCACTAAATTTTAAACACTACTCTTTAATCATTAATCTTTAATCACTAATTTTCCATCACTAATTTTCCATCACTAATTTTTAATCACTAATTTTCCATCACTAACCTTTCATTACTAATCTTTAATAACTAATTTTTAAACACTAATCTTTAATTACTAATCTTTAATCACTAATTTTCCATTACTAATTTTCCATCACTAATTTTCCATCACTAACCTTTTACTACTAATCTTTAATAACTAATCTTTTAATCACTAATTTTTAAACACTACTCTTTAATCACTAATTTTTAATCACTAATTTTCCATCAGTAACTTTTCATCACTAATCTTTAATCACTAATTTTTAATCACTAATCTTTAATCGCTAATCTATAATCGCTCATCTTTAATCATTCATCTTTAATCTTTAATCTTTAATCACCAATCTGTAATCACAAATTTTCCATCACTAAACTTTAATCACTAATCGTAAATCACTAATTTTAAATTACTAATTTTTAATCACTAACGTTTAATCACTAATTTTCCATCACTAACCTTTCATTACTAATCTTTAATAACTAATTTTTAATCACTAATCTTTAATCACTAATTTTGTCATTACTAATTTTTAATCACTAATTTTCCATCACTAATATTTCATCACTAATTTTCCATCACTAATTTTCCGTCAATCACTAATGTTTAATCACTAATGTTTAATCACTAATTTTCCATCACTAACCTTTTATTACTAATCTTTAATAACTAATCTTTTAATCACTAATTTTTAAACACTACTCTTTAATCATTAATCTTTAATCACTAATTTTCCATGACTAATTTTCCATCAGTAACTCTCCATCACTAATCTTTAATCACTAATCTTTAATCACTAATCTTTAATCGCTAATCTATAATCGCTCATTTTCAATTGCTCATCTTTAATCTCTAATCTTTAATCACCAATCTGAAATCACAAATTTTCCATCACTAAACTTTAATCACTAATCGTAAATCACTAATTTTAAATAAATAATTTTTAATCACTAACGTTTAATCCCTAATTATCCATTACTAACCTTTCATTACTAATCTTTAATAACTAATTTTTAATTACTAATCTTTAATCACTAATTTTGTCATCACTAATCCTTAATCACTAATTTTCCATCACTAATTTTCCGTCAATCACTAATGTTTAATCACTAATGTTTAATCACTAATTTTCCATCACTAACCTTTTATTACTAATCTTTAATAACTAATCTTTTAATCACTAATTTGTAAACACTACTCTTTAATCACTAATTTTTAATCACTAATTTTCCATCAGTAACTTTTGGTCACTAATCTTTTATCACTAATCTTTAATCACTAATCTTTAATCGCTAATTTATCATCGCTCATCTTTAATCGCTCATCTGTAATCTCTAATCTTTAATCACCAATCTGTAATCACAAATTTTCCATCACTAAACTTTAATCACTAATCGTAAATTACTAATTTTAAATTACTAATTTTTAATCACTAACGTTTAATCACTAATTTTCCATCACTAACCTTTCATTACTAATCTTTAATCACTAATTTTCCATCACTAATTTTCCATCACTAATTTTTAATTACTAATTTTCCATCAGTAACTTTCAAATCACTAATCTTTAATCACTAATCTTTAATCGCTAATATATAATTGCTAATCGATAATCGCTCATCTTTAATCGCTCATCTTTAATCTCTAATCTTTAATCACCAATCTGTAATCACAAATTTTCCATCACTAAACTTTAATCACTAAACGTAAATCACTAATTTTAAATTACTAATTTTTAATCACTAACATTTAATCACCAATTTACCATCACTAACTTTTCATCACTAATCTTTAATAACTAATTTTTAATCACTAATCTTTAATCACTAATTTTGTCATCACTAATCTTTAATCACTAATTTTCCATCACTTATATTTCATCACTAATTCTGCATCACTAATATTCCGTCAATCACTAATGTTTAATCACTAGTTTTCCATCACTAACCTTTTATTACTAATCTTTAGTAACTAATCTTTTAATCACTAATTTTTAAACACTACTCTTTAATCACTAATTTTTAATCACTAATTTTCCATCAGTAACTTTTCATCACTAATCTTTAATCATTAATCTTTAATCGCTAATCTATAATCGATCATCTTTAATCACTCATCTTTAATCTCTAATCCTTAATCACCAATCTGTAATCACAAATTTTCCATCACTAATATTTCATCACTAATTTTCCATCACTAATATTTCATCACTAATTTTCCATCACTAATTTTCCATCACTAATTTTCCATCACTAATTTTCCATCACTAATTTTTAATCACTAATTTTCCATCACTAACCTTTCATTACTAATCTTTAATAACTAATTTTTAATCACTAATCTTTAATCACTTATTTTGTCATCACTAATGTTTAATCACTAATTTTCCATCACTAACCTTTTATTACTAATCTTTAATAACTAATCTTTTAATCACTAATTTTTAAACACTACTCTTTAATCATTAATCTTTAATGACTTATTTTCCATTACTAATTTTCCATCACTAATTTTCCATCACTAATTTTGCATCACTAATTTTTAATCACTAATTTTCCACCAGTAACTTTCCATCACTAATCTTTAATCACTAATCTTTAATCACTAATCTTTAATCACTAATCTTTAATCTATAATCGCTCATCTTTAATCGCTCATCTTTAATCATTAATCTTTAATCACCAATCTGTAATCACAAATTTTCCATCACTAAACTTTAATCACTAATCTTTAATAACTAATTTTTAATCACTAATTTTTAATCACTAATTTTTAATCACTAATCTTTAATCGCTAATCTTTAATTGCTAATTTTAAATCACTAATTTTCCATCAATAATTTTTAATAAATAATTATAAATCACTAATTTTTAATAAATAATCTTAAATCACTAATTTTAAATTACCTATTATTAATCACTAATGTTTAATCACAAATTTTCCATCACTAAACTTCAATCACTAATCTTAAATCACTAATTTTAAATTACTAATTTTTAATCACTAACGTTTAATCACTAATTTTCCATCACTAACTTTTCATTACTAATCTTTAATAACTAATTTTTAAGCACTAATCTTTAATCACTAATTTTGTCATCACTAATCTTTAATCACTTATTTTCCATCACTAATTTTCCATCACTAATTTTCCATCAGTAACTTTCTAAACTTTAACACACTAAACTTAATCACTAATCGTAAATCACTAATTTTAAATTACTAATTTTTAATCACTAACGTTTAATCACTAATTTTCCATCACTAACTTTTCATTACTAATCTTTAATAACTAATTTTTAAGCACTAATCTTTAATCACTAATTTTGTCATCACTAATCTTTAATCACTTATTTTCCATCACTAATTTTTAATCACTAATTTTCCATCAGTAACTTTCTAAACTTTAACACACTAAACTTAATCACTAATCGTAAATCACTAATTTTAAATTACTAATTTTTAATCACTAACGTTTAATCACTAATTTTCCATCACTAACCTTTCATTACTAATCTTTAATAACTAATTTTTAATCACTAATCTTTAATCACTAATTTTGTCATCACCAATCTGTAATCACAAATTTTCCATCACTAATTTTCCATAAGTAACTTGCCATCACAAATCTTTAATCACTAATCTTTAATCGCTAATCTATAATCACCAATCGGTAATCACAAACTTTCCATCACTAAACTTTAATCACTAATCGTAAATCACGTAAATCACTCATTTTCCATTACTAATTTTCCATCACTAATTTTCCATCACTAATTTTTAATCACTAATTTTCCATCAGGAACTTTCCATCACTAATCTATAATCACTAATCTTTAATCACTAATCTTTAATCACTAATCTTTAATCGCTAATCTATAATCGCTCATCTTTAATCTCTAATCTTTAATCACCAATCTGTAATCACAAATTTTCCATCACTAAACTTTAATCACTAATCGTAAATCACAAATTTTCCATCACTAATTTTCCATCACTAATTTTGCATCACTAATTTTTAATCAATAATTTTCCACCAGTAACTTTCCATCACTAATCTTTAATCACTAATCTTTAATCACTAATCTTTAATCTATAATCGCTAATCTTTAATCGCTCATCTTTAATCTCTAATCTTTAATCACCAATCTGTAATCACAAATTTTCCATCACTAAACTTTAATCACTAATCTTTAATAACTAATCTTTAATCACTAATTTTTAATCACTAATTTTTAATTACTAATCTTTAATCGCTAATCTTTAATTGCTAATTTTAAATCACTAATTTTCCATCACTAATTTTTAATAAATAATTATAAATCACTAATTTTTAATAAATAATCTTAAATCACTAATTTTAAATTACTTATTATTAATCACTAATGTTTAATCACAAATTTTCCATCACTAAACTTCAATCACTAATCTTAAATCACTAATTTTAAATTACTAATTTTTAATCACTAACGTTTAATCACTAATTTTCCATCACAAACTTTTCATTACTAATCTTTAATAACTAATTTTTAAGCACTAATCTTTAATCACTAATTTTGTCATCACTAATCTTTAATCACTTATTTTCCATCACTAATTTTCCATCACTAATTTTCCATCACTAATTTTCCATCACTAATTTTTAATCACTAATTTTCCATCAGTAACTTTCTAAACTTTAACACACTAAACTTAATCACTAATCGTAAATCACTAATTTTAAATTACTAATTTTTAATCACTAACGTTTAATCACTAATTTTCCATCACTAACCTTTCATTACTAATCTTTAATAACTAATTTTTAATCACTAATCTGTAATCACAAATTTTCCATCACTAATTTTCCATAAGTAACTTGCCATCACTAATCTTTAATCACTAATCATTAATCGCTAATCTATAATCACCAATCGGTAATCACAAACTTTCCATCACTAAACTTTAATCACTAATCGTAAATCACGTAAATCACTCATTTTCCATCACTAAACTTTAATCACTAATTTTAAATTACTAATTTTTAATCACTAACGTTTAATCACTAATTTTCCATCACTAACCTTTCATTACTAATCTTTAATAACTAATTTTTAATCACTAATCTTTATTCACTAATCTTATCATCATTAATCTTTAATCACTAATTTTCCATCACTAACCTTTCATTACTAATCTTTAATAACTAATTTTTAATCACTAATCTTTAATTACTAATCTTTAATCATTAATTTTCCATCACTAATTTTCCATCATTCATCTTTAATCACTAATTTTCCATCACTAATTTTCCATCAGTAACTTTCCATCACTAATCTTTAATCACTAATCTTTAATCACTAATCTTTAATCGCTAATCTATAATCGCTCATCTTTAATCGCTCATCTTTAATCTCTAATCTTTAATCACCAATCTGTAATCACTAACCTTTTATTACTAATCTTTAATAACTAATCTTTTAATCACTAATTTTTAAACACTACTCTTTAATCACTAATTTTTAATCACTAATTTTCCATCAGTAACTTTTCGTCACTAATCTTTAATCACTAATCTTTAATCTCTAATCTTTAATCACCTATCTGTAATCACTTATTTTCCATCACTAAACTTTAATCACTAATCGTAAATCACTAATTTTTAATCACTAATCTTTAATCACTAATTTTGTCATCACTAATCTTTAATCACTAATTTTCCATCACTAATATTTCATCAATAATTTTCCATCACTAATTTTCCATCACTAATTTTCCATCACTAATTTTCCATCACTAATTGTCTATCACTAATTTTTAATCACTAATTTTCCATTAGTAACTTTCCATCACTAATCTTTAAACACAAATTTTCCATCACTAATATTTCATCACTAATTTTCCATCACTAATTTTCCATCACTAATTTTCCATCACTAATTTTCCATCACTAATTTTCCATCACTAATTGTCTATCACTAATTTTTAATCACTAATTTTCCATTAGTAACTTTCCATCACTAATCTTAAAAACACAAATTTTCCATCACTAATATTTCATCACTAATGTTTCATCACTAATTTTCCATCACTAGTTTTTAATCACTAATTTTCCATCAGTAACTTTCCATCACTAATCTTTAATCACTAATCTTTAATCACTAATCTTTAATCGCTAATCTATAATCGCTCATCTCTAATCGCTCATCTCTAATCGCTCATCTTTAATCTCTAATCTTTAATCACCAATCTGTAATCACAAATTTTCCATCACTAAACTTTAATCACTAAACGTAAATCACTAATTTTAAATTACTAATTTTTAATCACTAACATTTAATTACCAATTTTCCATCACTAACCTTTCAATAACTAATTTTTAATCACTAATCTTTAATCACTAACTTTGTCATCACTAGTCTTTAATCACTAATTTTCCATCACTAATTTTCCATCACTAATTTTCCATCACTAGTTTTTAATCACTAATTTTCCATCAGTAACTTTCCATCAATAATCTTTAAACTTTAATCTTTAATCTTTAATCTTTAAACACTAATCTTTAATGACTAATCTTTCATCACTAATCTTTAATAACTAATCTTTAATAACTAATCTTTATTCACTAATTTTTAATCACTAATCTTTAATCGCTAGTCTTTAATTGCTAATTTTAAATCACCAATTTTTCATCACTAATTTTTAATAAATAATCTTAAATCACTAATTTTAAATTACTAACCTTTTATTACTAAACTTTAATAACTAATCTTTTAATCACTAATTTTTAAACCCTACTCTTTAATCATTAATCTTTAATCACTAATTTTCCATCACTAATTTTCCATCACTAATTTTTAATCACTAATTTTCCATAACTAACCTTTTATTACTAATCTTTAATAACTAATTTTTAATCACTAATCTTTAATTATTAATCTTTAATCACTAATTTTCCATCACTAATTTTCCATCAGTAACTTTCCATCACTAATCTTTAATCACTAATCTTTAATCACTAATCTCTAATCGCTAATCTATAATCGCTCATCTTTAATCGCTCATCTTTAATCTCTAATCTTTAATCACCAATCTGTAATCACAAATTTTCCATCACTAAACTTTAATCACTAATCGTAAATTACTAATTTTAAATTACTAATTTTTAATCACTAACGTTTAATCACTAATTTTCCATCATTAACCTTTCATTACTAATCTTTAATAACTAATTTTTAATCACTAATCTTTAATCACTAATTTTGTCATCACTAATCTTTAATCACTAATTTTCCATCACTAATATTTCAACACTAATTTTCCATCACTAATTGTCCGTCAATCACTAATGTTTAATCACTAATGTTTAATCACTAATTTTCCATCACTAACCTTTCATTACTAATCTTTAATAACTAATCTTTTAATCACTAATTTTTAAACCCTACTCTTTAATCATTAATCTTTAATCACTAATTTTCCATCACTAATTTTCCATCACTAATTTTTAATCACTAATTTTCCATCACTAACCTTTTATTACTAATCTTTAATAACTAATTTTTAATCACTAATCTTTAATTATTAATCTTTAATCACTAATTTTAAATTACTAACCTTTTATTACTAAACTTTAATAACTAATCTTTTAATCACTAATTTTTAAACCCTACTCTTTAATCATTAATCTTTAATCACTAATTTTCCATCACTAATTTTCCATCACTAATTTTTAATCACTAATTTTCCATCACTAACCTTTTATTACTAATCTTTAATAACTAATTTTTAATCACTAATCTTTAATTATTAATCTTTAATCACTAATTTTCCATCACTAATTTTCCATCAATAATCTTTAATCACTAATTTTCCATCACTAATTTTCCATCAGTAACTTTCCATCACTAATCTTTAATCACTAATCTTTAATCACTAATCTCTAATCGCTAATCTATAATCGCTCATCTTTAATCGCTCATCTTTAATCTCTAATCTTTAATCACCAATCTGTAATCACAAATTTTCCATCACTTTAATCACTAATCGTAAATTACTAATTTTAAATTACTAATTTTTAATCACTAACGTTTAATCACTAATTTTCCATCACTAACCTTTCATTACTAATCTTTAATAACTAATTTTTAATCACTAATCTTTAATCACTAATTTTGTCATCACTAATCTTTAATCACTAATTTTCCATCACTAATATTTCATCACTAATTTTCCATCACTAATTGTCCGTCAATCACTAATGTTTAATCACTAATGTTTAATCACTAATTTTCCATCACTAACCTTTTATTACTAATCTTTAATAACTAATCTTTTAATCACTAATTTTTAAACCCTACTCTTTAATCATTAATCTTTAATCACTAATTTTCCATCACTAATTTTCCATCACTAATTTTTAATCACTAATTTTCCATCACTAACCTTTTATTACTAATCTTTAATAACTAATTTTTAATCACTAATCTTTAATTATTAATCTTTAATCACTAATTTTCCATCACTAATTTTTCATCAATAATCTTTAATCACTAATTTTCCATCACTAATTTTCCATCAGTAACTTTCCATCACTAAACTTTAATCACTAATCGTAAATTACTAATTTTAAATTACTAATTTTTAATCACTAACGTTTAATCACTAATTTTCCATCACTAACCTTTCATTACTAATCTTTAATAACTAATTTTTAATCACTAATCTTTAATCACTAATTTTGTCATCACTAATCTTTAATCACTAATTTTCCATCACTAATATTTCATCACTAATTTTCCATCACTAATTTTCCGTCAATCACTAATGTTTAATCACTAATGTTTAATCACTAATTTTCCATCACTAACCTTTTATTACTAATCTTTAATAACTAATCTTTTAATCACTAATTTTTAAACACTACTTTTTAATCACTAATTTTTAATCACTTATTTTCCATCAGTAACTTTTCATCACTAATCTTTAATCACTAATCTATAATCACTAATCTTTAATCACTAATCTTTAATCGCTAATCTATAATCGCTCATCTTTAATCACTCATCTTTAATCTCTAATCTTTAATCACCAATCTGTAATCACAAATTTTCCATCACTAAACTTTAATCACTAATCGTAAATCACGAATTTTAAATTACTAATTTTCAATCACTAAAGTTTAATCACTAATTTTCCATCACTAACCTTTCATTACTAATCTGTAATAACTAATTTTTAATCACTAATCTTTAATCACTAATTTTTTCATCACTAATCTTTAATCACTAATTTTCCATCACTAATATTTCATCACTAATTTTCCATCACTAATTTTCCATCACTAATTTTCCATCACTAATTTTCCATCACTAATTTTCCATCACTAATTTTTAATCACTAATATTCCATCAGTAACTTTCCATCACTAATCTTTAATCACTAATTTTCCATCACTAATCTTTAATCACTAATTTTTAATCACTAATCTTTAATCGCTAATCTATAATCGCTCATCTTTAATCGCTCATCTTTAATCTCTAATCTTTAATCACCAATCTGTAATCACAAATTTTCCATCACTAATTTTCCATCAGTAACTTGCCATTACTAATTTTTAATCACTAATCTTTAATCGCTAGTCTATAATCACCAATCGGTAATCACAAACTTTCCATCACTAATTTTCCATCACTAATTTTTAATCACTAATTTTCCATCACTAATCTTTAATCACTAATCTTTAATCACTAATCTTTAATCACTAATCTTTAATCACTAATCTTTAATCGCTAATCTATAATCGCTCATCTTTAATCTCTAATCTTTAATCACCAATCTGTAATCACAAATTTTCCATCACTAAACTTTAAGCACTAATCGTAAATCACTAATTTTAAATTACTAATTTTTAATCACTAACGTTTAATCACTAATTTTCCATCACTAACCTTTCATTACTAATCTTTAATAACTAATTTTTAATCACTAATCTTTAATCACTAATCTTATCATCACTAATCTTTAATCACTAATTTTCCATCACTAATATTTCATCACTAATTTTCCATCACTAATTTTCCATCACTAATTTTTAATAAATAATTATAAATCACTAATTTTTAATAAATAATCTTAAATTACCAATTTTAAATTACTAATTATTAATCACTAATGTTTAATCACTAATGTTTAATCACAAATTTTCCATCACTAAACTTTAATCACTAATTTTTCAGCACTAATCTTTAATCACTAATTTTGTCATCACTAATCTTTACACACTTATTTTCCATCACTAATTTTCCATCACTAATTTTCCATCACTAATTTTTAATCACTAATTCTCCATCACTAACCTTTCATTACTAATCTTTAATAACTAATTTTTAATCACTAATCTTTAATTACTAATCTTTAATTACTAATTTTCCATCATTAATCTTTAATCACTAATTTTCCATCACTAATTGTCCATCAGTAACTTTCCATCACTAATCTTTAATCACTAATCTTTAATCACTAATCTCTAATCGCTAATCTATAATCGCTCATCTTTAATCGCCCATCTTTAATCTCTAATCTTTAATCACCAATCTGTAATCACAAATTTTCCATCACTAAACTTTAATCACTAATCGTAAATCACTAATTTTAAATTACTAATTTTTAATCACTAACGTTTAATCACTAATTATCCATCACTAACCTTTCATTACTAATCTTTAATAACTAATTTTTAATCACTAATTTTCCATGACTAATTTTCCATCACTAATTTTCCATCACTAATTTTCCATCACTAATTTTCCATCACTAATTTTTAATCACTAATTTTCCATCAGTAACTTTCCATCACTAATCTTTAATCACTAATTTTCCATCACTAACCTTTCATTACTAATCTTTAATAACTAATTTTTAAGCACTAATCTTTAATCACTAATTTTGTCATCACTAATCTTTAATCACTAATTTTCCATCACTAATATTTCATCACTAATTTTCCATCACTAATTTTCCATCACTAATTTTCCATCACTAATTTTCCATCACTAATTTTCCATCACTAATTTTCCATCACTAATTTTTAATCACTAATTTTCCATCAGTAACTTTCTATCACTAATCTTTAATCACTAATTTTCCATCACTAATATTTCATCACTAATTTTCCATCACTAATTTTCCATCACTAATTTTTAATCACTAATTTTCCATCAGTAACTTTCCATCACTAATCTTTAAACTTTAATCGTTAATCTTTAATCTTTAAACGCTAATCTTTAATGACTAATCTTTCATCACTAATCTTTAATAACTAATCTTTAATCAATAATTTTTAATCACTAATCTTTAATCGCTAATCTTTAATTGCTAATTTTAAATCACTAATTTTTCATCACTAATTTTTAATAAATAATTATAAATCACTAATTTTTAATAAATAATCTTAAATCACTAATTTTAAATTACTAATTATTGATCACTAATGTTTAATCACTAATGTTTAATCACTAATTTTCCATCACTAACCTTTTATTACTAATCTTGAATAACTAATCTTTTAATCACTAATTTTTAAACACTACTCTTTAATCATTAATCTTTAATCACTAATTTTCCAAAACTATTTTTCCATCACTAATTTTTAATCACTAATTTTCCATCACTAACTTTTCATTACTAATCTTTAATAACTAATTTTTAATCACTAATCTTTAATCACTAATTTTCCATCACTAATATTTAATCACTAATTTTCCATCACTAATTTTCCGTCAATCACTAATGTTTAATCACTAATGTTTAATCACTAATTTTTCATCACTAACCTTTTATTACTAATCTTTAATAACTAATCTTTTAATCACTAATTTTTAAACACTACTCTTTAATCATTAATCTTTAATCACTAATTTTCCATCACTAATTTTCCATCAGTAACTTTCCATCACTAATCTTTAATCACTAATCTTTAATCACTAATCTCTAATCGCTAATCTATAATCGCTCATCTTTAATCGCTCATCTTTAATCTCTAGTCTTTAATCACCAATCTGTAATCACAAATTTTCAATCACTAAACTTTAATCACTAATCGTAAATCACTAATTTTAAATTACTAATTTTCAAACACTAACGTTTAATCAATAATTTTCCATCACTAACCTTTCATTACTAATCTTTAATAACTAATTTTTAATCACTAATCTTTAATCACTAATTTTGTCATCACCAATCTTTAATCACTAATTTTCCATCACTAATATTTCAAGTTATAATTTTCCATCACTAATTTTCCATCACTAATTTTCCATCACTAATTTTCCATCACTAATTTTCCATCACTAATTTTTAATCACTAATATTCCATCAGTAACTTTCCATCACTAATCTTTAATCACTAATTTTCCATCACTAATATTTCATCACCAATTTTCCATCACCAATTTTCCATCACTAATTTTCCATCACTAATTTTTAATCACTAATTTTCCATCAGTAACTTTCCTTCACTAATCTTTAATCACTAATCTTTAATCACTAATCTTTAATCGCTAATCTATAATCGCTCATCTTTAATCGCTCATCTTTAATCTCTAATCTTTAATCACCAATCTGTAATCACAAATTTTCCATCACTAAACTTTAATCACTAATCGTAAATTACTAATTTTTAATCACTAACGTTTAATCACTAATTTTCCATCACTAACCTTTCATTACTAATCTTTAATAACTAATTTTTAGTCACTAATCTTTAATCACTAATTTTGTCATCACTAGTCTTTAATCACTAATTTTCCATCACTAATATTTCATCACTAATATTTCATCACTAATTTTCCATCACTAATTTTCCATCACTAATTTTTAATCACTAATTTTCCATCAGTAACTTTCCTTCACTAATCTTTAATCACTAATCTTTAATCACTAATCTTTAATCGCTAATCTTTAATCGCTCATCTTTAATCGCTCATCTTTAATCTCTAATCTTTAATCACCAATCTGTAATCACAAATTTTCCATCACTAAACTTTAATCACGAATCGTAAATTACTAATTTTTAATCACTAACGTTTAGTCACTAATTTTCCATCACTAACCTTTCATTACTAATCTTTAATAACTAATTTTTAATCACTAATCTTTAATCACTAATTTTGTCATCACTAATCTTTAATCACTAATTTTCCATCACTAATATTTCCTCACTAATTTTCCATCACTAATTTTCCGTCAATCACTAATGTTTAATCACTAATTTTCCATCACTAACCTTTTATTACTAATCTTTATTAACTAATCTTTTAATCACTAATTTTTAAACACTATTCTTTAATCACTAATTTTTAATCACTAAATTTCCATCAGTAACTTTTCATCACTAATCATTAATCACTAATCTTAAATCACTAATCTTTAATCGCTAATCTATAATCGCTCATCTTTAATCATTCATCTTTAATCTCTAATCTTTAATCACCAATCTGTAATCACAAATTTTCCATCACTAAACTTTAATCACTAATCGTAAATCACTAATTTTAAATTACTAATTTGTAATCACTAACGTTTAATCACTAATTTTCCATCACTAACCTTTTATTACTAATCTTTAATAACTAATTTTTAATCACTAATCTTTAATCACTAATTTTGTCATCACTAATCTTTAATCACTAATTTTCCATCACTAATATTTCATCACTAATTTTCCATTACTAATTTTCCATCACTAATTTTCCATCACTAATTTTTAATCACTAATTTTCCATCAGTAACTTTCCATCACTAATCTTTAATTACTAATTTTCCATCACTAATATTTAATCACTAATTTTCCATCACTAATTTTTAATCACTAATTTTCCATCAGTAACGTTTAATCACTAATTTTCCATCACTAACCTTTCATTACTAATCTTTAATAACTAATTTTTAATCACTAATCTTTAATCACTAATTTTGTCATCACTAATTTTTAATCACTAATTTTCCATCACTAATATTTCATCACTAATTTTCCATCACTAATATTCCGTCAATCACTAATGTTTAATCACTAATGTTTAATCACTAATTTTCCATCAATAACCTTTTATTACTAATCTTTAATCACTAATTTTCCATCACTAATATTTCATCACTAATATTTCATCACTAATTTTCCATCACTAATTTTCCATCACTAATTTTTAAACACTAATTTTCCATCAGTAACTTTCCATCACTAATCTTTAATCACTAATCTTTAATCACTAATCTTTAATCGCTAATCTATAATCGCTCATCTCTAATCGCTCATCTTTAATCTCTAATCTTTAATCACCAATCTGTAATCACAGATTTTCCATCACTAAACTTTAATCACTAAACGTAAATAACTAATTTTAAATTACTAATTTTTAATCACTAACGTTTAACCACTAATTTTCCATCACTAACCTTTTATTACTAATTTTTAATCACTAATTTTCCATCAGTAACTTTCCATCACTAATCTTTAATCACTAATTTTCCATCACTAATATTTCATCACTAATTTTCCATCACTAATTTTCCATCACTATTTTTTAATCACTAATTTTCCATCACTAATATTTCATCACTAATTTTCCATCACGAATTTTCCGTCAATCACTAATGTTTAATCACTAATGTTTAATCGCTAATTTTCCATCACTAACCTTTTATTACTAATCTTTAATAACTAATCTTTTAATAACTAATTTTTAAACACTACTCTTTAATCACTAATTTTCCATCAGTAACTTTTCATCATAAATCTTTAATCACTAATCTTTAATCGCTAATCTATAATCGCTCATCTTTAATCACTCATCTTTAATCTCTAATCTTTAATCACCAATCTGTAATCACAAATTTTCCATCACTAATATTTCATCACTAATTCTCCATCACTAATATTTCATCACTAATTTTCCATCACTAATTTTCCATCACTAATTTTCCATCACTAATTTTTAATCACTAATTTTCCATCAGTAACTTTCCATCACTAATCTTTAAACTTTAATCTTTAATCTTTAATCTTTAAACACTAATCTTTAATGACTAATCTTTCATCACTAATCTTTAATAACTAATCTTTAATAACTAATCTTTATTCACTAATTTTTAATCACTAATCTTTAATCGCTAGTCTTTAATTGCTAATTTTAAATCACTAATTTTTCATCACTAATTTTTAATAAATAATCTTAAATCACTAATTTTAAATTACTAACCTTTTATTACTAAACTTTAATAACTAATCTTTTAATCACTAATTTTTAAACCCTACTCTTTAATCATTAATCTTTAATCACTAATTTTCCATCACTAATTTTTAATCACTAATTTTCCATCACTAACCTTTCATTACTAATCTTTAATAACTAATTTTCAATCACTAATCTTTAATTACTAAGCTTTAATCACTAATTTTCCATCACTAATTTTCCATCAATAATCTTTAATCACTAATTTTCCATCACTAATTTTCCATCAGTAACTTTCCATTACTAATCTTTAATCACTAATCTTTAATCACTACTCTCTAATCGCTAATCTATAATCGCTCATCTTTAATTACTCATAATTAATCTCTAATCTTTAATCACCAATCTGTAATCACAAATTTTCCATCACTAAACTTTAATCACAAATCGTAAATCACTAATTTTAAATTACTAATTTTTAATCACTAACGTTTAATCACTAATTATCCATCACTAACCTTTCATTACTAATCTTTAATAACTAATTTTTAATCACTAATATTTCATCACTAATTTTCCATCACTAATTTTCCGTCAATCACTAATGTTTAATCACTAATGTTTAATCACTAATTTTCCATCACTAATTTTTAATCACTAATTTTCCATCACTAACCTTTCATTACTAATCTTTAATAACTAATTTTTAATCATTAATCTTTAATTAATAATCTTTAATCATTAATTTTCCATCACTAATTTTCCATCAATAATCTTTAATCACTAATTTTCCATCACTAATTTTCCATCAGTAACTTTCCATCACTAATCTTTAATCACTAATCTTTAATCACTAATCTCTAATCGCTAATCTATAATCGCTCATCTTTAATCGCTCATCTTTAATCTCTAATCTTTAATCACCAATCTGTAATCACAAATTTTCCATCACTAAACTTTAATCACTAATCGGAAATCACTAATTTTAAATTACTAATTTTTAATCACTAACGTTTAATCACTAACCTTTCATTACTAATCTTTAATAACTAATTTTTAATCACTAATCTTTAATCACTAATTTTGTCATCACTAATCTTTAATCACTAATTTTCCATCACTAATATTTCATCACTAATTTTCCATCACTAATTTTCCGTCAATCACTAATGTTTAATCACTAATGTATAATCACTAATTTTCCATCACTAACCTTTTATTACTAATCTTTAATAACTAATCTTTTAATCACTAATTTTTAAACACTACTCTTTAATCACTAATTTTTAATCACTAATTTTCCATCAGTAACTTTTCATCACTAATCTTTAATCACTAATCTTTAATCACTAATCTTTAATCGCTAATATATAATCGCTAATCGATAATCGCTCATCTTTAATCGCTCATCTTTAATCTCTAATCTTTAATCACCAATCTGTAATCACAAATTTTCCATCACTAAACTTTAATCACTAATCGTAAATTACTAATTTTAAATTACTAATTTTTAATCACTAACGTTTAATCACTAATTTTCCTTCACTAACCTTTCATTACTAATCTTTAATAACTAATTTTTAATCACTAATCTTTAATCACTAATTTTGTCATCACTAATCTTTAATCACTAATTTTCCATCATTAATTTTCCATCACTAATATTTAATCACTAACTTTCCATCACTAATTTTCCGTCAATCACTAATGTTTAATCACTAATGTTTAATCACTAATTTTCATCACTAACCTTTTATTACTAATCTTTAATAACTAATCTTTTAATCACTAATTTTTAATCACTAATTTTCCATCAGTAACTTTCCATCACTAATCTTTAATCACTAATTTTCCATCACTAATATTTCATCACTAATTTTCCATCACTAATTTTCCATCACTAATTTTTAATTACTAATTTTCCATCAGTAACTTTCCATCACGAATCTTTAATCACTATTCTTTAATCGCTAATATATAATCGCTAATCGATAATCGCTCATCTTTAATCGCTCATCTGTAATCTCTAATCTTTAATCACCAATCTGTAATCACAAATTTTCCATCACTAAACTTTAATCACTAAACGTAAATCACTAATTTTAAATTACTAATTTTTAATCACTAACATTTAATCATCAATTTTCCATCACTAACCTTTCATTACTAATCTTTAATAACTAATTTTTAATCACTAATCTTTAATCACTAATTTTGTCATCACTAGTCTTTAATCACTAATTTTCTATCACTAATATTTCATCACTAATTTTCCATCACTAATTTTCCGTCAATCACTAATGTTTAATCACTAATGTTCAATCACTAATTTTCCATCAATAACTTTTTATTACTAATCATTAATCACTAATTTTCCATCACTAATATTTCATCACTAATATTTCATCACTAATTTTCCATCACTAATTTTCCATCACTAATTTTTAATCACTAATTTTCCATCAGTAACTTTCCATCACTAATCTTTAATCACTAATCTTTAATCACTAATCTTTAATCGCTAATCTATAAACGCTCATCTCTAATCGCTCATCTCTAATCGCTCATCTTTAATCTCTAATCTTTAATCACCAATCTGTAATCACAAATTTTCCATCACTAAACTTTAATCACTAAACGTAAATTACTAATTTTAAATTACTAATTTTTAATCACTAACGTTTAACCACTAATTTTCCATCACTAACCTTTCATTACTAATTTTTAATCACTAATTTTCCATCAGTAACTTTCCATCACTAATCTTTAATCACTAATTTTCCATCACTAAAATTTCATCACTAATTTTCCATCACTAATTTTCCATCACTAATTTTCCATCACTATTTTTTAATCACTAATTTTCCATCACTAATATTTCATCACTAATTTTCCATCACTAATTTTCCGTGAATCACTAATGTTTAAACACTAATGTTTAATCACTAATGTTTAATCGCTAATTTTCCATCACTAACCTTTTATTACTAATCTTTAATAACTAATCTTTTAATAACTAATTTTTAAACACTACTCTTTAATCACTAATTTTCCATCAGTAACTTTTCATCACTAATCTTTAATCACTAATCTTTAATCGCTAATCTATAATCGCTCATCTTTAATCACTCATCTTTAATCTCTAATCTTTAATCACCAATCTGTAATCACAAATTTTCCATCACTAATATTTCATCACTAATTTTCCATCACTAATATTTCATCACTAATTTTCCATCACTAATTTTCCATCACTAATTTTCCATCACTAATTTTTAATCACTAATTTTCCATCAGTAACTTTCCATCACTAATCTTTAAACTTTAATCTTTAATCTTTAATCTTTAAACACTAATCTTTAAAGACTAATCTTTCATCACTAATCTTTAATAACTAATCTTTAATAACTAATCTTTATTCACTAATTTTTAATCACTAATCTTTAATCGCTAGTCTTTAATTGCTAATTTTAAATCACTAATTTTTCATCACTAATTTTTAATAAATAATCTTAAATCACTAATTTTAAATTACTAACCTTTTATTACTAAACTTTAATAACTAATCTTTTAATCACTAATTTTTAAACCCTACTCTTTAATCATTAATCTTTAATCACTAATTTTCCATCACTAATTTTCCATCTCTAATTTTTAATCACTAATTTTCCATCACTAACCTTTCATTACTAATCTTTAATAACTAATTTTTAATCACTAATCTTTAATTACTAATCTTTAATCACTAATTTTCCATCACTAATTTTCCATCAATAATCTTTAATCACTAATTTTCCATCACTAATTTTCCATCAGTAACTTTCCATTACTAATCTTTAATCACTAATCTTTAATCACTACTCTCTAATCGCTAATCTATAATCGCTCATCTTTAATCGCTCATCTTTAATCTCTAATCTTTAATCACCAATCTGTAATCACAAATTTTCAATCACTAAACTTTAATCACAAATCGTAAATCACTAATTTTAAATTACTAATTTTTAATCACTAACGTTTAATCACTAATTATCCATCACTAACCTTTCATTACTAATCTTTAATAACTAATTTTTAATCACTAATCTTTAATCACTAATTTTGTCATCACTAATCTTTAATCACTAATGTTCCATCACTAATATTTCATCACTAATTTTCCATCACTAATTTTCCGTCAATCACTAATGTTTAATCACTAATGTTTAATCACTAATTTTCCATCACTAATTTTTAATCACTAATTTTCCATCACTAAGCTTTCATTACTAATCTTTAATAACTAATTTTTAATCACTAATTTTTAATTACTAATCTTTAATCATTAATTTTCCATCACTAATTTTCCATCATTAATCTTTAATCACTAATTTTCCATCACTAATTTTCCATCAGTAACTTTCCATCACTAATCTTTAATCACTAATCTTTAATCACTAATCTCTAATCGCTAATCTATAATCGCTCATCTTTAATCGCTCATCTTTAATCTCTAATCTTTAATCACCAATCTGTAATCACAAATTTTCCATCACTAAACTTTAATCACTAATCGGAAATCACTAATTTTAAATTACTAATTTTTAATCACTAACGTTTAATCACTAATTATCCATCACTAACCTTTCATTACTAATCTTTAATAACTAATTTTTAATCACTAAACTTTAATCACTAATTTTGTCATCACTAATCTTTAATCACTAATTTTCCATCACTAATATTCCATCAGTAACTTTCCATCACTAATCTTTAATCACTAATTTTCCATCACCAATATTTCATCACTAATTTTCCATCACTAATTTTCCATCACTAATTTTCCGTCAATCACTAATGTTTAATTACTAATGTTTAATTACTAATTTTCCATCACTAACCTTTTATTACTAATCTTTAATAACTAATCTTTTAATCACTAATTTTTAAACACTACTCTTTAATCACTAATTTTTAATCACTAATTTTCCATCAGTAACTTTTCATCACTAATTTTTAATCACTAATCTTTAATCGCTAATCTATAATCGCACATCTTTAATCACTCATCTTTAATCTCTAATCTTTAATCACCAATCTGTAATCACAAATTTTCCATCACTAAACTTTAATCACTAAACGTAAATCACTAATTTTAAATTACTAATTTTTAATCACTAACATTTAATCATCAATTTTCCATCACTAACCTTTCATTACTAATCTTTAATAACTAATTTTTAATCACTAATCTTTAATCACTAATTTTGTCATCACTAGTCTTTAATCACTAATTTTTAATCACTAAATTTCCATCAGTAACTTTTCATCACTAATCATTAATCACTAATCTTAAATCACTAATCTTTAATCGCTAATCTATAATCGCTCATCTTTAATCATTCATCTTTAATCTCTAATCTTTAATCACCAATCTGTAATCACAAATTTTCCATCACTAAACTTTAATCACTAATCGTAAATCACTAATTTTAAATTACTAATTTTCAAACACTAACGTTTAATCAATAATTTTCCATCACTAACCTTTCATTACTAATCTTTAATAACTAATTTTTAATCACTAATCTTTAATCACTAATTTTGTCATCACCAATCTTTAATCACTAATTTTCCATCACTAATATTTCATCAATAATTTTCCATCACTAATTTTCCATCACTAATTTTCCATCACTAATTTTCCATCACTAATTGTCTATCACTAATTTTTAATCACTAATTTTCCATCAGTAACTTTCCATCACTAATCTTTAATCACTAATTTTCCATCACTAATATTTCATCACTAATTTTCCATCACTAATTTTCCATCACTAATTTTCCATCACTAATTTTCCATCACTAATTTTCCATCACTAATTTTTAATTACTAATTTTCCATCAGTAACTTTCCATCACTAATCTTTAATCACTATTCTTTAATCGCTAATATATAATCGCTAATCGATAATTGCTCATCTTTAATCGCTCATCTTTAATCTCTAATCTTTAATCACCAATCTGTAATCACAAATTTTCCATCACTAAACTTTAATCACTAAACGTAAATCACTAATTTTAAATTACTAATTTTTAATCACTAACATTTAATCATCAATTTTCCATCACTAACCTTTCATTACTAATCTTTAATAACTAATTTTTAATCACTAATCTTTAATCACTAATTTTGTCATCACTAGTCTTTAATCACTAATTTTCTATCACTAATATTTCATCACTAATTTTCCATCACTAATTTTCCGTCAATCACTAATGTTTAATCACTAATGTTTCATCACTAATTATCCATCACTAATTTTCCATCACTAGTTTTTAATCACTAATTTTCCATCAGTAACTTTCCATCAATAATCTTTAATCACTAATCTTTAATCGCTAATCTATAATCGCTCATCTCTAATCGCTCATCTCTAATCGCTCATCTTTAATCTCTAATCTTTAATCACCAATCTGTAATCACAAATTTTCCATCACTAAACTTTAATCACTAATCTTTAATCACTAATTTTGTCATCACTAGTCTTTAATCACTAATTTTCCATCACTAATATTTCATCACTAATTTTCCATCACTAATATTCCGTCAATCACTAATGTTTAATCACTAATGTTTAATCCCTAATTTTCCATCAATAACCTTTTATTACTAATCTTTAATCACTAATTTTCCATCACTAATATTTCATCACTAATATTTCATCACTAATTTTCCATCACTAATTTTCCATCACTAATTTTTAATCACTAATTTTCCATCAGTAACTTTCCATCACTAATCTTTAATCACTAATCTTTAATCACTAATCTTTAATCGCTAATCTATAATCGCTCATCTCTAATCGCTCATCTTTAATCTCTAATCTTTAATCACCAATCTGTAATCACAAATTTTCCATCACTAAACTTTAATCACTAAACGTAAATAACTAATTTTAAATTACTAATTTTTAATCACTAACGTTTAACCACTAATTTTCCATCAATAACCTTTTATTACTAATTTTTAATCACTAATTTTCCATCAGTAACTTTTCATCACTAATCTTTAATCACTAATTTTCCATCACTAATATTTCATCACTAATTTTCCATCACTAATTTTCCATCACTATTTTTTAATCACTAATTTTCCATCACTAATATTTCATCACTAATTTTCCATCACGAATTTTCCGTCAATCACTAATGTTTAATGTTTAATCACTAATGTTTAATCACTAATGTTTAATCGCTAATTTTCCATCACTAACCTTTTATTACTAATCTTTAATAACTAATCTTTTAATAACTAATTTTTAAACACTACTCTTTAATCACTAATTTTCCATCAGTAACTTTTCATCATAAATCTTTAATCACTAATCTTTAATCGCTAATCTATAATCGCTCATCTTTAATCACTCATCTTTAATCTCTAATCTTTAATCACCAATCTGTAATCACAAATTTTCCATCACTAATATTTCATCACTAATATTCCATCACTAATATTTCATCACTAATTTTCCATCACTAATTTTCCATCACTAATTTTCCATCACTAATTTTTAATCACTAATTTTCCATCAGTAACTTTCCATCACTAATCTTTAAACTTTAATCTTTAATCTTTAATCTTTAAACACTAATCTTTAATGACTAATCTTTCATCACTAATCTTTAATAACTAATCTTTAATAACTAATCTTTATTCACTAATTTTTAATCACTAATCTTTAATCGCTAGTCTTTAATTGCTAATTTTAAATCACTAATTTTTCATCACTAATTTTTAATAAATAATCTTAAATTACTAACCTTTTATTACTAAACTTTAATAACTAATCTTTTAATCACTAATTTTTAAACCCTACTCTTTAATCATTAATCTTTAATCACTAATTTTCCATCACTAATTTTTAATCACTAATTTTCCATCACTAACCTTTCATTACTAATCTTTAATAACTAATTTTCAATCACTAATCTTTAATTACTAATCTTTAATAACTAATCTTTTAATCACTAATTTTTAAACACTACTCTTTAAACACTAATTTTTAATCACTAATTTTCCATCAGTAACTTTTCATCACTAATCTTTAAACACTAATCTTTAATCACTAATCTTTAATCGCTAATATATAATCGCTAATCGATAATCGCTCATCTTTAATCGCTCATCTTTAATCTCTAATCTTTAATCACCAATCTGTAATCACAAATTTTCCATCACTAAACTTTAATCACTAATCGTAAATTACTAATTTTAAATTACTAATTTTTAATCACTAACGTTTAATCACTAATTTTCCTTCACTAACCTTTCATTACTAATCTTTAATAACTAATTTTTAATTACTAATCTTTAATCACTAATTTTGTCATCACTAATCTTTCATCACTAATTTTCCATCACTAATATTTTATCACTAATTTTCCATCACTAATTTTCCATCACTAATTTTCCATCACTAATTTTTAATCACTAATATTCCATCAGTAACTTTCCATCACTAATCTTTAATCACTAATTTTCCATCAGCAATATTTCATCACTAATTTTCCATCACTAATTTTCCATCACTAATTTTCCGTCAATCACTAATGTTTAATTACTAATGTTTAATCACTAATTTTCCATCAGTAACTTTTCATCACTAATTTTTAATCACTAATCTTTAATCGCTAATCTATAATCGCACATCTTTAATCACTCATCTTTAATCTCTAATCTTTAATCACCAATCTGTAATCACAAATTTTCCATCACTAATATTTCATCACTAATTTTCCATCACTAATATTTCATCACTAATTTTCCATCACTAATTTTCCATCACTAATTTTCCATCACTAATTTTTAATCACTAATTTTCCATCAGTAACTTTCCATCACTAATCTTTAAACGTTAATCTTTAATCTTTAAACACTAATCTTTAATGACTAATCTATCATCACTAATCTTTAATAACTAATCTTTAATAACTAATCTTTAATAACTAATTTTTAATCACTAATCTTTAATCGCTAGTCTTTAATTGCTAATTTTAAATCACTAATTTTGTCATCACTAATCTTTAATCACTAATTTTCCATCACTAATATTTCATCACTAATTTTCCATCACTAACCTTTTATTACTAATCTTTAATAACTAATCTTTTAATCACTAATTTTTAAACACTACTCTTTAATCACTAATTTTTAATCACTAATTTTCCATCAGTAACTTTTCATCACTAATCTTTATTCACTAATCGAAAATCACTAATTTTGTGATTAAACACTAAAAGTGTTTAAAAATTAGTGATTAAAAGATTAGTTATTAAAGATTAGTAATAAAAGGTTAGTGATGGAAAATTAGTGATTAAACATTAGTGATTGACGGAAAATTAGTGATGGAAAATTAGTGAGGAAATATTAGTGATGGAAAATTAGTGACTAAAGATTAGTGATGACAAAATTAGTGATTAAAGATTAGTGATTAAAAATTAGTTATTAAAGATTAGTAATGAAAGGTTAGTGATGGAAAATTAGTGATTAAACGTTAGTGATTAAAAATTAGTAATTTACGATTAGTGATTAAAGTTTAGTGATGGAAAATTTGTGATTACAGATTGGTGATTAAAGATTAGAGATTAAAGATGAGCGATTAAAGATGAGCGATTATAGATTAGCGATTAAAGATTAGTGATTAAAGATTAGTGATTAAAGATTAGTGAAGGAAAGTTACTGATGGAAAATTAGTGATTAAAAATTAGTGATGGAAAATTAGTGATGGAAAATTAGTGATGAAATATTAGTGTTGAAATATTAGTGATGAAATATTAGTGATATTTTACACACAAAATTAGTGTTTAAAGATTAGTAATAAAAGGTTAGTGATGGAAAATTAGTGATTAAACATTAGTGATTAAACATTAGTGATTGACGGAAAATTAGTGATGGAAAATTAGTGATGAAATATTAGTGATGGAAAATTAGTGATTAAAGACTAGTGATGACAAAATTAGTGATTAAAGATTAGTGACTAAAAATTAGTTATTAAAGATTAGTAATGAAAGGTTAGTGATGGAAAATTGGTGATTAAATGTTAGTGATTAAAAATTAGTAATTTAAAATTAATGATTTACGTTCAGTGATTAAAGTTTAGTGATGGAAAATTGGTGATTAAGGATTGGTGATTAAACATTAGAGATTAAAGATGAGCGATTAAAGATGAGCGATTATCGATTAGCGATTATATATTAGCGATTAAAGATTAGTGATTAAAGATTAGTGATGGAAAGTTACTGATGGAAAATTAGTGATGGAAAATTAGTGATTAAAGATTAATGATTAAAGAGTAGTGTTTAAAAATTAGTGATTAAAAGATTAGTTATTAAAGATTAGTAATAAAAGGTTAGTGATGAAAAATTAGTGATTAAACATTAGTGATTAAACATTAGTGATTGACGGAAAATTAGTGATGGAAAATTAGTGATTAAATATTAGTGATGGAAAATTAGTGATTAAAGATTAATGATTAAAGAGTAGTGTTTAAAAATTAGTGATTAAAAGATTAGTTATTCAAGATTTGTAATAAAAGGTTAGTGATGGAAAATTAGTGATTAAACATTAGTGATTAAACATTAGTGATCAATAATTAGTAATTTAAAATTAGTGATTTAAGATTATTTATTAAAAATTAGTGATTTATAATTATTTATTAAAAATTAGTGATGAAAAATTAGTGATTTAAAATTAGCAATTAAGGATTAGCGATTAAAGATTAGTGATTAAAAATTATTGATTAAAGATTAGTTATTAAAGATTAGTGATGAAAGATTAGTCATTAAAGATTAGCGTTTAAAGATTAAAGATTAACGATTAAAGTTTAAAGATTAGTGATGGAAAGTTACTGATGGAAAATTAGTGATTAAAAATTAGTGATGGAAAATTAGTGATGGAAAATTAGTGATGAAATATTAGTGATGGAAAATTAGTGATTAAAGATTAGTGATAGAAAGTTACTGATGGAAAATTAGTGATTAAAAATTAGTGATGGAAAATTAGTGATGGAAAATTAGTGATGGAAAATTAGTGATGGAAAATTAGTGATGGAAATTTGGTGATGGAAAATTAGTGATGAAATATTAGTGATGGAAAATTAGTGATTAAAGATTAGTGATGACAAAATTAGTGATTAAAGATTAGTGATTAAAAATTAGTTATTAAAGATTAGTAATGAAAGGTTAGTGATGGAAAATTAGTGAATTAACATTAGTGATTAAACATTAGTGATCAATAATTAGTAATTTAAAATTAGTGATTTAAGATTATTTATTAAAAATTAGTGATTTATAATTATTTATTAAAAATTAGTGATGAAAAATTAGTGATTTAAAATTAGCAATTAAAAATTTGCGATTAAAGATTAGTGATTAAAAATTAGTGATTAAAGATTAGTTATTAAAGATTAGTGATGAAAGATTAGTCATTAAAGATTAGCGTTTAAAGATTAAAGATTAACGATAAAGTTTAAAGATTAGTGATGGAAAGTTACTGATGGAAAATTAGTGATTAAAAATTAGTGATGGAAAATTAGTGATGGAAAATTAGTGATGAAATATTAGTGATGGAAAATTAGTGATGGAAAGTTACTGATGGAAAATTAGTGATTAAAAATTAGTGATGGAAAATTAGTGATGGAAAATTAGTGATGGAAAATTAGTGATGGAAAATTAGTGATGAAATATTAGTGATGGAAAATTAGTGATTAAAGATCAGTGATGACAAAATTAGTGATTAAAAATTAGTGATTAAAAATTAGTTATTAAAGATTAGTAATGAAAGGTTAGTGATGGAAAATTAGTGATTAAAGATTAGTGATGGAAAGTTACTGATGGAAAATTAGTGATTAAAAATTAGTTATGGAAAATTAGTGATGGAAAATTAGTGATGGAAAATTAGTGATGGAAAATTAGTGATGGAAAATTAGTCATGGAAAATTAGTCATGGAAAATTAGTGATTAAAAATTAGTTATTTAAGATTAGTAATGAAAGGTTAGTGATGGATAATTAGTGATTAAACGTTAGTGATTAAAAATTAGTAATTTAAAATTAGTGATTTTCGATTAGTGAATAAAGATTAGTGATGAAAAGTTACTGATGGAAAATTAGTGATTAAAAATTAGTGATTAAAGAGTAGTGTTTAAAAATTAGTGATTAAAAGATTAGTTATTAAAGATTCACTAATTTTTAATCACTAAATTTCCATCAGTAACTTTTCATCACTAATCATTAATCACTAATCTTAAATCACTAATCTTTAATCGCTAATCTATAATCGCTCATCTTTAATCATTCATCTTTAATCTCTAATCTTTAATCACCAATCTGTAATCACAAATTTTCCATCACTAAACTTTAATCACTAATCGTAAATCACTAATTTTAAATTACTAATTTGTAATCACTAACGTTTAATCACTAATTTTCCATCACTAACCTTTTATTACTAATCTTTAATAACTAATTTTTAATCACTAATCTTTAATCACTAATTTTGTCATCACTAATCTTTAATCACTAATTTTCCATCACTAATATTTCATCACTAATTTTCCATTACTAATTTTCCATCACTAATTTTCCATCACTAATTTTTAATCACTAATTTTCCATCAGTAACTTTCCATCACTAATCTTTAATTACTAATTTTCCATCACTAATATTTAATCACTAATTTTCCATCACTAATTTTTAATCACTAATTTTCCATCAGTAACGTTTAATCACTAATTTTCCATCACTAACCTTTCATTACTAATCTTTAATAACTAATTTTTAATCACTAATCTTTAATCACTAATTTTGTCATCATTAATTTTTAATCACTAATTTTCCATCACTAATATTTCATCACTAATTTTCCATCACAAATTTTCCGTCAATCACTAATGTTTAATCACTAATGTTTAATCACTAATTTTCCATCACTAACCTTTTATTACTAATCTTTAATAACTAATCTTTTAATCACTAATTTTTAAACACAACTCTTTAATCATTAATCTTTAATCACTAATTTTCCATCACTAATTTTCCATCACTAACTCTCCATCACTAATCTTTAATCTCTAATCTTTAATCACCAATCTGTAATCACAAATTTTCCATCACTAAACTTTAATCACGAAACGTAAATCACTAATTTTAAATTACTAATTTTTAATCACTAACATTTAATTGCCAATTTTCCATCACTAACCTTTCATTACTAATCTTTAATAACTAATTTTTAATCACTAATCTTTAATCACTAATTTTGTCATCACTAGTCTTTAATCACTAATTTTCCATCACTAATATTTCATCACTAATTTTCCATCACTAATATTTCATCACTAATTTTCCATCACTAATATTCCGTCAATCACTAATGTTTAATCACTAATCTTTAATCGCTAATCTATAATCGCTCATCTCTAATCGCTCATCTTTAATCTCTAATCTTTAATCACCAATCTGTAATCACAAATTGTCCATCACTAAACTTTAATCACTAAACGTAAATAACTAATTTTAAATTACTAATTTTTAATCACTAACGTTTAACCACTAATTTTCCATCACTAACCTTTTATTACTAATTTTTAATCACTAATTTTCCATCAGTAACTTTCCATCACTAATCTTTAATCACTAATTTTCCATCACTAATATTTCATCACTAATTTTCCATCACGAATTTTCCGTCAATCACTAATGTTTAATCACTAATGTTTAATCACTAATGTTTAATCGCTAATTTTCCATCACTAACCTTTTATTACTAATCTTTAATAACTAATCTTTTAATAACTAATTTTTAAACACTACTCTTTAATCACTAATTTTCCATCAGTAACTTTTCATCATAAATCTTTAATCACTAATCTTTAATCGCTAATCTATAATCGCTCATCTTTAATCACTCATCTTTAATCTCTAATCTTTAATCACCAATCTGTAATCACAAATTTTCCATCACTAATATTTCATCACTAATTTTCCATCACTAATATTTCATCACTAATTTTCCATCACTAATTTTCCATCACTAATTTTCCATCACTAATTTTTAATCACTAATTTTCCATCAGTAACTTTCCATCACTAATCTTTAAACTTTAATCTTTAATCTTTAATCTTTAAACACTAATCTTTAATGACTAATCTTTCATCACTAATCTTTAATAACTAATCTTTAATAACTAATCTTTATTCACTAATTTTTAATCACTAATCTTTAATCACTAGTCTTTAATTGCTAATTTTAAATCACTAATTTTTCATCACTAATTTTTAATAAATAATCTTAAATCACTAATTTTAAATTACTAACCTTTTATTACTAAACTTTAATAACTAATCTTTTAATCACTAATTTTTAAACCCTACTCTTTAATCATTAATCTTTAATCACTAATTTTCCATCACTAATTTTTAATCACTAATTTTCCATCACTAACCTTTCATTACTAATCTTTAATAACTAATTTTCAATCACTAATCTTTAATTACTAAGCTTTAATCACTAATTTTCCATCACTAATTTTCCATCAATAATCTTTAATCACTAATTTTCCATCACTAATTTTCCATCAGTAACTTTCCATTACTAATCTTTAATCACTAATCTTTATTCACTACTCTCTAATCGCTAATCTATAATCGCTCATCTTTAATCACTCATAATTAATCTCTAATCTTTAATCACCAATCTGTAATCACAAATTTTGCATCACTAAACTTTAATCACAAATCGTAAATCACTAATTTTAAATTACTAATTTTTAATCACTAACGTTTAATCACTAATTATCCATCACTAACCTTTCATTACTAATCTTTAATAACTAATTTTTAATCACTAATCTTTAATCACTAATTTTGTCATCACTAATCTTTAATCACTAATTTTCCATCACTAATATTTCATCACTAATTTTCCATCACTAATTTTCCGTCAATCACTAATGTTTAATCACTAATGTTTAATCACTAATTTTCCATCACTAATTTTTAATCACTAATTTTCCATCACTAACCTTTCATTACTAATCTTTAATAACTAATTTTTAATCACTAATCTTTAATTACTAATCTTTAATCATTAATTTTCCATCACTAATTTTCAATCATTAATCTTTAATCACTAATTTTCCATCACTAATTTTCCATCAGTAACTTTCCAGCACTAATCTTTAATCACTAATCTTTAATCACTATTCTCTAATCGCTAATCTATAATCGCTCATTTTTAATCGCTCATCTTTAATCTCTAATCTTTAATCACCAATCTGTAATCACAAATTTTCCATCACTAAACTTTAATCACAAATCGTAAATCACTAATTTTAAATTACTAATTTTTAATCACTAACGTTTAATCACTAATTATCCATCACTAACCTTTCATTACTAATCTTTAATAACTAATTTTTAATCACTAATCTTTAATCACTAATTTTGTCATCACTAATCTTTAATCACTAATGTTCCATCACTAATATTTCATCACTAATTTTCCATCACTAATTTTCCGTCAATCACTAATGTTTAATCACTAATGTATAATCACTAATTTTCCGTCACTAACCTTTTATTACTAATCTTTAATAACTAATTTTTAATCACTAATCTTTAATCACTAATTTTGTCATCACTAATCTTTAATCACTAATTTTCCATCACTAATATTTCATCACTAATTTTCCATCACTAATTTTCCGTCAATCACTAATGTTTAATCACTAATGTATAATCACTAATTTTCCGTCACTAACCTTTTATTACTAATCTTTAATAACTAATCTTTTAATCACTAATTTTTAAACACTACTCTTTAAACACTAATTTTTAATCACTAATTTTCCATCAGTAACTTTTCATCACTAATCTTTAATCACTAATCTTTAATCACTAATCTTTAATCGCTAATATATAATCGCTAATCGATAATCGCTCATCTTTAATCGCTCATCTTTAATCTCTAATCTTTAATCACCAATCTGTAATCACAAATTTTCCATCACTAAACTTTAATCACTAATCGTAAATTACTAATTTTAAATTACTAATTTTTAATCACTAACGTTTAATCACTAATTTTCCTTCACTAACCTTTCATTACTAATCTTTAATAACTAATTTTTAATTACTAATCTTTAATCACTAATTTTGTCATCACTAATCTTTAATCACTAATTTTCCATCACTAATATTTTATCACTAATTTTCCATCACTAATTTTCCATCACTAATTTTCCATCACTAATTTTTAATCACTAATATTCCATCAGTAACTTTCCATCACTAATCTTTAATCACTAATTTTCCATCACCAATATTTCATAACTAATTTTCCATCACTAATTTTCCATCACTAATTTTCCGTCAATCACTAATGTTTAATTACTAATGTTTAATCACTAATTTTCCATCACTAACCTTTTATTACTAATCTTTAATAACTTATCTTTTAATCACTAATTTTTAAACACTACTCTTTAATCACTAATTTTTAATCACTAATTTTCCATCAGTAACTTTTCATCACTAATTTTTAATCACTAATCTTTAATCGCTAATCTATAATCGCACATCTTTAATCACTCATCTTTAATCTCTAATCTTTAATCACCAATCTGTAATCACAAATTTTCCATCACTAATATTTCATCACTAATTTTCCATCACTAATATTTCATCACTAATTTTCCATCACTAATTTTCCATCACTAATTTTCCATCACTAATTTTTAATCACTAATTTTCCATCAGTAACTTTCCATCACTAATCTTTAAACGTTAATCTTTAATCTTTAAACACTAATCTTTAATGACTAATCTATCATCACTAATCTTTAATAACTAATCTTTAATAACTAATCTTTAATAACTAATTTTTAATCAATAATCTTTAATCGCTAGTCTTTAATTGCTAATTTTAAATCACTAATTTTGTCATCACTAATCTTTAATCACTAATTTTCCATCACTAATATTTCATCACTAATTTTCCATCACTAATTTTCCGTCAATCACTAATGTTTAATCACTAATTTATAATCACTAATTTTCCATCACTAACCTTTTATTACTAATCTTTAATAACTAATCTTTTAATCACTAATTTTTAAACACTACTCTTTAATCACTAATTTTTAATCACTAATTTTCCATCAGTAACTTTTTATCACTAATCTTATCACTATCTTATCACTTAATCACTAATTTTAAATTACTAATTTTTAATCACTAACGTTTAATCACTAATTATCCATCACTAACCTTTCATTACTAATCTTTAATAACTAATTTTTAATCACTAATTTTCCATGACTAATTTTCCATCACTAATTTTCCATCACTAATTTTCCATCACTAATTTTCCATCACTAATTTTCCATCACTAATTTTTAATCACTAATTTTCCATCAGTAACTTTCCATCACTAATCTTTAATCACTAATTTTCCATCACTAACCTTTCATTACTAATCTTTAATAACTAATTTTTAATCACTAATTTTTAATCACTAATTTTGTCATCACTGATCTTTAATCACTAATTTTCCATCACTAATATTTCATCACTAATTTTCCATCACTAATTTTCCATCACTAATTTTCCATCACTAATTTTCCATCACTAATTTTTAATCACTAATTTTCCATCAGTAACTTTCCATCACTAATTTTCCATCACTAATATTTCATCACTAATTTTCCATCACTAATTTTCCATCACTAATTTTTAATCACTAATTTTCCATCAGTAACTTTCCATGACTAATCTTTAAACTTTAATCGTTAATCTTTAATCTTTAAACGCTAATCTTTAATGACTAATCTTTCATCACTAATCTTTAATAACTAATCTTTAATCACTAATTTTTAATCACTAATCTTTAATCGCAAATTTTTAATTGCTAATTTTAAATCACTAATTTTTCATCACTAATTTTTAATAAATAATTATAAATCACTAATTTTTAATAAATAATCTTAAATCACTAATTTTAAATTACAAATTATTGATCACTAATGTTTAATCACTAATGTTAATTCACTAATTTTCCATCACTAACCTTTTATTACTAATCTTGAATAACTAATCTTTTAATCACTAATTTTTAAACACTACTCTTTAATCATTAATCTTTAATCACTAATTTTCCATCACTATTTTTCCATCACTAATTTTTAATCACTAATTTTCCATCAATAACCTTTCATTACTAATCTTTAATAACTAATTTTTAATCATTAATTTTTAATTACTAATCTTTAATCCCTAATTTTCCATTACTAATTTTCCATCATTAATCTTTAATCACTAATTTTCCATTACTAATTTTCCATCAGTAACTTTCCATCACTAATTTTTAATCACTAATCTTTAATCACTAATTTCTAATCGCTAATCTATAATCGCTCATCTTTAATCGCTCATCTTTAATCTCTAATCTTTAATCACCAATCTGTAATCACAAATTTTCCATCACTAAACTTTAATCACTAATCGTAAATCACTAATTTTAAATTACTAATTTTTAATCACTAACGTTTAATCACTAATTATCCATCACTAACCTTTCATTGCTAATTTTTAATAACTAATTTTTAATCACTAATCTTTAATCACTAATTTTGTCATCACTAATCTTTAATCACTAATTTTCCATCACTAATATTTCATCACTAATTTTCCATCACTAATTTTCCGTCTATCACTAATGTTTAATCACTAATGTATAATCACTAATTTTCCATCACTAACCTTTTACTACTAATCTTTAATAACTAATCTTTTAATCACTAATTTTTAAACACTACTCTTTAATCACTAATTTTTAATCACTAAATTTCCATCAGTAACTTTTCATCACTAATCTTTAATCACTAATCTTTAATCGCTAACCTATAATCGCTCATCTTTAATCACTCATCTTTAATCTCTAATCTTTAATCACCAATCTGTAATCACAAATTTTCCATCACTAAACTTTAATCACTAATCGTAAATCACTAATTTTAAATTACTAATTTTTAATCACTAACGTTTAATCACTAATTTTCCATCACTAACCTTTCATTACTAATCTTTAATAACTAATTTTTAATCACTAATCTTTAATCATTAATTTTGTCATCACTAATCTTTAATCACTAATATTTCATCACTAATTTTCCATCACTACTTTTCCATCACTAATTTTCCATCACTAATTTTCCAACACTAATTTTTAATTACTAATTTGCCATCAGTAACTTTCAAATCACTAATCTTTAATCACTAATCTTTAATCACTAATCTTTAATCGCTAATCTATAATCGCTCATCTTTAATCGCTCATCTTTAATCTCTAATCTTTAATCACCAATCTGTAATCACAAATTTTCCATCACTAAACTTTAATCACTAATCGTAAATTACTAATTTTTAATCACTAATCTTTAATCACTAATTTTGTCATCACTAATCTTTAATCACTAATTTTCCATCACTAATATTTCCTCACTAATTTTCCTTCACTAATTTTCCGTCAATCACTAATGTTTAATCACTAATTTTCCATCACTAACCTTTTATTACTAATCTTTAATAACTAATCTTTTAATCACTAATTTTTAAACACTACTCTTTAATCACTAATTTTTAATCACTAATTTTCCATCAGTAACTTTTCATCACTAATCATTAATCACTAATCTTTAATCACTAATCTTTAATCGCTAATCTATAATCGCTCATCTTTAATCATTCATCTTTAATCTCTAATCTTTAATCACCTATCTGTAATCACAAATTTTCCATCACTAAACTTTAATCACTAATCGTAAATCACTAATTTTAAATTACTAAATTTTAATCACTAACGTTTAATCACTAATTTTCCATCACTAACCTTTCATTACTAATCTTTAATAACTAATTTTTAATCACTAATCTTTAATCACTAATTTTGTCATCACTAATCTTTAATCACTAATTTTCCATCACTAATATTTCATCACTAATTTTCCATTACTAATTTTCCATCACTAATTTTCCATCACTAATTTTTAATCACTAATTTTCCATCAGTAACTTTCCATCACTAATCTTTAATTACTAATTTTCCATCACTAATATTTCATCACTAATTTTCCATCACTAATTTTTAATCACTAATTTTCCATCAGTAACGTTTAATCACTAATTTTCCATCACTAACCTTTCATTACTAATTTATTTATTTATTTATTTATTTATTTATACGGATATACCAATTTACATATTAAACCAAAACATATATACAAAACGAAGTTACTATACACAATATATCACAAAAAAAGCACCATCTTAAACATTTATACAAGCAAAAATTAATATAATTTAAGAAACAATAATTATAAAATACAATATAGCTACAGCCAACAACTATCAGACCTAGTTCTAAAACATTGCATCCATGTTCCACATGATGTCCTTCTTGAACCGAGCAAATGATTTTTGATGCAGATCAAACCATTCTTGTCCATTAAGTTTGTTGACTAACCGAATTATTCTGGGAATAGGACTATGAGAGCCATAATTAGTTGGGTGCACATCGGTGGCAAAGGCATTCTTGTGTCTAGTATCGTGTAAAGATATATACGGTACGAAATAATTCAATAAGCGTGGGCAGTCAATCTTTCCATTAATCAAACGAAAGGTAAAGCATAAGTCTGCGATTTTGCGCCTATATTCTAAAGATTTGGTATTACAAGCAACGAGGCAACTTGAACTGTTGAATTCCTCCAGAGTACGCCCCCACTTAAAGTGAACGTATTTAAGGAACTTTCTTTCAACTGCTGCAAGTCTGTCGATGTCGACCTGGTAGAACGGAGACCATATACATGAAGCGTATTCTAATTGGGACCTCACAAGAGAAAAGTACAGTGTTTTAACTGTGTCAGCAGAAAAATGCCTGCTTTGTCTACGAATGAAACCCAAGGTACGCAAGGCATTGCCACAAATCTTTGCAATATGATTCTTGTATGTTAAGCCAGTATCAAGCCGAACACCTAAATCGTCGATCTCAATGACACGATTGAGAACATTTCCATTAATATTGTAATCAAATTTGTCAAAACTAAGTTTAGAGTATGAGATTACCGAGCACTTGTTGAAATTTAAATATAGTTTGTTATGCTGGCACCACCGATGAAGGTTATCAAGATCTACCTGTAATAACCTGCAGTCTTGAATAGACCTGATTGATTTGTAAATTTTAAGATCATCTGCAAACAGTAGATACAAACAGTGTTTGATAAATTTACCTATATCATTGATAAATATCAGAAACAGAATCGGACCACAGTGGGAACCTTGCGGAACACCAGATGATACAGCAATGTCTATTGAGATATGGTTCTTAATCCGTACCTTTTGCTTCCTACCAACTAGGTAGCTACGAATCCACTTAACTGCCAAAGTACTAAAGCCTAGAGAGGAAAGTTTCGATAGGAGAGCTTTATGGTGTACTCGATCAAACGCCTTTGAAAAATCAGTGTAAACAGCATCTACAGGCATGTGATTTTCAAACGACTCTACCACATCAGATACAAACGATAACAAGTTTGTAGTAGTCGAACGGCCTGGAAAAAAGCCATGTTGCTCAGCTACTATGTGATCTTTACTAGCAGACAGAAGTTGAGTTGCAACCAATTTATCTAGCAATTTAGGAATAGTTTATTGAATAGAAATACCTCTATAATTCTTGATATCACAGCGATTGCCTTTCTTAAAAATAGGAGTTATGAAGCTTCTTTTCCAAATACTAGGAAATTGGCCAGTAGTTAACGATAGTAAAAATATATTATAAATGGGAGTAGAGAGAGAATATTGACATCTCTTAATAAAAAAGGAAGGAATACCATCAGGTCCAGGACTAAGACTATCAGGTAGACCTCCAATTGCATCAAAAACATCAGTAATCGTAACGTTAAAGCTGTCGCAGTTGATCTCATCGATCGCATCATAATGAACGTCATTATCGTCATCTTCACAATAAACGGTAGAGAATTGCTTGGCAAACAAATCAACGCATTCTTGACCCGAGTTGGACAATTCACTACTGAGAAACATAGAAGAAGGATAATCCCTTACTCTTTTGCAGTTATCAATATATCGCCAAAAGACTTGAGGATCAATTGCAATGGCTTTTTCTGTTTTATCAATATACTCACGATGAAGTGCAGAAGTAAGAAGTTTAGCCTTATCCCTTAGTACACAAAACTTTTGATATTCAGTTAAACAATTAGTTTCCTTAAACTTCTTGTGGGTAACTTTCTTGTGTATAATCAACTGAATCAATTCTTTGGTGAACCAGATTGGATATTTGGATGCAATAATTTTCTTATAAGGCACGAATATTTTAATGATGTCCGATAACTTCTCGTAGAATTGATCTACTATAACATTAATGTCATCCGAGTTTAAAATCACCGACCAATCAACTTCCAGAAGATGAGAATTGATTGCTTCAAAATTGGCAGATTTGAAATCGGGTATAATATTGTCAAAATGTAAGGTTGATTTTGAAACAGCAGTCGAAATATTAATGGTATATGCTATATGATGAATTGATGTATTAGATAATGGGTCATCTGAAGAACTGACAGAAGTATTTAGAATGTTGGTAAAAACTAAATCCAAAAGAACGCCACGACTATTGGGTATTGGGTTACGTTGAAGAAGATTATGCAGTGACATACCATCAGAGATTGACTGTGTCTTGGAACATTTATTAGTTGAGATGCAGGTAGCAGAACCTTCCTTCGTCCATGTGGCTCGTGGTAGATTGAAGTCTCCACAAATAATTAATTTAGAAAATGGGAAATGATTAGCAATATTGTCAATAATATCACAGAAATCATCATAGGCTTGAACATTAGAATCGGGTGGGATATAAACCGCACCAAGAATAATATCACCGATCCGGACAAATACAGTTTCGATAGTATTTTCAGTCGCAATAGAAATACAGTTTTCAAGACTTCTACGGACTGCAATTAACACACCCCCGCCCCTAGTTTTAGTACTCAAGTTTAAGGATCTATCACAACGGAAGATATTGAAATCAAAAAACTGTAATTCGCTAGACAAAATGTTGTTGTCCAAGAAAGTTTCAACAAAAATGATTATGTCATACGAACATGAATTAACATTATTGCTAACATCAAGGAGTTTAGTCCTCAATCCCCCACAATTCTGAAAAAAGATTTGAAGAACCTTCTCTTGTTTATGTGAATTAGAAAAAGTATTTACCTTATAATTGATGACTTTCTCTGGGGCCTCGAAAAAAGTTAAAGCGGCGGATCTTTATACCTTTAGGCCAGGATTCTGGTTTTAGTAACTCCTCATAAAGAGACATACTTGTACCCACTTTGAAAGAAGATACATCATCATAGGTACCCAACTTTTTGCATGAAAATTTATTTTGTGGAAATTTAGCATTCATATACGTTAATAATGTTTCTTCGGAAGCATTAGCCGACACACGACTAACATGGAGCCAACATTTGCTTTCAACGCCACTAAAATCAGTAGCATCCGTTCCAGAACCAACAATACATGGCAATGATTTGCGATTACTATCTGAGGAATGTAACACGTTAACAGTTTTATTATTATTAATGTTACCTATGACTGAATTCTGCCTTCTTTTCCTATTGTGGTGAACTTCTATGTAACCATCATCATTATTATCGATCACAAAACTAGATTGAGGATCTTGTGGATTTCGTATATTGAGAACTTCGTTCGCATTTGTGTTAAGCGGAGATGTATTAGAACTACTATTCTTGACAATATTAGGCTGTAGTTCGTTTGCTTTTCTTGATAAAGGTCGAGCCATACTTGATTTTGAAGTTGCATCCACGTGTTGGGTGGGTTGCATATTATTTACTTTTAATAAATTAATGATGATGTTCTTGTCATTAATTGTTGCATTTAAAATATTAATTTGCTGTTTAAGGCATTCAATTAAATCCTCAACACAGTTCAAGCTAGAACTATCGGATTTATTTTCAAACACAACTCCATTATTGTGTAATGCTTGAAATTCTACAGGTAGCTTACCTGACACGATTATATCGATCAGTTCTTTCTTCTTCAATTTATCTAAATCGTTAATTAGCTTTTTGCGATCCTCTTCATTAGCCATATTATTATTGATTACTTCGATAGTCATTTTAATATTCAATATTCACTAACTTAACCCCAAAATTCACTAACATAACCTCAATACGTCCGCACTTGTTGACGTCTTGATGTACTAATCTTTAATAACTAATTTTTAATCACTAATCTTTAATCACTAATTTTGTCATCACTAATTTTTAATCACTAATTTTCTATCACTAATATTTCATCACTAATTTTCCATCACTAATTTTCCGTCAATCACTAATGTTTAATCACTAATGTTTAATCACTAATTTTCCATCACTAACCTTTTATTACTAATCTTTAATAACTAATCTTTTAATCACTAATTTTTAAACATTACTCTTTAATCATTAATCTTTAATCACTAATTTTCCATCACTAATTTTCCATCAGTAACTCTCCATCACTAATCTTTAATCACTAATCTTTAATCACTAATCTCTAATCGCTAATCTATAATCGCTCATCTTTAATCGCTCATCTTTAATCTCTAATCTTTAATCACCAATCTGTAATCACAAATTTTCCATCACTAAACTTTAATCACTAATCGTAAATCACTAATTTTAAATTAACAATTTTTAATCACTAACGTTTAATCACTAATTATCCATTACTAACCTTTCATTACTAATCTTTAATAACTAATTTTTAATCACTAATCTTTAATCACTAATTTTGAAATCACTAATCTTTAATCACTAATTTTCCATCACTAATTTTCCGTCAATCACTAATGTTTAATCACTAATTTTCCATCACATACCTTTTATTACTAATCTTTAATAACTAATCTTTTAATCACTAATTTTTAAACACTACTCTTTAATCACTAATTTTTAATCACTAATTTTCCATCAATAACTTTTCGTCACTAATCTTTAATCACTAATCTTTAATTACTAATCTTTAATCGCTAATCTATCTTCGCTCATCTTTAATCACTCATCTTTAATCTCTAGTCTTTAATCACCAATCTGTAATCACTTATTTTCCATCACTAAACTTTATTCACTAATTGTAAATCACTAATTTTTAATCACTAATCTTTAATCACTAATTTTGTCATCACTAATCTTTAATCACTAATTTTCCATCACTAATATTTCATCACTAATTTTCCATCACTAATTTTCCATCACTAATTTTCCATCACTAATTTTTAATTACTAATTTTCCATCAGTAACTTTCCATCACTAATCTGTAGTCACTATTCTTTAATCGCTAATATATAATCGCTAATCGATAATCGCTCATCTTTAATCGCTCATCTTTAATCTCTAATCTTTAATCACCAATCTGTAATCACAAATTTTCCATCACTAAACTTTAATCACTAAACGTAAATCACTAATTTTAAATTACTAATTTTTAATCACTAACATTTAATCATCAATTTTCCATCACTAACCTTTCATTACTAATCTTTAATAACTAATTTTTAATCACTAATCTTTAATCACTAATTTTGTCATCACTAGTCTTTAATCACTAATTTTCTATCACTAATATTTCATCACTAATTTTCCATCACTAATTTTCCGTCAATCACTAATGTTTAACCACTAATTTTCCATCACTAGTTTTTAATCACTAATTTTCCATCAGTAACTTTTCATCACTAATCTTTAATCACTAATCTTTAATCACTAATCTTTAATCACTAATCTTTAATCGCAAATCTATAATCGCTCATCTCTAATCGCTCATCTGTAATCGCTCATCTTTAATCTCTAATCTTTAATCACCAATCTGTAATCACAAATTTTCCATCACTAAACTTTAATCACTAAACGTAAATCACTAATTTTAAATTACTAATTTTTAATCACTAACATTTAATTACCAATTTTCCATCACTAACCTTTCATTACTAATCTTTAATAACTAATTTTTAATCACTAATCTTTAATCACTAATTTTGTCATCACTAGTCTTTAATCACTAATTTTCCATCACTAATATTTCATCACTAATTTTCCATCACTAATATTCCGTCAATCACTAATGTTTAATCACTAAAGTTTAATCACTAATTTTCCATCAATAACCTTTTATTACTAATCTTTAATCACTAATTTTCCATCACTAATATTTCATCACTAATATTTCATCACTAATTTTCCATCACTAATTTTCTATCACTAATTTTTAATCACTAATTTTCCATCAGTAACTTTCCATCACTAATCTTTAATCACTAATCTTTAATCACTAATCTTTAATTGCTTATCTGTAATCGCTCATCTCTAATCGCTCATCTTTAATCTCTAATCTTTAATCACCAATCTGTAAACACTAATTTTCCATCACTAATTTTCCATCGCTAATTTTTAATCACTAATTTTCCATCAGTAACTTTCCATCACTAATCTTTAATCACTAATTTTCCATCACAAATATTTCATCACTAATTTTCCATCACTAATTTTCCATCACTAATTTTTAATTACTAATTTTCTATCACTAATTTTCCATCACTAATTTTCCATCGCTAATCTATAATCGCTCATCTTTAATCACTCATCTTTAATCTCTAATCTTTAATCACCAATCTGTAATCACAAACTTTCCATCACTAAACTTTAATCACTAATCGTAAATCACTAATTTTAAATTACTAATTTTTAATCACTAACGTTTAATCACTAATTTTCCATCACTAACCTTTCATTACTAATCTTTAATAACTAATTTTTAATCACTAATCTTTAATCACTAATTTTGTCATCACTAATCTTTAATCACTAATTTTCCATCACTAATTTTACATCACTAATTTTCCATCACTAATTTTCTATCACTAATTTTCCATCACTAATTTTCCATCGCTAATTTTTAATCACTAATTTTCCATCAGTAACTTTCAAATCACTAATCTTTAATCACTAATCTATAATCGCTAATATATAATCGTTAATCGATAATCGCTCATCTTTAATCGCTCGTCTTTAATCTCTAATCTTTAATCACCAATCTGTAATCACAAATTTTCCATCACTAAACTTTAATCACTAATCGTAAATAACTAATTTTAAATTACTAATTTTTAATCACTAACGTTTAATCACTAATTTTCCATCACTAATCTTTCATTACTAATCTTTAATAACTAATTTTTAATCACTAATCTTTAATCACTAATTTTGTCATCACTAATCTTTAATCAGTAATTTTCCATCACTAATATTTCATCACTAATTTTCCATAACTAATTTTCCGTCAATCACTAATGTTTAATCACTAATGTTTAATCACTAATTTTTCATCACTAACCTATTATTACTAATCTTGAATAACTAATCTTTTAATCACTAATTTTTAAACACTACTCTTTAATCATTAATCTTTAATCACTAATTTTCCATCACTAATTTTCCATCAGTAACTTTCCATCACTAATCTTTAATCACTAATCTTTAATCACTATTCTTTAATCGCTAATCTATAATCGCTCATATCTAATCGCTCATCTTTAATCTCTAATCTTTAATCACCAATCTGTAATCACAAATTTTCCATCACTAAACTTTAATCACTAAACGTAAATTACTAATTTTAAATTACTAATTTTTAATCACTAACGTTTAACCACTAATTTTCCATCACTAACCTTTCATTACTAATTTTTAATCACTAATTTTCCATCAGTAACTTTCCATCACTAATCTTTAATCACTAATTTTCCATCACTAATATTTCATCACTAATTTTCCATCACTAATTTTCCATCACTAATTTTCCATCACTATTTTTTAATCACTAATTTTCCATCAGTAACTATCCATCACTAATCTTTAGTCTCTAATCGCTAATTTTAAATCGCTCATCTTTAATCGCTCATCTTTAATCTCTAAACTTTAATCACCAATCTGTAATCACAAATTTTCCATCACTAAACTTTAATCACTAATCGTAAATCACTAATTTTAAATTACTAATTTTTAATCACTAACGTTTAAACACCAATTATCCATCACTAACCTTTCATTACTATTCTTTAATAACTAATTTTTAATCACTAATCTTTAATCACTTATTTTGGCATCACTAATCCTTAATCACTAATTTTCCATCACTAATATTTCATCACTAATTTTCCATCACTAATTTTCCGTCAATCACTAATGTTTAATCACTAATGTTTATTCACTAATTTTCCATCATTAATCTTTAATCACTAATTTTCCATCACTAATTTTCCATCAGTAACTTTCCATCACTAATCTTTAATCACTAATCTCTAATCGCTAATCTATAATCGCTCATCTTTAATCGCTCATCTTTAATCTCTAATCTTTACTCACCAATTTGTAATCACAAATTTTCCATCACTAAACTTTAATCACTAATCGTAAATCACTAATTTTAAATTACTAATTTTTAATCGCTAACGTTTAAGCACTAATTATCCATCACTAACCTTTCATTACTAATCTTTAATAACTAATTTTTAATCACTAATCTTTAATAACTAATTTTGTCATCACTAATCTTTAATCACTAATTTTCCATCACTAATATTTCATCACTAATTTTGCATCACTAATTTTCCGTCAATCGCTAATGTTTAATCACTAATGTATAATCACTAATTTTCCATCACTAACCTTTTATTACTAATCTTTCATAACTGATCTTTTAATCACTAATTTTTAAACACTACTCTTTAATCACTAATTTTTAATCACTAAACTTCCATCAGTAACTTTTCATCACTAATCTTTAATCACTAATCTTTAATCACTAATCTTTAATCGCTAATCTATAATCGCTCATCTTTAATCACTAATCTTTAATCGCTAATCTATAATCGCTCATCTTTAATCACTCATCTTTAATCTCTTACCTTTAATCACCAATCTGTAAACACAAATTTTCCATCACTAAACTTTAATCACTAATCGTAAATCACTAATTTTAAATTACTAATTTTTAATCACTAACGTTTAATCACTAATTTTCCATCACTAACCTTTCATTACTAATCTTTAATAACTAATTTTTAATCACTAATTTTTAATCACTAATTTTGTCATCACTAATGTTTAATCACTAATTTTCCATCACTAATATTTCATCACTAATTTTCCATCACTAATTTTCCATCACCAATTTTCCATCACCATTTTCCATCACTAATTTTCCATCACTAATTTTTAATCACTAATTTTCCATAAGTAACTTTCCATCACTAATCTTTAATCACTAATTTTCCATCACTAATATTTCATCACTAATTTTCCATCACTAATTTTCCATCACTAATTTTTAATTACTAATTTTCCATCAGTAACTTTCAAATCACTAATGTTTAATCACTAATCTTTAATCGCTAATATATAATCGCTAATCGATAATCGCTCATCTTTAATCGCTCATCTTTAATCTCTAATCTTTAATCACCAATCTGTAATCACAAATTTTCCATCACTAAACTTTAATCACTAATCGTAAATTACTAATTTTAAATTACTAATTTTTAATCACTAACGTTTAATCACTAATTTTCCATCACTAACCATTCATTACTAATCTTTAATAACTAATGTTTAATCACTAATATTTAATCACTAATTTTGTCATCACTAATCTTTAATCACTAATTTTCCATCACTAATATTTGATCACTAATTTTCCATCACTAATTGTCCGTCAATCACTAATGTTTAATCACTAATGTTTAATCACTAATTTTCCATCACTAACCTTTCATTACTTATCTTTAATAACTAATTTTTAATCACTAATCTTTAATTACTAATCTTTAATCACTAATTTTCCATCACTAATTTTCCATCATTAATCTTTAATCACTAATTTTCCATCACAAATTTTCCATCAGTAACTTTCTATCACTAATCTTTAATTACTAATTTTCCATCACTATTATTTCATCACTAATTTTCCATCACTAATTTTCCATCACTAATTTTTAATCACTAATTTTCCATCAGTAACTTTCCATTACTAATCTTTAATCACTAATTTTCCATCACTAATATTTCATCACTAATTTTCCATCACTAATTTTCCATCACTAATTTTTAATCACTAATTTTCCATCAGTAACTTTCCATCACTAATCTTTAAACTTTAATCGTTAATCTTTAATCTTTAAACGCTAATCTTTAATGACTAATCTTTCATCACTAATCTTTAATAACTAATCTTTAATCACTAATTTTTAATCACTAATCTTTAATCGCTAATTTTTAATAGCTAATTTTAAATCACTAATTTTTCATCACTAATTTTTAATAAGTAATTATAAATCACTAATTTTTAATAAATAATCTTAAATCACTAAATTTAAATTACTAATTATTGATCACTAATGTTTAATCACTAATTTTCCATCACTAATTTTCCATCACTAATTTTTAATCACTAATTTTCCATCAGTAACTTTCCATCACTAATCTTTAAACTTTAATCGTTAATCTTTAATCTTTAAACGCTAATCTTTAATGACTAATCTTTCATCACTAATCTTTAATAACTAATCTTTAATCACTAATTTTTAATCACTAATCTTTAATCGCTAATTTTTAATAGCTAATTTTAAATCACTAATTTTTCATCACTAATTTTTAATAAGTAATTATAAATCACTAATTTTTAATAAATAATCTTAAATCACTAAATTTAAATTACTAATTATTGATCACTAATTTTTAAACACTACTCTTTAATCATTAATCTTTAATCACTAATTTTCTATCACTATTTTTCCATCACTAATTTTTAAGCACTAATTTTCCATCAGTAACTTTCCATCACTAATTTTTAATCACTAATCTTTAATCGCTAATCTATAATCGCTCATCTTTAATCGCTCATCTTTAATCTGTAATCTTTAATCACCAATCTGTAATCACAAATTTTCCATCACTAAACTTTAATCACTAATCGTAAATCACTAATTTTAATTTACTAATTTTTAATCACTAACGTTTAATCACTAATTTTCCATCACTAACCTTTCATTACTAATCTTTAATAACTAATTTTTAATCACTAATCTTTAATCACTAATTTTGTCATCACTAATCTTTAATCACTAATTTTCCATCACTAATATTTTATCACTAATTTTCCATCACTAATTTTCCATCACTAATTTGCCATCACTAATTTTTAATCACTAATATTCCATCAGTAACTTTCCATCACTAATCTTTAATCACTAATCTTTAATCGCTAATATATAATCGCTAATCGATAATCGCTCATCTTTAATCGCTCATCTTTAATCTCTATTCTTTAATCACCAATCTGTTATCACAAATTTTCCATCACTAAACTTTAATCACTAAACGTAAATCACTAATTATAAATTACTAATTTTTAATCACTAACATTTAATCACCAATTTTCCATCACTAACCTTTCATTGCTAATCTTTAATAACTAATTTTTAATCACTAATCTTTAATCACTAATTTTGTCTTCACTAATCTTTAATCACTAATTTTCCATCACTAATATTTCATCACTAATTTTCCATCACTAATTTTCCGTCAATCACTAATGTTTAATCACTAATGTTTAATCACTAATTTTCCATCACTAACCTTTTATTACTAATCTTTAATAACTAATCTTTTAATCACTAATTTTTAAACACTACTCTTTAATAACTAATTTTTAATCACTAATTTTCCATCAGTAACTTTTCATCACTAATCTTTAATCACTATTCTTTAATCGCTAATCTATAATCGCTCATCTTTAATCACTCATCTTTAATCTCTAATTTTTAATCACCAATCTGTAATCACAAATTTTCCATCACTAATATTTCATCACTAATTTTCCATCACTAATATTTCATCACTAATTTTCCATCACTAATTTTCCATCACTAATTTTCCATCACTAATTTTTAATCACTAATTTTCCATTAGTAACTTTCCATCACTAATCTTTAAACTTTAATCTTTAATCTTTAATCTTTAAACACTAATCTTTAATGACTAATCTTTCATCACTAATCTTTAATAACTAATCTTTAATAACTAATCTTTAATCACTAATTTTTAATCACTAATCTTTAATCGCTAGTCTTTAATTGCTAATTTTAAATTACTAATTTTTCATCACTAATTTTTAATAAATAATCTTAAATCAATAATTTTAAATTACTAACCTTTTATTTCTAAACTTTAATAACTAATCTTTTAATCACTAATTTTTAAACACTACTCTTTAATCATTAATCTTTAATCACTAATTTTCCATCACTATTTTTCCATCACTAATTTTTAATCACTATTTTTCCATCAGTAACTTTCCATCACTAATCTTTAATCACTAATCTTTAATCGCTAATATATAAACGTTAATCGATAATCGCTCATCTTTAATCTCTAATCTTTAATCACCAATCTGTAATCACAAATTTTCCATCACTAAACTTTAATCACTAATCGTAAATCACTAATTTTAAATTACTAATTTTTAATCACTAACGTTTAATCACTAATTTTCCATCACTAACCTTTCATTACTAATCTTTAATAACTAATTTTTAATCACTAATCTTTAATCACTAATTTTGTCATCACTAATCTTTAATCACTAATTTTCCATCACTAATATTTCATCACTAATTTTGCATCACTAATTTGCCGTCAATCACTAATGTTTAATCACTAATGTATAATCACTAATTTTCCATCACTAACCTTTTATTACTAATCTTTCATAACTGATCTTTTAATCACTAATTTTTAAACAATACTCTTTAATCACTAAATTTCCATCAGTAACTTTTCATCACTAATCTTTAATCACTAATCTTTAATCACTAATCTTTAATCGCCAATCTATAATCGCTCATCTTTAATCACTCATCTTTAATCTCTTACCTTTAATCACCAATCTGTAAACACAAATTTTCCATCACTAAACTTTAATCACTAATCGTAAATCACTAATTTTAAATAACTAATTTTTAATCACTAACGTTTAATCACTAATTTTCCATCACTAACCTTTCATTACTAATCTTTAATAACTAATTTTTAATCACTAATTTTTAATCACTAATTTTGTCATCACTAATGTTTAATCACTAATTTTCCATCACTAATATTTCATCACTAATTTTCCATCACTAATTTTCCATCAGTAACTTTCCATCACTAATCTTTAATCACTAATCTTTAATCACTAATCTCTAATCGCTAATCTCTAATCGCTAATCTATAATCGCTCATCTTTAATCGCTCATCTTTAATCTCTAATCTTTAATCACCAATCTGTAATCACAAATTTTCCATCACTAAACTTTAATCACTAATCGTAAATCACTAATTTTAAATTACTAATTTTTAATCACTAACGTTTAAGCACTAATTATCCATCACTAACCTTTCATTACTAATCTTTAATAACTAATTTTTAATCACTAATCTTTAATAACTAATTTTGTCATCACTAATCTTTAATCACTAATTTTCCATCACTAATATTTCATCACTAATTTTGCATCACTAATTTTCCGTCAATCGCTAATGTTTAATCACTAATGTATAATCACTAATTTTCCATCACTAACCTTTTATTACTAATCTTTCATAACTGATCTTTTAATCACTAATTTTTAAACACTACTCTTTAATCACTAATTTTTAATCACTAAACTTCCATCAGTAACTTTTCATCACTAATCTTTAATCACTAATCTTTAATCACTAATCTTTAATCGCTAATCTATAATCGCTCATCTTTAATCACTAATCTATAATCGCTAATCTATAATCGCTCATCTTTAATCACTCATCTTTAATCTCTTACCTTTAATCACCAATCTGTAAACACAAATTTTCCATCACTAAACTTTAATCACTAATCGTAAATCACTAATTTTAAATTACTAATTTTTAATCACTAACGTTTAATCACTAATTTTCCATCACTAACCTTTCATTACTAATCTTTAATAACTAATTTTTAATCACTAATTTTTAATCACTAATTTTGTCATCACTAATGTTTAATCACTAATTTTCCATCACTAATATTTCATCACTAATTTTCCATCACTAATTTTCCATCACCAATTTTCCATCACCATTTTCCATCACTAATTTTCCATCACTAATTTTTAATCACTAATTTTCCATAAGTAACTTTCCATCACTAATCTTTAATCACTAATTTTCCATCACTAATATTTCATCACTAATTTTCCATCACTAATTTTCCATCACTAATTTTTAATTACTAATTTTCCATCAGTAACTTTCAAATCACTAATGTTTAATCACTAATCTTTAATCGCTAATATATAATCGCTAATCGATAATCGCTCATCTTTAATCGCTCATCTTTAATCTCTAATCTTTAATCACCAATCTGTAATCACAAATTTTCCATCACTAAACTTTAATCACTAATCGTAAATTACTAATTTTAAATTACTAATTTTTAATCACTAACGTTTAATCACTAATTTTCCATCACTAACCATTCATTACTAATCTTTAATAACTAATGTTTAATCACTAATATTTAATCACTAATTTTGTCATCACTAATCTTTAATCACTAATTTTCCATCACTAATATTTGATCACTAATTTTCCATCACTAATTTTCCATCACTAACCTTTCATTACTTATCTTTAATAACTAATTTTTAATCACTAATCTTTAATTACTAATCTTTAATCACTAATTTTCCATCACTAATTTTCCATCATTAATCTTTAATCACTAATTTTCCATCACAAATTTTCCATCAGTAACTTTCTATCACTAATCTTTAATTACTAATTTTCCATCACTAATATTTCATCACTAATTTTCCATCACTAATTTTCCATCACTAATTTTTCATCACTAATTTTTAATCACTAATTTTCCATCAGTAACTTTCCATTACTAATCTTTAATCACTAATTTTCCATCACTAATATTTCATCACTAATTTTCCATCACTAATTTTCCATCACTAATTTTTAATCACTAATTTTCCATCAGTAACTTTCCATCACTAATCTTTAAACTTTAATCGTTAATCATTAATCTTTAAACGCTAATCTTTAATGACTAATCTTTCATCACTAATCTTTAATAACTAATCTTTAATCACTAATTTTTAATCACTAATCTTTAATCGCTAATTTTTAATAGCTAATTTTAAATCACTAATTTTTCATCACTAATTTTTAATAAGTAATTATAAATCAATAATTTTTAATAAATAATCTTAAATCACTAAATTTAAATTACTAATTATTGATCACTAATGTTTAATCACTAATGTTTAATCACTAATTTTCCATCACTAACCTTTTATTACTAATCTTTATTAACTAATCTTTTAATCACTAATTTTTAAACACTACTCTTTAATCATTAATCTTTAATCACTAATTTTCTATCACTATTTTTCCATCACTAATTTTTAATCACTAATTTTCCATCAGTAACTTTCCATCACTAATTTTTAATCACTAATCTTTAATCGCTAATCTATAATCGCTCATCTTTAATCGCTCATCTTTAATCTCTAATCTTTAATCACCAATCTGTAATCACAAATTTTCCATCACTAAACTTTAATCACTAATCGTAAATCACTAATTTTAATTTACTAATTTTTAATCACTAACGTTTAATCACTAATTTTCCATCACTAACCTTTCATTACTAATCTTTAATAACTAATTTTTAATCACTAATCTTTAATCACTAATTTTGTCATCACTAATCTTTAATCACCAATTTTCCATCACTAATATTTTATCACTAATTTTCCATCACTAATTTTCCATCACTAATTTGCCATCACTAATTTTTAATCACTAATATTCCATCAGTAACTTTCCATCACTAATCTTTAATCACTAATCTTTAATCGCTAATATATAATCGCTAATCGATAATCGCTCATCTTTAATCGCTCATCTTTAATCTCTATTCTTTAATCACCAATCTGTTATCACAAATTTTCCATCACTAAACTTTAATCACTAAACGTAAATCACTAATTATAAATTACTAATTTTTAATCACTAACATTTAATCACCAATTTTCCATCACTAACCTTTCATTGCTAATCTTTAATAACTAATTTTTAATCACTAATCTTTAATCACTAATTTTGTCTTCACTAATCTTTAATCACTAATTTTCCATCACTAATATTTCATCACTAATTTTCCATCACTAATTTTCCGTCAATCACTAATGTTTAATCACTAATGTTTAATCACTAATTTTCCATCACTAACCTTTTATTACTAATCTTTAATAACTAATCTTTTAATCACTAATTTTTAAACACTACTCTTTAATCACTAATTTTTAATCACTAATTTTCCATCAGTAACTTTTCATCACTAATCTTTAATCACTATTCTTTAATCGCTAATCTATAATCGCTCATCTTTAATCACTCATCTTTAATCTCTAATTTTTAATCACCAATCTGTAATCACAAATTTTCCATCACTAATATTTCATCACTAATTTTCCATCACTAATATTTCATCACTAATTTTCCATCACTAATTTTCCATCACTAATTTTCCATCACTAATTTTTAATCACTAATTTTCCATCAGTAACTTTCCATCACTAATCTTTAAACTTTAATCTTTAATCTTTAATCTTTAAACACTAATCTTTAATGACTAATCTTTCATCACTAATCTTTAATAACTAATCTTTAATAACTAATCTTTAATCACTAATTTTTAATCACTAATCTTTAATCGCTAGTCTTTAATTGCTAATTTTAAATTACTAATTTTTCATCACTAATTTTTAATAAATAATCTTAAATCAATAATTTTAAATTACTAACCTTTTATTTCTAAACTTTAATAACTAATCTTTTAATCACTAATTTTTAAACACTACTCTTTAATCATTAATCTTTAATCACTAATTTTCCATCACTATTTTTCCATCACTAATTTTTAATCACTATTTTTCCATCAGTAACTTTCCATCACTAATCTTTAATCACTAATCTTTAATCGCTAATATATAAACGTTAATCGATAATCGCTCATCTTTAATCTCTAATCTTTAATCACCAATCTGTAATCACAAATTTTCCATCACTAAACTTTAATCACTAATCGTAAATCACAAATTTTAAATTACTAATTTTTAATCACTAACGTTTAATCACTAATTTTCCATCACTAACCTTTCATTACTAATCTTTAATAACTAATTTTTAATCACTAATCTTTAATCATTAATTTTGTCATCACTAATCTTTAATCACTAATTTTGTCATCACTAATCTTTAATCACTAATTTTCCATCACTAATATTGCATCACTAATTTTCCATCACTAATTTTCCTTCACTAATTTTCCGTCAATCACTAATGTTTAATCACTAATGTTTAATCACTAATGTTTAATCACTAATTTTCCATCACTAACCTTTTATTACTAATCTTTAATAACTAATCTTTTAATCACAAATTTTTAAACACTACTCTTTAATCATTAATCTTTAATCACTAATTTTCCATCACTAACCTTTTATTACTAATCTTTAATAACTAATCTTTTAATCACTAATTTTTAAACACTACTCTTTAATCATTAATCTTTAATCACTAATTTTCCATCACTAATTTTCCATCACTAATTTTTAATCACTAATTTTCCATCAGTAACTTTCCAACACTAATCTTTAATCACTAATCTTTAATCACCAATCTGTAATCACAAATTTTCCATCACTAAACTTTAATCACTAATCGTAAATCACTAATTTTAAATTACTAATTTTTAATCACTAACGTTTAATCACTAATTATCCATCACTAACCTTTCATTACTAATCTTTAATAACTAATTTTTAATCACTAATCTTTAATCACTAATTTTGTCATCACTAATCTTTAATCACTAATTTCCCATCACTAATATTTCATCACTAATTTTCCATCACTAATTTTCCGTCAATCACTAATGTTTAATCACTAATTTTCCATCACTAATATTTCATCACTAATTTTCCATCACTAATTTTCCATCACCAATTTTCCATCACTAATTTTCCATCACTAATTTAGCCATCACTAATTTTTAATCACTAATTTTCCATAAGTAACTTTCCATCACTAATCTTTTATCACTAATTTTCCATCACTAATTTTCCATCACTAATTTTCCATCACTAATTTTCCATCACTAATTTTCCATCACTAATTTTTAATCACTAATATTCCATCAGTAACTTTCCATCACTAATCTTTAATCACTAATCTTTAATCGCTAATATATAAACGCTAATCGATAATCGCTCATCTTTAATCGCTCATCTTTAATCTCTAATCTTTAATCACCAATCTGTAATCACAAATTTTCCATCACTAAACTTTAATCACTAAACGTAAATCACTAATTTTAAATTACTAATTTTTAATCACTAACATTTAATCACCAATTTTCCATCACTAACCTTTCATTGCTAATCTTTAATAACTAATTTTTAATCACTAATCTTTAATCACTAATTTTGTCATCACTAATCTTTAATCACTAATTTTCCATCACTAATATTTCATCACTAATTTTCCATCACTAATTTTCCGTCAATCACTAATGTTTAATCACTAATGTTCCATCACTAACCTTTTATTACTAATCTTTAATAACTAATCTTTTAATCACTAATTTTTAAACACTACTCTTTAATCACTAATTTTTAATCACTAATTTTCCATCAGTAACTTTTCATCACTAATCTTTAATCACTATTCTTTAATCGCTAATCTATAATCGCTCATCTTTAATCACTCATCTTTAATCTCTAATCTTTAATCACCAATCTGAATCACAAATTTTCCATCACTAATATTTCATCACTAATTTTCCATCACTAATATTTCATCACTAATTTTCCATCACTAATTTTCCATCACTAATTTTCCATCACTAATTTTTAATTACTAATTTTCCATCAGTAACTTTCCATCACTAATCTTTAAACTTTAATCTTTAATAACTAATCTTTAATCACTAATTTTTAATCACTAATCTTTAATCGCTAGTCTTTAATTGCTAATTTTAAATCACTAATTTTTCATCACTAATTTTTAATAAATAATCTTAAATCAATAATTTTAAATTACTAACCTTTTATTACTAAACTTTAATAACTAATCTTTTAATCACTAATTTTTAAACACTACTCTTTAATCATTAATCTTTAATCACTAATTTTCCATCACTATTTTTCCATCACTAAATTTTAATCACTATTCTTCCATCAGTAACTTTCCATCACTAATCTTTAATCACTAATCTTTAATCGCTAATCTATAATCGCTCATCTGTAATCGCTCATCTTTAATCTCTAATCTTTAATCAACAATCTGTAATCACAAATTTTCCATCACTAAACTTTAATCACTAATCGTAAATCAAAAATTTTAAATTACTAATTTTTAATCACTAACGTTTAATCACTAATTTTCCATCACTAACCTTTCATTACTAATCTTTAATAACTAATTTTTAATCACTAATCTTTAATCATTAATTTTGTCATCACTAATCTTTAATCACTAATTTTGTCATCACTAATCTTTAATCACTAATTTTCCATCACTAATATTGCATCACTAATTTTCCATCACTAATTTTCCTTCACTAATTTTCCGTCAATCACTAATGTTTAATCACTAATGTTTAATCACTAATTTTCCATCACTAACCTTTTATTACTAATCTTTAATAACTAATCTTTTAATCACAAATTTTTAAACACTACTCTTTAATCATTAATCTTTAATCACTAATTTTCCATCACTAACCTTTTATTACTAATCTTTAATAACTAATCTTTTAATCACTAATTTTTAAACACTACTCTTTAATCATTAATCTTTAATCACTAATTTTCCATCACTAATTTTCCATCACTAATTTTTAATCACTAATTTTCCATCAGTAACTTTCCAACACTAATCTTTAATCACTAATCTTTCATCGCTAATCTATAATCGCTCATCTTTAATCGCTCATCTTTAATCTCTAATCTTTAATCACCAATCTGTAATCACAAATTTTCCATCACTATTTTTCCATCACTAATTTTTAATCACTAATTTTCCATCAGTAACTTTCCATCACTAATCTTTAATCACTAATCTTTAATCGCTAATCTATAATCGCTCATCTTTAATCGCTCATCTTTAATCTCTAATCTTTAATCACCAATCTGTAATCACAAATTTTCCATCACTAAACTTTAATCACTAATCGTAAATCACTAATTTTAAATTACTAATGTTTAATCACTAACGTTTAATCACTAATTTTCCATCACTAACCTTTCATTACTAATCTTTAATAACTAATTTTTAATCACTAATTTTAATCAGTAATTTTGTCATCACTAATATTTAATCACTAATTTTGTCATCACTAATCTTTAATCACTAATTTTCCATCACTAATATTTCATCACTAATTTTCCATCACTAATTTTCCGTCAATCACTAATGTTTAATCACTAATTTTCCATCACTAACCTTTTATTACTAATCTTTAATAACTAATCTTTTAATCACTAATTTTTAAACACTACTCTTTAATCACTAATTTTTAATCACTAATTTTCCATCAGTAACTTTTCATCACTAACCTTTAATCACTAATCTTTAATCGCTAATCTATAATCGCTCATCTTTAATCGCTCATCTTTAATCTCTAATCTTTAATCGCCAATCTGTAATCACAAATTTTCCATCACTAAACTTTAATCACTAATCGTAAATCACTAATTTTATATTACTAATTTCTAATCACTAACGTTTAATCACTAATTATCCATCACTAACCTTTCATTACTAATCTTTAATAACTAATTTTTAATCACTAATCTTTAATCACTAATTTTGTCATCACTAATCTTTAATCACTAATTTTCTATCACTAATATTTCATCACTAATTTTCCATCACTAATTTTCCGTCAATCACTAATGTTTAATCACTAATGTATAATCACTAATTTTCCATCACTAACCTTTTATTACTAATCTTTAATAACTAATCTTTTAATCACTAATTTTTAAACACTACTCTTTAATCACTAATTTTTAATCACTAATTTTCCATCAGTAACTTTTCATCACTAATCTTTAATCACTAATCGTAAATCACTAATTTTAAATTACTAATCTTTAATCACTAACGTTTAATCACTAATTATCCATCACTAACCTTTCATTACTAATCTTTAATAACTAATTTTTAATCACTAATTTTCCATGACTAATTTTCCATGACTAATTTTCCATCACTAATTTTCCATCACTAATTTTCCATCACTAATTTTCCATCACTAATTTTCCATCACTAATTTTTAATCACTAATTTTCCATCAGTAACTTTCCATCACTAATCTTTAATCACTAATTTTCTATCACTAATATTTCATCACTAATTTTCCATCACTAATTTTCCTTCACTAATTTTCCATCACTAATTTTTAATTACTAATATTCCATCACTAATGTTTCATCACTAATTATCCATCACTAATTTTCCGTCAATCACTAATGTTTAATCCCTAATGTTTAATCACTAATTTTCCATCACTAATTTTTAATCACTAATTTTCCATCACTAACCTTTCATTACTAATCTTTAATAACTAATTTTTAATCATTAATCTTTAATTACTAATCTTTAATCATTAATTTTCCATCACTAATTTTCCATCAGTAACTTTTCATCACTAATCTTTAATCACTAATCTTTAATCACTAATCTTTAATTAGTGAAGATAATCGCTTATCTATAATCGCTCATCTTTAATCACTCATCTTTAATCTCTAATCTTTAATCACCAATCTGTAATCACAAATTTTCCATCACTAAACTTTAATCACTAATCGTAAATCACTAATTTTAAATTACTAATTTTTAATCACTAACGTTTAATCACTAATTTTCCATCACTAACCTTTCATTACTAATTTTTAATAACTAATTTTTAATCACTAATCTTTAATCACTAATTTTGTCATCACTAATATTTCATCACTAATTTTCCATCACTAATTTTCCATCACTAATTTTCCATCACTAATTTTCCATCACTAATTTTTAATCACTAATTTTCCATCAGTAACTTCCCATCACTAATCTTTAATTACTAATTTTCCATCACTAATATTTCATCACTAATTTTTCATCACTAATTTTTAATCACTAATTTTCCATCAGTAACGTTTAATCACTAATTTTCCATCACTAACCTTTCATTACTAATCTTTAATAACTAATTTTTAATCACTAATCTTTAATCACTAATTTTGTCATCACTAATTTTTAATCACTAATTTTCCATCACTAATATTTCATCACTAATTTTCCATCACTAATTTTCCGTCAATCACTAATGTTTAATCACTAATGTTTAATCACTAATTTTCCATCACTAACCTTTTATTACTAATCTTTAATAACTAATCTTTTAATCACTAATTTTTAAACACTACTCTAATCATTAATCTTTAATCACTAATTTTCCATCAGTAACTCTCCATCACTAATCTTTAATCACTAATCTTTAATCACTAATCTCTAATCGCTAATCTATAATCGCTCATCTTTAATCGCTCATCTTTAATCTCTAATCTTTAATCACCAATCTGTAATCACAAATTTTCCATCACTAAACTTTAATCACTAATCGTAAATCACTAATTTAAAATTAAAAATTTTTAATCACTAACGTTTAATCACTAATTATCCATTACTAACCTTTCATTACTAATCTTTAATAACTAATTTTTAATCACTAATCTTTAATCACTAATTTTGTCATCACTAATCCATAATCACTAATTTTCCATCACTAATTTTCCGTCAATCACTAATGTTTAATCACTAATGTTTAATCACTAATTTTCCATCACTAACCTTTAATTACTAATCTTTAATAACTAATCTTTTCATCACTAATTTTTAAACACTACTCTTTAATCACTAATTTTTATTCACTAATTTTCCATCAGTAACTTTTCGTCACTAATCTTTAATCACTAATCTTTAATCACTAATCTTTAATCGCTAATCTATCATCGCTCATCTTTAATCACTCATCTTTAATCTCTAATCTTTAATCACCAATCTGTATTCACTTATTTTCCATCACTAAACTTTAATCACTAATCGTAAATCACTAATTTTTAATCACTAATCTATAATCACTAATTTTGTCATCACTAATCTTTAATCACTAATTTTCCATCACTAATATTTCATCAATAATTTTCCATCACTAATTTTCCATCACTAATTTTCCATCACTAATTTTCCATCACTAATTGTCTATCACTAATTTTTAATCACTAATTTTCCATCAGTAACTTTCCATCACTAATCTTTAATCACTAATTTTCCATCACTAATATTTCATCACTAATTTTCCATCACTTATTTTCCATCACTAATTTTTAATGACTCATTTTCCATCAGTAACTTTCCATCACTAATCTTTAATCACTATTCTTTAATCGCTAATATATAATCGCTAATCGATAATCGCTCATCTTTAATCGCTCATCTTTAATCTCTAATCTTTAATCACCAATCTGTAATCACAAATTTTCCATCACTAAACTTTAATCACTAAACGGAAATCACTAATTTTAAATTACTAATTTTTAATCACTAACATTTAATCACCAATTTTCCATCACTAACCTTTCATTACTAGTCTTTAATCACTAATTTTCTATCACTAATATTTCATCACTAATTTTCCATCACTAATTTTCCGTCAATCACTAATGTTTAATCACTAATGTTTCTTCACTAATTTTCCATCACCAATTTTCCATCACTAGTTTTTAATCACTAATTTTCCATCAGTAACTTTCCATCACTAATCTTTAATCACTAATCTTTAATCGCTAATCTATAATCACCAATCTGTAATCACAAATTTTCCATCACTAAACTTTAATCACTAAACGTAAATCACTAATTTTAAATTACTAATTTTTAATCACTAACATTTAATTACCAATTTTCCATCACTAACCTTTCATTACTAATCTTTAATAACTAATTTTTAATCACTAATCTTTAATCACTAACTTTGTCATCACTAGTCTTTAATCACAAATTTTCCATCACTAATATTTCATCACTAATATTTCATCACTAATTTTCCATCACTAATTTTCCATCACTAATTTTTAATCACTAATTTTCCATCAGTAACTTTCCATCACTAATCTTTAATCACTAATCTTTAATCGCTAATATATAATCGATCATCTCTAATCGCTCATCTTTAATCTCTAATCTTTAATCACCAATCTGTAATCACAAATTTTCCATCACTAAACTTTAATCACTAAACGTAAATTACTAATTTTAAATTACTAATTTTTAATCACTAACGTTTAACCACTAATTTTCCATCACTAACCTTTCATTACTAATTTTTAATCACTAATTTTCCATCAGTAACTTTCCATCACTAATCTTTAATCACTAATTTTCCATCACTAATATTTCATCACTAATTTTCCATCACTAATTTTCCATCACTAATTTTCCATCACTATTTTTTAATCACTAATTTTCCATCACTAATATTTCATCACTAATTTTCCATCACTAATTTTCCGTCAATCACTAATGTTTAATCACTAATGTTTAATCACTAATGTTTAATCGCTAATTTTCCATCACTAACCTTTTATTACTAATCTTTAATAACTAATCTTTTAATAACTAATTTTTAAACACTACTCTTTAATCACTAATTTTCCATCAGTAACTTTTCATCACTAATCTTTAATCACTAATCTTTAATCGCTAATCTATAATCGCTCATCTTTAATCACTCATCTTTAATCTCTTATCTTTAATCACCAATCTGTAATCACAAATTTTCCATCACTAATATTTCATCACTAATTTTCCATCACTAATATTTCATCACTAATTTTCCATCACTAATTTTCCATCACTAATTTTCCATCACTAATTTTCCATCACTAATTTTTAATCACTAATTTTCCATCAGTAACTTTCCATCACTAATCTTTAAACTTTAATCTTTAATCTTTAATCTTTAAACACTAATCTTTAATGACTAATCTTTCATCACTAATCTTTAATAACTAATCTTTAATAACTAATCTTTAATAACTAATCTTTATTCACTAATTTTTAATCACTAATCTTTAATCGCTAGTCTTTAATTGCTAATTTTAAATCACTAATTTTTCATCACTAATTTTTAATAAATAATCTTAAATCACTAATTTTAAATTACTAACCTTTTATTACTAAACTTTAATAACTAATCTTTTAATCACTAATTTTTAAACCCTACTCTTTAATCATTAATCTTTAATCACTAATTTTCCATCACTAATTTTCCATCACTAATTTTTATCACTAATTTTCCATCACTAACCTTTCATTACTAATCTTTAATAACTAATTTTTAATCACTAATCTTTAATTACTAATCTTTAATCACTAATTTTCCATCACTAATTTTCCATCAATAATCTTTAATCACTAACTTTCCATCACTAATTTTCCATCAGTAACTTTCCATCACTAATCTTTAATCACCAATCTGTAATCACAAATTTTCCTTCACTAAACTTTAATCACAAATCGTAAATCACTAATTTTAAATTACTAATTTTTAATCACTAACGTTTAATCACTAATTATCCATCACTAACCTTTCATTACTAATCTTTAATAACTAATTTTTAATCACTAATCTTTAATCACTAATTTTGTCATCACTAATCTTTAATCACTAATATTCCATCACTAATGTTTCATCACTAATTATCCATCACTAATTTTCCGTCAATCACTAATGTTTAATCACTAATGTTTAATCACTAATTTTCCATCACTAATTTTTAATCACTAATTTTCCATCACTAACCTTTCATTACTAATCTTTAATAACTAATTTTTAATCATTAATCTTTAATTACTAATCTTTAATCATTAATTTTCCATCACTAATTTTCCATCATTAATCTTTAATCACTAATTTTCCATCATTAATTTTCCATCAGTAACTTTCCGTCACTAATCTTTAATCACTAATCTTTAATCACTAATCTCTAATCGCTAATCTATAATCGCTCATCTTTATTCGCTCATCTTTTATCTCTAATCTTTAATCACCAATCTGTAATCACAAATTTTCCATCACTAAACTTTAATCACTAATCGGAAATCACTAATTTTAAATTACTAATTTTTAATCACTAACGTTTAATCACTAATTATCCATCACTAACCTTTCATTACTAATCTTTAATAACTAATTTTTAATCACTAATCTTTAATCACTAATTTTGTCATCACTAATCTTTAATCACTAATTTTCCATCACTAATATTTCATCACTAATTTTCCATCACTAATTTTCCGTCAATCACTAATGTTTAATCACTAATGTATAATCACTAATTTTCCATCACTAACCTTTTATTACTAATCTTTAATAACTAATCTTGTAATCACTAATTTTTAAACACTACTCTTTAATCACTAATTTTTAATCACTAATTTTCCATCAGTAACTTTTCATCACTAATCTTTAATCACTAATCTTTAATCACTAATCTTTAATCACTAATCTTTAATCGCTTATCTATAATCGCTCATCTTTAATCACTCATCTTTAATCTCTAATCTTTAATCACCAATCTGTAATCACAAATTTTCCATCACTAAACTTTAATCACTAAACGTAAATCACTAATTTTAAATTACTAATTTTTAATCACTAACATTTAATTACCAATTTTCCATCACTAACCTTTCATTACTAATCTTTAATAACTAATTTTTAATCACTAATCTTTAATCACTAATTTTGTCATCACTAGTCGTTAATCACTAATTTTCCATCACTAATATTTCATCACTAATTTTCCATCACTAATATTCCGTCAATCACTAATGTTTAATCACTAAAGTTTAATCACTAATTTTCCATCAATAACCTTTTATTACTAATCTTTAATCACTAATTTTCCATCACTAATATTTCATCACTAATATTTCATCACTAATTTTCCATCACTAATTTTCCATCACTAATTTTTAATCACTAATTTTCCATCAGTAACTTTCCATCACTAATCTTTAATCACTAATCTTTAATCACTAATCTTTAATCGCTAATCTGTAATCGCTCATCTCTAATCGCTCATCTTTAATCTCTAATCTTTAATCACCAATCTGTAAACACTAATTTTCCATCACTAATTTTCCATCAGTAACTTTCCATCACTAATCTTTAATCACTAATTTTCCATCACTAATATTTCATCACTAATTTTCCATCACTAATTTTCCATCACTAATTTTCCATCACTAATTTTTAATTACTAATTTTCTATCACTAATTTTCCATCACTAATTTTCCATCGCTAATCTATAATCGCTCATCTTTAATCACTCATCTTTAATCTCTAATCTTTAATCACCAATCTGTAATCACAAACTTTCCATCACTAAACTTTAATCATTAATCGTAAATCACTAATTTTAAATTACTAATTTTTAATCACTAACGTTTAATCACTAATTTTCCATCACTAACCTTTCATTACTAATCTTTAATAACTAATTTTTAATCACTAATCTTTAATCACTAATTTTGTCATCACTAATCTTTAATCACTAATGTTCCATCACTAATATTTCATCACTAATTTTCCATCACTAATTTTCCATCACTAATTTTCCATCACTAATATTTCATCACTAATTTTCCATCGCTAATTTTTAATCACTAATTTTCCATCAGTAACTTTCAAATCACTAATCTTTAATCACTAATCTATAATCGCTCATCTTTAATCGCTCGTCTTTAATCTCTAATCTTTAATCACCAATCTGTAATCACAAATTTTCCATCACTAAACTTTAATCACTAATCGTAAATAACTATTTTTAAATTACTAATTTTTAATCACTAACGTTTAATCACTAATTTTCCATCACTAATCTTTCATTACTAATCTTTAATAACTAATTTTTAATCACTAATCTTTAATCACTAATTTTGTCATCACTAATCTTTAATCAGTAATTTTCCATCACTAATATTTCATCACTAATTTTCCATAACTAATTTTCCGTCAATCACTAATGTTTAATCACTAATGTTTAATCACTAATTTTTCATCACTAACCTATTATTACTAATCTTGAATAACTAATCTTTTAATCACTAATTTTTAAACACTACTCTTTAATCATTAATCTTTAATCACTAATTTTCCATCACTAATTTTCCATCAGTAACTTTCCATCACTAATCTTTAATCACTATTCTTTAATCGCTAATCTATAATCGCTCATCTCTAATCGCTCATCTTTAATCTCTAATCTTTAATCACCAATCTGTAATCACAAATTTTCTATCACTAAACTTTAATCACTAAACGTAAATTACTAATTTTAAATTACTAATTTTTAATCAATATTCTTTAATCACTAATTTTCCATCACTAATTTTCCATCAGTAACTTTCCATTACTAATCTTTAATCACTAATCTTTAATCACTACTCTCTAATCGCTAATCTATAATCGCTCATTTTTAATCGCTCATCTTTAATCTCTAATCTTTAATCACCAATCTGTAATCACAAATTTTCCATCACTAAACTTTAATCACAAATCGTAAATCACTAATTTTAAATTACTAATTTTTAATCACTAACGTTTAATCACTAATTATCCATCACTAACCTTTCATTACTAATCTTTAATAACTAATTTTTAATCACTAATCTTTAATCACTAATTTTGTCATCACTAATCTTTAATCACTAATGTTCCATCACTAATATTTCATCACTAATTTTCCATCACTAATTTTCCATCAGTAACTTTCCATCACTAATCTTTAATCACTAATCTTTAATCACTAATCTCTAATCGCTAATCTATAATCGCTCATCTTTAATCGCTCATCTTTAATCTCTAATCTTTAATCACCAATCTGTAATCACAAATTTTCCATCACTAAACTTTAATCACTAATCGGAAATCACTAATTTTAAATTACTAATTTTTAATCACTAACGTTTAATCACTAATTATCCATCACTAACCTTTCATTACTAATCTTTAATAACTAATTTTTAATCACTAAACTTTAATCACTAATTTTGTCATCACTAATCTTTAATCACTAATTTTCGATCACTAATATTTCATCACTAATTTTCCATCACTAATTTTCCGTCAATCACTAATGTTTAATCACTAATGTATAATCACTAATTTTCCGTCACTAACCTTTTATTACTAATCTTTAATAACTAATCTTTTAATCACTAATTTTTAAACACTACTCTTTAAACACTAATTTTTAATCACTAATTTTCCATCAGTAACTTTTCATCACTAATCTTTAATCACTAATCTTTAATCACTAATCTTTAATCGCTAATATATAATCGCTAATCGATAATCGCTCATCTTTAATCGCTCATCTTTAATCTCTAATCTTTAATCACCAATCTGTAATCACAAATTTTCCATCACTAAACTTTAATCACTAATCGTAAATTACTAATTTTAAATTACTAATTTTTAATCACTAACGTTTAATCACTAATTTTCCTTCACTAACCTTTCATTACTAATCTTTAATAACTAATTTTTAATTACTAATCTTTAATCACTAATTTTGTCATCACTAATCTTTCATCACTAATTTTCCATCACTAATATTTTATCACTAATTTTCCATCACTAATTTTCCATCACTAATTTTCCATCACTAATTTTTAATCACTAATATTCCATCAGTAACTTTCCATCACTAATCTTTAATCACTAATTTTCCATCACCAATATTTCATCACTAATTTTCCATCACTAATTTTCCATCACTAATTTTCCGTCAATCACTAATGTTTAATTACTAATGTTTAATCACTAATTTTCCATCACTAACCTTTTATTACTAATCTTTAATAACTAATCTTTTAATCACTAATTTTTAAACACTACTCTTTAATCACTAATTTTTAATCACTAATTTTCCATCAGTAACTTTTCATCACTAATTTTTAATCACTAATCTTTAATCGCTAATCTATAATCGCACATCTTTAATCACTCATCTTTAATATCTAATCTTTAATCACCAATCTGTAATCACAAATTTTCCATCACTAATATTTCATCACTAATTTTTCATCACTAATATTTCATCACTAATTTTCCATCACTAATTTTCCATCACTAATTTTCCATCACTAATTTTTAATCACTAATTTTCCATCAGTAACTTTCCATCACTAATCTTTAAACGTTAATCTTTAATCTTTAAACACTAATCTTTAATGACTAATCTATCATCACTAATCTTTAATAACTAATCTTTAATAACTAATCTTTAATAACTAATTTTTAATCACTTATCTTTAATCGCTAGTCTTTAATTGCTAATTTTAAATCACTAATTTTGTCATCACTAATCTTTAATCACTAATTTTCCATCACTAATATTTCATCACTAATTTTCCATCACTAATTTTCCGTCAATCACTAATGTTTAATCACTAATTTATAATCACTAATTTTCCATCACTAACCTTTTATTACTAATCTTTAATAACTAATCTTTTAATCACTAATTTTTAAACACTACTCTTTAATCACTAATTTTTAATCACTAATTTTCCATGACTAATTTTCCATCACTAATTTTCCATCACTAATTTTCCATCACTAATTTTCCATCACTAATTTTCCATCACTAATTTTTAATCACTAATTTTCCATCAGTAACTTTCCATCACTAATCTTTAATCACTAATTTTCCATCACTAACCTTTCATTACTAATCTTTAATAACTAATTTTTAATCACTAATTTTTAATCACTAATTTTGTCATCACTGATCTTTAATCACTAATTATCCATTACTAACCTTTCATTACTAATCTTTAATAACTAATTTTTAATCACTAATCTTTAATCACTAATTTTGTCATCACTAATCTTTAATCACTAATTTTCCATCACTAATATTTCATCAATAATTTTCCATCACTAATTTTCCATCACTAATTTTCCATCACTAATTTTCCATCACTAATTTTCCATCACTAATTGTCTATCACTAATTTTTAATCACTAATTTTCCATCAGTAACTTTCCATCACTAATCTTTAATCACTAATTTTCCATCACTAATATTTCATCACTAATTTTCCATCAATAATTTTCCATCACTAATTTTCCATCACTAATTTTCCATCACTAATTTTTAATTACTAATTTTCCATCAGTAACTTTCCATCACAAATCTTTAATCACTATTCTTTAATCGCTAATATATAATCGCTAATCGATAATCGCTCATCTTTAATCGCTCATCTTTAATCTCTAATCTTTAATCACTAATCTGTAATCACAAATTTTCCATCACTAAACTTTAATCACTAAACGTAAATCACTAATTTTAAATTACTAATTTTTAATCACTAACATTTAATCATCAATTTTCCATCACTAACCTTTTATTACTAATCTTTAATAACTAATTTTTAATCACTAATCTTTAATCACTAATTTTGTCATCACTAGTCTTTAATCACTAATTTTCTATCACTAATATTTCATCACTAATTTTCCATCACTAATTTTCCGTCAATCACTAATGTTTAATCACTAATGTTTAATCACTAATTTTCCATCAATAACCTTTTATTACTAATCATTAATCACTAATTTTCCATCACTAATATTTCATCACTAATATTTCATCACTAATTTTCCATCACTAATTTTCCATCACTAATTTTTAATCACTAATTTTCCATCAGTAACTTTCCATCACTAATCTTTAATCACTAATCTTTAATCACTAATCTTTAATTGCTAATCTATAATCGCTCATCTCTAATCGCTCATCTTTAATCTCTAATCTTTAATCACCAATCTGTAATCACAAATTTTCCATCACTAAACTTTAATCACTAAACGTAAATTACTAATTTTAAATTACTAATTTTTAATCACTAACGTTTAACCACTAATTTTCCATCACTAACCTTTCATTACTAATTTTTAATCACTAATTTTCCATCAGTAACTTTCCATCACTAATCTTTAATCACTAATTTTCCATCACTAATATTTCATCACTAATTTTCCATCACTAATTTTCCATCACTAATTTTCCATCACTATTTTTTAATCACTAATTTTCCATCACTAATATTTCATCACTAATTTTCCATCACTAATTTTCCGTGAATCACTAATGTTTAATCACTAATGTTTAATCACTAATGTTTAATCGCTAATTGTCCATCACTAACCTTTTATTACTAATCTTTAATAACTAATCTTTTAATAACTAATTTTTAAACACATCTCTTTAATCACTAATTTTCCATCAGTAACTTTTCATCACTAATCTTTAATCACTAATCTTTAATCGCTAATCTATAATCGCTCATCTTTAATCACTCATCTTTAATCTCTAATCTTTAATCACCAATCTGTAATCACAAATTTTCCATCACTAATATTTCATCACTAATTTTCCATCACTAATATTTCATCACTAATTTTCCATCACTAATTTTCCATCACTAATTTTCCATCACTAATTTTTAATCACTAATTTTCCATCAGTAACTTTCCATCACTAATCTTTAAACTTTAATTTTTAATCTTTAATCTTTAAACACTAATCTTTAAAGACTAATCTTTCATCACTAATCTTTAATAACTAATCTTTAATAACTAATCTTTATTCACTAATTTTTAATCACTAATCTTTAATCGCTAGTCTTTAATTGCAAATTTTAAATCACTAATTTTCCATCACTAATTTTTAATCACTAATTTTCCATCACTAACCTTTCATTACTAATCTTTAATAACTAATTTTTAATCACTAATCTTTAATTACTAATCTTTAATCATTAATTTTCCATCACTAATTTTCCATCATTAATCTTTAATCACTAATTTTCCATCACTAATTTTCCATCAGTAACTTTCCATCACTAATCTTTAATCACTAATCTTTAATCACTAATCTCTAATCGCTAATCTATAATCGCTCATCTTTAATCGCTCATCTTTAATCTCTAATCTTTAATCACCAATCTGTAATCACAAATTTTCCATCACTAAACTTTAATCACTAATCGGAAATCACTAATTTTAAATTACTAATTTTTAATCACTAACGTTTAATCACTAATTATCCATCACTAACCTTTCATTACTAATCTTTAATAACTAATTTTTAATCACTAAACTTTAATCACTAATTTTGTCATCACTAATCTTTAATCACTAATTTTCGATCACTAATATTTCATCACTAATTTTCCATCACTAATTTTCCGTCAATCACTAATGTTTAATCACTAATGTATAATCACTAATTTTCCGTCACTAACCTTTTATTACTAATCTTTAATAACTAATCTTTTAATCACTAATTTTTAAACACTACTCTTTAAACACTAATTTTTAATCACTAATTTTCCATCAGTAACTTTTCATCACTAATCTTTAATCACTAATCTTTAATCACTAATCTTTAATCGCTAATATATAATCGCTAATCGATAATCGCTCATCTTTAATCGCTCATCTTTAATCTCTAATCTTTAATCACCAATCTGTAATCACAAATTTTCCATCACTAAACTTTAATCACTAATCGTAAATTACTAATTTTAAATTACTAATTTTTAATCACTAACGTTTAATCACTAATTTTCCTTCACTAACCTTTCATTACTAATCTTTAATAACTAATTTTTAATTACTAATCTTTAATCACTAATTTTGTCATCACTAATCTTTCATCACTAATTTTCCATCACTAATATTTTATCACTAATTTTCCATCACTAATTTTCCATCACTAATTTTTAATCACTAATATTCCATCAGTAACTTTCCATCACTAATCTTTAATCACTAATTTTCCATCACCAATATTTCATCACTAATTTTCCATTACTAATTTTCCATCACTAATTTTCCGTCAATCACTAATGTTTAATTACTAATGTTTAATCACTAATTTTCCATCACTAACCTTTTATTACTAATCTTTAATAACTAATCTTTTAATCACTAATTTTTAAACACTACTCTTTAATCACTAATTTTTAATCACTAATTTTCCATCAGTAACTTTTCATCACTAATTTTTAATCACTAATCTTTAATCGCTAATCTATAATCGCACATCTTTAATCACTCATCTTTAATATCTAATCTTTAATCACCAATCTGTAATCACAAATTTTCCATCACTAATATTTCATCACTAATTTTTCATCACTAATATTTCATCACTAATTTTCCATCACTAATTTTCCATCACTAATTTTCCATCACTAATTTTTAATCACTAATTTTCCATCAGTAACTTTCCATCACTAATCTTTAAACGTTAATCTTTAATCTTTAAACACTAATCTTTAATGACTAATCTATCATCACTAATCTTTAATAACTAATCTTTAATAACTAATCTTTAATAACTAATTTTTAATCACTTATCTTTAATCGCTAGTCTTTAATTGCTAATTTTAAATCACTAATTTTGTCATCACTAATCTTTAATCACTAATTTTCCATCACTAATATTTCATCACTAATTTTCCATCACTAATTTTCCGTCAATCACTAATGTTTAATCACTAATTTATAATCACTAATTTTCCATCACTAACCTTTTATTACTAATCTTTAATAACTAATCTTTTAATCACTAATTTTTAAACACTACTCTTTAATCACTAATTTTTAATCACTAATTTTCCATGACTAATTTTCCATCACTAATTTTCCATCACTAGTTTTCCATCACTAATTTTCCATCACTAATTTTCCATCACTAATTTTTAATCACTAATTTTCCATCAGTAACTTTCCATCACTAATCTTTAATCACTAATTTTCCATCACTAACCTTTCATTACTAATCTTTAATAACTAATTTTTAATCACTAATTTTTAATCACTAATTTTGTCATCACTGATCTTTAATCACTAATTATCCATTACTAACCTTTCATTACTAATCTTTAATAACTAATTTTTAATCACTAATCTTTAATCACTAATTTTGTCATCACTAATCTTTAATCACTAATTTTCCATCACTAATATTTCATCAATAATTTTCCATCACTAATTTTCCATCACTAATTTTCCATCACTAATTTTCCATCACTAATTTTCCATCACTAATTTTCCATCACTAATTGTCTATCACTAATTTTTAATCACTAATTTTCCATCAGTAACTTTCCATCACTAATCTTTAATCACTAATTTTCCATCACTAATATTTCATCACTAATTTTCCATCAATAATTTTCCATCACTAATTTTCCATCACTAATTTTCCATCACTAATTTTTAATTACTAATTTTCCATCAGTAACTTTCCATCACTAATCTTTAATCACTATTCTTTAATCGCTAATATATAATCGCTAATCGATAATCGCTCATCTTTAATCGCTCATCTTTAATCTCTAATCTTTAATCACCAATCTGTAATCACAAATTTTCCATCACTAAACTTTAATCACTAAACGTAAATCACTAATTTTAAATTACTAATTTTTAATCACTAACATTTAATCATCAATTTTCCATCACTAACCTTTTATTACTAATCTTTAATAACTAATTTTTAATCACTAATCTTTAATCACTAATTTTGTCATCACTAGTCTTTAATCACTAATTTTCTATCACTAATATTTCATCACTAATTTTCCATCACTAATTTTCCGTCAATCACTAATGTTTAATCACTAATGTTTAATCACTAATTTTCCATCAATAACCTTTTATTACTAATCATTAATCACTAATTTTCCATCACTAATATTTCATCACTAATATTTCATCACTAATTTTCCATCACTAATTTTCCATCACTAATTTTTAATCACTAATTTTCCATCAGTAACTTTCCATCACTAATCTTTAATCACTAATCTTTAATCACTAATCTTTAATCGCTAATCTATAATCGCTCATCTCTAATCGCTCATCTTTAATCTCTAATCTTTAATCACCAATCTGTAATCACAAATTTTCCATCACTAAACTTTAATCACTAAACGTAAATTACTAATTTTAAATTACTAATTTTTAATCACTAACGTTTAACCACTAATTTTCCATCACTAACCTTTCATTACTAATTTTTAATCACTAATTTTCCATCAGTAACTTTCCATCACTAATCTTTAATCACTAATTTTCCATCACTAATATTTCATCACTAATTTTCCATCACTAATTTTCCATCACTAATTTTCCATCACTATTTTTTAATCACTAATTTTCCATCACTAATATTTCATCACTAATTTTCCATCACTAATTTTCCGTGAATCACTAATGTTTAATCACTAATATTTAATCACTAATGTTTAATCGCTAATTGTCCATCACTAACCTTTTATTACTAATCTTTAATAACTAATCTTTTAATAACTAATTTTTAAACACTACTCTTTAATCACTAATTTTCCATCAGTAACTTTTCATCACTAATCTTTAATCACTAATCTTTAATCGCTAATCTATAATCGCTCATCTTTAATCACTCATCTTTAATCTCTAATCTTTAATCACCAATCTGTAATCACAAATTTTCCATCACTAATATTTCATCACTAATTTTCCATCACTAATATTTCATCACTAATTTTCCATCACTAATTTTCCATCACTAATTTTCCATCACTAATTTTTAATCACTAATTTTCCATCAGTAACTTTCCATCACTAATCTTTAAACTTTAATCTTTAATCTTTAATCTTTAAACACTAATCTTTAAAGACTAATCTTTCATCACTAATCTTTAATAACTAATCTTTAATAACTAATCTTTATTCACTAATTTTTAATCACTAATCTTTAATCGCTAGTCTTTAATTGCAAATTTTAAATCACTAATTTTTCATCACTAATTTTTAATAAATAATCTTAAATCACTAATTTTAAATTACTAACCTTTTATTACTAAACTTTAATAACTAATCTTTTAATCACTAATTTTTAAACCCTATTCTTTAATCATTAATCTTTAATCACTAATTTTCCATCACTAATTTTTCATCTCTAATTTTTAATCACTAATTTTCCATCACTAACCTTTCATTACTAATCTTTAATAACTAATTTTTAATCACTAATCTTTAATTACTAATCTTTAATCACTAATTTTCCATCACTAATTTTCCATCAATAATCTTTTCATCACTAATTTTCCATCAGTAACTTTCCATTACTAATCTTTAATCACTAATCTTTAATCACTACTCTCTAATCGCTAATCTATATTCGCTCATTTTTAATCGCTCATCTTTAATCTCTAATCTTTAATCACCAATCTGTAATCACAAATTTTCCATCACTAAACTTTAATCACAAATCGTAAATCACTAATTTTAAATTACTAATTTTTAATCACTAACGTTTAATCACTAATTATCCATCACTAACCTTTCATTACTAATCTTTAATAACTAATTTTTAATCACTAATCTTTAATCACTAATTTTGTCATCACTAATCTTTAATCACTAATGTTCCATCACTAATATTTCATCACTAATTTTCCATCACTAATTTTCCGTCAATCACTAATGTTTAATCACTAATGTATAATCACTAATTTTCCGTCACTAACCTTTTATTACTAATCTTTAATAACTAATTTTTAATCACTAATCTTTAATCACTAATTTTGTCATCACTAATCTTTAATCACTAATTTTCCATCACTAATATTTCATCACTAATTTTCCATCACTAATTTTCCGTCAATCACTAATGTTTAATCACTAATGTATAATCACTAATTTTCCGTCACTAACCTTTTATTACTAATCTTTAATAACTAATCTTTTAATCACTAATTTTTAAACACTACTCTTTAAACACTAATTTTTAATCACTAATTTTCCATCAGTAACTTTTCATCACTAATCTTTAATCACTAATCTTTAATCACTAATCTTTAATCGCTAATATATAATCGCTAATCGATAATCGCTCATCTTTAATCGCTCATCTTTAATCTCTAATCTTTAATCACCAATCTGTAATCACAAATTTTCCATCACTAAACTTTAATCACTAATCGTAAATTACTAATTTTAAATTACTAATTTTTAATCACTAACGTTTAATCACTAATTTTCCTTCACTAACCTTTCATTACTAATCTTTAATAACTAATTTTTAATTACTAATCTTTAATCACTAATTTTGTCATCACTAATCTTTCATCACTAATTTTCCATCACTAATATTTTATCACTAATTTTCCATCACTAATTTTCCATCACTAATTTTCCATCACTAATTTTTAATCACTAATATTCCATCAGTAACTTTCCATCACTAATCTTTAATCACTAATTTTCCATCACCAATATTTCATCACTAATTTTCCATCACTAATTTTCCGTCAATCACTAATGTTTAATTACTAATGTTTAATCACTAATTTTCCATCACTAACCTTTTATTACTAATCTTTAATAACTAATCTTTTAATCACTAATTTTTAAACACTACTCTTTAATCACTAATTTTTAATCACTAATTTTCCATCAGTAACTTTTCATCACTAATTTTTAATCACTAATCTTTAATCGCTAATCTATAATCGCACATCTTTAATCACTCATCTTTAATCTCTAATCTTTAATCACCAATCTGTAATCACAAATTTTCCATCACTAATATTTCATCACTAATTTTCCATCACTAATATTTCATCACTAATTTTCCATCACTAATTTTCCATCACTAATTTTCCATCACTAATTTTTAATCACTAATTTTCCATCAGTAACTTTCCATCACTAATCTTTAAACGTTAATCTTTAATCTTTAAACACTAATCTTTAATGACTAATCTATCATCACTAATCTTTAATAACTAATCTTTAATAACTAATCTTTAATAACTAATTTTTAATCACTAATCTTTAATCGCTAGTCTTTAATTGCTAATTTTAAATCACTAATTTTGTCATCACTAATCTTTAATCACTAATTTTCCATCACTAATATTTCATCACTAATTTTCCATCACTAATTTTCCGTCAATCACTAATGTTTAATCACTAATTTATAATCACTAATTTTCCATCACTAACCTTTTATTACTAATCTTTAATAACTAATCTTTTAATCACTAATTTTTAAACACTACTCTTTAATCACTAATTTTTAATCACTAATTTTCCATCAGTAACTTTTCATCACTAATCTTTACTCACTAATCGTAAATCACTAATTTTAAATTACTAATTTTTAATCACTAACGTTTAATCACTAATTATCCATCACTAACCTTTCATTACTAATCTTTAATAACTAATTTTTAATCACTAATTTTCCATGACTAATTTTCCATCACTAATTTTCCATCACTAATTTTCCATCACTAATTTTCCATCACTAATTTTCCATCACTAATTTTTAATCACTAATTTTCCATCAGTAACTTTCCATCACTAATCTTTAATCACTAATTTTCCATCACTAACCTTTCATTACTAATCTTTAATAACTAATTTTTAATCACTAATTTTTAATCACTAATTTTGTCATCACTGATCTTTAATCACTAATTATCCATTACTAACCTTTCATTACTAATCTTTAATAACTAATTTTTAATCACTAATCTTTAATCACTTATTTGTCATCACTAATCTTTAATCACTAATTTTCCATCACTAATATTTCATCAATAATTTTCCATCACTAATTTTCCATCACTAATTTTCCATCACTAATTTTCCATCACTAATTTTCCATCACTAATTTTCCATCACTAATTGTCTATCACTAATTTTAAATCACTAATTTTCCATCAGTAACTTTCCATCACTAATCTTTAATCACTAATTTTCCATCACTAATATTTCATCACTAATTTTCCATCAATAATTTTCCATCACTAATTTTCCATCACTAATTTTCCATCACTAATTTTTAATTACTAATTTTCCATCAGTAACTTTCCATCACTAATCTTTAATCACTATTCTTTAATCGCTAATCGATAATCGCTCATCTTTAATCGCTCATCTTTAATCTCTAATCTTTAATCACCAATCTGTAATCACAAATTTTCCATCACTAAACTTTAATCACTAAACGTAAATCACTAATTTTAAATTACTAATTTTTAATCACTAACATTTAATCATCAATTTTCCATCACTAACCTTTTATTACTAATCTTTAATAACTAATTTTTAATCACTAATCTTTAATCACTAATTTTGTCATCACTAGTCTTTAATCACTAATTTTCTATCACTAATATTTCATCACTAATTTTCCATCACTAATTTTCCGTCAATCACTAATGTTTAATCACTAATGTTTAATCACTAATTTTCCATCAATAACCTTTTATTACTAATCATTAATCACTAATTTTCCATCACTAATATTTCATCACTAATATTTCATCACTAATTTTCCATCACTAATTTTCCATCACTAATTTTTAATCACTAATTTTCCATCAGTAACTTTCCATCACTAATCTTTAATCACTAATCTTTAATCACTAATCTTTAATCGCTAATCTATAATCGCTCATCTCTAATCGCTCATCTTTAATCTCTAATCTTTAATCACCAATCTGTAATCACAAATTTTCCATCACTAAACTTTAATCACTAAACGTAAATTACTAATTTTAAATTACTAATTTTTAATCACTAACGTTTAACCACTAATTTTCCATCACTAACCTTTCATTACTAATTTTTAATCACTAATTTTCCATCAGTAACTTTCCATCACTAATCTTTAATCACTAATTTTCCATCACTAATATTTCATCACTAATTTTCCATCACTAATTTTCCATCACTAATTTTCCATCACTATTTTTTAATCACTAATTTTCCATCACTAATATTTCATCACTAACTTTCCATCACTAATTTTCCGTGAATCACTAATGTTTAATCACTAATGTTTAATCACTAATGTTTAATCGCTAATTGTCCATCACTAACCTTTTATTACTAATCTTTAATAACTAATCTTTTAATAACTAATTTTTAAACACTACTCTTTAATCACTAATTTTCCATCAGTAACTTTTCATTACTAATCTTTAATCACTAATCTTTAATCGCTAATCTATAATCGCTCATCTTTAATCACTCATCTTTAATCTCTAATCTTTAATCACCAATCTGTAATCACAAATTTTCCATCACTAATATTTCATCACTAATTTTCCATCACTAATATTTCATCACTAATTTTCCATCACTAATTTTCCATCACTAATTTTCCATCACTAATTTTTAATCACTAATTTTCCATCAGTAACTTTCCATCACTAATCTTTAAACTTTAATCTTTAATCTTTAATCTTTAAACACTAATCTTTAAAGACTAATCTTTCATCACTAATGTTTAATAACTAATCTTTAATAACTAATCTTTATTCACTAATTTTTAATCACTAATCTTTAATCGCTAGTCTTTAATTGCAAATTTTAAATCACTAATTTTTCATCACTAATTTTTAATAAATAATCTTAAATCACTAATTTTAAATTACTAACCTTTTATTACTAAACTTTAATAACTAATCTTTTAATCACTAATTTTTAAACCCTATTCTTTAATCATTAATCTTTAATCACTAATTTTCCATCACTAATTTTTCATCTCTAATTTTTAATCACTAATTTTCCATCACTAACCTTTCATTACTAATCTTTAATAACTAATTTTTAATCACTAATCTTTAATTACTAATCTTTAATCACTAATTTTCCATCACTAATTTTCCATCAATAATCTTTAATCACTAATTTTCCATCACTAATTTTCCATCAGTAACTTTCCATTACTAATCTTTAATCACTAATCTTTAATCACTACTCTCTAATCGCTAATCTATAATCGCTCATTTTTAATCGCTCATCTTTAATCTCTAATCTTTAATCACCAATCTGTAATCACAAATTTTCCATCACTAAACTTTAATCACAAATCGTAAATCACTAATTTTAAATTACTAATTTTTAATCACTAACGTTTAATCACTAATTATCCATCACTAACCTTTCATTACTAATCTTTAATAACTAATTTTTAATCACTAATCTTTAATCACTAATTTTGTCATCACTAATCTTTAATCACTAATGTTCCATCACTAATATTTCATCACTAATTTTCCATCACTAATTTTCCGTCAATCACTAATGTTTAATCACTAATGTATAATCACTAATTTTCCGTCACTAACCTTTTATTACTAATCTTTAATAACTAATTTTTAATCACTAATCTTTAATCACTAATTTTGTCATCACTAATCTTTAATCACTAATTTTCCATCACTAATATTTCATCACTAATTTTCCATCACTAATTTTCCGTCAATCACTAATGTTTAATCACTAATGTATAATCACTAATTTTCCGTCACTAACCTTTTATTACTAATCTTTAATAACTAATCTTTTAATCACTAATTTTGAAACACTACTCTTTAAACACTAATTTTTAATCACTAATTTTCCATCAGTAACTTTTCATCACTAATCTTTAATCACTAATCTTTAATCACTAATCTTTAATCGCTAATATATAATCGCTAATCGATAATCGCTCATCTTTAATCGCTCATCTTTAATCTCTAATCTTTAATCACCAATCTGTAATCACAAATTTTCCATCACTAAACTTTAATCACTAATCGTAAATTACTAATTTTAAATTACTAATTTTTAATCACTAACGTTTAATCACTAATTTTCCTTCACTAACCTTTCATTACTAATCTTTAATAACTAATTTTTAATTACTAATCTTTAATCACTAATTTTGTCATCACTAATCTTTCATCACTAATTTTCCATCACTAATATTTTATCACTAATTTTCCATCACTAATTTTCCATCACTAATTTTCCATCACTAATTTTTAATCACTAATATTCCATCAGTAACTTTCCATCACTAATCTTTAATCACTAATTTTCCATCACCAATATTTCATCACTAATTTTCCATCACTAATTTTCCATCACTAATTTTCCGTCAATCACTAATGTTTAATTACTAATGTTTAATCACTAATTTTCCATCACTAACCTTTTATTACTAATCTTTAATAACTAATCTTTTAATCACTAATTTTTAAACACTACTCTTTAATCACTAATTTTTAATCACTAATTTTCCATCAGTAACTTTTCATCACTAATTTTTAATCACTAATCTTTAATCGCTAATCTATAATCGCACATCTTTAATCACTCATCTTTAATCTCTAATCTTTAATCACCAATCTGTAATCACAAATTTTCCATCACTAATATTTCATCACTAATTTTCCATCACTAATATTTCATCACTAATTTTCCATCACTAATTTTCCATCACTAATTTTCCATCACTAATTTTTAATCACTAATTTTCCATCAGTAACTTTCCATCACTAATCTTTAAACGTTAATCTTTAATCTTTAAACACTAATCTTTAATGACTAATCTATCATCACTAATCTTTAATAACTAATCTTTAATAACTAATCTTTAATAACTAATTTTTAATCACTAATCTTTAATCGCTAGTCTTTAATTGCTAATTTTAAATCACTAATTTTGTCATCACTAATCTTTAATCACTAATTTTCCATCACTAATATTTCATCACTAATTTTCCATCACTAATTTTCCGTCAATCACTAATGTTTAATCACTAATTTATAATCACTAATTTTCCATCACTAACCTTTTATTACTAATCTTTAATAACTAATCTTTTAATCACTAATTTTTAAACACTACTCTTTAATCACTAATTTTTAATCACTAATTTTCCATCAGTAACTTTTCATCACTAATCTTTACTCACTAATCGTAAATCACTAATTTTAAATTACTAATTTTTAATCACTAACGTTTAATCACTAATTATCCATCACTAACCTTTCATTACTAATCTTTAATAACTAATTTTTAATCACTAATTTTCCATGACTAATTTTCCATCACTAATTTTCCATCACTAATTTTCCATCACTAATTTTCCATCACTAATTTTCCATCACTAATTTTTAATCACTAATTTTCCATCAGTAACTTTCCATCACTAATCTTTAATCACTAATTTTCCATCACTAACCTTTCATTACTAATCTTTAATAACTAATTTTTAATCACTAATTTTTAATCACTAATTTTGTCATCACTGATCTTTAATCACTAATTTTCCATCACTAATATTTCATCACTAATTTTCCATCACTAATTTTCCATCACTAATTTTCCATCACTAATTTTCCATCACTAATTTTTAATCACTAATTTTCCATCAGTAACTTTCCATCACTAATTTTCCATCACTAATATTTCATCACTAATTTTCCATCACTAATTTTCCATCACTAATTTTTAATCACTAATTTTCCATCAGTAACTTTCCATCACTAATCTTTAAACTTTAATCGTTAATCTTTAATCTTTAAACGCTAATCTTTAATGACTAATCTTTCATCACTAATCTTTAATAACTAATCTTTAATAACTAATCTTTAATCACTAATTTTTAATCACTAATCTTTAATCGCAAATTTTTAATTGCTAATTTTAAATCACTAATTTTTCATCACTAATTTTTAATAAATAATTATAAATCACTAATTTTTAATAAATAATCTTAAAACACTAATTTTAAATTACTAATTATTGATCACTAATGTTTAATCACTAATGTTAATTCACTAATTTTCCATCACGAACCTTTTATTACTAATCTTGAATAACTAATCTTTTAATCACTAATTTTTAAACACTACTCTTTAATCATTAATCTTTAATCACTAATTTTCCATCACTATTTTTCCATCACTAATTTTTAATCACTAATTTTCCATCAATAACCTTTCATTACTAATCTTTAATAACTAATTTTTAATCACTAATTTTTAATTACTAATCTTTAATCACTAATTTTCCATTACTAATTTTCCATCATTAATCTTTAATCACTAATTTTCCATTACTAATTTTCCATCAGTAACTTTCCATCACTAATTTTTAATCACTAATCTTTAATCACTAATTTCTAATCGCTAATCTATAATCGCTCATCTTTAATCGCTCATCTTTAATCTCTAATCTTTAATCACCAATCTGTAATCACAAATTTTCCATCACTAAACTTTAATCACTAATCGTAAATCACTAATTTTAAATTACTAATTTTTAATCACTAACGTTTAATCACTAATTATCCATCACTAACCTTTCATTGCTAATTTTTAATAACTAATTTTTAATCACTAATCTTTAATCACTAATTTTGTCATCACTAATCTTTAATCACTAATTTTCCATCACTAATATTTCATCACTAATTTTCCATCACTAATTTTCCGTCTATCACTAATGTTTAATCACTAATGTATAATCACTAAGTTTCCATCACTAACCTTTTACTACTAATCTTTAATAACTAATCTTTTAATCACTAATTTTTAAACACTACTCTTTAATCACTAATTTTTAATCACTAAATTTCCATCAGTAACTTTTCATCACTAATCTTTAATCACTAATCTTTAATCGCTAACCTATAATCGCTCATCTTTAATCACTCATCTTTAATCTCTAATCTTTAATCACCAATCTGTAATCACAAATTTTCCATCACTAAACTTTAATCACTAATCGTAAATCACTAATTTTAAATTACTAATTTTTAATCACTAACGTTTAATCACTAATTTTCCATCACTAACCTTTCATTACTAATCTTTAATAACTAATTTTTAATCACTAATATTTCATCACTAATTTTCCATCACTAATTTTCCGTCAATCACTAAAGTTTAATCACTAATTTATAATCACTAATTTTCCATCACTAACCTTTTATTACTAATCTTTAATAACTAATCTTTTAATCACTAATTTTTAAACACTACTCTTTAATCACTAATTTTTAATCACTAATTTTCCATCAGTAACTTTTCATCACTAATCTTTACTCACTAATCGTAAATCACTAATTTTAAATTACTAATTTTTAATCACTAACGTTTAATCACTAATTATCCATCACTAACCTTTCATTACTAATCTTTAATCACTAATTTTCCATCACTAATATTTCATCACTAATTTTCCATCACTAATTTTCCGTCTATCACTAATGTTTAATCACTAATGTATAATCACTAATTTTCCATCACTAACCTTTTACTACTAATCTTTAATAACTAATCTTTTAATCACTAATTTTTAAACACTACTCTTTAATCACTAATTTTTAATCACTAAATTTCCATCAGTAACTTTTCATCACTAATCTTTAATCACTAATCTTTAATCGCTAACCTATAATCGCTCATCTTTAATCACTCATCTTTAATCTCTAATCTTTAATCACCAATCTGTAATCACAAATTTTCCATCACTAAACTTTAATCACTAATCGTAAATCACTAATTTTAAATTACTAATTTTTAATCACTAACGTTTAATCACTAATTTTCCATCACTAACCTTTCATTACTAATCTTTAATAACTAATTTTTAATCACTAATCTTTAATCATTAATTTTGTCATCACTAATCTTTAATCACTAATATTTCATCACTAATTTTCCATCACTACTTTTCCATCACTAATTTTCCATCACTAATTTTCCAACACTAATTTTTAATTACTAATTTTCCATCAGTAACTTTCAAATCACTAATCTTTAATCACTAATCTTTAATCACTAATCTTTAATCGCTAATCTATAATCGCTCATCTTTAATCGCTCATCTTTAATCTCTAATCTTTAATCACCAATCTGTAATCACAAATTTTCCATCACTAAACTTTAATCACTAATCGTAAATTACTAATTTTTAATCACTAATCTTTAATCACTAATTTTGTCATCACTAATCTTTAATCACTAATTTTCCATCACTAATATTTCCTCACTAATTTTCCTTCACTAATTTTCCGTCAATCACTAATGTTTAATCACTAATTTTCCATCACTAACCTTTTATTACTAATCTTTAATAACTAATCTTTTAATCACTAATTTTTAAACACTACTCTTTAATCACTAATTTTTAATCACTAATTTTCCATCAGTAACTTTTCATCACTAATCATTAATCACTAATCTTTAATCACTAATCTTTAATCGCTAATCTATAATCGCTCATCTTTAATCATTCATCTTTAATCTCTAATCTTTAATCACCTATCTGTAATCACAAATTTTCCATCACTAAACTTTAATCACTAATCGTAAATCACTAATTTTAAATTACTAAATTTTAATCACTAACGTTTAATCACTAATTTTCCATCACTAACCTTTCATTACTAATCTTTAATAACTAATTTTTAATCACTAATCTTTAATCACTAATTTTGTCATCACTAATCTTTAATCACTAATTTTCCATCACTAATATTTCATCACTAATTTTCCGTTACTAATTTTCCATCACTAATTTTCCATCACTAATTTTTAATCACTAATTTTCCATCAGTAACTTTCCATCACTAATCTTTAATTACTAATTTTCCATCACTAATATTTCATCACTAATTTTCCATCACTAATTTTTAATCACTAATTTTCCATCAGTAACGTTTAATCACTAATTTTCCATCACTAACCTTTCATTACTAATTTATTTATTTATTTATTTATTTATTTATACGGATATACCAATTTACATATTAAACCAAAACATATATACAAAACGAAGTTACTATACACAATATATCACAAAAAAAGCACCATCTTAAACATTTATACAAGCAAAAATTAATATAATTTAAGAAACAATAATTATAAAATACAATATAGCTACAGCCAACAACTATCAGACCTAGTTCTAAAACATTGCATCCATGTTCCACATGATGTCCTTCTTGAACCGAGCAAATGATTTTTGATGCAGATCAAACCATTCTTGTCCATTAAGTTTGTTGACTAACCGAATTATTCTGGGAATAGGACTATGAGAGCCATAATTAGTTGGGTGCACATCGGTGGCAAAGGCATTCTTGTGTCTAGTATCGTGTAAAGATATATACGGTACGAAATAATTCAATAAGCGTGGGCAGTCAATCTTTCCATTAATCAAACGAAAGGTAAAGCATAAGTCTGCGATTTTGCGCCTATATTCTAAAGATTTGGTATTACAAGCAACGAGGCAACTTGAACTGTTGAATTCCTCCAGAGTACGCCCCCACTTAAAGTGAACGTATTTAAGGAACTTTCTTTCAACTGCTGCAAGTCTGTCGATGTCGACCTGGTAGAACGGAGACCATATACATGAAGCGTATTCTAATTGGGACCTCACAAGAGAAAAGTACAGTGTTTTAACTGTGTCAGCAGAAAAATGCCTGCTTTGTCTACGAATGAAACCCAAGGTACGCAAGGCATTGCCACAAATCTTTGCAATATGATTCTTGTATGTTAAGCCAGTATCAAGCCGAACACCATCCGTTCCAGAACCAACAATACATGGCAATGATTTGCGATTACTATCTGAGGAATGTAACACGTTAACAGTTTTATTATTATTAATGTTACCTATGACTGAATTCTGCCTTCTTTTCCTATTGTGGTGAACTTCTATGTAACCATCATCATTATTATCGATCACAAAACTAGATTGAGGATCTTGTGGATTTCGTATATTGAGAACTTCGTTCGCATTTGTGTTAAGCGGAGATGTATTAGAACTACTATTCTTGACAATATTAGGCTGTAGTTCGTTTGCTTTTCTTGATAAAGGTCGAGCCATACTTGATTTTGAAGTTGCATCCACGTGTTGGGTGGGTTGCATATTATTTACTTTTAATAAATTAATGATGATGTTCTTGTCATTAATTGTTGCATTTAAAATATTAATTTGCTGTTTAAGGCATTCAATTAAATCCTCAACACAGTTCAAGCTAGAACTATCGGATTTATTTTCAAACACAACTCCATTATTGTGTAATGCTTGAAATTCTACAGGTAGCTTACCTGACACGATTATATCGATCAGTTCTTTCTTCTTCAATTTATCTAAATCGTTAATTAGCTTTTTGCGATCCTCTTCATTAGCCATATTATTATTGATTACTTCGATAGTCATTTTAATATTCAATATTCACTAACTTAACCCCAAAATTCACTAACATAACCTCAATACGTCCGCACTTGTTGACTTCTTGATGTACTAATCTTTAATAACTAATTTTCTATCACTAATATTTCATCACTAATTTTCCATCACTAATTTTCCGTCAATCACTAATGTTTAATCACTAATGTTTAATCACTAATTTTCCATCACTAACCTTTTATTACTAATCTTTAATAACTAATCTTTTAATCACTAATTTTTAAACATTACTCTTTAATCATTAATCTTTAATCACTAATTTTCCATCACTAATTTTCCATCAGTAACTCTCCATCACTAATCTTTAATCACTAATCTTTAATCACTAATCTCTAATCGCTAATCTATAATCGCTCATCTTTAATCGCTCATCTTTAATCTCTAATCTTTAATCACCAATCTGTAATCACAAATTTTCCATCACTAAACTTTAATCACTAATCGTAAATCACTAATTTTAAATTAACAATTTTTAATCACTAACGTTTAATCACTAATTATCCATTACTAACCTTTCATTACTAATCTTTAATAACTAATTTTTAATCACTAATCTTTAATCACTAATTTTGAAATCACTAATCCTTAATCACTAATTTTCCATCACTAATTTTCCGTCAATCACTAATGTTTAATCACTAATTTTCCATCACATACCTTTTATTACTAATCTTTAATAACTAATCTTTTAATCACTAATTTTTAAACACTACTCTTTAATCACTAATTTTTAATCACTAATTTTCCATCAATAACTTTTCGTCACTAATCTTTAATCACTAATCTTTAATTACTAATCTTTAATCGCTAATCTATCTTCGCTCATCTTTAATCACTCATCTTTAATCTCTAGTCTTTAATCACCAATCTGTAATCACTTATTTTCCATCACTAAACTTTAATCACTAATTGTAAATCACTAATTTTTAATCACTAATCTTTAATCACTAATTTTGTCATCACTAATCTTTAATCACTAATTTTCCATCACTAATATTTCATCACTAATTTTCCATCACTAATTTTCCATCACTAATTTTCCATCACTAATTTTTAATTACTAATTTTCCATCAGTAACTTTCCATCACTAATCTTTAGTCACTATTCTTTAATCGCTAATATATAATCGCTAATCGATAATCGCTCATCTTTAATCGCTCATCTTTAATCTCTAATCTTTAATCACCAATCTGTAATCACAAATTTTCCATCACTAAACTTTAATCACTAAACGTAAATCACTAATTTTAAATTACTAATTTTTAATCACTAACATTTAATCATCAATTTTCCATCACTAACCTTTCATTACTAATCTTTAATAACTAATTTTTAATCACTAATCTTTAATCACTAATTTTGTCATCACTAGTCTTTAATCACTAATTTTCTATCACTAATATTTCATCACTAATTTTCCATCACTAATTTTCCATCACTAATTTTCCGTCAATCACTAATGTTTAATCACTAATGTTTCATCACTAATTTTCCATCACTAGTTTTTAATCACTAATTTTCCATCAGTAACTTTTCATCACTAATCTTTAATCACTAATCTTTAATCGCAAATCTATAATCGCTCATCTCTAATCGCTCATCTGTAATCGCTCATCTTTAATCTCTAATCTTTAATCACCAATCTGTAATCACAAATTTTCCATCACTAAACTTTAATCACTAAACGTAAATCACTAATTTTAAATTACTAATTTTTAATCACTAACATTTAATTACCAATTTTCCATCACTAACCTTTCATTACTAATCTTTAATAACTAATTTTTAATCACTAATCTTTAATCACTAATTTTGTCATCACTAGTCTTTAATCACTAATTTTCCATCACTAATATTTCATCACTAATTTTCCATCACTAATATTCCGTCAATCACTAATGTTTAATCACTAAAGTTTAATCACTAATTTTCCATCAATAACCTTTTATTACTAATCTTTAATCACTAATTTTCCATCACTAATATTTCATCACTAATATTTCATCACTAATTTTCCATCACTAATTTTCCATCACTAATTTTTAATCACTAATTTTCCATCAGTAACTTTCCATCACTAATCTTTAATCACTAATCTTTAATCACTAATCTTTAATCGCTAATCTGTAATCGCTCATCTCTAATCGCTCATCTTTAATCTCTAATCTTTAATCACCAATCTGTAAACACTAATTTTCCATCACTAATTTTCCATCGCTAATTTTTAATCACTAATTTTCCATCAGTAACTTTCCATCACTAATCTTTAATCACTAATTTTCCATCACTAATATTTCATCACTAATTTTCCATCACTAATTTTCCATCACTAATTTTCCATCACTAATTTTTAATTACTAATTTTCTATCACTAATTTTCCATCACTAATTTTCCATCGCTAATCTATAATCGCTCATCTTTAATCACTCATCTTTAATCTCTAATCTTTAATCACCAATCTGTAATCACAAACTTTCCATCACTAAACTTTAATCACTAATCGTAAATCACTAATTTTAAATTACTAATTTTTAATCACTAACGTTTAATCACTAATTTTCCATCACTAACCTTTCATTACTAATCTTTAATAACTAATTTTTAATCACTAATCTTTAATCACTAATTTTGTCATCACTAATCTTTAATCACTAATTTTCCATCACTAATATTTCATCACTAATTTTCCATCACTAATTTTCCATCACTAATTTTACATCACTAATTTTCCATCACTAATTTTCTATCACTAATTTTCCATCACTAATTTTCCATCGCTAATTTTTAATCACTAATTTTCCATCAGTAACTTTCAAATCACTAATCTTTAATCACTAATCTATAATCGCTAATATATAATCGTTAATCGATAATCGCTCATCTTTAATCGCTCGTCTTTAATCTCTAATTTTTAATCACTAATCTTTAATCACTAATTTTGTCATCACTAATCTTTAATCAGTAATTTTCCATCACTAATATTTCATCACTAATTTTCCATAACTAATTTTCCGTCAATCACTAATGTTTAATCACTAATGTTTAATCACTAATTTTTCATCACTAACCTATTATTACTAATCTTGAATAACTAATCTTTTAATCACTAATTTTTAAACACTACTCTTTAATCATTAATCTTTAATCACTAATTTTCCATCACTAATTTTCCATCAGTAACTTTCCATCACTAATCTTTAATCACTAATCTTTAATCACTATTCTTTAATCGCTAATCTATAATCGCTCATATCTAATCGCTCATCTTTAATCTCTAATCTTTAATCACCAATCTGTAATCACAAATTTTCCATCACTAAACTTTAATCACTAAACGTAAATTTCTAATTTTAAATTACTAATTTTTAATCACTAACGTTTAACCACTAATTTTCCATCACTAACCTTTCATTACTAATTTTTAATCACTAATTTTCCATCAGTAACTTTCCATCACTAATCTTTAATCACTAATTTTCCATCACTAATATTTCATCACTAATTTTCCATCACTAATTTTCCATCACTAATTTTCCATCACTATTTTTTAATCACTAATTTTCCATCAGTAACTATCCATCACTAATCTTTAGTCTCTAATCGCTAATTTTAAATCGCTCATCTTTAATCGCTCATCTTTAATCTCTAAACTTTAATCACCAATCTGTAATCACAAATTTTCCATCAGTAAACTTTAATCACTAATCGTAAATCACTAATTTTAAATTACTAACTTTTAATCACTAACGTTTAAACACCAATTATCCATCACTAACCTTTCATTACTATTCTTTAATAACTAATTTTTAATCACTAATCTTTAATCACTTATTTTGGCATCACTAATCCTTAATCACTAATTTTCCATCACTAATATTTCATCACTAATTTTCCATCACTAATTTTCCGTCAATCACTAATGTTTAATCACTAATGTTTAATCACTAATTTTCCATCATTAATCTTTAATCACTAATTTTCCATCACTAATTTTCCATCAGTAACTTTCCATCACTAATCTTTAATCACTAATCTCTAATCGCTAATCTATAATCGCTCATCTTTAATCGCTCATCTTTAATCTCTAATCTTTACTCACCAATTTGTAATCACAAATTTTCCATCACTAAACTTTAATCACTAATCGTAAATCACTAATTTTAAATTACTAATTTTTAATCACTAACGTTTAAGCACTAATTATCCATCACTAACCTTTCATTACTAATCTTTAATAACTAATTTTTAATCACTAATCTTTAATCACTAATTTTGTCATCACTAATCTTTAATCACTAATTTTCCATCACTAATATTTCATCACTAATTTTGCATCACTAATTTGCCGTCAATCACTAATGTTTAATCACTAATGTATAATCACAAATTTTCCATCACTAACCTTTTATTACTAATCTTTCATAACTGATCTTTTAATCACTAATTTTTAAACACTACTCTTTAATCACCAATTTTTAATCACTAAATTTCCATCAGTAACTTTTCATCACTAATCTTTAATCACTAATCTTTAATCACTAATCTTTAATCGCCAATCTATAATCGCTCATCTTTAATCACTCATCTTTAATCTCTTACCTTTAATCACCAATCTGTAAACACAAATTTTCAATCACTAAACTTTAATCACTAATCGTAAATCACTAATTTTAAATTACAAATTTTTAATCACTAACGTTTAATCACTAATTTTCCATCACTAACCTTTCATTACTAATCTTTAATAACTAATTTTTAATCACTAATTTTTAATCACTAATTTTGTCATCACTAATGTTTAATCACTAATTTTCCATCACTAATATTTCATCACTAATTTTCCATCACTAATTTTCCATCAGTAACTTTCCATCACTAATCTTTAATCACTAATCTTTAATCACTAATCTCTAATCGCTAATCTATAATCGCTCATCTTTAATCGCTCATCTTTAATCTCTAATCTTTAATCACCAATCTGTAATCACAAATTTTCCATCACTAAACTTTAATCACTAATCGTAAATCACTAATTTTAAATTACTAATTTTTAATCACTAACGTTTAAGCACTAATTATCCATCACTAACCTTTCATTACTAATCTTTAATAACTAATTTTTAATCACTAATCTTTAATAACTAATTTTGTCATCACTATTCTTTAATCACTAATTTTCCATCACTAATATTTCATCACTAATTTTGCATCACTAATTTTCCGTCAATCACTAATGTTTAATCACTAATGTATAATCACTAATTTTCCATCACTAACCTTTTATTACTAATCTTTCATAACCGATCTTTTAATCACTAATTTTTAAACACTACTCTTTAATCACTAATTTTTAATCACTAAATTTCCATCAGTAACTTTTCATCACTAATCTTTAATCACTAATCTTTAATCACCAATCTGTAATCACAAATTTTCCATCACTAAACTTTAATCACTAATCGTAAATTACTAATTTTAAATTACTAATTTTTAATCACTAATGTTTAATCACTAATTTTCCATCACTAACCTTTCATTACTAATCTTTAATAACTAATTTTTAATCACTAATTTTTAATCACTAATTTTGTCATCACTAATGTTTAATCACTAATTTTCCATCACTAATATTTCATCACTAATTTTCCATCACTAATTTTCCATCACCAATTTTCCATCACCATTTTCCATCACTAATTTTCCATCACTAATTTTTAATCACTAATTTTCCATAAGTAACTTTCCATCACTAATCTTTAATCACTAATTTTCCATCACTAATATTTCATCACTAATTTTCCATCACTAATTTTCCATCACTAATTTTTAATTACTAATTTTCCATCAGTAACTTTCAAATCACTAATGTTTAATCACTAATCTTTAATCGCTAATATATAATCGCTAATCGATAATCGCTCATCTTTAATCGCTCATCTTTAATCTCTAATCTTTAATCACCAATCTGTAATCACAAATTTTCCATCACTAAACTTTAATCACTAATTGTAAATTACTAATTTTAAATTACTAATTTTTAATCACTAACGTTTAATCACTAATTTTCCATCACTAACCATTCATTACTAATCTTTAATAACTAATGTTTAATCACTAATATTTAATCACTAATTTTGTCATCACTAATCTTTAATCACTAATTTTCCATCACTAATATTTCATCACTAATTTTCCATCACTAATTTTCCGTCAATCACTAATGTTTAATCACTAATGTTTAATCACTAATTTTCCATCACTAACCTTTCATTACTAATCTTTAATAACTAATTTTTAATCACTAATCTTTAATTACTAATCTTTAATCACTAATTTTCCATCACTAATTTTCCATCATTAATCTTTAATCACTAATTTTCCATCACAAATTTTCCATCAGTAACTTTCTATCACTAATCTTTAATTACTAATTTTCCATCACTAATATTTCATCACTAATTTTCCATCACTAATTTTCCATCACTAATTTTCCATCACTAATTTTTAATCACTAATATTTCATCTCTAAATTTTCCATCACTAATTTTCCATCACTAATTTTTAATCACTAATTTTCCATCAGTAACTTTCCATCACTAATCTTTAAACTTTAATCGTTAATCTTTAATCTTTAAACGCTAATCTTTAATGACTAATCTTTCATCACTAATCTTTAATAACTAATCTTTAATCACTAATTTTTAATCACTAATCTTTAATCGCTAATTTTTAATAGCTAATTTTAAATCACTAATTTTTCATCACTAATTTTTAATAAGTAATTATAAATCAATAATTTTTAATAAATAATCTTAAATCACTAAATTTAAATTACTAATTATTGATCACTAATGTTTAATCACTAATGTTTAATCACTAATTTTCCATCACTAACCTTTTATTACTAATCTTTATTAACTAATCTTTTAATCACTAATTTTTAAACACTACTCTTTAATCATTAATCTTTAATCACTAATTTTCTATCACTATTTTTCCATCACTAATTTTTAATCACTAATTTTCCATCAGTAACTTTCCATCACTAATTTTTAATCACTAATCTTTAATCGCTAATCTATAATCGCTTATCTTTAATCGCTCATCTTTAACCTCTAATCTTTAATCACCAATCTGTAATCACAAATTTTCCATCACTAAACTTTAATCACTAATTGTAAATCACTAATTTTAAATTACTAATTTTTAATCACTAACGTTTAATCACTAATTTTCCATCACTAACCTTTCATTACTAATCTTTAATAACTAATTTTTAATCACTAATCTTTAATCACTAATTTTGTCATCACTAATCTTTAATCACTAATTTTCCATCACTAATATTTTATCACTAATTTTCCATCACTAATTTTCCATCACTAATTTTCCATCACTAATTTGCCATCACTAATTTTTAATCACTAATATTCCATCAGTAACTTTCCATCACTAATCTTTAATCACTAATCTTTAATCGCTAATATATAATCGCTAATCGATAATCGCTCATCTTTAATCGCTCATCTTTAATCTCCAATCTTTAATCACCAATCTGTAATCACAAATTTTCCATCACTAAACTTTAATCACTAAACGTAAATCACTAATTATAAATTACTAATTTTTAATCACTAACATTTAATCACCAATTTTCCATCACTAACCTTTCATTGCTAATCTTTAATAACTAATTTTTAATCACTAATCTTTAATCACTAATTTTGTCTTCACTAATCTTTAATCACTAATTTTCCATCACTAATATTTCATCACTAATTTTCCATCACTAATTTTCCGTCAATCACTAATGTTTAATCACTAATGTTTAATCACTAATTTTCCATCACTAACCTTTTATTACTAATCTTTAATAACTAATCTTTTAATCACTAATTTTTAAACACTACTCTTTAATCACTAATTTTTAATCACTAATTTTCCATCAGTAACTTTTCATCACTAATCTTTAATCACTATTCTTTAATCGCTAATCTATAATCGCTCATCTTTAATCACTCATCTTTAATCTCTAATCTTTAATCACCAATCTGTAATCACAAATTTTCCATCACTAATATTTCATCACTAATTTTCCATCACTAATATTTCATCACTAATTTTCCATCACTAATTTTCCATCACTAATTTTCCATCACTAATTTTTAATCACTAATTTTCCATCAGTAACTTTCCATCACTAATCTTTAATCACTAATCTTTAATGACTAATCTTTCATCACTAATCTTTAATAACTAATCTTTAATAACTAATCTTTAATCACAAATTTTTAATCACTAATCTTTAATCGCTAGTCTTTAATTGCTAATTTTAAATCACTAATTTTTCATCATTAATTTTTAATAAATAATCTTAAATCAATAATTTTAAATTACTAACCTTTTATTACTAAACTTTAATAACTAATCTTTTAATCACTAATTTTTAAACACTACTCTTTAATCATTAATCTTTAATCACTAATTTTCCATCACTATTTTTCCATCACTAATTTTTAATCACTATTTTTCCATCAGTAACTTTCCATCACTAATCTTTAATCACTAATCTTTAATCGCTAATCTATAATCGCTCATCTGTAATCGCTCATCTTTAATCTCTAATCTTTAATCACCAATCTGTAATCACAAATTTTCCATCACTAAACTTTAATCACTAATCGTAAATCACAAATTTTAAATTACTAATTTTTAATCACTAACGTTTAATCACTAATTTTCCATCACTAACCTTTCATTACTAATCTTTAATAACTAATTTTTAATTACTAATCTCTAATCGCTAATCTATAATCGCTCATCTTTAATCGCTCATCTTTAATCTCTAATCTTTAATCACCAATCTGTAATCACAAATTTTCCATCACTAAACTTTAATCACTAATCGTAAATCACTAATTTTAAATTACTAATTTTTAATCACTAACGTTTAAGCACTAATTATCCATCACTAACCTTTCATTACTAATCTTTAATAACTAATTTTTAATCACTAATCTTTAATCACTAATTTTGTCATCACTAATCTTTAATCACTAATTTTCCATCACTAATATTTCATCACTAATTTTGCATCACTAATTTGCCGTCAATCACTAATGTTTAATCACTAATGTATAATCACTAATTTTCCATCACTAACCTTTTATTACTAATCTTTCATAACTGATCTTTTAATCACTAATTTTTAAACAATACTCTTTAATCACTAATTTTTAATCACTAAATTTCCATCAGTAACTTTTCATCACTAATCTTTAATCACTAATCTTTAATCACTAATCTTTAATCGCCAATCTATAATCGCTCATCTTTAATCACTCATCTTTAATCTCTTACCTTTAATCACCAATCTGTAAACACAAATTTTCCATCACTAAACTTTAATCACTAATCGTAAATCACTAATTTTAAATTACTAATTTTTAATCACTAACGTTTAATCACTAATTTTCCATCACTAACCTTTCATTACTAATCTTTAATAACTAATTTTTAATCACTAATTTTAAATCACTAATTTTGTCATCACTAATGTTTAATCACTAATTTTCCATCACTAATATTTCATCACTAATTTTCCATCACTAATTTTCCATCAGTAACTTTCCATCACTAATCTTTAATCACTAATCTTTAATCACTAATCTCTAATCGCTAATCTCTAATCGCTAATCTATAATCGCTCATCTTTAATCGCTCATCTTTAATCTCTAATCTTTAATCACCAATCTGTAATCACAAATTTTCCATTACTAAACTTTAATCACTAATCGTAAATCACTAATTTTAAATTACTAATTTTTAATCACTAACGTTTAAGCACTAATTATCCATCACTAACCTTTCATTACTAATCTTTAATAACTAATTTTTAATCACTAATCTTTAATAACTAATTTTGTCATCACTAATCTTTAATCACTAATTTTCCATCACTAATATTTCATCACTAATTTTGCATCACTAATTTTCCGTCAATCACTAATGTTTAATCACTAATGTATAATCACTAATTTTCCATCACTAACCTTTTATTACTAATCTTTCATAACTGATCTTTTAATCACTAATTTTTAAACACTACTCTTTAATCACTAATTTTTAATCACTAAACTTCCATCAGTAACTTTTCATCACTAATCTTTAATCACTAATCTTTAATCACTAATCTTTAATCGCTAATCTATAATGGCTCATCTTTAATCACTAATCTTTAATCGCTAATCTATAATCGCTCATCTTTAATCACTCATCTTTAATCTCTTACCTTTAATCACCAATCTGTAAACACAAATTTTCCATCACTAAACTTTAATCACTAATCGTAAATCACTAATTTTAAATTACTAATTTTTAATCACTAACGTTTAATCACTAATTTTCCATCACTAACCTTTCATTACTAATCTTTAATAACTAATTTTTAATCACTAATTTTTAATCACTAATTTTGTCATCACCAATGTTTAATCACTAATTTTCCATCACTAATATTTCATCACTAATTTTCCATCACTAATTTTCCATCACCAATTTTCCATCACCATTTTCCATCACTAATTTTCCATCACTAATTTTTAATCACTAATTTTCCATAAGTAACTTTCCATCACTAATCTTTAATCACTAATTTTCCATCACTAATATTTCATCACTAATTTTCCATCACTAATTTTCCATCACTAATTTTTAATTACTAATTTTCCATCAGTAACTTTCAAATCACTAATGTTTAATCACTAATCTTTAATCGCTAATATATAATCGCTAATCGATAATCGCTCATCTTTAATCGCTCATCTTTAATCTCTAATCTTTAATCACCAATCTGTAATCACAAATTTTCCATCACTAAACTTTAATCACTAATCGTAAATTACTAATTTTAAATTACTAATTTTTAATCACTAACGTTTAATCACTAATTTTCCATCACTAACCATTCATTACTAATCTTTAATAACTAATGTTTAATCACTACGATTTAATCACTAATTTTGTCATCACTAATCTTTAATCACTAATTTTCCATCACTAATATTTGATCACTAATTTTCCATCACTAATTTTCCGTCAATCACTAATGTTTAATCACTAATGTTTAATCACTAATTTTCCATCAGTAACCTTTCATTACTAATCTTTAATAACTAATTTTTAATCACTAATCTTTAATTACTAATCTTTAATCACTAATTTTCCATCACTAATTTTCCATCATTAATCTTTAATCACTAATTTTCCATCACAAATTTTCCATCAGTAACTTTCTATCACTAATCTTTAATTACTAATTTTCCATCACTAATATTTCATCACTAATTTTCCATCACTAATTTTCCATCACTAATTTTCCATCACTAATTTTTAATCACTAATTTTCCATCAGTAACTTTCCATTACTAATCTTTAATCACTAATTTTCCATCACTAATATTTCATCACTAATTTTCCATCACTAATTTTCCATTACTAATTTTTAATCACTAATTTTCCATCAGTAACTTTCCATCACTAATCTTTAAACTTTAATCGTTAATCTTTAATCTTTAAACGCTAATCTTTAATGACTAATCTTTCATCACTAATCTTTAATAACTAATCTTTAATCACTAATTTTTAATCACTAATCTTTAATCGCTAATTTTTAATAGCTAATTTTAAATCACTAATTTTTCATCACTAATTTTTAATAAGTAATTATAAATCAATAATTTTTAATAAATAATCTTAAATCACTAAATTTAAATTACTAATTATTGATCACTAATGTTTAATCACTAATGTTTAATCACTAATTTTCCATCACTAACCTTTTATTACTAATATTTATTAACTAATCTTTTAATCACTAATTTTTAAACACTACTCTTTAATCATTAATCTTTAATCACTAATTTTCTATCACTATTTTTCCATCACTAATTTTTAATCACTAATTTTCCATCAGTAATTTTCCATCACTAATTTTTAATCACTAATCTTTAATCGCTAATCTATAATCGCTCATCTTTAATCGCTCATCTTTAATCTCTAATCTTTAATCACCAATCTGTAATCACAAATTTTCCATCACTAAACTTTAATCACTAATCGTAAATCACTAATTTTAATTTACTAATTTTTAATCACTAACGTTTAATCACTAATTTTCCATCACTAACCTTTCATTACTAATCTTTAATAACTAATTTTTAATCACTAATCTTTAATCACTAATTTTGTCATCACTAATCTTTAATCACTAATTTTCCATCACTAATATTTTATCACTAATTTTCCATCACTAATTTTCCATCACTAATTTTCCATCACTAATTTGCCATCACTAATTTTTAATCACTAATATTCCATCAGTAACTTTCCATCACTAATCTTTAATCACTAATCTTTAATCGCTAATATATAATCGCTAATCGATAATCGCTCATCTTTAATCGCTCATCTTTAATCTCTATTCTTTAATCACCAATCTGTTATCACAAATTTTCCATCACTAAACTTTAATCACTAAACGTAAATCACTAATTATAAATTACTAATTTTTAATCACTAACATTTAATCACCAATTTTCCATCACTAACCTTTCATTGCTAATCTTTAATAACTAATTTTTAATCACTAATCTTTAATCACTAATTTTGTCTTCACTAATCTTTAATCACTAATTTTCCATCACTAATATTTCATCACTAATTTTCCATCACTAATTTTCCGTCAATCACTAATGTTTAATCACTTATGTTTAATCACTAATTTTCCATCACTAACCTTTTATTACTAATCTTTAATAACTAATCTTTTAATCACTAATTTTTAAACACTACTCTTTAATCACTAATTTTTAATCACTAATTTTCCATCAGTAACTTTTCATCACTAATCTTTAATCACTATTCTTTAATCGCTAATCTATAATCGCTCATCTTTAATCACTCATCTTTAATCTCTAATCTTTAATCACCAATCTGTAATCACAAATTTTTCATCACTAATATTTCATCACTAATTTTCCATCACTAATATTTCATCACTAATTTTCCATCACTAATTTTCCATCACTAATTTTCCATCACTAATTTTTAATCACTAATTTTCCATCAGTAACTTTCCATCACTAATCTTTAAACTTTAATCTTTAATCTTTAATCTTTAAACACTAATCTTTAATGACTAATCTTTCATCACTAATCTTTAATAACTAATCTTTAATAACTAATCTTTAATCACTAATTTTTAATCACTAATCTTTAATCGCTAGTCTTTAATTGCTAATTTTAAATCACTAATTTTTCATCACTAATTTTTAATAAATAATCTTAAATCAATAATTTTAAATTACTAACTTTTTATTTCTAAACTTTAATAACTAATCTTTTAATCACTAATTTTTAAACACTACTCTTTAATCATTAATCTTTAATCACTAATTTTCCATCACTATTTTTCCATCACTAATTTTTAATCACTATTTTTCCATCAGTAACTTTCCATCACTAATCTTTAATCACTAATCTTTAATCGCTAATCTATAATCGCTCATCTGTAATCGCTCATCTTTAATCTCTAATCTTTAATCACCAATCTGTAATCACAAATTTTCCATCACTAAACTTTAATCACTAAGCGTAAATCACAAATTTTAAATTACTAATTTTTAATCACTAACGTTTAATCACTAATTTTCCATCACTAACCTTTCATTACTAATCTTTAATAACTAATTTTTAATCACTAATCTTTAATCATTAATTTTGTCATCACTAATCTTTAATCACTAATTTTGTCATCACTAATCTTTAATCACTAATTTTCCATCACTAATATTGCATCACTAATTTTCCATCACTAATTTTCCTTCACTAATTTTCCGTCAATCACTAATGTTTAATCACTAATGTTTAATCACTAATGTTTAATCACTAATTTTCCATCACTAACCTTTTATTACTAATCTTTAATAACTAATCTTTTAATCACAAATTTTTAAACACTACTCTTTAATCATTAATCTTTAATCACTAATTTTCCATCACTAACCTTTTATTACTAATCTTTAATAACTAATCTTTTAATCACTAATTTTTAAACACTACTCTTTAATCATTAATCTTTAATCACTAATTTTCCATCACTAATGTTCCATCACTAATTTTTAATCACTAATTTTCCATCAGTAACTTTCCAACACTAATCTTTAATCACTAATCTTTAATCACCAATCTGTAATCACAAATTTTCCATCACTAAACTTTAATCACTAATCGTAAATCACTAATTTTAAATTACTAATTTTTAATCACTAACGTTTAATCACTAATTATCCATCACTAACCTTTCATTACTAATCTTTAATAACTAATTTTTAATCACTAATCTTTAATCACTAATTTTGTCATCACTAATCTTTAATCACTAATTTCCCATCACTAATATTTCATCACTAATTGTCCATCACTAATTTTCCGTCAATCACTAATGTTTAATCACTAATGTTTAATCACTAATTTTCCATCACTAATATTTCATCACTAATTTTCTATCACTAATTTTCCATCACCAATTTTCCATCACTAATTTTCCATCACTAATTTAGCCATCACTAATTTTTAATCACTAATTTTCCATAAGTAACTTTCCATCACTAATCTTTTATCACTAATTTTCCATCACTAATTTTCCATCACTAATTTTCCATCACTAATTTTTAATCACTAATATTCCATCAGTAACTTTCCATCACTAATCTTTAATCACTAATCTTTAATCGCTAATATATAAACGCTAATCGATAATCGCTCATCTTTAATCGCTCATCTTTAATCTCTAATCTTTAATCACCAATCTGTAATCACAAATTTTCCATCACTAAACTTTAATCGCTAAACGTAAATCACTAATTTTAAATTACTAATTTTTAATCACTAACATTTAATCACCAATTTTCCATCACTAACCTTTCATTGCTAATCTTTAATAACTAATTTTTAATCACTAATCTTTAATCACTAATTTTGTCATCACTAATCTTTAATCACTAATTTTCCATCACTAATATTTCATCACTAATTTTCCATCACTAATTTTCCGTCAATCACTAATGTTTAATCACTAATGTTCCATGACTAACCTTTTATTACTAATCTTTAATAACTAATCTTTTAATCACTAATTTTTAAACACTACTCTTTAATCACTAATTTTTAATCACTAATTTTCCATCAGTAACTTTTCATCACTAATCTTTAATCACTATTCTTTAATCGCTAATCTATAATCGCTCATCTTTAATCACTCATCTTTAATCTCTAATCTTTAATCACCAATCTGAATCACAAATTTTCCATCACTAATATTTCATCACTAATTTTCCATCACTAATATTTCATCACTAATTTTCCATCACTAATTTTCCATCACTAATTTTCCATCACTAATTTTTAATTACTAATTTTCCATCAGTAACTTTCCATCACTAATCTTTAAACTTTAATCTTTAATAACTAATCTTTAATCACTAATTTTTAATCACTAATCTTTAATCGCTAGTCTTTAATTGCTAATTTTAAATCACTAATTTTTCATCACTAATTTTTAATAAATAATCTTAAATCAATAATTTTAAATTACTAACCTTTTATTTCTAAACTTTAATAACTAATCTTTTAATCACTAATTTTTAAACACTACTCTTTAATCATTAATCTTTAATCACTAATTTTCCATCACTATTTTTCCATCACTAAATTTTAATCACTATTCTTCCATCAGTAACTTTCCATCACTAATCTTTAATCACTAATCTTTAATCGCTAATCTATAATCGCTCATCTGTAATCGCTCATCTTTAATCTCTAATCTTTAATCAACAATCTGTAATCACAAATTTTCCATCACTAAACTTTAATCACTAATCGTAAATCAAAAATTTTAAATTACTAATTTTTAATCACTAACGTTTAATCACTAATTTTCCATCACTAACCTTTCATTACTAATCTTTAATAACTAATTTTTAATCACTAATCTTTAATCATTAATTTTGTCATCACTAATCTTTAATCACTAATTTTGTCATCACTAATCTTTAATCACTAATTTTCCATCACTAATATTGCATCACTAATTTTCCATCACTAATTTTCCTTCACTAATTTTCCGTCAATCACTAATGTTTAATCACTAATCTTTAATCACTAATTTTCCATCACTAACCTTTTATTACTAATCTTTAATAACTAATCTTTTAATCACAAATTTTTAAACACTACTCTTTAATCATTAATCTTTAATCACTAATTTTCCATCACTAACCTTTTATTACTAATCTTTAATAACTAATCTTTTAATCACTAATTTTTAAACACTACTCTTTAATCATTAATCTTTAATCACTAATTTTCCATCACTAATTTTCCATCACTAATTTTTAATCACTAATTTTCCATCAGTAACTTTCCAACACTAATCTTTAATCACTAATCTTTAATCGCTAATCTATAATCGCTCATCTTTAATCGCTCATCTTTAATCTCTAATCTTTAATCACCAATCTGTAATCACAAATTTTCCATCACTATTTTTCCATCACTAATTTTTAATCACTAATTTTCCATCAGTAACTTTCCATCACTAATCTTTAATCACTAATCTTTAATCGCTAATCTATAATCGCTCATCTTTAATCGCTCATCTTTAATCTCTAATCTTTAATCACCAATCTGTAATCACAAATTTTCCATCACTAAACTTTAATCACTAATCGTAAATCACTAATTTTAAATTACTAATGTTTAATTACTAACGTTTAATCACTAATTTTCCATCACTAACCTTTCATTACTAATCTTTAATAACTAATTTTTAATCACTAATTTTAATCAGTAATTTTGTCATCACTAATATTTAATCACTAATTTTGTCATCACTAATCTTTAATCACTAATTTTCCATCACTAATATTTCATCACTAATTTTCCATCACTAATTTTCCGTCAATCACTAATGTTTAATCACTAATTTTCCATCACTAACCTTTTATTACTAATCTTTAATAACTAATCTTTTAATCACTAATTTTTAAACACTACTCTTTAATCATTAATCTTTAATCACTAATTTTCCATCACTAATTTTCCATCACTAATTTTTAATCACTAATTTTGTCATCACTAGTCTTTAATCACTAATTTTCCATCACTAATATTTCATCACTAATTTTCCATCACTAATTTTCCGTCAATCACTAATGTTTAATAACTAATTTTCCATCACTAACCTTTTATTACTAATCTTTAACCACTAATTTTGTGTGTAAAATATCACTAATATTTCATCACTAATATTTCATCACTAATTTTCCATCACTAATTTTCCATCACTAATTTTTAATCACTAATTTTCCATCATTAACCTTTCATTACTAATCTTTAATACCTAATTTCTAATCACTAATCTTTAATTACTAATCTTTAATCACTAATTTTCCATCACTAATTTTCCATCATTAATCTTTAATCACTCATTTTCCATCACTAATTTTCCATCAGTAACTTTCCATCACTAATCTTTAATCACTAATCTTTAATCACTAATCTCTAATCGCTAATCTATAATCGCTCATCTTTAATCTCTAATCTTTAATCACCAATCTGTAATCACAAATTTTCCATCACTAAACTTTAATCACTAATCGTAAATCACTAATTTTAAATTACTAATTTTTAATCACTAACGTTTAATCACTAATTATCCATAACTAACCTTTCATTACTAATCTTTAATAACTAATTTTTAATCACTAATCTTTAATCACTAATTTCCCATCACTAATATTTCATCACTAATTTTCCATCACTAATTTTCCGTCAATCACTAATGTTTAATCACTAATGTATAATCACTAATTTTCCATCACTAACCTTTTGTTACTAATCTTTAATAACTAATCTTTTAATCCCTAATTTTTAAACACTACTCTTTAATCACTAATTTTTAATCACTAAATTTCCATCAGTAACTTTTCATCAATAATCTTTAATCACTAATTTTCCATCACTAATATTTCATCACTAATTTTCCATCACTAATTTTCCATCACTAATTTTCCATCACTAATTTTTAATTACTAATTTTCCATCAGTAACTTTCAAATCACTAATCTTTATTCACTAATCTTTAATCGCTAATATATAATTGCTAATCGATAATCGCTCATCTTTAAACGCTCATCTTTAATCTCTAATCTTTAATCACCAATCTGTAATCACAAATTTTCCATCACTAAACTTTAATCACTAATCGTAAATTACTAATTTTAAATTACTAATTTTTAATCACTAACGTTTAATCACTAATTTTCCATCACTAACCTTTCATTACTAATCTTTAATAACTAATTTTTAATCACTAATCTTTAATCACTAATTTGTCATCACTAATATTTAATCACTAATTTTCCATCACTAATATTTCATCACTAATTTTCCATCACTAATTTTCCGTCAATCACTAATGTTTAATCACTAATGTTTAATCACTAATTTTCCATCACTAACCTTTTATTACTAATCTTTAATAACTAAGCTTTTAATCACTAATTTTTAAACACTACTCTTTAATCATTAATCTTTAATCACTAATTTTCCATCACAAATTTTCTATCAGTAACTTTCCATCACTAATCTTTAATCACTAATCTTTAATCACTAATCTCTAATCGCTAATCTATAATCGCTCATCTTTAAACGCTCATCTTTAATCTCTAATCTTTAATCACCAATCTGTAATCACAAATTTTCCATCACTAAACTTTAATCACTAATCGTAAATAACTAATTTTAAATTACTAATTTTTAATCACTAACGTTTAATCACTAATTATCCATCACTAACCTTTCATTACTAATAACTAATTTTTAATCACTAATCTTTAATCACTAATTTTGTCATCACTAATCTTTAATCACTAATTTTCCATCACTAATATTTCATCACTAATTTTCTATCACTAATTTTCCGTCAATCACTAATGTTTAATCACTAATGTTTTATCACTAATTTTCCATCACTAACCTTTTATTACTAATCTTTAATAACTAATCTTTTAATCACTAATTTTTAAACACTACTCTTTAATCACTAATTTTTAATCACTAATTTTCCATCAGTAACTTTTCATCACTAACCTTTAATCACTAATCTTTAATCACTAATCTTTAATTGCTAATCTATAATCGCTCATCTTTAATCGCTCATCTTTAATCTCTAATCTTTAATCACCAATCTGTAATCACAAATTTTCCATCACTAAACTTTAATCACTAATCGTAAATCACTAATTTTAAATTACTAATTTTTAATCACTAACGTTTAATCACTAATTATCCATCACTAACCTTTCATTACTAATCTTTAATAACTAATTTTTAATCACTAATCTTTAATCACTAATTTTGTCATCACTAATCTTTAATCACTAATTTTCCTTCACTAATATTTCATCACTAATTTTCCATCACTAATTTTCCGTCAATCACTAATGTTTAATCACTAATGTATAATCACTAATTTTCCATCACTAACCTTTTATTACTAATCTTTAATAACTAATCTTTTAATCACTAATTTTTAAACACTACTCTTTAATCACTAATTTTTAATCACTAATTTTCCATCAGTAACTTTTCATCACTAATCTTTAATCACTAATCGTAAATCACTAATTTTAAATTACTAATCTTTAATCACTAACGTTTAATCACTAATTATCCATCACTAACCTTTCATTACTAATCTTTAATAACTAATTTTTAATCACTAATTTTCCATGACTAATTTTCCATCACTAATTTTCCTTCACTAATTTTCCATCACTAATTTTTAATTACTAATTTTCCATCAGTAACTTTCAAATCACTAATCTTTAATCACTAATCTTTAATCGCTAATATATAATTGCTAATCGATAATCGCTCATCTTTAATCGCTCATCTTTAATCTCTAATCTTTAATCACCAATCTGTAATCACAAATTTTCCATCACTAAACTTTAATCACTAATCGTAAATTACTGATTTTAAATTACTAATTTTTAAACACTACTCTTTAATCACTAATTTTTAATCACTAATTTTCCATCAGTAACTTTTCATCACTAATCTTTAATCACTAAACTTTAATCACTAATCGTAAATGACTAATTTTTAATCACTAATCTATAATCACTAATTTTGTCATCACTAATCTTTAATCACTAATTTTCCATCACTAATATTTCATCAATAATTTTCCATCACTAATTTTCCATCACTAATTTTCCATCACTAATTTTCCATCACTAATTGTCTATCACTAATTTTTAATCACTAATTTTCCATCAGTAACTTTCCATCACTACTCTTTAATCACTAATTTTCCATCACTAATATTTCATCACTAATTTTCCATCACTAATTTTCCATCACTTATTTTCCATCACTAATTTTTAATTACTAATTTTCCATCAGTAACTTTCCATCACTAATCTTTAATCACTATTCTTTAATCGCTAATATATAATCGCTAATCGAAAATCGCTCATCTTTAATCGCTCATCTTTAATCTCTAATCTTTAATCACCAATCTGAAATCACAAATTTTCCATCACTAAACTTTAATCACTAAACGTAAATCACTAATTTTAAATTACTAATTTTTAATCACTAACATTTAATCACCAATTTTCCATCACTAACCTTTCATTACTAATCTTTAATATCTAATTTTTAATCACTAATTTTGTCATCACTAATCGTAAATCACTAATTTTAAATTACAAATTTTTAATCACTAACGTTTAATCACTAATTATCCATCACTAACCTTTCATTACTAATCTTTAATAACTAATTTTTAATCACTAATCTTTAATCACTAATTTTGTCATCACTAATCTTTAATCACTAATTTTCCATCACTAATATTTCATCACTAATTTTCTATCACTAATTTTCCGTCAATCACTAATGTTTAATCACTAATGTTTTATCACTAATTTTCCATCACTAACCTTTTATTACTAATCTTTAATAACTAATCTTTTAATCACTAATTTTTAAACACTACTCTTTAATCACTAATTTTTAATCACTAATTTTCCATCAGTAACTTTTCATCACTAACCTTTAATCACTAATCTTTAATCGCTAATCTATAATCGCTCATCTTTAATCGCTCATCTTTAATCTCTAATCTTTAATCGCCAATCTGTAATCACAAATTTTCCATCACTAAACTTTAATCACTAATCGTAAATCACTAATTTTATATTACTAATTTCTAATCACTAACGTTTAATCACTAATTATCCATCACTAACCTTTCATTACTAATCTTTAATAACTAATTTTTAATCACTAATCTTTAATCACTAATTTTGTCATCACTAATCTTTAATCACTAATTTTCCATCACTAATATTTCATCACTAATTTTCCATCACTAATTTTCCGTCAATCACTAATGTTTAATCACTAATGTATAATCACTAATTTTCCATCACTAACCTTTTATTACTAATCTTTAATAACTAATCTTTTAATCACTAATTTTTAAACACTACTCTTTAATCACTAATTTTTAATCACTAATTTTCCATCAGTAACTTTTCATCACTAATCTTTAATCACTAATCGTAAATCACTAATTTTAAATTACTAATCTTTAATCACTAACGTTTAATCACTAATTATCCATCACTAACCTTTCATTACTAATCTTTAATAACTAATTTTTAATCACTAATTTTCCATGACTAATTTTCCATCACTAATTTTCCATCACTAATTTTCCATCACTAATTTTCCATCACTAATTTTCCATCACTAATTTTTAATCACTAATTTTCCATCAGTAACTTTCCATCACTAATCTTTAATCACTAATTTTCCATCATTAATATTTCATCACTAATTTTCTATCACTAATTTTCCGTCAATCACTAATGTTTAATCACTAATGTTTTATCACTAATTTTCCATCACTAACCTTTTATTACTAATCTTTAATAACTAATCTTTTAATCACTAATTTTTAAACACTACTCTTTAATCACTAATTTTTAATCACTAATTTTCCATCAGTAACTTTTCATCACTAACCTTTAATCACTAATCTTTAATCACTAATCTTTAATCGCTAATCTATAATCGCTCATCTTTAATCGCTCATCTTTAATCTCTAATCTTTAATCACCAATCTGTAATCACAAATTTTCCATCACTAAACTTTAATCACTAATCGTAAATCACTAATTTTAAATTACTAATTTTTAATCACTAACGTTTAATCACTAATTATCCATCACTAACCTTTCATTACTAATCTTTAATAACTAATTTTTAATCACTAATCTTTAATCACTAATTTTGTCATCACTAATCTTTAATCACTAATTTTCCTTCACTAATATTTCATCACTAATTTTCCATCACTAATTTTCCGTCAATCACTAATGTTTAATCACTAATGTATAATCACTAATTTTCCATCACTAACCTTTTATTACTAATCTTTAATAACTAATCTTTTAATCACTAATTTTTAAACACTACTCTTTAATCACTAATTTTTAATCACTAATTTTCCATCAGTAACTTTTCATCACTAATCTTTAATCACTAATCGTAAATCACTAATTTTAAATTACTAATCTTTAATCACTAACGTTTAATCACTAATTATCCATCACTAACCTTTCATTACTAATCTTTAATAACTAATTTTTAATCACTAATTTTCCATGACTAATTTTCCATCACTAATTTTCCTTCACTAATTTTCCATCACTAATTTTTAATTACTAATTTTCCATCAGTAACTTTCAAATCACTAATCTTTAATCACTAATCTTTAATCGCTAATATATAATTGCTAATCGATAATCGCTCATCTTTAATCGCTCATCTTTAATCTCTAATCTTTAATCACCAATCTGTAATCACAAATTTTCCATCACTAAACTTTAATCACTAATCGTAAATTACTAATTTTAAATTACTAATTTTTAAACACTACACTTTAATCACTAATTTTTAATCACTAATTTTCCATCAGTAACTTATCATCACTAATCTTTAATCACTAAACTTTAATCACTAATCGTAAATGACTAATTTTTAATCACTAATCTATAATCACTAATTTTGTCATCACTAATCTTTAATCACTAATTTTCCATCACTAATATTTCATCAATAATTTTCCATCACTAATTTTCCATCACTAATTTTCCATCACTAATTTTCCATCACTAATTGTCTATCACTAATTTTTAATCACTAATTTTCCATCAGTAACTTTCCATCACTACTCTTTAATCACTAATTTTCCATCACTAATATTTCATCACTAATTTTCCATCACTAATTTTCCATCACTTATTTTCCATCACTAATTTTTAATGACTAATTTTCCATCAGTAACTTTCCATCACTAATCTTTAATCACTATTCTTTAATCGCTAATATATAATCGCTAATCGATAATCGCTCATCTTTAATCGCTCATCTTTAATCTCTAATCTTTAATCACCAATCTGTAATCACAAATTTTCCATCACTAAACTTTAATCACTAAACGTAAATCACTAATTTTAAATTACTAATTTTTAATCACTAACATTTAATCACCAATTTTCCATCACTAACCTTTCATTACTAATCTTTAATATCTAATTTTTAATCACTAATTTTGTCATCACTAATCGTAAATCACTAATTTTAAATTACAAATTTTTAATCACTAACGTTTAATCACTAATTATCCATCACTAACCTTTTATTACTAATCTTTAATAACTAATTTTTAATCACTAATCTTTAATCACTAATTTTGTCATCACTAATCTTTAATCACTAATTTTCCATCACTAATATTTCATCACTAATTTTCTATCACTAATTTTCCGTCAATCACTAATGTTTAATCACTAATGTTTTATCACTAATTTTCCATCAATAACCTTTTATTAGTAATCTTTAATAACTAATCTTTTAATCACTAATTTTTAAACACTACTCTTTAATCACTAATTTTTAATCACTAATTTTCCATCAGTAACTTTTCATCACTAACCTTTAATCACTAATCTTTAATCGCTAATCTATAATCGCTCATCTTTAATCGCTCATCTTTAATCTCTAATCTTTAATCGCCAATCTGTAATCACAAATTTTCCATCACTAAACTTTAATCACTAATCGTAAATCACTAATTTTATATTACTAATTTCTAATCACTAACGTTTAATCACTAATTATCCATCACTAACCTTTCATTACTAATCTTTAATAACTAATTTTTAATCACTAATCTTTAATCACTAATTTTGTCATCACTAATCTTTAATCACTAATTTTCCATCACTAATATTTCATCACTAATTTTCCATCACTAATTTTCCGTCAATCACTAATGTTTAATCACTAATGTATAATCACTAATTTTCCATCACTAACCTTTTATTACTAATCTTTAATAACTAATCTTTTAATCACTAATTTTTAAACACTACTCTTTAATCACTAATTTTTAATCACTAATTTTCCATCAGTTACTTTTCATCACTAATCTTTAATCACTAATCGTAAATCACTAATTTTAAATTACTAATCTTTAATCACTAACGTTTAATCACTAATTGTCCATCACTAACCTTTCATTACTAATCTTTAATAACTAATTTTTAATCACTAATTTTCCATGACTAATTTTCCATCACTAATTTTCCATCACTAATTTTCCATCACTAATTTTCCATCACTAATTTTCCATCACTAATTTTTAATCACTAATTTTCCATCAGTAACTTTCCATCACTAATCTTTAATCACTAATTTTCTATCACTAATATTTCATCACTAATTTTCCATCACTAATTTTCCTTCACTAATTTTCCATCACTAATTTTTAATTACTAATTTTCCATCAGTAACTTTCAAATCACTAATCTTTAATCACTAATCTTTAATCGCTAATATATAATTGCTAATCGATAATCGCTCATCTTTAATCGCTCATCTTTAATCTCTAATCTTTAATCACCAATCTGTAATCACAAATTTTCCATCACTAAACTTTAATCACTAATCGTAAATTACTAATTTTAAATTACTAATTTTTAATCACTAACGTTTAATCACTAATTTTCCATCACTAACCTTTCATTACTAATCTTTAATAACTAATTTTTAATCACTAATCTTTAATCACTAATTTTGTCATCACTAATCTTTAATCACTAATTTTCCATCACTAATATTTCCTCACTAATTTTCCATCACTAATTTTCCGTCAATCACTAATGTTTAATCACTAATTTTCCATCACTAACCTTTTATTACTAATCTTTAATAACTAATCTTTTCATCACTAATCTTTAATCATTAATCTTTAATCACTAATCTTTAATCGCTAATCTATAATCGCTCATCTTTAATCATTCATCTTTAATCTCTAATCTTTAATCACCAAACTGTAATCACAAATTTTCCATCACTAAACTTTAATCACTAATCGTAAATCACTAATTTTAAATTACTAATTTTAATATCACTACTCTTTAATCACTAATTTTTAATCACTAATTTTCCATCACTAATTTTCCATCACTAATTTTCCATCACTAATTTTTAATCACTAATTTTACATCAGTAACTTCCCATCACTAATCTTTAATTACTAATTTTCCATCACTAATATTTCATCACTAATTTTTCATCACTAATTTTTAATCACTAGTTTTCCATCAGTAACGTTTAATCACTAATTTTCCATCACTAACCTTTCATTACTAATCTTTAATAACTAATTTTTAATCACTAATCTTTAATCACTAATTTTGTCATCACTAATTTTTAATCACTAATTTTCCATCACTAATATTTCATCACTAATTTTCCATCACTAATTTTCCGTCAATCACTAATCTTTAATCACTAATGTTTAATCACTAATTTTCCATCACTAACCTTTTATTACTAATCTTTAATAACTAATCTTTTAATCACTAATTTTTAAACACTACTCTTTAATCATTAATCTTTAATCACTAATTTTCCATCACTAATTTTCCATCAGTAACTCTCCATCACTAATCTTTAATCACTAATCTTTAATCACTAATCTCTAATCGCTAATCTATAATCGCTCATTTTTAATCGCTCATCTTTAATCTCTAATCTTTAATCACCAATCTGTTATCACAAATTTTCCATCACTAAACTTTAATCACTAATCGTAAATCACTAATTTAAAATTAAAAATTTTTAATCACTAACGTTTAATCACTAATTATCCATTACTAACCTTTCATTACTAATCTTTAATAACTAATTTTTAATCACTAATCTTTAATCACTAATTTTGTCATCACTAATCCATAATCACTAATTTTCCATCATTAATTTTCCGTCAATCACTAATGTTTAATCACTAATGTTTAATCACTAATTTTCCATCACTAACCTTTAATTACTAATCTTTAATAACTAATCTTTTCATCACTAATTTTTAAACACTACTCTTTAATCACTAATTTTTATTCACTAATTTTCCATCAGTAACTTTTCGTCACTAATCTTTAATCACTAATCTTTAATCACTAATCTTTAATCGCTAATCTATCATCGCTCATCTTTAATCACTCATCTTTAATCTCTAATCTTTAATCACCAATCTGTAATCACTTATTTTCCATCACTAAACTTTAATCACTAATCGTAAATCACTAATTTTTAATCACTAATCTATAATCACTAATTTTGTCACCACTAATCTTTAATCACTAATTTTCCATCACTAATATTTCATCAATAATTTTCCATCACTAATTTTCCTTCACTAATTTTCCATCACTAATTTTCCATCACTAATTGTCTATCACTAATTTTTAATCACTAATTTTCCATCAGTAACTTTCCATCACTAATCTTTAATCACTAATTTTCCATCACTAATATTTCATCACTAATTTTCCATCACTTATTTTCCATCACTAATTTTTAATGACTAATTTTCCATCAGTAACTTTCCATCACTAATCTTTAATCACTATTCTTTAATCGCTAATATATAATCGCTAATCGATAATCGCTCATCTTTAATCGCTCATCTTTAATCTCTAATCTTTAATCACCAATCTGTAATCACAAATTTTCCATCACTAAACTTTAATCACTAAACGTAAATCACTAATTTTAAATTACTAATTTTTAATCACTAACATTTAATCACCAATTTTCCATCACTAACCTTTCATTACTAGTCTTTAATCACTAATTTTCTATCACTAATATTTCATCACTAATTTTCCATCACTAATTTTCCGTCAATCACTAATGTTTAATCACTAATGTTTCTTCACTAATTTTCCATCACTAATTTTCCATCACTAGTTTTTAATCACTAATTTTCCATCAGTAACTTTCCATCACTAATCTTTAATCACTAATCTTTAATCACTAATCTTTAATCGCTAATCTATAATCGCTTATCTCTAATCGCTCATCTCTAATCGCTCATCTTTAATCTCTAATCTTTAATCACCAATCTGTAATCACAAATTTTCCATCACTAAACTTTAATCACTAAACGTAAATCACTAATTTTAAATTACTAATTTTTAATCACTAACATTTAATTACCAATTTTCCATCACTAACCTTTCATTACTAATCTTTAATAACTAATTTTTAATCACTAATCTTTAATCACTAACTTTGTCATCACTAGTCTTTAATCACTAATTTTCTATCACTAATATTTTATCACTAATATTTCATCACTAATTTTCCATCACTAATTTTCCATCACTAATTTTTAATCACTAATTTTCCATCAGTAACTTTCCATCACTAATCTTTAATCACTAATCTTTAATCGCTAATCTATAATCGCTCATCTCTAATCGCTCATCTTTAATCTCTAATCTTTAATCACCAATCTGTAATCACAAATTTTCCATCACTAAACTTTAATCACTAAACGTAAATTACTAATTTTAAATTACTAATTTTTAATCACTAACGTTTAACCACTAATTTTCCATCACTAACCTTTCATTACTAATTTTTAATCACTAATTTTCCATCAGTAACTTTCCATCACTAATCTTTAATCACTAATTTTCCATCACTAATATTTCATCACTAATTTTCTATCACTAATTTTCCATCACTAATTTTCCATCACTATTTTTTAATCACTAATTTTCCATCACTAATATTTCATCACTAATTTTCCATCACTAATTTTCCGTCAATCACTAATGTTTAATCACTAATGTTTAATCACTAATGTTTAATCGCTAATTTTCCATCACTAACCTTTTATTACTAATCTTTAATAACTAATCTTTTAATAACTAATTTTTAAACACTACTCTTTAATCACTAATTTTCCATCAGTAACTTTTCATCACTAATCTTTAATCACTAATCTTTAATCGCTAATCTATAATCGCTCATCTTTAATCACTCATCTTTAATCTCTAATCTTTAATCACCAATCTGTAATCACAAATTTTCCATCACTAATATTTCATCTCTAATTTTCCATCACTAATATTTCATCACTAATTTTCCATCACTAATTTTCCATCACTAATTTTTAATCACTAATTTTCCATCACTAACCTTTCATTACTAATCTTTAATAACTAATTTTTAATCACTAATCTTTAATTACTAATCTTTAATCACTAATTTTCCATCACTAATTTTCCATCAATAATCTTTAATCACTAACTTTCCATCACTAATTTTCCATCAGTAACTTTCCATCACTAATCTTTAATCACTAATCTTTAATCACTAATCTCTAATCGCTAATCTATAATCGCTCATCTTTAATCGCTCATCTTTAATCTCTAATCTTTAATCACCAATCTGTAATCACAAATTTTCCTTCACTAAACTTTAATCACAAATCGTAAATCACTAATTTTAAATTACTAATTTTTAATCACTAACGTTTAATCACTAATTATCCATCACTAACCTTTCATTACTAATCTTTAATAACTAATTTTTAATCACTAATCTTTAATCACTAATTTTGTCATCACTAATCTTTAATCACTAATATTCCATCACTAATGTTTCATCACTAATTATCCATCACTAATTTTCCGTCAATCACTAATGTTTAATCACTAATGTATTCTCACTAATTTTCCATCACTAACCTTTTATTACTAATCTTTAATAACTAATCTTTTAATCACTAATTTTTAAACACTACTCTTTAATCACTAATTTTTAATCACTAATTTTCCATCAGTAACTTTTCATCACTAATCTTTAATCACTAATCTTTAATCACTAATCTTTAATCACTAATCTTTAATCGCTTATCTATAATCGCTCATCTTTAATCACTCATCTTTAATCTCTAATCTTTAATCACCAATCTGTAATCACAAATTTTCCATCACTAAACTTTAATCACTAAACGTAAATCACTAATTTTAAATTACTAATTTTTAATCACTAACATTTAATTACCAATTTTCCATCACTAACCTTTCATTACTAATCTTTAATAACTAATTTTTAATCACTAATCTTTAATCACTAATTTTGTCATCACTAGTCGTTAATCACTAATTTTTCATCACTAATATTTCATCACTAATTTTCCATCACTAATATTCCGTCAATCACTAATGTTTAATCACTAAAGTTTAATCACTAATTTTCCATCAATAACCTTTTATTACTAATCTTTAATCACTAATTTTCCATCACTAATATTTCATCACTAATATTTCATCACTAATTTTCCATCACTAATTTTCCATCACTAATTTTTAATCACTAATTTTCCATCAGTAACTTTCCATCACTAATCTTTAATCACTAATCTTTAATCACTAATCTTTAATCGCTAATCTGTAATCGCTCATCTCTAATCGCTCATCTTTAATCTCTAATCTTTAATCACCAATCTGTAAACACTAATTTTCCATCACTAATTTTCAATCACTAATTTTCCATCACTAATATTTCATCACTAATTTTCCATCACTAATTTTCCATCACTAATTTTCCATCACTAATTTTTAATTACTAATTTTCTATCACTAATTTTCCATCACTAATTTTCCATCGCTAATCTATAATCGCTCATCTTTAATCACTCATCTTTAATCTCTAATCTTTAATCATCAATCTGTAATCACAAACTTTCCATCACTAAACTTTAATCATTAATCGTAAATCACTAATTTTAAATTACTAATTTTTAATCACTAACGTTTAATCACTAATTTTCCATCACTAACCTTTCATTACTAATCTTTAATAACTAATTTTTAATCACTAATCTTTAATCACTAATTTTGTCATCACTAATCTTTAATCACTAATTTTCCATCACTAATATTTCATCACTAATTTTCCATCACTAATTTTCCATCACTAATTTTCCATCACTAATATTACATCACTAATTTTCCATCGCTAATTTTTAATCACTAATTTTCCATCAGTAACTTTCAAATCACTAATCTTTAATCACTAATCTATAATCGCTCATCTTTAATCGCTCGTCTTTAATCTCTAATCTTTAATCACCAATCTGTAATCACAAATTTTCCATCACTAAACTTTAATCACTAATCGTAAATAACTATTTTTAAATTACTAATTTTTAATCACTAACGTTTAATCACTAATTTTCCATCACTAATCTTTCATTACTAATCTTTAATAACTAATTTTTAATCACTAATCTTTAATCACTAATTTTGTCATCACTAATCTTTAATCAGTAATTTTCCATCACTAATATTTCATCACTAATTTTCCATAACTAATTTTCCGTCAATCACTAATGTTTAATCACTAATGTTTAATCACTAATTTTTCATCACTAACCTATTACTATTACTAATCTTGAATAACTAATCTTTTAATCACTAATTTTTAAACACTACTCTTTAATCATTAATCTTTAATCACTAATTTTCCATCACTAATTTTCCATCAGTAACTTTCCATCACTAATCTTTAATCACTAATCTTTAATCACTATTCTTTAATCGCTAATCTATAATCGCTCATCTCTAATCGCTCATCTTTAATCTCTAATCTTTAATCACCAATCTGTAATCACAAATTTTCTATCACTAAACTTTAATCACTAAACGTAAATTACTAATTTTAAATTACTAATTTTTAATCACTAACGTTTAACCACTAATTTTCCATCACTAACCTTTCATTACTAATTTTTAATCACTAATTTTCCATCAGTAACTTTCCATCACTAATCTTTAATCACTAATTTTCCATCACTAATATTTCATCACTAATTTTCCATCACTAATTTTCCATCACTAATTTTCCATCACTATTTTTTAATCACTAATTTTCCATCAGTAACTATCCATCACTAATCTTTAGTCTCTAATCGCTAATTTTAAATCGCTCATCTTTAATCGCTCATCTTTAATCTCTAAACTTTAATCACCAATCTGTAATCACAAATTTTCCATCACTAAACTTTAATCACTAATCGTAAATCACTAATTTTAAATTACTAATTTTTAATCACTAACGTTTAAACACCAATTATTCATCACTAACCTTTCATTACTATTCTTTAATAACTAATTTTTAATCACTAATCTTTAATCACTTATTTTGGCATCACTAATCCTTAATCACTAATTTTCCATCACTAATATTTCATCACTAATTTTCCATCACTAATTTTCCGTCAATCACTAATGTTTAATCACTAATGTTTAATCACTAATTTTCCATCATTAATCTTTAATCACTAATTTTCCATCACTAATTTTCCATCAGTAACTTTCCATCACTAATCTTAAATCACTAATCTCTAATCGCTAATCTATAATCGCTCATCTTTAATCGCTCATCTTTAATCTCTAATCTTTACTCACCAATTTGTAATCACAAATTTTCCATCACTAAACTTTAATCACTAATCGTAAATCACTAATTTTAAATTACTAATTTTTAATCACTAACGTTTAAGCACTAATTATCCATCACTAACCTTTCATTACTAATCTTTAATAACTAATTTTTAATCACTAATCTTTAATCACTAATTTTGTCATCACTAATCTTTAATCACTAATTTTCCATCACTAATATTTCATCACTAATTTTGCATCACTAATTTGCCGTCAATCACTAATGTTTAATCACTAATGTATAATCACTAATTTTCCATCACTAACCTTTTATTACTAATCTTTCATAACTGATCTTTTAATCACTAATTTTTAAACACTACTCTTTAATCACTAATTTTTAATCACTAAATTTCCATCAGTAACTTTTCATCACTAATCTTTAATCACTAATCTTTAATCACTAATCTTTAATCGCCAATCTATAATCGCTCATCTTTAATCACTCATCTTTAATCTCTTACCTTTAATCACCAATCTGTAAACACAAATTTTCCATCACTAAACTTTAATCACTAATCGTAAATCACTAATTTTAAATTACTAATTTTTAATCACTAACGTTTAATCACTAATTTTCCATCACTAACCTTTCATTACTAATCTTTAATAACTAATTTTTAATCACTAATTTTTAATCACTAATTTTGTCATCACTAATGTTTAATCACTAATTTTCCATCACTAATATTTCATCATTAATTTTCCATCACTAATTTTCCATCAGTAACTTTCCATCACTAATCTTTAATCACTAATCTTTAATCACTAATCTCTAATCGCTAATCTATAATCGCTCATCTTTAATCGCTCATCTTTAATCTCTAATCTTTAATCACCAATCTGTAATCACAAATTTTCCATCACTAAACTTTAATCACTAATCGTAAATCACTAATTTTAAATTACTAATTTTTAATCACTAACGTTTAAGCACTAATTATCCATCACTAACCATTCATTACTAATCTTTAATAACTAATGTTTAATCACTAATATTTAATAACTAATTTTGTCATCACTAATCTTTAATCACTAATTTTCCATCACTAATATTTCATCACTAATTTTGCATCACTAATTTTCCGTCAATCACTAATGTTTAATCACTAATGTATAATCACTAATTTTCCATCACTAACCTTTTATTACTAATCTTTCATAACTGATCTTTTAATCACTAATTTTTAAAAACTACTCTTTAATCACTAATTTTTAATCACTAAATTTACATCAGTAACTTTTCATCACTAATCTTTAATCACTAATCTTTAATCACTAATCTTTAATCGCTAATCTATAATCGCTCATCTTTAATCACTAATCTTTAATCGCTAATCTATAATCGCTCATCTTTAATCACTCATCTTTAATCTCTTACCTTTAATCACCAATCTGTAAACACAAATTTTCCATCACTAAACTTTAATCACTAATCGTAAATCACTAATTTTAAATTATTAATTTTTAATCACTAACGTTTAATCACTAATTTTCCATCACTAACCTTTCATTACTAATCTTTAATAACTAATTTTTAATCACTAATTTTTAATCACTAATTTTGTCATCACTAATGTTTAATCACTAATTTTCCATCACTAATATTTCATCACTAATTTTCCATCACTAATTTTCCATCACCAATTTTCCATCACCATTTTCCATCACTAATTTTCCATCACTAATTTTTAATCACTAATTTTCCATAAGTAACTTTCCATCACTAATCTTTAATCACTAATTTTCCATCACTAATATTTCATCACTAATTTTCCATCACTAATTTTCCGTCAATCACTAATGTTTAATCACTAATGTTTAATCACTAATTTTCCATCACTAACCTTTCATTACTAATCTTTAATAACTAATTTTTAATCACTAATCTTTAATTACTAATCTTTAATCACTAATTTTCCATCACTAATTTTCCATCATTAATTTTTAATCACTAATTTTCCATCACAAATTTTCCATCAGTAACTTTCTATCACTAATCTTTAATTACTAATTTTCCATCACTAATATTTCATCACTAATTTTCCATCACTAATTTTCCATCACTAATTTTCCATCACTAATTTTTAATCACTAATTTTCCATCAGTAACTTTCCATTACTAATCTTTAATCACTAATTTTCCATCACTAATATTTCATCACTAATTTTCCATCACTAATTTTCCATCACTAATTTTTAATCACTAATTTTCCATCAGTAACTTTCCATCACTAATCTTTAAACTTTAATCGTTACTCTTTAATCTTTAAACGCTAATCTTTAATGACTAATCTTTCATCACTAATCTTTAATAACTAATCTTTAATCACTAATTTTTAATCACTAATCTTTAATCGCTAATTTTTAATAGCTAATTTTAAATCACTAATTTTTCATCACTAATTTTTAATAAGTAATTATAAATCAATAATTTTTAATAAATAATCTTAAATCACTAAATTTAAATTACTAATTATTGATCACTAATGTTTAATCACTAATGTTTAATCACTAATTTTCCATCACTAACCTTTTATTACTAATCTTTATTAACTAATCTTTTAATCACTAATTTTTAAACACTACTCTTTAATCATTAATCTTTAATCACTAATTTTCTAACACTATTTTTCCATCACTAATTTTTAATCACTAATTTTCCATCAGTAACTTTCCATCACTAATTTTTAATCACTAATCTTTAATCGCTAATCTATAATCGCTCATCTTTAATCGCTCATCTTTAATCTCTAATCTTTAATCACCAATCTGTAATCACAAATTTTCCATCACTAAACTTTAATCACTAATCGTAAATCGCTAATTTTAAATTACTAATTTTTAATCACTAACGTTTAATCACTAATTTACCATCACTAACCTTTCATTACTAATCTTTAATAACTAATTTTTAATCACTAATCTTTAATCACTAATTTTGTCATCACTAATCTTTAATCACTAATTTTCCATCACTAATATTTTATCACTAATTTTCCATCACTAATTTTCCATCACTAATTTTCCATCACTAATTTGCCATCACTAATTTTTAATCACTAATATTCCATCAGTAACTTTCCATCACTAATCTTTAATCACTAATCTTTAATCGCTAATATATAATCGCTAATCGATAATCGCTCATCTTTAATCGCTCATCTTTAATCTCTAATCTTTAATCACCAATCTGTAATCACAAATTTTCCATCACTAAACTTTAATCACTAAACGTAAATCACTAATTATAAATTACTAATTTTTAATCACTAACATTTAATCACCAATTTTCCATCACTAACCTTTCATTGCTAATCTTTAATAACTAATTTTTAATCACTAATCTTTAATCACTAATTTTGTCTTCACTAATCTTTAATCACTAATTTTCCATCACTAATATTTCATCACTAATTTTCCATCACTAACCTTTTATTACTAATCTTTAATAACTAATCTTTTAATCACTAATTTTTAAACACTACTCTTTAATCACTAATTTTTAATCACTAATTTTCCATCAGTAACTTTTTATCACTAATCTTTAATCACTATTCTTTAATCGCTAATCTATAATCGCTCATCTTTAATCACTCATCTTTAATCTCTAATCTTTAATCACCAATCTGTAATCACAAATTTTCCATCACTAATATTTCATCACTAATTTTCCATCACTAATATTTCATCACTAATTTTCCATCACTAATTTTCCATCACTAATTTTCCATCACTAATTTTTAATCACTAATTTTCCATCAGTAACTTTCCATCACTAATCTTTAAACTTTAATCTTTAATCTTTAATCTTTAAACACTAATCTTTAATGACTAATCTTTCATCACTAATCTTTAATAACTAATCTTTAATAACTAATCTTTAATCACTAATTTTTAATCACTAATCTTTAATCGCTAGTCTTTAATTGCTAATTTTCAATCACTAATTTTTCATCACTAATTTTTAATAAATAATCTTAAATCAATAATTTTAAATTACTAACCTTTTATTACTAAACTTTAATAACTAATCTTTTAATCACTAATTTTCCATCACTATTTTTCCATCACTAATTTTTAATCACTATTTTTCCAGCAGTAACTTTCCATCACTAATCTTTAATCACTAATCTTTAATCGCTAATCTATAATCGCTCATCTGTAATCGCTCATCTTTAATCACTAATCTTTAATCACCAATCAGTAATCACAAATTTTCCATCACTAAACTTTAATCACTAATCGTAAATCACAAATTTTAAATTACTAATTTTTAATCACTAACGTTTAATCACTAATTTTCCATCACTAACCTTTCATTACTAATCTTTAATAACTAATTTTTAATTACTAATCTCTAATCGCTAATCTATAATCGCTCATCTTTAATCGCTCATCTTTAATCTCTAATCTTTAATCACCAATCTGTAATCACAAATTTTCCATCACTAAACTTTAATCACTAATCGTAAATCACTAATTTTAAATTACTAATTTTTAATCACCAACGTTTAAGCACTAATTATCCATCACTAACCTTTCATTACTAATCTTTAATAACTAATTTTTAATCACTAATCTTTAATCACTAATTTTGTCATCACTAATCTTTAATCACTAATTTTCCATCACTAATATTTCATCACTAATTTTGCATCACTAATTTGCCGTCAATCACTAATGTTTAATCACTAATGTATAATCACTAATTTTCCATCACTAACCTTTTATTACTAATCTTTCATAACTGATATTTTAATCACTAATTTTTAAACACTACTCTTTAATCACTAATTTTTAATCACTAAATTTCCATCAGTAACTTTTCATCACTAATCTTTAATCACTAATCTTTAATCACTAATCTTTAATCGCCAATCTATAATCGCTCATCTTTAATCACTCATCTTTAATCTCTTACCTTTAATCACCAATCTGTAAACACAAATTTTCCATCACTAAACTTTAATCACTAATCGAAAATCACTAATTTTAAATTACTAATTTTTAATCACTAACGTTTAATCACTAATTTTCCATCACTAACCTTTCATTACTAATCTTTAATAACTAATTTTTAATCACTAATTTTTAATCACTAATTTTGTCATCACTAATGTTTAATCACTAATTTTCCATCACTAATATTTCATCACTAATTTTCCATCACTAATTTTCCATCAGTAACTTTCCATCACTAATCTTTAATCACTAATCTTTAATCACTAATCTCTAATCGCTAATCTATAATCGCTCATCTTTAATCGCTCATCTTTAATCTCTAATCTTTAATCACCAATCTGTAATCACAAATTTTCCATCACTAAACTTTAATCACTAATCGTAAATCACTAATTTTAAATTACTAATTTTTAATCACTAACGTTTAAGCACTAATTATCCATCACTAACCTTTCATTACTAATCTTTAATAACTAATTTTTAATCACTAATCTTTAATAACTAATTTTGTCATCACTAATCTTTAATCACTAATTTTCCATCACTAATATTTCATCACTAATTTTGCATCACTAATTTTCCGTCAATCACTAATGTTTAATCACTAATGTATAATCACTAATTTTCCATCACTAACCATTTATTACTAATCTTTCATAACTGATCTTTTAATCACTAATTTTTAAACACTACTCTTTAATCACTAATTTTTAATCACTAAATTTCCATCAGTAACTTTTCATCACTAATCTTTAATCACTAATCTTTAATCACTAATCTTTAATCGCTAATCTATAATCGCTCATCTTTAATCACTAATCTTTAATCGCTAATCTATAATCGCTCATCTTTAATCACTCATCTTTAATCTCTTACCTTTAATCACCAATCTGTAAACACAAATTTTCCATCACTAAACTTTAATCACTAATCGTAAATCACTAATTTTAAATTACTAATTTTTAATCACTAACGTTTAATCACTAATTTTTCATCACTAACCTTTCATTACTAATCTTTAATAACTAATTTTTAATCACTAATTTTTAATCACTAATTTTGTCATCACTAATGATTAATCACTAATTTTCCATCACTAATATTTCATCACTAATTTTCCATCACTAATATTTCATCACTAATTTTCCATCACTAATTTTCCGTCAATCACTAATGTTTAATCACTAATGTTTAATCACTAATTTTCCATCACTAACCTTTCATTACTAATTTTTAATAACTAATTTTTAATCACTAATCTTTAATTACTAATCTTTAATCACTAATTTTCCATCACTAATTTTCCATCATTAACCTTAAATCACTAATTTTCCATCACAAATTTTCCATCAGTAACTTTCTATCACTAATCTTTAATTACTAATTTTCCATCACTAATATTTCATCACTAATTTTCCATCACTAATTTTCCATCACTAATTTTTAATCACTAATTTTCCATCAGTAACTTTCCATTACTAATCTTTAATCACTAATTTTCCATCACTAATATTTTATCACTAATTTTCCATTACTAATTTTCCATCACTAATTTTTAATCACTAATTTTCCATCAGTAACTTTCCATCACTAATCTTTAAACTTTAATCGTTAATCTTTAATCTTTAAACGCTAATCTTTAATGACTAATCTTTCATCACTAATCTTTAATAACTAATCTTTAATCACTAATTTTTAATCACTAATCTTTAATCGCTAATTTTTAATAGCTAATTTTAAATCACTAATTTTTCATCACTAATTTTTAATAAGTAATTATAAATCAATAATTTTTAATAAATAATCTTAAATCACTAAATTTAAATTACTAATTATTGATCACTAATGTTTAATCACTAATGTTTAATCACTAATTTTCCATCACTAACCTTTTATTACTAATCTTTATTAACTAATCTTTTAATCACTAATTTTTAAACACTACTCTTTAATCATTAATCTTTAATCACTAATTTTCTATCACTATTTTTCCATCACTAATTTTTAATCACTAATTTTCAATCAATAACTTTCCATCACTAATTTTTAATCACTAATCTTTAATCGCTAATCTATAATCGCTCATCTTTAATCGCTCATCTTTAATCTCTAATCTTTAATCACCAATCTGTAATCACAAATTTTCCATCACTAAACTTTAATCACTAATCGTAAATCACTAATTTTAAATTACTAATTTTTAATCACTAACGTTTAATCACTAATTTTCCATCACTAACCTTTCATTACTAATCTTTAATAACTAATTTTTAATCACTAATCTTTAATCACTAATTTTGTCATCACTAATCTTTAATCACTAATTTTCCATCACTAATATTTTATCACTAATTTTCCATCACTAATTTTCTATCACTAATTTTCCATCACTAATTTGCCATCACTAATTTTTAATCACTAATATTCCATCAGTAACTTTCCATCACTAATCTTTAATCACTAATCTTTAATCGCTAATATATAATCGCTAATCGATAATCGCTCATCTTTAATCGCTCATCTTTAATCTCTAATCTTTAATCACCAATCTGTAATCACAAATTTTCCATCACTAAACTTTAATCACTAAACGTAAATCACTAATTATAAATTACTAATTTTTAATCACTAACATTTAATCACCAATTTTCCATCACTAACCTTTCATTGCTAATCTTTAATTACTAATTTTTAATCACTAATCTTTAATCACTAATTTTGTCTTCACTAATCTTTAATCACTAATTTTCCATCACTAATATTTCAACACTAATTTTCCATCACTAATTTTCCGTCAATCACTAATGTTTAATCACTAATGTTTAATCACTAATTTTCCATCACTAACCTTTTATTACTAATCTTTAATAACTAGACTTTTAATCACTAATTTTTAAACACTACTCTTTAATCACTAATTTTTAATCACTAATTTTCCATCAGTAACTTTTCATCACTAATCTTTAATCACTATTCTTTAATCGCTAATCTATAATCGCTCATCTTTAATCACTCATCTTTAATCTCTAATCTTTAATCACCAATCTGTAATCACAAATTTTCCATCACTAATATTTCATCACTAATTTTCCATCACTAATATTTCATCACTAATTTTCCATCACTAATTTTCCATCACTAATTTTCCATCACTAATTTTTAATCACTAATTTTCCATCAGTAACTTTCCATCACTAATCTTTAATCTTTAATCTTTAAACACTAATCTTTAATGACTAATCTTTCATCACTAATCTTTAATAACTAATCTTTAATAACTAATCTTTAATCACTAATTTTTAATCACTAATCTTTAATCGCTAGTCTTTAATTGCTAATTTTAAATCACTAATTTTTCATCACTAATTTTTAATAAATAATCTTAAATCAATAATTTTAAATTACTAACCTTTTATTACTAAACTTTAATAACTAATCTTTTAATCACTAATTTTTAAACACTACTCTTTAATCATTAATCTTTAATCACTAATTTTCCATCACTATTTTTCCATCACTAATTTTTAATCACTATTTTTCCATCAGTAACTTTCCATCACTAATCTTTAATCACTAATCTTTAATCGCTAATCTATAATCGCTCATCTGTAATCGCTCATCTTTAATCTCTAATCTTTAATCACCAATCTGTAATCACAAATTTTCCATCACTAAACTTTAATCACTAATCGTAAATCACAAATTTTAAATTATTAATTTTTAATCACTAACGTTTAATCACTAATTTTCCATCACTAACCTTTCATTACTAATCTTTAATAACTAATTTTTAATCACTAATCTTTAATCATTAATTTTGTCATCACTAATCTTTAATCACTAATTTTGTCATCACTAATCTTTAATCACTAATTTTCCATCACTAATATTGCATCACTAATTTTCCATCACTAATTTTCCTTCACTAATTTTCCGTCAATCACTAATGTTTAATCACTAATGTTTAATCACTAATTTTCCATCACTAACCTTTTATTACTAATCTTTAATAACTAATCTTTTAATCAAAAATTTTTAAACACTACTCTTTAATCATTAATCCTTAATCACTAATTTTCCATCACTAACCTTTTATTACTAATCTTTAATAACTAATCTTTTAATCACTAATTTTTAAACACTACTCTTTAATCATTAATCTTTAATCACTAATTTTCCATCACTAATTTTCCATCACTAATTTTTAATCACTAATTTTCCATCAGTAACGTTCCAACACTAATATTTAATCACTAATCTTTAATCGCTAATCTATAATCGCTCATCTTTAATCGCTCATTTTTAATCTCTAATCTTTAATCACCAATCTGTAATCACAAATTTTTAATCACTAATTTTCCATCAGTAACTTTCCATCACTAACCTTTAATCATTAATCTTTAATCGCTAATCTATAATCGCTCATCTTTAATCGCTCATCTTTAATCTCTAATCTTTAATCACCAATCTGTAATCACAAATTTTCCATCACTAAACTTTAATCACTAATCGTAAATCACTAATTTTAAATTACTAATGTTTAATCACTAACGTTTAATCACTAATTTTCCATCACTAACCTTTCATTACTAATCTTTAATAACTAATTTTTAATCACTAATTTTAATCAGTAATTTTGTCATCACTAATATTTAATCACTAATTTTGTCATCACTAGTCTTTAATCACTAATTTTCCATTACTAATATTTCATCACTAATTTTCCATCACTAATTTTCCGTCAATCACTAATGTTTAATAACTAATTTTCCATCACTAACCTTTTATTACTAATCTTTAATCACTAATTTTGTGTGTAAAATATCTCTAATATTTCATCACTAATATTTCATCACTAATTTTCCATCACTAATTTTCCATCACTAATTTTTAATCACTAATTTTCCATCATTAACCTTTCATTACTAATCTTTAATACCTAATTTCTAATCACTAATCTTTAATTACTAATCTTTAATCACTAATTTTCCATCACTAATTTTCCATCATTAATCTTTAATCACTAATTTTCCATCACTAATTTTCCATCAGTAACTTTCCATCACTAATCTTTAATCACTAATCTTCAATCACTAATCTCTAATCGCTAATCTATAATCGCTCATCTTTAATCGCTCATCTTTAATCTCTAATCTTTAATCACCAATCTGTAATCACAAATTTTCCATCACTAAACTTTAATCACTAATCGTAAATCACTAATTTTAAATTACTAATTTTTAATCACTAACGTTTAATCACTAATTATCCATCACTAACCTTTCATTACTAATCTTTAATAACTAATTTTTAATCACTAATCTTTAATCACTAATTTTGTCATCACTAATCTTTAATCACTAATTTCCCATCACTAATATTTCATCACTAATTTTCCATCACTAATTTTCCGTCAATCACTAATGTTTAATCACTAATGTATAATCACTAATTTTCCATCACTAACCTTTTGTTACTAATCTTTAATAACTAATCTTTTAATCACTAATTTTTAAACACTACTCTTTAATCACTAATTTTTAATCACTAAATTTCCATCAGTAACTTTTCATCACTAATCTTTAATCACTAATTTTCCATCCCTAATATTTCATCACTAATTTTCCATCACTAATTTTCAATCACTAATTTTCCATCACTAATTTTTAATTACTAATTTTCCATCAGTAACTTTCAAATCACTAATCTTTATTCACTAATCTTTAATCGCTAATATATAATTGCTAATCGATAATCGCTCATCTTTAAACGCTCATCTTTAATCTCTAATCTTTAATCACCAATCTGTAATCACAAATTTTCCATCACTAAACTTTAATCACTAATCGTAAATTACTAATTTTAAATTACTAATTTTTAATCACTAACGTTTAATCACTAATTTTCCATCACTAACCTTTCATTACTAATCTTTAATAACTAATTTTTAATCACTAATCTTTAATCACTAATTTTGTCATCACTAATATTTAATCACTAATTTTCCATCACTAATATTTCATCACTAATTTTCCATCACTAATTTTCCGTCAATCACTAATGTTTAATCACTAATGTTTAATCACTAATTTTCCATCACTAACCTTTTATTACTAATCTTTAATAACTAATCTTTTAATCACTAATTTTTAAACACTACTCTTTAATCATTAATCTTTAATTACTAATTTTCCATCACTAATTTTCTATCAGTAACTTTCCATCACTAATCTTTAATCACTAATCTTTAATCACTAATCTCTAATCGCTAATCTATAATCGCTCATCTTTAAACGCTCATCTTTAATCTCTAATCTTTAATCACCAATCTGTAATCACAAATTTTCCATCACTAAACTTTAATCACTAATCGTAAATAACTAATTTTAAATTACTAATTTTTAATCACTAACGTTTAATCACTAATTATCCATCACTAACCTTTCATTACTAATCTTTAATAACTAATTTTTAATCACTAATCTTTAATCACTAATTTTGTCATCACTAATCTTTAATCACTAATTTTCCATCACTAATATTTCATCACTAATTTTCTATCACTAATTTTCCGTCAATCACTAATGTTTAATCACTAATGTTTTATCACTAATTTTCCATCACTAACCTTTTATTACTAATCTTTAATAACTAATCTTTTAATCACTAATTTTTAAACACTACTCTTTAATCACTAATTTTTAATCACTAATTTTCCATCAGTAACTTTTCATCACTAACCTTTAATCACTAATCTTTAATCACTAATCTTTAATCACTAATCTTTAATCACTAATCTTTAATCGCTAATCTATAATCGCTCATCTTTAATCGCTCATCTTTAATCTCTAATCTTTAATCACCAATCTGTAATCACAAATTTTCCATCACTAAACTTTAATCACTAATCGTAAATCACTAATTTTAAATTACTAATTTTTAATCACTAACGTTTAATCACTAACCTTTCATTACTAATCTTTAATAACTAATTTTTAATCACTAATCTTTAATCACTAATTTTGTCATCACTAATCTTTAATCACTAATTTTCCTTCACTAATATTTCATCACTAATTTTCCATCACTAATTTTCCGTCAATCACTAATGTTTAATCACTAATGTATAATCACTAATTTTCCATCACTAACCTTTTATTACTAAACTTTAATAACTAATCTTTTAATCACTAATTTTTAAACACTACTCTTTAATCACTAATTTTTAATCACTAATTTTCCATCAGTAACTTTTCATCACTAATCTTTAATCACTAATCGTAAATCACTAATTTTAAATTACTAATCTTTAATCACTAACGTTTAATCACTAATTATCCATCACTAACCTTTCATTACTAATCTTTAATAACTAATTTTTAATCACTAATTTTCCATGACTAATTTTCCATCACTAATTTTCCATCACTAATTTTCCATCACTAATTTTCCATCACTAATTTTCTATCACTAATTTTTATTCACTAATTTTCCATCAGTAACTTTCCATCACTAATCTTTAATCACTAATTTTCTATCACTAATATTTCATCACTAATTTTCCATCACTAATTTTCCTTCACTAATTTTCCATCACTAATTTTTAATTACTAATTTTCCATCAGTAACTTTCAAATCACTAATCTTTAATCACTAATCTTTAATCGCTAATATATAATTGCTAATCGATAATCGCTCATCTTTAATCGCTCATCTTTAATCTCTAATCTTTAATCACCAATCTGTAATCACAAATTTTCCATCACTAAACTTTAATCACTAATCGTAAATTACTAATTTTAAATTACTAATTTTTAAACACTACTCTTTAATCACTAATTTTTAATCACTAATTTTCCATCAGTAACTTTTCATCACTAATCTTTAATCACTAAACTTTAATCACTAATCGTAAATCACTAATTTTTAATCACTAATCTATAATCACTAATTTTGTCATCACTAATCTTTAATCACTAATTTTCCATCACTAATATTTCATCAATAATTTTCCATCACTAATTTTCCATCACTAATTTTCCATCACTAATTTTCCATCACTAATTGTCTATCACTAATGTTTAATCACTAATTTACCATCAGTAACTTTCCATCACTACTCTTTAATCACTAATTTTCCATCACTAATATTTCATCACTAATTTTCCATCACTAATTTTCCATCACTTATTTTCCATCACTAATTTTTAATTACTAATTTTCCATCAGTAACTTTCCATCACTAATCTTTAATCACTATTCTTTAATCGCTAATATATAATCGCTAATATATAATCGCTAATCGATAATCGCTCATCTTTAATCGCTCATCTTTAATCTCTAATCTTTAATCACCAATCTGTAATCACAAAATTTCCATCACTAAACTTTAATCACTAAACGTAAATCACTAATTTTAAATTACTAATTTTTAATCACTAACATTTAATCACCAATTTTCCATCACTAACCTTTCATTACTAATCTTTAATATCTAATTTTTAATCACTAATTTTGTCATCACTAATCGTAAATCACTAATTTTAAATTACAAATTTTTAATCACTAACGTTTAATCACTAATTATCCATCACTAACCTTTCATTACTAATCTTTAATAACTAATTTTTAATCACTAATCTTTAATCACTAATTTTGTCATCACTAATCTTTAATCACTAATTTTCCATCACTAATATTTCATCACTAATTTTCCATCACTAATTTTCCTTCACTAATTTTCCATCACTAATTTTTAATTACTAATTTTCCATCAGTAACTTTCAAATCACTAATCTTTAATCACTAATCTTTAATCGCTAATATATAATTGCTAATCGATAATCGCTCATCTTTAATCGCTCATCTTTAATCTCTAATCTTTAATCACCAATCTGTAATCACAAATTTTCCATCACTAAACTTTAATCTCTAATCGTAAATTACTAATTTTAAATTACTAAGTTTTAAACACTACTCTTTATTCACTAATTTTTAATCACTAATTTTCCATCAGTAACTTTTCATCACTAATCTTTAATCACTAAACTTTAATCACTAATCGTAAATCACTAATTTTTAATCACTAATCTATAATCACTAATTTTGTCATCACTAATCTTGAATCACTAATTTTCCATCACTAATATTTCATCAATAATTTTCCATCACTAATTTTCCATCACTAATTTTCCATCACTAATTTTCCATCACTAATTGTCTATCACTAATTTTTAATCACTAATTTTCCATCAGTAACTTTCCATCACTACTCTTTAATCACTAATTTTCCATCACTAATATTTCATCACTAATTTTCCATCACTAATTTTCCATCACTTATTTTCCATCACTAATTTTTAATTACTAATTTTCCATCAGTAACTTTCCATCACTAATCTTTAATCACTATTCTTTAATCGCTAATATATAATCGCTAATCGATAATCGCTCATTTTTAATCGCTCATCTTTAATCTCTAATCTTTAATCACCAATCTGTAATCACAAATTTTCCATCACTAAACTTTAATCACTAAACGTAAATCACTAATTTTAAATTACTAATTTTTAATCACTAACATTTAATCACCAATTTTCCATCACTAACCTTTCATTACTAATCTTTAATATCTAATTTTTAATCACTAATTTTGACATCACTAATCGTAAATCACTAATTTTAAATTACAAATTTTTAATCACTAACGTTTAATCACTAATTATCCATCACTAACCTTTCATTACTAATCTTTAATAACTAATTTTTAATCACTAATCTTTAATCACTAATTTTGTCATCACTAATCTTTAATCACTAATTTTCCATCACTAATATTTCATCACTAATTTTCTATCACTAATTTTCCGTCAATCACTAATGTTTAATCACTAATGTTTTATCACTAATTTTCCATCACTAACCTTTTATTACTAATCTTTAATAACTAATCTTTTAATCACTAATTTTTAAACACTACTCTTTAATCACTAATTTTTAATCACTAATTTTCCATCAGTAACTTTTCATCACTAACCTTTAATCACTAATCTTTAATCACTAATCTTTAATCACTAATCTTTAATCGCTAATCTATAATCGCTCATCTTTAATCGTTCATCTTTAATCTCTAATCTTTAATCGCCAATCTGTAATCACAAATTTTCCATCACTAAACTTTAATCACTAATCGTAAATCACTAATTTTAAATTACTAATTTCTAATCACTAACGTTTAATCACTAATTATCCATCACTAACCTTTCATTACTAATCTTTAATAACTAATTTTTAATCACTAATCTTTAATCACTAATTTTGTCATCACTAATCTTTAATCACTAATTTTCCATCACTAATATTTCATCACTAATTTTCCATCACTAATTTTCCGTCAATCACTAATGTTTAATCACTAATGTATAATCACTAATTTTCCATCACTAACCTTTTATTACTAATCTTTAATAACTAATCTTTTAATCACTAATTTTTAAACACTACTCTTTAATCACTAATTTTTAATCACTAATTTTCCATCAGTAACTTTTCATCACTAATCTTTAATCACTAATCGTAAATCACTAATTTTAAATTACTAATCTTTAATCACTAACGTTTAATCACAAATTATCCATCACTAACCTTTCATTACTAATCTTTAATAACTAATTTTTAATCACTAATTTTCCATGACTAATTTTCCATCACTTATTTTTCCATCACTAATTTTCCATCACTAATTTTCCATCACTAATTTTCCATCACTAATTTTTAATCACTAATTTTCCATCAGTAACTTTCCATCACTAATCTTTAATCACTAATTTTCCATCACTAATATTTCATCACTAATTTTCCATCACTAAATTTCCATCACTTATTTTCCATCACTAATTTTTAATGACTAATTTTCCATCAGTAACTTTCCATCACTAATCTTTAATCACTATTCTTTAATCGCTAATATATAATCGCTAATCGATAATCGCTCATCTTTAATCGCTCATCTTTAATCTCTAATCTTTAATCACCAATCTGTAATCACAAATTTTCCATCACTAAACTTTAATCACTAAACGTAAATCACTAATTTTAAATTACTAATTTTTAATCACTAACATTTAATCACCAATTTTCCATCACTAACCTTTCATTACTAATCTTTAATATCTAATTTTTAATCACTAATTTTGTCATCACTAGTCTTTAATCACTAATTTTCTATCACTAATATTTCATCACTAATTTTCCATCACTAATTTTCCGTCAATCACTAATGTTTAATCACTAATGTTTCTTCACTAATTTTCCATCACTAATTTTCCATCACTAGTTTTTAATCACTAATTTTCCATCAGTAACTTTCCATCACTAATCTTTAATCACTAATCTTTAATCACTAATCTTTAATCGCTAATCTATAATCGCTCATCTCTAATCGCTCATCTCTAATCGCTCATCTTTAATCTCTAATCTTTAATCACCAATCTGTAATCACAAATTTTCCATCACTAAACTTTAATCACTAAACGTAAATCACTAATTTTAAATTACTAATTTTTAATCACTAACATTTAATTACCAATTTTCCATCACTAACCTTTCATTACTAATCTTTAATAACTAATTTTTAATCACTAATCTTTAATCACTAACTTTGTCATCACTAGTCTTTAATCACTAATTTTCCATCACTAATATTTCATCACTAATATTTCATCACTAATTTTCCATCACTAATTTTCCATCACTAATTTTTAATCACTAATTTTCCATCAGTAACTTTCCATCACTAATCTTTAATCACTAATCTTTAATCGCTAATCTATAATCGCTCATCTCTAATCGCTCATCTTTAATCTCTAATCTTTAATCACCAATCTGTAATCACAAATTTTCCATCACTAAACTTTAATCACTAAACGTAAATTACTAATTTTAAATTACTAATTTTTAATCACTAACGTTTAACCACTAATTTTCCATCACTAACCTTTCATTACTAATTTTTAATCACTAATTTTCCATCAGTAACTTTCCATCACTAATCTTTAATCACTAATTTTCCATCACTAATATTTCATCACTAATTTTCCATCACTAATTTTCCATCACTAATTTTCCATCACTATTTTTTAATCACTAATTTTCCATCACTAATATTTCATCACTAATTTTCCATCACTAATTTTCCGTCAATCACTAATGTTTAATCACTAATGTTTAATCACTAATGTTTAATCGCTAATTTTCCATCACTAACCTTTTATTACTAATCTTTAATAACTAATCTTTTAATAACTAATTTTTAAACACTACTCTTTAATCACTAATTTTCCATCAGTAACTTTTCAACCCTAATCTTTAATCACTAATCTTTAATCGCTAATCTATAATCGCTCATCTTTAATCACTCATCTTTAATCTCTAATCTTTAATCACCAATCTGTAATCACAAATTTTCCATCACTAATATTTCATCACTAATTTTCCATCACTAATATTTCATCACTAATTTTCCATCACTAATTTTCCATCACTAATTTTCCATCACTAATTTTTAATCACTAATTTTCCATCACTAATATTTCATCACTAATTTTCCATCACTAATTTTCCGTCAATCACTAATGTTTAATCACTAATGTTTAATCACTAATGTTTAATCGCTAATTTTCCATCACTAACCTTTTATTACTAATCTTTAATAACTAATCTTTTAATAACTAATTTTTAAACACTACTCTTTCATCACTAATTTTCCATCACTAATTTTCCGTCAATCTCTAATGTTTAATTACTAATGTATAATCACTAATTTTCCATCACTAACCTTTTATTACTAATCTTTAATAACTAATCTTTTAATCACCAATTATTAAACACTACTCTTTAATCACTAATTTTTAATCACTAATTTTCCATCAGTAACTTTTCATCACTAATCTTTAATCACTAATCGTAAATCACTAATTTTAAATTACTAATCTTTAATCACTAACGTTTAATCACTAATTATCCATCACTAACCTTTCATTACTAATCTTTAATAACTAATCTTTTAATCACCAATTATTAAACACTACTCTTTAATCACTAATTTTCCATCACTAATTTTCCATCACTAATTTTCCATCACTAATTTTCCATCACTAATTTTTAATCACTAATTTTCCATCAGTAACTTTCCATCACTAATCTTTAATCACTAATTTTCTATCACTAATATTTCATCACTAATTTTCCATCACTAATTTTCCTTCACTAATTTTCCATCACTAATTTTTAATTACTAATTTTCCATCAGTAACTTTCAAATCACTAATCTTTAATCACTAATCTTTAATCGCTAATATATAATTGCTAATCGATAATCGCTCATCTTTAATCGCTCATCTTTAATCTCTAATCTTTAATCACCAATCTGTAATCACAAATTTTCCATCACTAAACTTTAATCTCTAATCGTAAATTACTAATTTTAAATTACTAAGTTTTAAACACTACTCTTTATTCACTAATTTTTAATCACTAATTTTCCATCAGTAACTTTTCATCACTAATCTTTAATCACTAAACTTTAATCACTAATCGTAAATCACTAATTTTTAATCACTAATCTATAATCACTAATTTTGTCATCACTAATCTTGAATCACTAATTTTCCATCACTAATATTTCATCAATAATTTTCCATCACTAATTTTCCATCACTAATTTTCCATCACTAATTTTCCATCACTAATTGTCTATCACTAATTTTTAATCACTAATTTTCCATCAGTAACTTTCCATCACTACTCTTTAATCACTAATTTTCCATCACTAATATTTCATCACTAATTTTCCATCACTAATTTTCCATCACTTATTTTCCATCACTAATTTTTAATTACTAATTTTCCATCAGTAACTTTCCATCACTAATCTTTAATCACTATTCTTTAATCGCTAATATATAATCGCTAATCGATAATCGCTCATTTTTAATCGCTCATCTTTAATCTCTAATCTTTAATCACCAATCTGTAATCACAAATTTTCCATCACTAAACTTTAATCACTAATCTTTAATCACTAATCTTTAATCACTAATCTTTAATCGCTAATCTATAATCGCTCATCTTTAATCGCTCATCTTTAATCTCTAATCTTTAATCGCCAATCTGTAATCACAAATTTTCCATCACTAAACTTTAATCACTAATCGTAAATCACTAATTTTAAATTACTAATTTCTAATCACTAACGTTTAATCACTAATTATCCATCACTAACCTTTCATTACTAATCTTTAATAACTAATTTTTAATCACTAATCTTTAATCACTAATTTTGTCATCACTAATCTTTAATCACTAATTTTCCATCACTAATATTTCATCACTAATTTTCCATCACTAATTTTCCGTCAATCACTAATGTTTAATCACTAATGTATAATCACTAATTTTCCATCACTAACCTTTTATTACTAATCTTTAATAACTAATCTTTTAATCACTAATTTTTAAACACTACTCTTTAATCACTAATTTTTAATCACTAATTTTCCATCAGTAACTTTTCATCACTAATCTTTAATCACTAATCGTAAATCACTAATTTTAAATTACTAATCTTTAATCACTAACGTTTAATCACTAATTATCCATCACTAACCTTTCATTACTAATCTTTAATAACTAATTTTTAATCACTAATTTTCCATGACTAATTTTCCATCACTTATTTTTCCATCACTAATTTTCCATCACTAATTTTCCATCACTAATTTTCCATCACTAATTTTTAATCACTAATTTTCCATCAGTAACTTTCCATCACTAATCTTTAATCACTAATTTTCCATCACTAATATTTCATCACTAATTTTCCATCACTAAATTTCCATCACTTATTTTCCATCACTAATTTTTAATGACTAATTTTCCATCAGTAACTTTCCATCACTAATCTTTAATCACTATTCTTTAATCGCTAATATATAATCGCTAATCGATAATCGCTCATCTTTAATCGCTCATCTTTAATCTCTAATCTTTAATCACCAATCTGTAATCACAAATTTTCCATCACTAAACTTTAATCACTAAACGTAAATCACTAATTTTAAATTACTAATTTTTAATCACTAACATTTAATCACCAATTTTCCATCACTAACCTTTCATTACTAATCTTTAATATCTAATTTTTAATCACTAATTTTGTCATCACTAGTCTTTAATCACTAATTTTCTATCACTAATATTTCATCACTAATTTTCCATCACTAATTTTCCGTCAATCACTAATGTTTAATCACTAATGTTTCTTCACTAATTTTCCATCACTAATTTTCCATCACTAGTTTTTAATCACTAATTTTCCATCAGTAACTTTCCATCACTAATCTTTAATCACTAATCTTTAATCACTAATCTTTAATCGCTAATCTATAATCGCTCATCTCTAATCGCTCATCTCTAATCGCTCATCTTTAATCTCTAATCTTTAATCACCAATCTGTAATCACAAATTTTCCATCACTAAACTTTAATCACTAAACGTAAATCACTAATTTTAAATTACTAATTTTTAATCACTAACATTTAATTACCAATTTTCCATCACTAACCTTTCATTACTAATCTTTAATAACTAATTTTTAATCACTAATCTTTAATCACTAACTTTGTCATCACTAGTCTTTAATCACTAATTTTCCATCACTAATATTTCATCACTAATATTTCATCACTAATTTTCCATCACTAATTTTCCATCACTAATTTTTAATCACTAATTTTCCATCAGTAACTTTCCATCACTAATCTTTAATCACTAATCTTTAATCGCTAATCTATAATCGCTCATCTCTAATCGCTCATCTTTAATCTCTAATCTTTAATCACCAATCTGTAATCACAAATTTTCCATCACTAAACTTTAATCACTAAACGTAAATTACTAATTTTAAATTACTAATTTTTAATCACTAACGTTTAACCACTAATTTTCCATCACTAACCTTTCATTACTAATTTTTAATCACTAATTTTCCATCAGTAACTTTCCATCACTAATCTTTAATCACTAATTTTCCATCACTAATATTTCATCACTAATTTTCCATCACTAATTTTCCATCACTAATTTTCCATCACTATTTTTTAATCACTAATTTTCCATCACTAATATTTCATCACTAATTTTCCATCACTAATTTTCCGTCAATCACTAATGTTTAATCACTAATGTTTAATCACTAATGTTTAATCGCTAATTTTCCATCACTAACCTTTTATTACTAATCTTTAATAACTAATCTTTTAATAACTAATTTTTAAACACTACTCTTTAATCACTAATTTTCCATCAGTAACTTTTCAACCCTAATCTTTAATCACTAATCTTTAATCGCTAATCTATAATCGCTCATCTTTAATCACTCATCTTTAATCTCTAATCTTTAATCACCAATCTGTAATCACAAATTTTCCATCACTAATATTTCATCACTAATTTTCCATCACTAATATTTCATCACTAATTTTCCATCAGTAATTTTCCATCACTAATTTTCCATCACTAATTTTTAATCACTAATTTTCCATCAGTAACTTTCCATCACTAATCTTTAAACTTTAATCTTTAATCTTTAATCTTTAAACACTAATCTTTAATGACTAATCTTTCATCACTAATCTTTAATAACTAATCTTTAATAACTAATCTTTAATAACTAATCTTTATTCACTAATTTTTAATCACTAATCTTTAATCGCTAGTCTTTAATTGCTAATTTTAAATCACTAATTTTTCATCACTAATTTTTAATAAATAATCTTAAATCACTAATTTTAAATTACTAACCTTTTATTACTAAACTTTAATAACTAATCTTTTAATCACTAATTTTTAAACCCTACTCTTTAATCATTAATCTTTAATCACTAATTTTCCATCACTAATTTTCCATCACTAATTTTTAATCACTAATTTTCCATCACTAACCTTTCATTACTAATCTTTAATAACTAATTTTTAATCACTAATCTTTAATTACTAATCTTTAATCACTAATTTTCCATCACTAATTTTCCATCAATAATCTTTAATCACTAACTTTCCATCACTAATTTTCCATCAGTAACTTTCCATCACTAATCTTTAATCACTAATCTTTAATCACTAATCTCTAATCGCTAATCTATAATCGCTCATCTTTAATCGCTCATCTTTAATCTCTAATCTTTAATCACCAATCTGTAATCACAAATTTTCCTTCACTAAACTTTAATCACAAATCGTAAATCACTAATTTTAAATTACTAATTTTTAATCACTAACGTTTAATCACTAATTATCCATCACTAACCTTTCATTACTAATCTTTAATAACTAATTTTTAATCACTAATCTTTAATCACTAATTTTGTCATCACTAATCTTTAATCACTAATATTCCATCACTAATGTTTCATCACTAATTATCCATCACTAATTTTCCGTCAATCACTAATGTTTAATCACTAATGTTTAATCACTTATTTTCCATCACTAATTTTTAATCACTAATTTTCCATCACTAACCTTTCATTACTAATCTTTAATAACTAATTTTTAATCATTAATCTTTAATTACTAATCTTTAATCATTAATTTTCCATCACTGATTTTCCATCATTAATCTTTAATCACTAATTTTCCATCATTAATTTTCCATCAGTAACTTTCCATCACTAATCTTTAATCACTAATCTTTAATCACTAATCTCTAATCGCTAATCTATAATCGCTCATCTTTATTCGCTCATCTTTTATCTCTAATCTTTAATCACCAATCTGTAATCACAAATTTTCCATCACTAAACTTTAATCACTAATCGCAAATCACTAATTTTAAATTACTAATTTTTAATCACTAACGTTTAATCACTAATTATCCATCACTAACCTTTCATTACTAATCTTTAATCACTAATTTTGTCATCACTAATCTTTAATCACTAATTTTCCATCACTAATATTTCATCACTAATTTTCCATCACTAATTTTCCGTCAATCACTAATGTTTAATCACTAATGTATAATCACTAATTTTCCATCACTAACCTTTTATTACTAATCTTTAATAACTAATCTTTTAATCACTAATTTTTAAACACTACTCTTTAATCACTAATTTTTAATCACTAATTTTCCATCAGTAACTTTTCATCACTAATCTTTAATCACTAATCTGTAATCACTAATCTTTAATCACTAATTTTGTCATCACTAACCTTTCATTACTAATTTTTAATAACTAATTTTTAATCACTAATCTTTAATCACTAATTTTGTCATCACTAATCTTTAATCACTAATTTTCCATCACTAATATTTCATCACTAATTTTACATCACTAATTTTCCATCACTAATTTTCCATCACTAATTTTCCATCACTAATTTTCTATCACTAATTTTCCATTACTAATTTTCCATCACTAATTTTTAATCACTAATTTTCCATCAGTAACTTTCCATCACTAATCTTTAATCACTAATTTTCCATCACTAATATTTCATCACTAATTTTCCATCACTAATTTTCCATCACTAATTTTTAATTACTAATTTTCCATCAGTAACTTTCAAATCACTAATCTTTAATCACTAATCTTTTATCGCTAATATATAATCGTTAATCGATAATCGCTCATCTTTAATCGCTCGTCTTTAATCTCTAATCTTTAATCACCAATCTGTAATCACAAATTTTCCATCACTAAACTTTAATCACTAATCGTAAATTACTAATTTTAAATTACTAATTTTTAATCACTAACGTTTAATCACTAATTTTCCATCACTAACCTTTCATTACTAATCTTTAATAACTAATTTTTAATCACTAATCTTTAATCACTAATTTTGTCATCACTAATCTTTAATCACTAATTTCCCATCACGAATATTTCATCACTAATTTTCCATAACTAATTTTCCGTCAATCACTAATGTTTAATCACTAATGTTTAATCACTAATTTTCCATCACTAACCTTTTATTACTAATCTTTAATAACTAATCTTTTAATCACTAATTTTTAAACACTACTCTTTAATCATTAATCTTTAATCACTAATTTCCCATCACTAATTTTCCATCAGTAACTTTCCATCACTAATCTTTAATCACTAATTTTGTCATCACTAATCTTTAATCACTAATATTCCATCACTAATATTTCATCACTAATTTTCCATCACTAATTTTCCGTCAATCACTAATGTTTAATCACTAATGTTTAATCACTAATTTTCCATCACTAATTTTTAATCACTAATTTTCCATCACTAACCTTTCATTACTAATCTTTAATAACTAATTTTTAATCATTAATCTTTAATTACTAATCTTTAATCATTAATTTTCCATCACTAATTTTCCATCATTAATCTTTAATCACTAATTTTCCATCACTAATTTTCCATCAGTAACTTTCCATCACTAATCTTTAATTACTAATCTTTAATCACTAATCTCTAATCGCTAATCTATAATCGCTCATCTTTATTCGCTCATATTTTATCTCTAATCTTTAATCACCAATCTGTAATCACAAATTTTCCATCACTAAACTTTAATCACTAATCGGAAATCACTAATTTTAAATTACTAATTTTTAATCACTAACGTTTAATCACTAATTATCCATCACTAACCTTTCATTACTAATCTTTAATAACTAATTTTTAATCACTAATCTTTAATCACTAATTTTGTCATCACTAATCTTTAATCACTAATTTTCCATCACTAATATTTCATCACTAATTTTACATCACTAATTTTCCATCACTAATTTTCCATCACTAATTTTCAATCACTAATTTTTAATCACTAATTTTCCATCAGTAACTTTCCATCACTAATCTTTAATCACTAATTTTCCATCACTAATATTTCATCACTAATTTTCCATCACTAATTTTCCATCACTAATTTTCAATTACTAATTTTCCATCAGTAACTTTCAAATCACTAATCTTTAATCACTAATCTTTTATCGCTAATATATAATCGTTAATCGATAATCGCTCATCTTTAATCGCTCGTCTTTAGTCTCTAATCTTTAATCACCAATCTGTAATCACAAATTTTCCATCACTAAACTTTAATCACTAATCGTTAATTACTAATTTTAAATTACTAATTTTTAATCACTACCGTTTAATCACTAATTTTCCATCACTAACCTTTCATTACTAATCTTTAATAACTAATTTTTAATCACTAATCTTTAATCACTAATTTTGTCATCACTAATCTTTAATCACTAATTTCCCATCACTAATATTTCATCACTAATTTTCCATAACTAATTTTCCGTCAATCACTAATGTTTAATCACTAATGTTTAATCACTAATTTTCCATCACTAACCTTTTATTACTAATCTTTAATAACTAATCTTTTAATCACTAATTTTTAAACACTACTCTTTAATCATTAATCTTTAATCACTAATTTCCCATCACTAATTTTCCATCAGTAACTTTCCATCACTAATCTTTAATCACTAATTTTGTCATCACTAATCTTTAATCACTAATATTCCATCACTAATATTTCATCACTAATTTTCCATCACTAATTTTCCGTCAATCACTAATGTTTAATCACTAATGTTTAATCACTAATGTTTAATCACTAATTTTCCATCACTAATTTTTAATCACTAATTTTCCATCACTAACCTTTCATTACTAATCTTTAATAACTAATTTTTAATCAATAATCTTTAATCACTAATTTTCCATCACTAATTTTCCATCAGTAACTTTCCATCACTAATCTTGAATCACTAATCTTTAATCACTAATCTCTAATCGCTAATCTATAATCGCTCATCTTTATTCGCTCATATTTTATCTCTAATCTTTAATCACCAATCTGTAATCACAAATTTTCCATCACTAAACTTTAATCACTAATCGTAAATCACTAATTTTAAATTACTAATTTTTAATCACTAACGTTTAATCACTAATTATCCATCACTAACCTTTCATTACTAATCTTTAATAACTAATTTTTAATCACTAATCTTTAATCACTAATTTTGTCATCACTAATCTTTAATCACTAATTTTGTCATCACTAATCTTTAATCACTAATTTTACATCACTAATTTTCCATCACTAATTTTCCATCACTAATTTTCCATCACTAATTTTCTATCACTAATTTTCCATCACTAATTTTCCATCACTAATTTTTAATCACTAATTTTCCATCAGTAACTTTCCATCACTAATCTTTAATCACTAATTTTCCATCACTAATATTTCATCACTAATTTTCCATCACTAATTTTCCATCACTAATTTTCAATTACTAATTTTCCATCAGTAACTTTCAAATCACTAATCTTTAATCACTAATCTTTTATCGCTAATATATAATCGTTAATCGATAATCGCTCATCTTTAATCGCTCGTCTTTAATCTCTAATCTTTAATCACCAATCTGTAATCACAAATTTTCCATCACTAAACTTTAATCACTAATCGTAAATTACTAATTTTAAATTACTAATTTTTAATCACTAACGTTTAATCACTAATTTTCCATCACTAACCTTTCATTACTAATCTTTAATAACTAATTTTTAATCACTAATCTTTAATCACTAATTTTGTCATCACTAATCTTTAATCACTAATTTCCCATCACTAATATTTCATCACTAATTTTCCATAACTAATTTTCCGTCAATCACTAATGTTTAATCACTAATGTTTAATCACTAATTTTCCATCACTAACCTTTTATTACTAATCTTTAATAACTAATCTTTTAATCACTAATTTTTAAACACTACTCTTTAATCATTAATCTTTAATCACTAATTTCCCATCACTAATTTTCCATCAGTAACTTTCCATCACTAATCTTTAATCACTAATTTCCCATCACTAATATTTCATCACTAATTTTCCATAACTAATTTTCCGTCAATCACTAATGTTTAATCACTAATGTTTAATCACTAATTTTCCATCACTAACCTTTTATTACTAATCTTTAATAACTAATTTTTAATCACTAATCTTTAATTACTAATCTTTAATCACTAATTTTCCATCATTAATCTTTAATCACTAATTTTCCATCACTAATTTTCCATCAGTAACTTTCTATCACTAATCTTTAATTACTAATTTTCCATCACTAATATTTCATCACTAATTTTCCATCACTAATTTTCCATCACTAATTTTTAATTACTAATTTTCCATCAGTAACTTTCAAATCATTAAACAAACTACTAATTTTAAATTACTAATTTTTAATCACTAACGTTTAACCACTAATTTTCCATCACTAACCTTTCATTACTAATTTTTAATCACTAATTTTCCATCAGTAACTTTCCATCACTAATCTTTAATCACTAATTTTCCATCACTAATATTTCATCACTAATTTTCCATCACTAACTTTCCATCACTAATTTTCCATCACTATTTTTTAATCACTAATTTTCCATCACTAATATTTCATCACTAATTTTCCATCACAAATTTTCCGTCAATCACTAATGTTTAATCACTAATGTTTAATCACTAATGTTTAATCGCTAATTTTCCTTCACTAACCTTTTATTACTAATCCTTAAAAACTAATCTTTTAATAACTAATTTTTAAACACTACTCTTTAATCACTAATCTTTAATCGCTAATCTATAATCGCTCATCTTTAATCACTCGTCTTTAATCTCTAATCTTTAATCACCAATCTGTAATCACAAATTTTCCATCACTAATATTTCATCACTAATTTTCCATCACTAATATTTCATCACTAATTTTCCATCACTAATTTTCCATCACTAATTTTCCATCACTAATTTTTAATCACTAATTTTCCATCAGTAACTTTCCATCACTAATCTTTAAACTTTAATCTTTAATCTTTAAACACTAATCTTTAATGACTAATGTTTCATCACTAATCTTTAATAACTAATCTTTAATAACTAATCTTTATTCACTAATTTTTAATCACTAATCTTTAATCGCTAGTCTTTAATTGCTAATCTTTTAATCACTAATTTTTAAACCTTACTCTATAATCATTAATCTTTAATCACTAATTTTCCATAACTAATTTTCCATCACTAATTTTTAATCACTAATTTTCCATCACTAACCTTTCATTACTAATCTTTAATAACTAATTTTTAATCACTAATCTTTAATTACTAATCTTTAATCACTAATTTTCCATCACTAATTTTCCATCAATAATCTTTAATCACTAATTTTCCATCACTAATTTTCCATCAGTAACTTTCCATCACTAATCTTTAATCACTAATCTTTAATCACTAATCTCTAATCGCTAATCTATAATCGCTCATCTTTAATCGCTCATCTTTAATCTCTAATCTTTAATCACCAATCTGTAATCACAAATTTTCCATCACTAAACTTTAATCACAAATCGTAAATCACTAATTTTAAATTACTAATTTTTAATCACTAAAGTTTAATCACTAATTATCCATCACTAACCTTGCATTACTAATCTTTAATAACTAATTTTTAATCACTAATCTTTAATTACTAATCTTTAATCATTAATTTTCCATCACTAATTTTCCATCATTAATCCTTAATCACTAATTTTCCATCACTAATTTTCCATCAGTAACTTTCCATCACTAATCTTTAATCACTAATCTTTAATCACTAATCTCTAATCGCTAATCTATAATCGCTCATCTTTAATCGCTCATCTTTAATCTCTAATCTTTAATCACCAATCTGTAATCACAAATTTTCCATCACTAAACTTTAATCACCAAACGTAAATCACTTATTTTAAATTACTAATTTTTAATCACTAACGTCTAATCACTAGTTTTCCATCACTAACCTTTCATTACTAATCTTTAATAACTAATTTTTAATCATTAATCTTTAATCACTAATTTTGTCATCACTAATCTTTAATCACTAATTTTCCATCACTAATATTTCATCACTAATTTTCCATCACTAATTTTCCGTCAATCACTAATGTTTAATCACTAATGTATAATCACTAATTTTCCATCACTAACCTTTTATTACTAATCTTTAATAACTAATCTTTTAATCACTAATTTTTAAACACTACTCTTTAATCACTAATTTTTAATCACTAATTTTCCATCAGTAACTTTTCATCACTAATCTTTAATCACTAATCTTTAATCACTAATCTTTAATCACTTATCTTTAATCGCTAATCTATAATCGCTCATCTTTAATCACTCATCTTTAATCTCTAATCTTTAATCACCAATCTGTAATCACAAATTTTCCATCACTAAACTTTAATCACTAATCGTAAATCACTAATTTTAAATTACTAATTTTAAATCACTAACGTTTAATCACTAATTTTCCATCACTAATATTTCATCACAAATTTTCCATCACTAATTTTCCATCACTAATTTTCCATCACTAATTTTCTATCACTAATTTTCTATCACTAATTTTCCATCACTAATTTTCCATCACTAATTTTTAATCACTAATTTTCCATCAGTAACTTTCCATCACTAATCTTTAATCACTAATTTTCCATCACTAATATTTCATCACTAATTTTCCATCACTAATTTTCCATCATTAATTTTTAATTACTAATTTTCCATCAGTAACTTTCAAATCACTAATCTTTAATCACTAATCTTTTATCGCTAATATATAATCGTTAATCGATAATCGCTCAACTTTAATCGCTCGTCTTTAATCTCTAATCTTTAATCGCCAATCTGTAATCACAAATTTTCCATCACTAAACTTTAATCACTAATCGTAAATTACTAATTTTAAATTACTAATTTTTAATCACTAACGTTTAATCACTAATTTTCCATCACTAACCTTTCATTACTAATCTTTAATAACTAATTTTTAATCACTAATCTTTAATCACTAATTTTGTCATCACTAATCTTTAATCACTAATTTCCCATCACTAATATTTCATCACTAATTTTCCATAACTAATTTTCCGTCAATCACTAATGTTTAATCACTAATGTTTAATCACTAATTTTCCATCACTAACCTTTTATTACTAATCTTTAATAACTAATCTTTTAATCACTAATTTTTAAACACTACTCTTTAATCATTAATCTTCAATCACTAATTTCCCATCACTAATTTTCCATCAGTAACTTTCCATCACTAATCTTTAATCACAAATTTCCCATCACAAATATTTCATCACTAATTTTCCATAACTAATCTTTAATCACTAATTTCCCATCACTAATATTTCATCACTAATTTTCCATAACTAATTTTCCGTCAATCACTAATGTTTAATCACTAATGTTTAATCACTAATTTTCCATCACTAACCTTTTATTACTAATCTTTAATAACTAATCTTTTAATCACTAATTTTTAAACACTACTCTTTAATCATTAATCTTTAATCACTAATTTCCCATCACTAATTTTCCATCAGTAACTTTCCATCACTAATCTTTAATCACTAATTTCCCATCACTAATATTTCATCACTAATTTTCCATAACTAATTTTCCGTCAATCACTAATGTTTAATCACTAATGTTTAATCACTAATTTTCCATCACTAACCTTTTATTACTAATCTTTAATAACTAATTTTTAATCACTAATCTTTAATTACTAATCTTTAATCACTAATTTTCCATCACTAATTTTCCATCATTAATCTTTAATCACTAATTTTCCATCACTAATTTTCCATCAGTAACTTTCTATCACTAATCTTTAATTACTAATTTTCCATCACTAATATTTCATCACTAATTTTCCATCACTAATTTTCCATCACTAATTTTTAATTACTAATTTTCCATCAGTAACTTTCAAATCATTAAACAAACTACAAATTTTAAATTACTAATTTTTAATCACTAACGTTTAACCACTAATTTTCCATCACTAACCTTTCATTACTAATTTTTAATCACTAATTTTCCATCAGTAACTTTCCATCACTAATCTTTAATCACTAATTTTCCATCACTAATATTTCATCACTAATTTTCCATCACTAACTTTCCATCACTAATTTTCCATCACTATTTTTTAATCACTAATTTTCCATCACTAATATTTCATCACTAATTTTCCATCACTAATTTTCCGTCAATCACTAATGTTTAATCACTAATGTTTAATCACTAATGTTTAATCGCTAATTTTCCATCACTAACCTTTTATTACTAATCTTTAATAACTAATCTTTTAATAACTAATTTTTAAACACTACTCTTTAATCACTAATCTTTAATCGCTAATCTATAATCGCTCATCTTTAATCACTCGTCTTTAATCTCTAATCTTTAATCACCAATCTGTAATCACAAATTTTCCATCACTAATATTTCATCACTAATTTTCCATCACTAATATTTCATCACTAATTTTCCATCACTAATTTTCCATCACTAATTTTCCATCACTAATTTTTAATCACTAATTTTCCATCAGTAACTTTCCATCACTAATCTTTAAACTTTAATCTTTAATCTTTAAACACTAATCTTTAATGACTAATCTTTCATCACTAATCTTTAATAACTAATCTTTAATAACTAATCTTTATTCACTAATTTTTAATCACTAATCTTTAATCGCTAGTCTTTAATTGCTAATCTTTTAATCACTAATTTTTAAACCTTACTCTTTAATCATTAATCTTTAATCACTAATTTTCCATCACTAATTTTCCATCACTAATTTTTAATCACTAATTTTCCATCACTAACCTTTCATTACTAATCTTTAATAACTAATTTTTAATCACTAATCTTTAATTACTAATCTTTAATCACTAATTTTCCATCACTAATTTTCCATCAATAATCTTTAATCACTAATTTTCCATCACTAATTTTCCATCAGTAACTTTCCATCACTAATCTTTAATCACTAAACTTTAATCACAAATCGTAAATCACTAATTTTAAATTACTAATTTTTAATCACTAACGTTTAATCACTAATTATCCATCACTAACTTTTCATTACTAATCTTTAATAACTAATTTTTAATCACTAATCTTTAATTACTAATCTTTAATCATTAATTATCATCACTAATTTTCCATCATTAATCCTTAATCACTAATTTTCCATCACTAATTTTCCATCAGTAACTTTCCATCACTAATCTTTAATCACTAATCTTTAATCACTAATCTCTAATCGCTAATCTATAATCGCTCATCTTTAATCGCTCATCTTTAATCTCTAATCTTTAATCACCAATCTGTAATCACAAATTTTCCATCACTAAACTTTAATCACCAAACGTAAATCACTTATTTTAAATTACTAATTTTTAATCACTAACGTCTAATCACTAGTTTTCCATCACTAACCTTTCATTACTAATCTTTAATTACTAATTTTTAATCATTAATCTTTAATCACTAATTTTGTCATCACTAATCTTTAATCACTAATTTTCCATCACTAATATTTCATCACTAATTTTCCATCACTAATTTTCCGTCAATCACTAATGTTTAATCACTAATGTATAATCACTAATTTTCCATCACTAACCTTTTATTACTAATCTTTAATAACTAATCTTTTAATCACTAATTTTTAAACACTACTCTTTAATCACTAATTTTTAATCACTAATTTTCCATCAGTAACTTTTCATCACTAATCTTTAATCACTAATCTTTAATCACTAATCTTTAATCACTTATCTTTAATCGCTAATCTATAATCGCTCATCTTTAATCACTCATCTTTAATCTCTAATCTTTAATCACCAATCTGTAATCACAAATTTTCCATCACTAAACTTTAATCACTAATCGTAAATCACTAATTTTAAATTACTAATTTTAAATCACTAACGTTTAATCACTAATTTTCCATCACTAACCTTTCATTACTAATTTTTAATAACTAATTTTTAATCACTAATCTTTAATCTCTAATTTTGTCATCACTAATCTTTAATCACTAATTTGCCATCACTAATATTTCATTACTAATTTTCCATCACTAATTTTCCATCACTAATTTTCCATCACTAATTTTCCATCACTAATTTTCTATCACTAATTTTCCATCACTAATTTTCCATCACTAATTTTTAATCACTAATTTTCCATCAGTAACTTTCCATCACTAATCTTTAATCACTAATTTTCCATCACTAATATTTCATCACTAATTTTCCATCACTAATTTTCCATCATTAATTTTTAATTACTAATTTTCCATCAGTAACTTTCAAATCACTAATCTTTAATCACTAATCTTTTATCGCTAATATATAATCGTTAATCGATAATCGCTCATCTTTAATCGCTCGTCTTTAATCTCTAATCTTTAATCGCCAATCTGTAATCACAAATTTTCCATCACTAAACTTTAATCACTAATCGTAAATTACTAATTTTAAATTACTAATTTTTAATCACTAACGTTTAATCACTAATTTTCCATCACTAACCTTTCATTACTAATCTTTAATAACTAATTTTTAATCACTAATCTTTAATCACTAATTTTGTCATCACTAATCTTTAATCACTAATTTCCCATCACTAATATTTCATCACTAATTTTCCATAACTAATTTTCCGTCAATCACTAATGTTTAATCACTAATGTTTAATCACTAATTTTCCATCACTAACCTTTTATTACTAATCTTTAATAACTAATCTTTTAATCACTAATTTTTAAACACTACTCTTTAATCATTAATCTTCAATCACTAATTTCCCATCACTAATTTTCCATCAGTAACTTTCCATCACTAATCTTTAATCACAAATTTCCCATCACTAATATTTCATCACTAATTTTCCATAACTAATTTTCCGTCAATCACTAATGTTTAATCACTAATGTTTAATCACTAATTTTCCATCACTAACCTTTTATTACTAATCTTTAATAACTAATTTTTAATCACTAATCTTTAATTACTAATCTTTAATCACTAATTTTCCATCACTAATTTTCCATCATTAATCTTTAATCACTAATTTTTCATCACTAATTTTCCATCAGTAACTTTCTATCACTAATCTTTAATTACTAATTTTCCATCACTAATATTTCATCACTAATTTTCCATCACTAATTTTCCATCACTAATTTTCCATCACTAATTTTCCATCACTAATTTTCCATCACTAATTTTCCATCACCAATTTTTAATCAATCTTTTCTTAAGAAAAGAATTTTGATTTTAACTTAAAGTACAGAACTTTAAATTAATAACTTCCTTTCTTTAAGTTATTTACTTGAAGAAAAGAATTTTGATTTTAACTTAAAGTACAGAACTTTAAACTAACAACTTCCATTCTGTAAGTTATTAACTTGAAAAAAAGAATTTTGATTTTAACTTAAAGTACAGAACTTTAAACTAATAACTTCCATTCTTTAAGTTATTTACTTGAAGAAAATTACTTGAAGAAAAAAATTTTGATTTTAACTTAAAGTACAGAACTTTAAACTAATTACTTCCATTCATTAAGTTATATACTTGACGAAAAGAATTTTGATTTTAACTTAAAGTACAGAACTTTAAATTAATAACTTCCTTTCTTTAAGTTATTTACTTGAAGAAAAGAATTTTGATTTTAACTTCAAGTACAGAACTTTCAACTAACAACTTCCATTCTTTAAGTTATTAACTTGAAAAAAAGAATTTTGATTTACCTTAAAGTACAGAACTTTAAACTAATAACTTCCATTCTTTGAGTTATTTACTTGAAGAAAAGAATTTTGATTTTAACTTAAAGTACAGAACTTTAAACTAACAACTTCCATTCTTTAAGTTATTAAATTGAAAAAAAGAATTATGATTTTAACTTAAAGTACAGAACTTTAAACTAATAACTTCCATTCTTTAAGTTATTTACTTGAAGAAAAGAATTTTGATTTTAACTTAAAGTACAGAACTTTAAACTAACAACTTCCATTTTTTAAGTTATTAATTTGAAGAAACAAATATTGATTTTAACTTAAAGTACAGAACTTTAAACTAATAACTTCCATTCTTTAAGTTATTAACTTGACGAAAAGAATTTTGATTTTAACTTAAAGTGCAGAACTTTAAACTAATAACTTCCATTCTTTAAGTTATTAACTAGATGAAAAGAATTATGATTTTAACTTAAAGTATAGAACTTTGAACTAACAACTTCCATTCTTTAAGTTATTAACTTTAAGAAAAGAATTTTGATTTAACTTGAAGTACAGAACTTTAAACTAATAACTTCCATTCTTTAAGTTATTAACTAGATGAAAAGAATTATGATTTTAACTTAAAGTACAGAACTTTAAACTAATAACTTCCATTCTTTAAGTTATTAACTAGAAGAAAAGAATTATGATTTTAACTTGAAGTACAGAACTTTAAACTAACAACTTCCATTCTTTAAGTTATTAACTTGAAGAAAAGAATTTTGATTTTAACTTAAAGTACAGAACTTTAAACTAACAACTTCCATTCTTTAGGTTATTAACTTGAAGAAAAAAATTTTGATTTTAACTTAAAGTACAGAACTTTAAACTAACAACTTCCATTCTTTAAGTTATTAACTTGAAGAAAAGAATTTTGATTTTAACTTAAAGTACAAAACTTTAAACTAACAACTTCCATTCTTTAAGATATTAACTTGAAAAAAAGAATTTTGATTTTAACTTAAAGTACAGAACTTTAAACTAATAACTTCCATTCTTTAAGTTATTTACTTGAAGAAAAGAATTTTGATTTTAACTTAAAGTACAGAACTTTAAACTAACAACTTCCATTTTTTAAGTTATTAATTTGCAGAAACAAATATTGATTTTAACTTAAAGTACAGAACTTTAAACTAATAACTTCCATTCTTTAAGTTATTAACTTGAAGAAACAAATATTGATTTTAACTTAAAGTACAGAACTTTAAACTAATAACTTCCATTCTTTAAGTTATTAACTAGAAGAAAAGAATTATAATTTTAACTTAAAGTACAGAACTTTGAACTAACAACTTCCACTCTTTAAGTTATTAACTTGACGAAAAGAATTTGGATTTGAACGTAAAGTACATAACTTTAAATTAAAAACTTCCTTTCGTTAAGTTATTAACTAGAAGAAAAGAATTTTGATTTTAACTTAAAGTACAGAACTTTAAATTAATAACTTCCTTTCTTTAAGTTATTAACTTGAAGAAAAGAATTTTGATTTTAACTTAAAGTACAGAACTTTAAACTAACAACTTCCATTTTTTAAGTTATTAGCTTGAAGAAAAAATTTTGATTTTAACTTAAAGTACAGAACTATAAACTAACAACTTCCATTCTTTAAGTTATTAGCTTGAAGAAAAGAATTTTGATTTTAACTTAAAGTACAGAACTATAAACTAACAACTTCCATTCTTTAAGTTATTAACTTGAAGAAAAAATTTTGATTTTAACTTAAAGTACAGAACTATCAATTAATAACGTCCTTTCTTTCAGTTATTTACTTGAAGAAAAAAATTTTGATTTTAACTTAAAGTACAGAACTTTGAACTACTAACATCCATTCTTTAAGTTATTAACTTGAAAAAAAGAATTTTGATTTTAACTTAAAGTACAGAACTTTAAACTAATAACTTCCATTCTTTAAGTTATTTACTTGAAGAAAAGAATTTTGATTTTAATTTAAAGTACAGAACTTTAAACTAACAACTTCCATTTTATAAGTTATTAACTTGAAGAAACAAATATTGATTTTAACTAAAAGTACAGAACTATACATTAATAACGTCCGTTCTTTAAGTTATTTACTTGAAGAAAAGAATTTTGATTTTAGGTTAAAGTACAGAACTTTATACTAATAACTTCCATTCTTTAAGTTATTTACTTGAAGAAAAGAATTTTGATTTTAACTTAAAGAAAGAACTTTAAAATTGTAACTTCCATTCTTTAAGTTAATTACTTGAAGAAAAGAATTTTGATTTTAACTTAAAGTACAGAACTTTAAACTAACAACTTCCATTCTTTAAGTTATTAACTTGAAGAAAAGAATTTTGATTTTAACTTAATGTACAGAACTTTAAACTAATTACTTCCATTCTTTAAGTTATTTACTTGTCGAAAAGAATTTTGATTTTACATTAAAGTGCATAACTTTAAATTAATAACTTCCTTTCTTTAAGTTATTTACTTGAAGAAAAGAATTTTGATTTTAACTTAAAGTACCGAACTTTAAACTAACAACTTCCATTCTTTAAGTGATTAACTTGAAGAAAAGAATTTTGATTTTAACTTAAAGTACCGAACTTTAAACTAACAACTTCCATTCTTTAAGTTATTAACTTGAAAAAAAGAATTTTGATTTAAACTTAAAGTACAGAACTTTAAACTAACAACTTCCATTCTTTAAGTTATTAACTTGAAGAAAAAATTTTGATTTTAACTTATAGTACAGAACTTTAAACTAACAACTTTCGTTCTTTAAGTTATTAACTTGAAGAAAAGAATTTTGATTTTAACTTAAAGTACAGAACTTTAAACTAACAACTTCCATTCTTTAAGTTATTAAGTTGAAGAAAAGAATTTCGATTTTAACTTAAAGTACAGAACTTTAAACTAACAACTTCCATTTTTTAAGTTATTAACTTGAAGAAACAAATATTGATTTTAACTTAAAGTACAGAACTTTAAACTACCAATTTCCATTCTTTAAGTTATTAACTAGAAGAAAAAATTTTGATTTTAACTTAAAGTACAGAACTTTAAACTAACAATTTCCATTCTTTAAGTTATTAACTAGAAGAAAAAAATTTTGATTTTAACTTAAAGTACAGCACTTTAAACTAATTACTTCCATACTTTAAGTTATTTACTTGAAGAAAGAAATTTTGATTTTAACTTAAAGTACAGAACTATCAATTAATAACGTCCTTTCTTTAAGTTATTTACTTGAAGAAAAGAATTTTGATTTTAACTTAAAGTACAGAACTTTGAACTAACAACTTCCATTCTTTAAGTTATTAACTTGAAAAAAAGAATTTTGATTTTAACTTAAAGTACAGAACTTTAAATTAACAACTTCCATTCTTTAATTTATTAACTTGAAGAAAAGAATTTTGATTTTAACTTAAAGTACAGAACTTTAAACTAATTACTTCCATTCATTAAGTTATTTACTTGATGAAAAGAATTTTTATTTTAACTTAAAGTACAGAACTTTAAATTAATAACTTCCTTTCTTTAAGTTATTTACTTAAAGAAAAGAATTTTGATTGTAACTTAAAGTACAGAACGTTAAACTAACAACTTCCATTCTTTAAGTTATTAACTTGAAAAAAAAATTTTGATTTTAACTTAAAGTACAGAACTTTGAACTAATAACTTCCATTCTTTAAGTTATTAACTAGAAGAAAAGAATTTGATTTTAACTTAAAGTACAGAACTTTAAACTAACAGCTTCCATTCTTTAATTTATTAACTTGAAGAAAAGAATTTTGATTTTAACTTAAAGTACAGAACTTTAAACTAACAACTTCCATTCTTTAAGTTATTAACTTGAAAAAAAGAATTTTGATTTTAACTTAAAGTACAGAACTTTAAACTAACAACTTCCATTCTTTAAGTTATTAACTTGAAGAAAAAATTTTGATTTTAACTTAAAGTACAGAACTTTAAACTAACAATTTCCATTCTTTAAGTTATTAACTAGAAGAAAAAAATTTTGATTTTAACTTAAAGTACAGCACTTTAAACTAATTACTTCCATACTTTAAGTTATTTACTTGAAGAAAGAAATTTTGATTTTAACTTAAAGTACAGCACTTTAAACTAACAACTTCCATTCTTTAAGTTATTAACTTGAAAAAAAGAATTTTGATTTTAACTTAAAGTACAGAACTTTAAATTAACAACTTCCATTCTTTAATTTATTAACTTGAAGAAAAGAATTTTGATTTTAACTTAAAGTACAGAACTTTAAACTAATTACTTCCATTCATTAAGTTATTTACTTGATGAAAAGAATTTTGATTTTAACTTAAAGTACAGAACTTTAAATTAATAACTTCCTTTCTTTAAGTTATTTACTTAAAGAAAAGAATTTTGATTGTAACTTAAAGTACAGAACTTTAAACTAACAACTTCCATCCTTTAAGTTATTAACTTGAAAAAAAAATTTTGATTTTAACTTAAAGTACACAACTTTGAACTAATAACTTCCATTCTTTAAGTTATTAACTAGAAGAAAAGAATTTTGATTTTAACTTAAAGTACAGAACTTTAAACTAACAGCTTCCATTCTTTAATTTATTAACTTGAAGAAAAGAATTTTGATTTTAACTTAAAGTACAGAACTTTAAACTAACAACTTCCATTCTTTAAGTTATTAACTTGAAAAAAAGAATTTTGATTTTAACTTAAAGTACAGAACTTTAAACTAGTAACTTCCATTCTTTAAGTTATTTACTTGAAGAAAAGAATTTTGATTTTAATTTAAAGTACAGAACTTTAAACTAACAACTTCCATTTTATAAGTTATTAACTTGAAGAAAAGTATTTTGATTTAAACTTAAAGTACAGAACTTTAAACTAACAACTTCCATTCTTTAAGTTATTAACTTGAAGAAAAAATTTTGAATTTAACTTAAAGTACTGAACTTTAAACTAAAAATTTCCATTCTTTAAGTTATTAACTAGAAGAAAAAAATTTTGATTTTAACTTAAAGTACAGAACTTTAAACTAATTACTTCCATACTTTAAGTTATTTACTTGAAGAAAGAAATTTTGATTTTAACATAAGTACAGAACTATCAATTAATAACGTCCTTTCTTTAAGTTATTTACTTGAAGAAAAGAATTTTGATTTTAACTTAAAGTACAGAACTTTGAACTAACGACTTCCATTCTTTAAGTTATTTACTTGAAGAAAAGAATTTTGATTTTAACTTAAAGTACAGAACTTTAAACTAATTACTTCCATTCATTAAGTTATTTACTTGATGAAAAGAATTTTGATTTTAACTTAAAGTACAGAACTTTAAATTAATAACTTCCTTTCTTTAAGTTATTTACTTAAAGAAAAGAATTTTGATTGTAACTTAAAGTACAGAACTTTAAACTAACAACTTCCATTCTTTAAGTTATTAACTTGAAAAAAAAATTTTGATTTTAACTTAAAGTACACAACTTTGAACTAATAACTTCCATTCTTTAAGTTATTAACTAGAAGAAAAGAATTTTGATTTTAACTTAAAGTACAGAACTTTAAACTAACAGCTTCCATTCTTTAATTTATTAACTTGAAGAAAAGAATTTTGATTTTAACTTAAAGTACAGAACTTTAAACTAACAACTTCCATTCTTTAAGTTATTAACTTGAAAAAAAGAATTTTGATTTTAACTTAAAGTACAGAACTTTAAACTAGTAACTTCCATTCTTTAAGTTATTTACTTGAAGAAAAGAATTTTGATTTTAACTTAAAGTACAGAACTTTAAACTAACAACTTCCATTTTATAAGTTATTAACTTGAAGAAAAGTATTTTGATTTAAACTTAAAGTACAGAACTTTAAACTAACAACTTCCATTCTTTAAGTTATTAACTTGAAGAAAAAATTTTGATTTTAACTCAAAGTACAGAACTTTAAACTAAAAATTTCCATTCTTTAAGTTATTAACTAGAAGAAAAAAATTTTGATTTTAACTTAAAGTACAGAACTATAAACTAATTACTTCCATACTTTAAGTTATTTACTTGAAGAAAGAAATTTTGATTTTAACATAAGTACAGAACTATCAATTAATAACGTCCTTTCTTTAAGTTATTTACTTGAAGAAAAGAATTTTGATTTTAACTTAACGTACAGAACTTTGAACTAACGACTTCCATTCTTTAAGTTATTTACTTGAAGAAAAGAATTTTGATTTTAACTTAAAGTACAGAACTTTAAATTAATAACTTCCTTTCTTTAAGTTATTTACTTAAAGAAAAGAATTTTGATTGTAACTTAAAGTACAGAACTTTAAACTAACAACTTCCATTCTTTAAGTTATTAACTTGAAAAAAAAATTTTGATTTTAACTTAAAGTACAGAACTTTAAACTAATAACTTCCATTCTTTAAGTTATTAACTAGAAGAAAAGAATTTGATTTTAGCTTAAAGTACAGAACTTTAAACTAACAGCTTCCATTCTTTAAGTTATTAACTTGAAAAAAAGAATTTTGATTTTAACTTGAAGTACAGAACTTTAAACTAACAACTTCCATTCTTTAAGTTATTAACTTGAAGAAAAAATTTTGATTTTAACTTAAAGTACAGAACTTTAAACTAATTACTTCCATTCATTAAGTTATTTACTTGATGAAAAGAATTTTGATTTTAACTTAAAGTACAGAACTTTAAATTAATAACTTCCTTTCTTTAAGTTATTTACTTAAAGAAAAGAATTTTGATTGTAACTTAAAGTACAGAACGTTAAACTAACAACTTCCATTCTTTAAGTTATTAACTTGAAAAAAAAATTTTGATTTTAACTTAAAGTACAGAACTTTGAACTAATAACTTCCATTCTTTAAGTTATTAACTAGAAGAAAAAAATTTGATTTTAACTTAAAGTAGAGAACTTTAAACTAACAGCTTCCATTCTTTAATTTATTAACTTGAAGAAAAGATTTTTGATTTTAACTTAAAGTACAGAACTTTAAACTAACAACTTCCATTCTTTAAGTTATTAACTTGAAAAAAAGAATTTTGATTTTAACTTAAAGTACAGAACTTTAAACTAGTAACTTCCATTCTTTAAGTTATTTACTTGAAGAAAAGAATTTTGATTTTAACTTAAAGTACAGAACTTTAAACTAACAACTTCCATTTTATAAGTTATTAACTTGAAGAAAAGTATTTTGATTTAAACTTAAAGTACAGAACTTTAAACTAACAACTTCCATTCTTTAAGTTATTAACTTGAAGAAAAAATTTTGATTTTAACTTAAAGAACAGAACTTTAAACTAAAAATTTCCATTCTTTAAGTTATTAACTAGAAGAAAAAAATTTTGATTTTAACTTAAAGTACAGAACTTTAAACTAATTACTTCCATACTTTAAGTTATTTACTTGAAGAAAGAAATTTTGATTTTAACATAAGTACAGAACTATCAATTAATAACGTCCTTTCTTTAAGTTATTTACTTGAAGAAAAGAATTTTGATTTTAACTTAAAGTACAGAACTTTAAATTAATAACTTCCATTCTTTAATTTATTAACTTGAAGAAAAGAATTTTGATTTTAACTTAAAGTACAGAACTTTAAACTAATTACTTCCATTCATTAAGTTATTTACTTGATGAAAAGAATTTTGATTTTAACTTAAAGTACAGAACTTTAAATTAATAACTTCCTTTCTTTAAGTTATTTACTTAAAGAAAAGAATTTTGATTGTAACTTAAAGTACAGAACTTTAAACTAACAACTTCCATTCTTTAAGTTATTAACTTGAAAAAAAAATTTTGATTTTAACTTAAAGTACACAACTTTGAACTAATAACTTCCATTCTTTAAGTTATTAACTAGAAGAAAAGAATTTTGATTTTAACTTAAAGTACAGAACTTTAAACTAACAGCTTCCATTCTTTAATTTATTAACTTGTAGAAAAGAATTTTGATTTTAACTTAAAGTACAGAACTTTAAACTAACAACTTCCATTCTTTAAGTTATTAACTTGAAAAAAAGAATTTTGATTTTAACTTAAAGTACAGAACTTTAAACTAGTAACTTCCATTCTTTAAGTTATTTACTTGAAGAAAAGAATTTTGATTTTAACTTAAAGTACAGAACTTTAAATTAATAACTTCCTTTCTTTAAGTTATTTACTTAAAGAAAAGAATTTTGATTGTAACTTAAAGTACAGAACTTTAAACTAACAACTTCCATTCTTTAAGTTATTAACTTGAAAAAAAAATTTTGATTTTAACTTAAAGTACAGAACTTTAAACTAATAACTTCCATTCTTTAAGTTATTAACTAGAAGAAAAGAATTTGATTTTAACTTAAAGTACAGAACTTTAAACTAACAGCTTCCATTCTTTAAGTTATTAACTTGAAAAAAAGAATTTTGATTTTAACTTGAAGTACAGAACTTTAAACTAACAACTTCCATTCTTTAAGTTATTAACTTGAAGAAAAAATTTTGATTTTAACTTAAAGTACAGAACTTTAAACTAATTACTTCCATTCATTAAGTTATTTACTAGATGAAAAGAATTTTGATTTTAACTTAAAGTACAGAACTTTAAATTAATAACTTCCTTTCTTTAAGTTATTTACTTAAAGAAAAGAATTTTGATTGTAACTTAAAGTACAGAACGTTAAACTAACAACTTCCATTCTTTAAGTTATTAACTTGAAAAAAAAATTTTGATTTTAACTTAAAGTACAGAACTTTGAACTAATAACTTCCATTCTTTAAGTTATTAACTAGAAGAAAAGAATTTGATTTTAACTTAAAGTACAGAACTTTAAACTAACAGCTTCCATTCTTTAATTTATTAACTTGAAGAAAAGAATTTTGATTTTAACTTAAAGTACAGAACTTTAAACTAACAACTTCCATTCTTTAAGTTATTAACTTGAAAAAAAGAATTTTGATTTTAACTTAAAGTACAGAACTTTAAACTAACAACTTCCATTCTTTAAGTTATTAACTTGAAAAAAAGAATTTTGATTTTAACTTAAAGTACAGAACTTTAAACTAACAACTTCCATTCTTTAAGTTATTAACTTGAAGAAAAAATTTTGATTTTAACTTAAAGTACAGAACTTTAAACTAACAATTTCCATTCTTTAAGTTATTAACTAGAAGAAAAAAATTTTGATTTTAACTTAAAGTACAGCACTTTAAACTAATTACTTCCATACTTTAAGTTATTTACTTGAAGAAAGAAATTTTGATTTTAACTTAAAGTACAGAACTATCAATTAATAACGTCCTTTCTTTAAGTTATTTACTTGAAGAAAAGAATTTTGATTTTAACTTAAAGTACAGAACTTTGAACTAACAACTTCCATTCTTTAAGTTATTAACTTGAAAAAAAGAATTTTGATTTTAACTTAAAGTACAGAACTTTAAATTAACAACTTCCATTCTTTAATTTATTAACTTGAAGAAAAGAATTTTGATTTTAACTTAAAGTACAGAACTTTAAACTAATTACTTCCATTCATTAAGTTATTTACTTGATGAAAAGAATTTTGATTTTAACTTAAAGTACAGAACTTTAAATTAATAACTTCCTTTCTTTAAGTTATTTACTTAAAGAAAAGAATTTTGATTGTAACTTAAAGTACAGAACTTTAAACTAACAACTTCCATTCTTTAAGTTATTAACTTGAAAAAAAAATTTTGATTTTAACTTAAAGTACACAACTTTGAACTAATAACTTCCATTCTTTAAGTTATTAACTAGAAGAAAAGAATTTTGATTTTAACTTAAAGTACAGAACTTTAAACTAACAGCTTCCATTCTTTAATTTATTAACTTGTAGAAAAGAATTTTGATTTTAACTTAAAGTACAGAACTTTAAACTAACAACTTCCATTCTTTAAGTTATTAACTTGAAAAAAAGAATTTTGATTTTAACTTAAAGTACAGAACTTTAAACTAGTAACTTCCATTCTTTAAGTTATTTACTTGAAGAAAAGAATTTTGATTTTAACTTAAAGTACAGAACTTTAAATTAATAACTTCCTTTCTTTAAGTTATTTACTTAAAGAAAAGAATTTTGATTGTAACTTAAAGTACAGAACTTTAAACTAACAACTTCCATTCTTTAAGTTATTAACTTGAAAAAAAAATTTTGATTTTAACTTAAAGTACAGAACTTTAAACTAATAACTTCCATTCTTTAAGTTATTAACTAGAAGAAAAGAATTTGATTTTAACTTAAAGTACAGAACTTTAAACTAACAGCTTCCATTCTTTAAGTTATTAACTTGAAAAAAAGAATTTTGATTTTAACTTGAAGTACAGAACTTTAAACTAACAACTTCCATTCTTTAAGTTATTAACTTGAAGAAAAAATTTTGATTTTAACTTAAAGTACAGAACTTTAAACTAATTACTTCCATTCATTAAGTTATTTACTAGATGAAAAGAATTTTGATTTTAACTTAAAGTACAGAACTTTAAATTAATAACTTCCTTTCTTTAAGTTATTTACTTAAAGAAAAGAATTTTGATTGTAACTTAAAGTACAGAACGTTAAACTAACAACTTCCATTCTTTAAGTTATTAACTTGAAAAAAAAACTTTGATTTTAACTTAAAGTACAGAACTTTGAACTAATAACTTCCATTCTTTAAGTTATTAACTAGAAGAAAAGAATTTGATTTTAACTTAAAGTACAGAACTTTAAACTAACAGCTTCCATTCTTTAATTTATTAACTTGAAGAAAAGAATTTTGATTTTAACTTAAAGTACAGAACTTTAAACTAACAACTTCCATTCTTTAAGTTATTAACTTGAAAAAAAGAATTTTGATTTTAACTTAAAGTACAGAACTTTAAACTAACAACTTCCATTCTTTAAGTTATTAACTTGAAAAAAAGAATTTTGATTTTAACTTAAAGTACAGAACTTTAAACTAACAACTTCCATTCTTTAAGTTATTAACTTGAAGAAAAAATTTTGATTTTAACTTAAAGTACAGAACTTTAAACTAACAATTTCCATTCTTTAAGTTATTAACTAGAAGAAAAAAATTTTGATTTTAACTTAAAGTACAGCACTTTAAACTAATTACTTCCATACTTTAAGTTATTTACTTGAAGAAAGAAATTTTGATTTTAACTTAAAGTACAGAACTATCAATTAATAACGTCCTTTCTTTAAGTTATTTACTTGAAGAAAAGAATTTTGATTTTAACTTAAAGTACAGAACTTTGAACTAACAACTTCCATTCTTTAAGTTATTAACTTGAAAAAAAGAATTTTGATTTTAACTTAAAGTACAGAACTTTAAATTAACAACTTCCATTCTTTAATTTATTAACTTGAAGAAAAGAATTTTGATTTTAACTTAAAGTACAGAACTTTAAACTAATTACTTCCATTCATTAAGTTATTTACTTGATGAAAAGAATTTTGATTTTAACTTAAAGTACAGAACTTTAAATTAATAACTTCCTTTCTTTAAGTTATTTACTTAAAGAAAAGAATTTTGATTGTAACTTAAAGTACAGAACTTTAAACTAACAACTTCCATTCTTTAAGTTATTAACTTGAAAAAAAAATTTTGATTTTAACTTAAAGTACACAACTTTGAACTAATAACTTCCATTCTTTAAGTTATTAACTAGAAGAAAAAATTTTGATTTTAACTTAAAGTACAGAACTTTAAACTAACAGCTTCCATTCTTTAATTTATTAACTTGTAGAAAAGAATTTTGATTTTAACTTAAAGTACAGAACTTTAAACTAACAACTTCCATTCTTTAAGTTATTAACTTGAAAAAAAGAATTTTGATTTTAACTTAAAGTACAGAACTTTAAACTAGTAACTTCCATTCTTTAAGTTATTTACTTGAAGAAAAGAAGTTTGATTTTAACTTAAAGTACAGAACTTTAAACTAACAACTTCCATTTTATAAGTTATTAACTTGAAGAAAAGTATTTTGATTTAAACTTAAAGTACAGAACTTTAAACTAACAACTTCCATTCTTTAAGTTATTAACTTGAAGAAAAAATTTTGATTTTAACTTAAAGTACAGAACTTTAAACTAAAAATTTCCATTCTTTAAGTTATTAACTAGAAGAAAAAAATTTTGATTTTAACTTAAAGTACAGAACTTTAAACTAATTACTTCCATACTTTAAGTTATTTACTTGAAGAAAGAAATTTTGATTTTAACATAAGTACAGAACTATCAATTAATAACGTCCTTTCTTTAAGTTATTTACTTGAAGAAAAGAATTTTGATTTTAACTTAAAGTACAGAACTTTAAATTAATAACTTCCATTCTTTAATTTATTAACTTGCAGAAAAGAATTTTGATTTTAACTTAAAGTACAGAACTTTAAACTAATTACTTCCATTCATTAAGTTATTTACTTGATGAAAAGAATTTTGATTTTAACTTAAAGTACAGAACTTTAAATTAATAACTTCCTTTCTTTAAGTTATTTACTTAAAGAAAAGAATTTTGATTGTAACTTAAAGTACAGAACTTTAAACTAACAACTTCCATTCTTTAAGTTATTAACTTGAAAAAAAAATTTTGATTTTAACTTAAAGTACACAACTTTGAACTAATAACTTCCATTCTTTAAGTTATTAACTAGAAGAAAAGAATTTTGATTTTAACTTAAAGTACAGAACTTTAAACTAACAGCTTCCATTCTTTAATTTATTAACTTGTAGAAAAGAATTTTGATTTTAACTTAAAGTACAGAACTTTAAACTAACAACTTCCATTCTTTAAGTTATTAACTTGAAAAAAAGAATTTTGATTTTAACTTAAAGTACAGAACTTTAAACTAGTAACTTCCATTCTTTAAGTTATTTACTTGAAGAAAAGAATTTTGATTTTAACTTAAAGTACAGAACTTTAAACTAACAACTTCCATTTTATAAGTTATTAACTTGAAGAAAAGTATTTTGATTTAAACTTAAAGTACAGAACTTTAAACTAACAACTTCCATTCTTTAAGTTATTAACTTGAAGAAAAAATTTTGATTTTAACTTAAAGTACAGAACTTTAAACTAAAAATTTCCATTCTTTAAGTTATTAACTAGAAGAAAAAAATTTTGATTTTAACTTAAAGTACAGAACTTTAAACTAATTACTTCCATACTTTAAGTTATTTACTTGAAGAAAGAAATTTTGATTTTAACATAAGTACAGAACTATCAATTAATAACGTCCTTTCTTTAAGTTATTTACTTGAAGAAAAGAATTTTGATTTTAACTTAAAGTACAGAACTTTGAACTAACGACTTCCATTCTTTAAGTTATTTACTTGAAGAAAAGAATTTTGATTTTAACTTAAAGTACAGAACTTTAAATTAATAACTTCCTTTCTTTAAGTTATTTACTTAAAGAAAAGAATTTTGATTGTAACTTAAAGTACAGAACTTTAAACTAACAACTTCCATTCTTTAAGTTATTAACTTGAAAAAAAAATTTTGATTTTAACTTAAAGTACAGAACTTTAAACTAATAACTTCCATTCTTTAAGTTATTAACTAGAAGAAAAGAATTTGATTTTAACTTAAAGTACAGAACTTTAAACTAACAGCTTCCATTCTTTAAGTTATTAACTTGAAAAAAAGAATTTTGATTTTAACTTGAAGTACAGAACTTTAAACTAACAACTTCCATTCTTTAAGTTATTAACTAGAAGAAAAAAATTTTGATTTTAACTTAAAGTACAGAACTTTGAACTAACAACTTCCATTCTATAAGTTATTAACTTGAAGAAAAAATTTTGATTTTAACTTATAGTACAGAACTTTAAACTAACAACTTCCGTTCTTTAAGTTATTAACTTGAAGAAAAGAATTTTGATTTTAACTTAAAGTACAGAACTTTAAACTAACAACTTCCATTTTATAAGTTATTAACTTGAAGAAAAGTATTTTGATTTAAACTTAAAGTACAGAACTTTAAACTAACAACTTCCATTCTTTAAGTTATTAGCTTGTTGAAAAGAATTTTGATTTTAACTTAAAGTACAGAACTTTAAACTAACAACTTCCATTCTTTAAGTTATTAGCTTGAAGAAAAGAATTTTGATTTTAACTTAAAGTACAGAACTATAAACTAACAACTTTCATTCTTTAAGTTATTAACTTGAAAAAAAGAATTTTGATTTTAACTTAAAGTACAGAACTTTAAACTAACAACTTCCATTCTTTAAGTTATTAACTTGAAGAAAAAATTTTGATTTTAACTTAAAGTACAGAACTTTAAACTAACAATTTCCATTCTTTAAGTTATTAACTAGAAGAAAAAAATTTTGATTTTAACTTAAAGTACAGCACTTTAAACTAATTACTTCCATACTTTAAGTTATTTACTTGAAGAAAGAAATTTTGATTTTAACTTAAAGTACAGAACTATCAATTAATAACGTCTTTTCTTTAAGTTATTTACTTGAAGAAAAGAATTTTGATTTTAACTTAAAGTACAGAACTTTAAACTAATTTCTTCCATTCATTAAGTTATTTACTTGATGAAAAGAATTTTGATTTTAACTTAAAGTACAGAACTTTAAATTAATAACTTCCTTTCTTTAAGTTATTTACTTAAAGAAAAGAATTTTGATTGTAACTTAAAGTACAGAACTTTAAACTAACAACTTCCATTCTTTAAGTTATTAACTTGAAAAAAAAATTTTGATTTTAACTTAAAGTACAGAACTTTAAACTAATAACTTCCATTCTTTAAGTTATTAACTAGAAGAAAAGAATTTGATTTTAACTTAAAGTACAGAACTTTAAACTAACAGCTTCCATTCTTTAATTTATTAACTTGAAGAAAAGAATTTTGATTTTAACTTAAAGTACAGAACTTTAAACGAATAACTTCCATTCTTTAAGTTATTAACTAGAAGAAAAGAATTTTGATTTTAACTCAAAGTACAGAACCTTAAATTAATAACTTCCTTTCTTTAAGTTATTTATTTGAAGAAAAGAATTTTGATTTTAACTTAAAGTACAGAACTTTAAACTAACAACTTCCATTCTTTAAGTTATTAACTTGAAAAAAAGAATTTTGATTTTAACTTAAAGTACAGAACTTTAAACTAGTAACTTCCATTCTTTAAGTTATTTACTTGAAGAAAAGAATTTTGATTTTAACTTAAAGTACTGAACTTTAAACTAACAACTTCCATTTTATAATTTATTAACTTGAAGAAAAGAATTTTGATTTAAACTTAAAGTACAGAACTTTAAACTAACAACTTCCATTCTTTAAGTTATTAACTTGAAGAAAAAATTTTGATTTTAACTTAAAGTACAGAACTTTAAACTAACAATTTCCATTCTTTAAGTTATTAACTAGAAGAAAAAAATTTTGATTTTAACTTAAAGTACAGCACTTTAAACTAATTACTTCCATACTTTAAGTTATTTACTTGAAGAAAGAAATTTTGATTTTAACTTAAAGTACAGAACTATCAATTAATAACGTCCTTTCTTTAAGTTATTTACTTGAAGAACAGAATTTTGATTTTAACTTAAAGTACAGAACTTTGAACTAACAACTTCCATTCTATAAGTTATTAACTTGAAGAAAAAATTTTGATTTTAACTTATAGTACAGAACTTTAAACTAACAACTTCCGTTCTTTAAGTTATTAACTTGAAGAAAAGAATTTTGATTTTAACTTAAAGTACAGAACTTTAAACTAACAACTTCCATTCTTTAATTTATTAAGTTGAAGAAAAGAATTTCGATTTTAACTTAAAGTACAGAACTTTGAACTAACAACTTCCATTCTTTAAGGTATTAACTTGAAGAAAAGAAATTTGATTTTAACTTAAAGTACAGAACTTTGAACAAACAACTTCCATTCTTTAAGTTATTAACTTGAAGAAAAGAATTTTGATTTTAACTTAAAGTACAGAACTTTAAACTAACAACTTCCATTCTTTAAGTTATTAGCTTGAAGAAAAGAATTTTGATTTTAACTTAAAGTACAGAACTTTAAACTAATTACTTCCATTCATTAAGTTATTTACTAGACGAAAAGAATTTTGATTTTAACTTAAAGTACAGAACTTTAAATAAATAACTTCCTTTCTTTAAGTTATTTACTTGAAGAAAAGAATTTTGATTTTAACTTAAAGTACAGAACTTTAAACTAACAACTTCCATTCTTTAATTTATTAAGTTGAAGAAAAGAATTTTGATTTTAACTTAAAGTACAGAACTTTAAACTAACAACTTCCATTCTTTAAGTTATTAGCTTGAAGAAAAGAATTTTGATTTTAACTTAAAGTACAGAACTTTAAACTAATTACTTCCATTCATTAAGTTATTTACTAGACGAAAAGAATTTTGATTTAACTTATAGTACAGAACTTTAAACTAACAACTTCCGTTCTTTAAGTAATTAACTTGAAGAAAAGAATTTTGATTTTAACTTAAAGTACAGAACTTTAAACTAACAACTTCCATTCTTTAATTTATTAAGTTGAAGAAAAGAATTTCGATTTTAACTTAAAGTACAGAACTTTGAACTAACAACTTCCATTCTTTAAGGTATTAACTTGAAGAAAAGAAATTTGATTTTAACTTAAAGTACAGAACTTTGAACAAACAACTTCCATTCTTTAAGTTATTAACTTGAAGAAAAGAATTTTGATTTTAACTTAAAGTACAGAACTTTAAACTAACAACTTCCATTCTTTAAGTTATTAGCTTGAAGAAAAGAATTTTGATTTTAACTTAAAGTACAGAACTTTAAACTAATTACTTCCATTCATTAAGTTATTTACTAGACGAAAAGAATTTTGATTTTAACTTAAAGTACAGAACTTTAAATAAATAACTTCCTTTCTTTAAGTTATTTACTTGAAGAAAAGAATTTTGATTTTAACTTAAAGTACAGAACTTTAAACTATTAAATTCCATTTTTTAAGTTATTTACTTGAAGAAAAGAATTTTGATTTTAACTTAAAGTACAGAACTTTAAACTAACAACTTCCATTCTTTAAGTTATTAGCTTGTTGAAAAGAATTTTGATTTTAACTTAAAGTACAGAACTTTAAACTAACAACTTCCATTCTTTAAGTTATTAGCTTGAAGAAAAGAATTTTGATTTTAACTTAAAGTACAGAACTATAAACTAACAACTTCCATTCTTTAAGTTATTAACTTGAAAAAAAGAATTTTGATTTTAACTTAAAGTACAGAACTTTAAACTAACAACTTCCATTCTTTAAGTTATTAACTTGAAGAAAAAATTTTGATTTTAACTTAAAGTACAGAACTTTAAACTAACAATTTCCATTCTTTAAGTTATTAACTAGAAGAAAAAAATATTGAATTTAACTTAAAGTACAGCACTTTAAACTAATTACTTCCATACTTTAAGTTATTTACTTGAAGAAAGAAATTTTGATTTTAACTTAAAGTACAGAACTATCAATTAATAACGTCCTTTCTTTAAGTTATTTACTTGAAGAAAAGAATTTTGATTTTAACTTAAAGTACAGAACTTTAAACTAATTTCTTCCATTCATTAAGTTATTTACTTGATGAAAAGAATTTTGATTTTAACTTAAAGTACAGAACTTTAAATTAATAACTTCCTTTCTTTAAGTTATTTACTTAAAGAAAAGAATTTTGATTGTAACTTAAAGTACAGAACTTTAAACTAACAACTTCCATTCTTTAAGTTATTAACTTGTAAAAAAAATTTTGATTTTAACTTAAAGTACAGAACTTTAAACTAATAACTTCCATTCTTTAAGTTATTAACTAGAAGAAAAGAATTTGATTTTAACTTAAAGTACAGAACTTTAAACTAACAGCTTCCATTCTTTAATTTATTAACTTGAAGAAAAGAATTTTGATTTTAACTTAAAGTACAGAACTTTAAACGAATAACTTCCATTCTTTAAGTTATTAACTAGAAGAAAAGAATTTTGATTTTAACTCAAAGTACAGAACCTTAAATTAATAACTTCCTTTCTTTAAGTTATTTATTTGCAGAAAAGAATTTTGATTTTAACTTAAAGTACAGAACTTTAAACTAACAACTTCCATTCTTTAAGTTATTAACTTGAAAAAAAGAATTTTGATTTGAACTTAAAGTACAGAACTTTAAACTAGTAACTTCCATTCTTTAAGTTATTTACTTGAAGCAAAGAATTTTGATTTTAACTTAAAGTACTGAACTTTAAACTAACAACTTCCATTTTATAAGTTATTAACTTGAAGAAAAGAATTTTGATTTAAACTTAAAGTACAGAACTTTAAACTAACAACTTCCATTCTTTAAGTTATTAACTTGAAGAAAAAATTTTGATTTTAACTTAAAGTACAGAACTTTAAACTAAAAATTTCCATTCTTTAAGTTATTAACTAGAAGAAAAAAATTTTGATTTTAACTTAAAGTACAGAACTTTAAACTAATTACTTCCATACTTTAAGTTATTTACTTGAAGAAAGAAATTTTGATTTTAACTTAAAGTACAGAACTATCAATTAATAACGTCCTTTCTTTAAGTTATTTACTTGAAGAAAAGAATTTTGATTTTAACTTAAAGTACAGAACTTTGAACTAACAACTTCCATTCTTTAAGTTATTAACTTGAAGAAAAGAATTTTGATTTTAACTTAAAGTACAGAACTTTAAATTAATAACTTCCATTCTTTAAGTTATTAACTTGACAAAAAGAATTTTGATTTTAACTTAAAGTACAGAACTTTAAACTAATAACTTCCATTCTTTAAGTTATTTACTTGAAGAAAAGGATTTTGATTTTAACTTAAAGTACAGAACTTTAAAATTGTAACTTCCATTCTTTAAGTTAATTACTTGAAGAAAAGAATTTTGATTTTAAATTAAAGTACAGAACTTTAAACTAACAACTTCCATTCTTTAAGTTATTAGCTTGAAGAAAAGATCTTTGATTTTAACTTAAAGTACAGAACGTTAAACTAATTACTTCTATTCATTAAGTTATTTACTTGAAGAAAAGAATTTTGATTTTAACTTAAAGTACAGAACTTTAAACTAATTACTTCCATTCATTAAGTTATTTACTTGACGAAAAGAATTTTGATTTTAACTTAAAGTAAAGAACTTTAAACTAATAACTTCCATTCTTTAAGTTATTAACTTGAAAAAAAGAATTTTGATTTTAACTTAAAGTACAGAACTTTAAACTAACAACTTCCATTCTTTAAGTTATTAACTTGAAGAAAAAATTTTGATTTTAACTTAAAGTACAGAACTTTAAACTAACAATTTCCATTCTTTAAGTTATTAACTAGAAGGAAAAAATTTTGATTTTAACTTAAAGTACAGCACTTTAAACTAATTACTTCCATACTTTAAGTTATTTACTTGAAGAAAGAAATTTTGATTTTAACTTAAAGTACAGAACTATCAATTAATAACGTCCTTTCTTTAAGTTATTTACTTGAAGAAAAGAATTTTGATTTTAACTTAAAGTACAGAACTTTAAACTAATTTCTTCCATTCATTAAGTTATTTACTTGATGAAAAGAATTTTGATTTTAACTTAAAGTACAGAACTTTAAATTAATAACTTCCTTTCTTTAAGTTATTTACTTAAAGAAAAGAATTTTGATTGTAACTTAAAGTACAGAACTTTAAACTAACAACTTCCATTCTTTAAGTTATTAACTTGAAAAAAAAATTTTGATTTTAACTTAAAGTACAGAACTTTAAACTAATAACTTCCATTCTTTAAGTTATTAACTAGAAGAAAAGAATTTGATTTTAACTTAAAGTACAGAACTTTAAACTAACAGCTTCCATTCTTTAATTTATTAACTTGAAGAAAAGAATTTTGATTTTAACTTAAAGTACAGAACTTTAAACGAATAACTTCCATTCTTTAAGTTATTAACTAGAAGAAAAGAATTTTGATTTTAACTCAAAGTACAGAACCTTAAATTAATAACTTCCTTTCTTTAAGTTATTTATTTGAAGAAAAGAATTTTGATTTTAACTTAAAGTACAGAACTTTAAACTAACAACTTCCATTCTTTAAGTTATTAACTTGAAAAAAAGAATTTTGATTTTAACTTAAAGTACAGAACTTTAAACTAGTAACTTCCATTCTTTAAGTTATTTACTTGAAGAAAAGAATTTTGATTTTAACTTAAAGTACTGAACTTTAAACTAACAACTTCCATTTTATAAGTTATTAACTTGAAGAAAAGAATTTTGATTTAAACTTAAAGTACAGAACTTTAAACTAACAACTTCCATTCTTTAAGTTATTAACTTGAAGAAAAAATTTTGATTTTAACTTAAAGTACAGAACTTTAAACTAAAAATTTCCATTCTTTAAGTTATTAACTAGAAGAAAAAAATTTTGATTTTAACTTAAAGTACAGAACTTTAAACTAATTACTTCCATACTTTAAGTTATTTACTTGAAGAAAGAAATTTTGATTTTAACTTAAAGTACAGAACTATCAATTAATAACGTCCTTTCTTTAAGTTATTTACTTGAAGAAAAGAATTTTGATTTTAACTTAAAGTACAGAACTTTGAACTAACAACTTCCATTCTTTAAGTTATTAACTTGAAGAAAAGAATTTTGATTTTAACTTAAAGTACAGAACTTTAAATTAATAACTTCCATTCTTTAAGTTATTAACTTGATAAAAAGAATTTTGATTTTAACTTAAAGTACAGAACTTTAAACTAATAACTTCCATTCTTTAAGTTATTTACTTGAAGAAAAGGATTTTGATTTTAACTTAAAGTACAGAACTTTAAAATTGTAACTTCCATTCTTTAAGTTAATTACTTGAAGAAAAGAATTTTGATTTTAAATTAAAGTACAGAACTTTAAACTAACAACTTCCATTCTTTAAGTTATTAGCTTGAAGAAAAGATCTTTGATTTTAACTTAAAGTACAGAACGTTAAACTAATTACTTCTATTCATTAAGTTATTTACTTGAAGAAAAGAATTTTGATTTTAACTTAAAGTACAGAACTTTAAACTAATTACTTCCATTCATTAAGTTATTTACTTGACGAAAAGAATTTTGATTTTAACTTAAAGTAAAGAACTTTAAACTAATAACTTCCATTCTTTAAGTTATTAACTAAAAGAAAAGAATTTTGATTTCACCTTAAAGTACAGAACTTTAAACTAACAACTTCCATTTTATAAGTTATTAACTTGAAGAAAAGTATTTTGATTTAAACTTAAAGTACAGAACTTTAAACTAACAACTTCCATTCTTTAAGTTATTAACTTGAAGAAAAAATTTTGATTTTAACTTAAAGTACAGAACTTTAAACTAAAAATTTCCATTCTTTAAGTTATTAACTAGAAGAAAAAAATTTTGATTTTAACTTAAAGTACAGAACTTTAAACTAATTACTTCCATACTTTAAGTTATTTACTTGAAGAAAAGAATTTTGATTTTAACTTAAAGTACAGAACTTTGAACTAACGACTTCCATTCTTTAAGTTATTTACTTGAAGAAAAGAATTTTGATTTTAACTTAAAGTACAGAACTTTAAATTAATAACTTCCTTTCTTTAAGTTATTTACTTAAAGAAAAGAATTTTGATTGTAACTTAAAGTACAGAACTTTAAACTAACAACTTCCATTCTTTAAGTTATTAACTTGAAAAAAAAATTTTGATTTTAACTTAAAGTACAGAACTTTAAACTAATAACTTCCATTCTTTAAGTTATTAACTAGAAGAAAAGAATTTGATTTTAACTTAAAGTACAGAACTTTAAACTAACAGCTTCCATTCTTTAAGTTATTAACTTGAAAAAAAGAATTTTGATTTTAACTTGAAGTACAGAACTTTAAACTAACAACTTCCATTCTTTAAGTTATTAACTTGAAGAAAAATTTTGATTTTAACTTAAAGTACAGAACTTTAAACTAACAATTTCCATTCTTTAAGTTATTAACTAGAAGAAAAAAATTTTGATTTTAACTTAAAGTACAGAACTTTGAACTAACAACTTCCATTCTTTAAGTTATTAACTTGAAGAAAAGAATTTTGATTTTAACTTAAAGTACAGAACTTTAAATTAATAACTTCCATTCTTTAAGTTATTAACTTGACAAAAAGAATTTTGATTTTAACTTAAAGTACAGAACTTTAAACTAATAACTTCCATTCTTTAAGTTATTTACTTGAAGAAAAGGATTTTGATTTTAACTTAAAGTACAGAACTTTAAAATTGTAACTTCCATTCTTTAAGTTAATTACTTGAAGAAAAGAATTTTGATTTTAAATTAAAGTACAGAACTTTAAACTAACAACTTCCATTCTTTAAGTTATTAGCTTGAAGAAAAGATCTTTGATTTTAACTTAAAGTACAGAACGTTAAACTAATTACTTCTATTCATTAAGTTATTTACTTGAAGAAAAGAATTTTGATTTTAACTTAAAGTACAGAACTTTAAACTAATTACTTCCATTCATTAAGTTATTTACTTGACGAAAAGAATTTTGATTTTAACTTAAAGTAAAGAACTTTAAACTAATAACTTCCATTCTTTAAGTTATTAACTAAAAGAAAAGAATTTTGATTTCACCTTAAAGTACAGAACTTTAAACTAACAACTTCCATTTTATAAGTTATTAACTTGAAGAAAAGTATTTTGATTTAAACTTAAAGTACAGAACTTTAAACTAACAACTTCCATTCTTTAAGTTATTAACTTGAAGAAAAAATTTTGATTTTAACTTAAAGTACAGAACTTTAAACTAAAAATTTCCATTCTTTAAGTTATTAACTAGAAGAAAAAAATTTTGATTTTAACTTAAAGTACAGAACTTTAAACTAATTACTTCCATACTTTAAGTTATTTACTTGAAGAAAAGAATTTTGATTTTAACTTAAAGTACAGAACTTTGAACTAACGACTTCCATTCTTTAAGTTATTTACTTGAAGAAAAGAATTTTGATTTTAACTTAAAGTACAGAACTTTAAATTAATAACTTCCTTTCTTTAAGTTATTTACTTAAAGAAAAGAATTTTGATTGTAACTTAAAGTACAGAACTTTAAACTAACAACTTCCATTCTTTAAGTTATTAACTTGAAAAAAAAATTTTGATTTTAACTTAAAGTACAGAACTTTAAACTAATAACTTCCATTCTTTAAGTTATTAACTAGAAGAAAAGAATTTGATTTTAACTTAAAGTACAGAACTTTAAACTAACAGCTTCCATTCTTTAAGTTATTAACTTGAAAAAAAGAATTTTGATTTTAACTTGAAGTACAGAACTTTAAACTAACAACTTCCATTCTTTAAGTTATTAACTTGAAGAAAAATTTTGATTTTAACTTAAAGTACAGAACTTTAAACTAACAATTTCCATTCTTTAAGTTATTAACTAGAAGAAAAAAATTTTGATTTTAACTTAAAGTACAGAACTTTGAACTAACAACTTCCATTCTATAAGTTATTAACTTGAAGAAAAAATTTTGATTTTAACTTATAGTACAGAACTTTAAACTAACAACTTCCGTTCTTTAAGTTATTAACTTGAAGAAAAGAATTTTGATTTTAACTTAAAGTACAGAACTTTAAACTAACAACTTCCATTTTATAAGTTATTAACTTGAAGAAAAGTATTTTGATTTAAACTTAAAGTACAGAACTTTAAACTAACAACTTCCATTCTTTAAGTTATTAGCTTGTTGAAAAGAATTTTGATTTTAACTTAAAGTACAGAACTTTAAACTAACAACTTCCATTCTTTAAGTTATTAGCTTGAAGAAAAGAATTTTGATTTTAACTTAAAGTACAGAACTATAAACTAACAATTTTCATTCTTTAAGTTATTAACTTGAAAAAAAGAATTTTGATTTTAACTTAAAGTACAGAACTTTAAACTAACAACTTCCATTCTTTAAGTTATTAACTTGAAGAAAAAATTTTGATTTTAACTTAAAGTACAGAACTTTAAACTAACAATTTCCATTCTTTAAGTTATTAACTAGAAGAAAAAAATTTTGATTTTAACTTAAAGTACAGCACTTTAAACTAATTACTTCCATACTTTAAGTTATTTACTTGAAGAAAGAAATTTTGATTTTAACTTAAAGTACAGAACTATCAATTAATAACGTCTTTTCTTTAAGTTATTTACTTGAAGAAAAGAATTTTGATTTTAACTTAAAGTACAGAACTTTAAACTAATTTCTTCCATTCATTAAGTTATTTACTTGATGAAAAGAATTTTGATTTTAACTTAAAGTACAGAACTTTAAATTAATAACTTCCTTTCTTTAAGTTATTTACTTAAAGAAAAGAATTTTGATTGTAACTTAAAGTACAGAACTTTAAACTAACAACTTCCATTCTTTAAGTTATTAACTTGAAAAAAAAATTTTGATTTTAACTTAAAGTAGAGAACTTTAAACTAATAACTTCCATTCTTTAAGTTATTAACTAGAAGAAAAGAATTTGATTTTAACTTAAAGTACAGAACTTTAAACTAACAGCTTCCATTCTTTAATTTATTAACTTGAAGAAAAGAATTTTGATTTTAACTTAAAGTACAGAACTTTAAACGAATAACTTCCATTCTTTAAGTTATTAACTAGAAGAAAAGAATTTTGATTTTAACTCAAAGTACAGAACCTTAAATTAATAACTTCCTTTCTTTAAGTTATTTATTTGAAGAAAAGAATTTTGATTTTAACTTAAAGTACAGAACTTTAAACTAACAACTTCCATTCTTTAAGTTATTAACTTGAAAAAAAGAATTTTGATTTTAACTTAAAGTACAGAACTTTAAACTAGTAACTTCCATTCTTTAAGTTATTTACTTGAAGAAAAGAATTTTGATTTTAACTTAAAGTACTGAACTTTAAACTAACAACTTCCATTTTATAAGTTATTAACTTGAAGAAAAGAATTTTGATTTAAACTTAAAGTACAGAACTTTAAACTAACAACTTCCATTCTTTAAGTTATTAACTTGAAGAAAAAATTTTGATTTTAACTTAAAGTACAGAACTTTAAACTAAAAATTTCCATTCTTTAAGTTATTAACTAGAAGAAAAAAATTTTGATTTTAACTTAAAGTACAGAACTTTAAACTAATTACTTCCATACTTTAAGTTATTTACTTGAAGAAAGAAATTTTGATTTTAACTTAAAGTACAGAACTATCAATTAATAACGTCCTTTCTTTAAGTTATTTACTTGAAGAAAAGAATTTTGATTTTAACTTAAAGTACAGAACTTTGAACTAACAACTTCCATTCTTTAAGTTATTAACTTGAAGAAAAGAATTTTGATTTTAACTTAAAGTACAGAACTTTAAATTAATAACTTCCATTCTTTAAGTTATTAACTTGACAAAAAGAATTTTGATTTTAACTTAAAGTCCAGAACTTTAAACTAATAACTTCCATTCTTTAAGTTATTTACTTGAAGAAAAGGATTTTGATTTTAACTTAAAGTACAGAACTTTAAAATTGTAACTTCCATTCTTTAAGTTAATTACTTGAAGAAAAGAATTTTGATTTTAAATTAAAGTACAGAACTTTAAACTAACAACTTCCATTCTTTAAGTTATTAGCTTGAAGAAAAGATCTTTGATTTTAACTTAAAGTACAGAACGTTAAACTAAATACTTCTATTCATTAAGTTATTTACTTGAAGAAAAGAATTTTGATTTTAACTTAAAGTACAGAACTTTAAACTAATTACTTCCATTCATTAAGTTATTTACTAGACGAAAAGAATTTTGATTTAACTTATAGTACAGAACTTTAAACTAACAACTTCCGTTCTTTAAGTTATTAACTTGAAGAAAAGAATTTTGATTTTAACTTAAAGTACAGAACTTTAAACTAACAGCTTCCATTCTTTAAGTTATTAACTTGAAAAAAAGAATTTTGATTTTAACTTGAAGTACAGAACTTTAAACTAACAACTTCCATTCTTTAAGTTATTAACTTGAAGAAAAAATTTTGATTTTAACTTAAAGTACAGAACTTTAAACTAACAATTTCCATTCTTTAAGTTATTAACTAGAAGAAAAAAATTTTGATTTTAACTTAAAGTACAGCACTTTAAACTAACAACTTCCATTCTTTAAGTTATTAACTTGAAGAAAAAATTTTGATTTTAACTTAAAGTACAGAACTTTAAACTAACAATTTCCATTCTTTAAGTTATTAACTTGAAGAAAGAAATTTTGATTTTAACTTAAAGTACAGAACTATCAATTAATAACGTCCTTTCTTTAAGTTATTTACTTGAAGAACAGAATTTTGATTTTAACTTAAAGTACAGAACTTTAAACTAACAACTTCCATTCTATAAGTTACTAACTTGTAGAAAAAATTTTGATTTTAACTTATAGTACAGAACTTTAAACTAACAACTTCCGTTCTTTAAGTTATTAACTTGAAGAAAAGAATTTTGATTTTAACTTAAAGTACAGAACTTTAAACTAACAACTTCCATTCTTTAATTTATTAAGTTGAAGAAAAGAATTTCGATTTTAACTTAAAGTACAGAACTTTGAACTAACAACTTCCATTCTTTAAGGTATTAACTTGAAGAAAAGAAATTTGATTTTAACTTAAAGTACAGAACTTTGAACAAACAACTTCCATTCTTTAAGTTATTAACTTGAAGAAAAGAATTTTGATTTTAACTTAAAGTACAGAACTTTAAACTAACAACTTCCATTCTTTAAGTTATTAGCTTGAAGAAAAGAATTTTGATTTTAACTTAAAGTACAGAACTTTAAACTAATTACTTCCATTCATTAAGTTATTTACTAGACGAAAAGAATTTTGATTTTAACTTAAAGTACAGAACTTTAAATAAATAACTTCCTTTCTTTAAGTTATTTACTTGAAGAAAAGAATTTTGATTTTAACTTAAAGTACAGAACTTTAAACTAACAACTTCCATTCTTTAATTTATTAAGTTGAAGAAAAGAATTTTGATTTTAACTTAAAGTACAGAACTTTAAACTAACAACTTCCATTCTTTAAGTTATTAGCTTGAAGAAAAGAATTTTGATTTTAACTTAAAGTACAGAACTTTAAACTAATTACTTCCATTCATTAAGTTATTTACTAGACGAAAAGAATTTTGATTTAACTTATAGTACAGAACTTTAAACTAACAACTTCCGTTCTTTAAGTTATTAACTTGAAGAAAAGAATTTTGATTTTAACTTAAAGTACAGAACTTTAAACTAACAACTTCCATTCTTTAATTTATTAAGTTGAAGAAAAGAATTTCGATTTTAACTTAAAGTACAGAACTTTGAACTAACAACTTCCATTCTTTAAGGTATTAACTTGAAGAAAAGAAATTTGATTTTAACTTAAAGTACAGAACTTTGAACAAACAACTTCCATTCTTTAAGTTATTAACTTGAAGAAAAGAATTTTGATTTTAACTTAAAGTACAGAACTTTAAACTAACAACTTCCATTCTTTAAGTTATTAGCTTGAAGAAAAGAATTTTGATTTTAACTTAAAGTACAGAACTTTAAACTAATTACTTCCATTCATTAAGTTATTTACTAGACGAAAAGAATTTTGATTTTAACTTAAAGTACAGAACTTTAAATAAATAACTTCCTTTCTTTAAGTTATTTACTTGAAGAAAAGAATTTTGATTTTAACTTAAAGTACAGAACTTTAAACTAATAAATTCCATTTTTTAAGTTATTTACTTGAAGAAAAGAATTTTGATTTTAACTTAAAGTACAGAACTTTAAACTAACAACTTCCATTCTTTAAGTTATTAGCTTGTTGAAAAGAATTTTGATTTTAACTTAAAGTACAGAACTTTAAACTAACAACTTCCATTCTTTAAGTTATTAGCTTGAAGAAAAGAATTTTGATTTTAACTTAAAGTACAGAACTATAAACTAACAACTTCCATTCTTTAAGTTATTAACTTGAAAAAAAGAATTTTGATTTTAACTTAAAGTACAGAACTTTAAACTAACAACTTCCATTCTTTAAGTTATTAACTTGAAGAAAAAATTTTGATTTTAACTTAAAGTACAGAACTTTAAACTAACAATTTCCATTCTTTAAGTTATTAACTAGAAGAAAAAAATTTTGATTTTAACTTAAAGTACAGCACTTTAAACTAATTACTTCCATACTTTAAGTTATTTACTTGAAGAAAGAAATTTTGATTTTAACTTAAAGTACAGAACTATCAATTAATAACGTCCTTTCTTTAAGTTATTTACTTGAAGAAAAGAATTTTGATTTTAACTTAAAGTACAGAACTTTAAACTAATTTCTTCCATTCATTAAGTTATTTACTTGATGAAAAGAATTTTGATTTTAACTTAAAGTACAGAACTTTAAATTAATAACTTCCTTTCTTTAAGTTATTTACTTAAAGAAAAGAATTTTGATTGTAACTTAAAGTACAGAACTTTAAACTAACAACTTCCATTCTTTAAGTTATTAACTTGAAAAAAAAATTTTGATTTTAACTTAAAGTACAGAACTTTAAACTAATAACTTCCATTCTTTAAGTTATTAACTAGAAGAAAAGAATTTGATTTTAACTTAAAGTACAGAACTTTAAACTAACAGCTTCCATTCTTTAATTTATTAACTTGAAGAAAAGAATTTTGATTTTAACTTAAAGTACAGAACTTTAAACGAATAACTTCCATTCTTTAAGTTATTAACTAGAAGAAAAGAATTTTGATTTTAACTCAAAGTACAGAACCTTAAATTAATAACTTCCTTTCTTTAAGTTATTTATTTGAAGAAAAGAATTTTGATTTTAACTTAAAGTACAGAACTTTAAACTAACAACTTCCATTCTTTAAGTTATTAACTTGAAAAAAAGAATTTTGATTTTAACTTAAAGTACAGAACTTTAAACTAGTAACTTCCATTCTTTAAGTTATTTACTTGAAGAAAAGAATTTTGATTTTAACTTAAAGTACTGAACTTTAAACTAACAACTTCCATTTTATAAGTTATTAACTTGAAGAAAAGAATTTTGATTTAAACTTAAAGTACAGAATTTTAAACTAACAACTTCCATTCTTTAAGTTATTAACTTGAAGAAAAAATTTTGATTTTAACTTAAAGTACAGAACTTTAAACTAAAAATTTCCATTCTTTAAGTTATTAACTAGAAGAAAAAAATTTTGATTTTAACTTAAAGTACAGAACTTTAAACTATTTACTTCCATACTTTAAGTTATTTACTTGAAGAAAGAAATTTTGATTTTAACTTAAAGTACAGAACTATCAATTAATAACGTCCTTTCTTTAAGTTATTTACTTGAAGAAAAGAATTTTGATTTTAACTTAAAGTACAGAACTTTGAACTAACAACTTCCATTCTTTAAGTTATTAACTTGAAGAAAAGAATTTTGATTTTAACTTAAAGTACAGAACTTTAAATTAATAACTTCCATTCTTTAAGTTATTAACTTGACAAAAAGAATTTTGATTTTAACTTAAAGTACAGAACTTTAAACTAATAACTTCCATTCTTTAAGTTATTTACTTGAAGAAAAGGATTTTGATTTTAACTTAAAGTACAGAACTTTAAAATTGTAACTTCCATTCTTTAAGTTAATTACTTGAAGAAAAGAATTTTGATTTTAAATTAAAGTACAGAACTTTAAACTAACAACTTCCATTCTTTAAGTTATTAGCTTGAAGAAAAGATCTTTGATTTTAACTTAAAGTACAGAACGTTAAACTAATTACTTCTATTCATTAAATTATTTACTTGAAGAAAAGAATTTTGATTTTAACTTAAAGTACAGAACTTTAAACTAATTACTTCCATTCATTAAGTTATTTACTTGACGAAAAGAATTTTGATTTTAACTTAAAGTAAAGAACTTTAAACTAATAACTTCCATTCTTTAAGTTATTAACTAAAAGAAAAGAATTTTGATGTCACCTTAAAGTACAGAACTTTAAATTAAAAACTTCCTTTCTTTAAGTTATTTACTTGAAGAAAAGAATTTTGATGTTAACTTAAAGTACAGAACTTTAAACTAACAACTTCCATTCTTTAAGTTATTAACTTGAAAAAAAGAATTTTGATTTTAACTTAAAGTACAGAACTTTAAACTAATAACTTCCATTCTTTAAGTTATTTACTTGAAGAAAAGAATTTTGATTTTAACTTAAAGTACAGAACTTTAAACTAACAACTTCCATTTTTTAAGTTATTAACTTGAAGAAACAAATATTGATTTTAACTTAAAGTACAGAACTTTAAACTAATAACTTCCATTCTTTAAGTTATTAGCTTGAAGAAAAGAATTTTAATTTTAACTTAAAGTACAGAACTTTAAACTAACAACTTCCATTCTTTAAGTTATTAGCTTGAAGACAAGAATTTTGATTTTAACTTAAAGTACAGAACTTTGAACTAACAACTTCCATTCTTTAAGTTATTAACTTGAAGAAAAGAATTTTGATTTTAACTTAAAGTACAGAACTTTAAACTAACAACTTCCATTCTTTAAGTTATTAGCTTGAAGAAAAGAATTTTAATTTTAACTTAAAGTACAGAACTTTAAACTAACAACTTCCATTCTTTAAGTTATTAGCTTGAAGAAAAGAATTTTGATTTTAACTTAAAGTACAAAACTATAAACTAACAACTTCCATTCCTTAAGTTATTAGCTTGAAGAAAAGAATTTTGATTTTAACTTAAAGTACAGAACTTTGAACTAACAACATCCATTCTTTAAGTTATTAACTTGAAAAAAAGAATTTTAATTTTAACTTAAAGTACAGAACTTTAAACAAATAACTTCCATTCTTTAAGTTATTTACTTGAAGATGTGAATTTTAATTTTAACTTAAAGTACAGAACTTTAAACAAATAACTTCCATTCTTTAAGTTATTTACTTGAAGATATGAATTTTAATTTTAACTAAAAGTACAGAACTTTAAACTAATAACTTCCATTCTTTAAGTTATTTACTTGACGAAAAGAATTTTGAAATTAACTTAAAGTACAGAACTTTAAACTAACAACTTCCATTCTTTAAGTTATTAACTTGAAGAAAAGAAATTTGATTTCAACTTAAAATACAGAACTTTAAACTAGCAACTTCCATTCTTTAATTTATTAACTTGAAGAAAAGAATTTTGATTTTAACTTAAAGTACAGAACTTTAAATTAATAACTTCCTTTCTTTAAGTTGTTAACTTGAAGAGAAGAAATTTGATTTCAACTTAAAATACAGAACTTTAAACTAACAACTTCCATTCTTTAATTTATTAACTTGAAGAAAAGAATTTTGATTTTAACTTAAAGTACAGAACTTTAAATTAATAACTTCCTTTCTTTAAGTTATTTACTTGAAGAAAAGAATTTTAATTTTAACTTAAAGTACAGAACTTTAAACTAACAACATCCATTCTTTAAGTTATTAACTTGAAAAAAAGAATTTTAATTTTAACTTAAAGTACAGAACTTTAAACTAACAACTTCCATTCTTTAAGTTATTAGCTTGAAGAAATAAATTTTGATTTTAACTTAAAGTACAGAACTTTAAACTAATAACTTCCATTCTTTAAGTTATTTACTTGATGAAAAGAATTTGGATTTTAACTTAAAGTACAGAACTTTAAACTAACAACTTCTATTTTTTAAGTTATTAACTTGAAGAAACAAATATTGATTTTAACTTAAAGTACAGAACTTTAAACTAATAACTTCCATTCTTTAAGTTATTAACTTGACGAAAAGAATTTTGATTTTAACTTAAAGTACAGAACTTTAAACTAACTACTTCCATTTTTTAAGTTATTAACATGAAGAAACAAATATTGATTTTAACTTAAAGTACAGAACTTTAAACTAACAACTTCCATTCTTTAAGTTATTAGCTTGAAGAAAAGAATTTTAATTTTAACTTAAAGTACAGAACTTTACACTAACAACTTCCATTCTTTAAGTTATTAGCTTGAAGAAAAGAATTTTGATTTTAACTTAAAGTACAGAACTATAAACTAACAACTTCCATTCCTTAAGTTATTAACTTGAAGAAAAGAATTTTGATTTTAACTTAAACTACAGAACTTTGAACTAACAACTTCCATTCTTTAAGTTATTAACTTGAAGAAAAGAATTTTGATTTTAACTTAAAGTACAGAACTTTGAACTAACAACTTCCATTCTTTAAGTTATTAACTTGAAGAAAAGAATTTTGATTTTAACTTAAAGTACAGAACTTTGAACTAACAACTTCCATTCTTTAAGTTATTAACTTGAAGAAAAGAATTTTGATTTTAACTTAAAGTACAGAACTATAAACTAACAACTTCCATTCTTTAAGTTATTAACTTGAAAAAAAGAATTTTGATTTTAACTTGAAGTACAGAACTTTAAACTAACAACTTCCATTCTTTAAGTTATTAACTTGAAAAAAAGAATTTTGATTTAAACTTAAAGTACAGAACTTTAAACTAACAACTTCCATTCTTTAAGTTATTAACTTGAAGAAAAAATTTTGATTTTAACTAATAGTACAAAACTTTAAACTAACAACTTTCGTTCTTTAAGTTATTAACTTGAAGAAAAGAATTTTGATTTTAACTTAAAGTACAGAACTTTAAACTAACAACTTCCATTCTTTAAGTTATTAAGTTGAAGAAAAGAATTTCGATTTTAACTTAAAGTACAGAACTTTGAACTAACAACTTCCATTCTTTAAGGTATTAACTTGAAGAAAAGAATTTTGATTTTAACTTAAAGTACAGAACTTTGAACTAACAACTTCCATTCTTTAAGTTATTAACTTGAAGAAAAGAATTTTGATTTTAACTTAAAGTACAGTACTTTAAACTAACAACTTCTATTCTTTAAGTTATTAGCTTGAAGAAAAGCATTTTGATTTTAACTTAAAGTAGAGAACTTTAAACTAATTACTTCCATTCATTAAGTTATTTACTAGACGAAAAGAATTTTGATTTTAACTTAAAGTACAGAGCTTTAAATAAATAACTTCCTTTCTTTAAGTTATTTACTTGAAGAAAAGAATTTTGATTGTAACTTAAAGTACACAACTTTTAAATTAAGAACTTCCTTTCTTTAAGTTATTTACTTGAAGAAAAGAATTTTGATTTTAACTTAAAGTACAGAACTTTAAACTAAGAACTTCCATTCTTTAAGTTATTAACTTGAAGAAAAGAATTTTGATTTTAACTTAAAGTACAGAACTTTAAACTAATTACATCCATTCTTTAAGTTATTTACTTGAAGAAAAAACTTTTGATTTTAATTTAAAGTACAGAACTATCAATTAATAACGTCCTTTCTTTAAGTTATTTACTTGAAGAAAAGAATTTTGATTTTAACTTAAAGTGCAGAACTTTGAACTAACAACTTCCATTCTTTAAGTTATTAACTTGAAGAAAAGAATTTTGATGTTAACTTAAAGTACAGAACTTTAAACTAACAACTTCCGTTCTTTAAGTTATTTACTTGAAGAAAAGAATTTTGATTTTAACTTAAAGTATAGTACTATAAACTAACTACTTCCATTCTTTAAGTTATTAACTTGAAGAAAAAAATTTCGATTTTAACTTAAAGTACAGAACTTTGAACTAACAACTTCCATTCTTTAAGTTATTAACTTGAAGAAAAGAATTTTGATTTTAACTTAAAATACAGAACTTTAAACTAGCAACTTCCATTCTTTAATTTATTAACTTGAAGAAAAGAATTTTGATTTTAACTTAAAGTACAGAACTTTAAATTAATAACTTCCTTTCTTTAAGTTATTTACTTGAAGAAAAGAATTTTAATTTTAACTTAAAGTACAGAACTTTAAACTAACAACATCCATTCTTTAAGTTATTAACTTGAAAAAAAGAATTTTAATTTTAACTTAAAGTACAGAACTTTAAACAAATAACTTCCATTCTTTAAGTTATTTACTTGAAGATATGAATTTTAATTTTAACTTAAAGTACAGAACTTTAAACAAATAACTTCCATTCTTTAAGTTATTTACTTGAAGATATGAATTTTAATTTTAACTAAAAGTACAGAACTTTAAACTAATAACTTCCATTCTTTAAGTTATTTACTTGACGAAAAGAATTTTGAAATTAACTTAAAGTACAGAACTTTAAACCAACAACTTCCATTCTTTAAGTTATTAACTTGAAGAAAAGAAATTTGATTTCAACTTAAAATACAGAACTTTAAACTAGCAACTTCCATTCTTTAATTTATTAACTTGAAGAAAAGAATTTTGATTTTAACTTAAAGTACAGAACTTTAAATTAATAACTTCCTTTCTTAAAGTTGTTAACTTGAAGAGAAGAAATTTGATTTCAACTTAAAATACAGAACTTTAAACTAGCAACTTCCATTCTTTAATTTATTAACTTGAAGAAAAGAATTTTGATTTTAACTTATAGTACAGAACTTTAAATTAATAACTTCCTTTCTTTAAGTTATTTACTTGAAGAAAAGAATTTTAATTTTAACTTAAAGTACAGAACTTTAAACTAACAACATCCATTCTTTAAGTTATTAACTTGAAAAAAAGAATTTTAATTTTAACTTAAAGTACAGAACTTTAAACTAACAACTTCCATTCTTTAAGTTATTAGCTTGAAGAAATAAATTTTGATTTTAACTTAAAGTACAGAACTTTAAACTAATAACTTCCATTCTTTAAGTTATTTACTTGATGAAAAGAATTTTGATTTTAACTTAAAGTACAGAACTTTAAACTAACAACTTCTATTTTTTAAGTTATTAACTTGAAGAAACAAATATTGATTTTAACTTAAAGTACAGAACTTTAAACTAATAACTTCCATTCTTTAAGTTATTAACTTGACGAAAAGAATTTTGATTTTAACTTAAAGTACAGAACTTTAAACTAACTACTTCCATCTTTTAAGTTATTAACATGAAGAAACAAATATTGATTTTAACTTAAAGTACAGAACTTTAAACTAACAACTTCCATTCTTTAAGTTATTAGCTTGAAGAAAAGAATTTTAATTTTAACTTAAAGTACAGAACTTTAAACTAACAACTTCCATTCTTTAAGTTATTAGCTTGAAGAAAAGAATTTTGATTTTAACTTAAAGTACAGAACTATAAACTAACAACTTCCATTCCTTAAGTTATTAACTTGAAGAAAAGAATTTTGATTTTAACTTAAACTACAGAACTTTGAACTAACAACTTCCATTCTTTAAGTTATTAACTTGAAGAAAAGAATTTTGATTTTAACTTAAAGTACAGAACTTTGAACTAACAACTTCCATTCTTTAAGTTATTAACTTGAAGAAAAGAATTTTGATTTTAACTTAAAGTACAGAACTATAAACTAACAACTTCCATTCCTTAAGTTATTAGCTTGAAGAAAAGAATTTTGATTTTAACTTAAAGTACAGAACTTTGAACTAACAACATCCATTCTTTAAGTTATTAACTTGAAAAAAAGAATTTTAATTTTAACTTAAAGTACAGAACTTTAAACAAATAACTTCCATTCTTTAAGTTATTTACTTGAAGATGTGAATTTTAATTTTAACTTAAAGTACAGAACTTTAAACAAATAACTTCCATTCTTTAAGTTATTTACTTGAAGATATGAATTTTAATTTTAACTAAAAGTACAGAACTTTAAACTAATAACTTCCATTCTTTAAGTTATTTACTTGACGAAAAGAATTTTGAAATTAACTTAAAGTACAGAACTTTAAACTAACAACTTCCATTCTTTAAGTTATTAACTTGAAGAAAAGAAATTTGATTTCAACTTAAAATACAGAACTTTAAACTAGCAACTTCCATTCTTTAATTTATTAACTTGAAGAAAAGAATTTTGATTTTAACTTAAAGTACAGAACTTTAAATTAATAACTTCCTTTCTTTAAGTTGTTAACTTGAAGAGAAGAAATTTGATTTCAACTTAAAATACAGAACTTTAAACTAGCAACTTCCATTCTTTAATTTATTAACTTGAAGAAAAGAATTTTGATTTTAACTTAAAGTACAGAACTTTAAATTAATAACTTCCTTTCTTTAAGTTATTTACTTGAAGAAAAGAATTTTAATTTTAACTTAAAGTACAGAACTTTAAACTAACAACATCCATTCTTTAAGTTATTAACTTGAAAAAAAGAATTTTAATTTTAACTTAAAGTACAGAACTTTAAACTAACAACTTCCATTCTTTAAGTTATTAGCTTGAAGAAATAAATTTTGATTTTAACTTAAAGTACAGAACTTTAAACTAATAACTTCCATTCTTTAAGTTATTTACTTGATGAAAAGAATTTTGATTTTAACTTAAAGTACAGAACTTTAAACTAACAACTTCTATTTTTTAAGTTATTAACTTGAAGAAACAAATATTGATTTTAACTTAAAGTACAGAACTTTAAACTAATAACTTTCATTCTTTAAGTTATTAACTTGACGAAAAGAATTTTGATTTTAACTTAAAGTACAGAACTTTAAACTAACTACTTCCATTTTTTAAGTTATTAACATGAAGAAACAAATATTGATTTTAACTTAAAGTACAGAACTTTAAACTAACAACTTCCATTCTTTAAGTTATTAGCTTGAAGAAAAGAATTTTAATTTTAACTTAAAGTACAGAACTTTACACTAACAACTTCCATTCTTTAAGTTATTAGCTTGAAGAAAAGAATTTTGATTTTAACTTAAAGTACAGAACTATAAACTAACAACTTCCATTCCTTAAGTTATTAACTTGAAGAAAAGAATTTTGATTTTAACTTAAACTACAGAACTTTGAACTAACAACTTCCATTCTTTAAGTTATTAACTTGAAGAAAAGAATTTTGATTTTAACTTAAAGTACAGAACTTTGAACTAACAACTTCCATTCTTTAAGTTATTAACTTGAAGAAAAGAATTTTGATTTTAACTTAAAGTACAGAACTTTGAACTAACAACTTCCATTCTTTAAGTTATTAACTTGAAGAAAAGAATTTTGATTTTAACTTAAAGTACAGAACTATAAACTAACAACTTCCATTCTTTAAGTTATTAACTTGAAAAAAAGAATTTTGATTTTAACTTGAAGTACAGAACTTTAAACTAACAACTTCCATTCTTTAAGTTATTAACTTGAAAAAAAGAATTTTGATTTAAACTTAAAGTACAGAACTTTAAACTAACAACTTCCATTCTTTAAGTTATTAACTTGAAGAAAAAATTTTGATTTTAACTAATAGTACAAAACTTTAAACTAACAACTTTCGTTCTTTAAGTTATTAACTTGAAGAAAAGAATTTTGATTTTAACTTAAAGTACAGAACTTTAAACTAACAACTTCCATTCTTTAAGTTATTAAGTTGAAGAAAAGAATTTCGATTTTAACTTAAAGTACAGAACTTTGAACTAACAACTTCCATTCTTTAAGGTACTAACTTGAAGAAAAGAATTTTGATTTTAACTTAAAGTACAGAACTTTGAACTAACAACTTCCATTCTTTAAGTTATTAACTTGAAGAAAAGAATTTTGATTTTAACTTAAAGTACAGTACTTTAAACTAACAACTTCTATTCTTTAAGTTATTAGCTTGAAGAAAAGCATTTTGATTTTAACTTAAAGTAGAGAACTTTAAACTAATTACTTCCATTCATTAAGTTATTTACTAGACGAAAAGAATTTTGATTTTAACTTAAAGTACAGAGCTTTAAATAAATAACTTCCTTTCTTTAAGTTATTTACTTGAAGAAAAGAATTTTGATTGTAACTTAAAGTACACAACTTTTAAATTAAGAACTTCCTTTCTTTAAGTTATTTACTTGAAGAAAAGAATTTTGATTTTAACTTAAAGTACAGAACTTTAAACTAAGAACTTCCATTCTTTAAGTTATTAACTTGAAGAAAAGAATTTTGATTTTAACTTAAAGTACAGAACTTTAAACTAATTACATCCATTCTTTAAGTTATTTACTTGAAGAAAAAACTTTTGATTTTAATTTAAAGTACAGAACTATCAATTAATAACGTCCTTTCTTTAAGTTATTTACTTGAAGAAAAGAATTTTGATTTTAACTTAAAGTGCAGAACTTTGAACTAACAACTTCCATTCTTTAAGTTATTAACTTGAAGAAAAGAATTTTGATGTTAACTTAAAGTACAGAACTTTAAACTAACAACTTCCGTTCTTTAAGTTATTTACTTGAAGAAAAGAATTTTGATTTTAACTTAAAGTATAGTACTATAAACTAACTACTTCCATTCTTTAAGTTATTAACTTGAAGAAAAAAATTTCGATTTTAACTTAAAGTACAGAACTTTGAACTAACAACTTCCATTCTTTAAGTTATTAACTTGAAGAAAAGAATTTTGATTTTAACTTAAAATACAGAACTTTAAACTAGCAACTTCCATTCTTTAATTTATTAACTTGAAGAAAAGAATTTTGATTTTAACTTAAAGTACAGAACTTTAAATTAATAACTTCCTTTCTTTAAGTTATTTACTTGAAGAAAAGAATTTTAATTTTAACTTAAAGTACAGAACTTTAAACTAACAACATCCATTCTTTAAGTTATTAACTTGAAAAAAAGAATTTTAATTTTAACTTAAAGTACAGAACTTTAAACAAATAACTTCCATTCTTTAAGTTATTTACTTGAAGATATGAATTTTAATTTTAACTTAAAGTACAGAACTTTAAACAAATAACTTCCATTCTTTAAGTTATTTACTTGAAGATATGAATTTTAATTTTAACTAAAAGTACAGAACTTTAAACTAATAACTTCCATTCTTTAAGTTATTTACTTGACGAAAAGAATTTTGAAATTAACTTAAAGTACAGAACTTTAAACCAACAACTTCCATTCTTTAAGTTATTAACTTGAAGAAAAGAAATTTGATTTCAACTTAAAATACAGAACTTTAAACTAGCAACTTCCATTCTTTAATTTATTAACTTGAAGAAAAGAATTTTGATTTTAACTTAAAGTACAGAACTTTAAATTAATAACTTCCTTTCTTTAAGTTGTTAACTTGAAGAGAAGAAATTTGATTTCAACTTAAAATACAGAACTTTAAACTAGCAACTTCCATTCTTTAATTTATTAACTTGAAGAAAAGAATTTTGATTTTAACTTAAAGTACAGAACTTTAAATTAATAACTTCCTTTCTTTAAGTTATTTACTTGAAGAAAAGAATTTTAATTTTAACTTAAAGTACAGAACTTTAAACTAACAACATCCATTCTTTAAGTTATTAACTTGAAAAAAAGAATTTTAATTTTAACTTAAAGTACAGAACTTTAAACTAACAACTTCCATTCTTTAAGTTATTAGCTTGAAGAAATAAATTTTGATTTTAACTTAAAGTACAGAACTTTAAACTAATAACTTCCATTCTTTAAGTTATTTACTTGATGAAAAGAATTTTGATTTTAACTTAAAGTACAGAACTTTAAACTAACAACTTCTATTTTTTAAGTTATTAACTTGAAGAAACAAATATTGATTTTAACTTAAAGTACAGAACTTTAAACTAATAACTTCCATTCTTTAAGTTATTAACTTGACGAAAAGAATTTTGATTTTAACTTAAAGTACAGAACTTTAAACTAACTACTTCCATCTTTTAAGTTATTAACATGAAGAAACAAATATTGATTTTAACTTAAAGTACAGAACTTTAAACTAACAACTTCCATTCTTTAAGTTATTAGCTTGAAGAAAAGAATTTTAATTTTAACTTAAAGTACAGAACTTTAAACTAACAACTTCCATTCTTTAAGTTATTAGCTTGAAGAAAAGAATTTTGATTTTAACTTAAAGTACAGAACTATAAACTAACAACTTCCATTCCTTAAGTTATTAACTTGAAGAAAAGAATTTTGATTTTAACTTAAACTACAGAACTTTGAACTAACAACTTCCATTCTTTAAGTTATTAACTTGAAGAAAAGAATTTTGATTTTAACTTAAAGTACAGAACTTTGAACTAACAACTTCCATTCTTTAAGTTATTAACTTGAAGAAAAGAATTTTGATTTTAACTTAAAGTACAGAACTTTGAACTAACAACTTCCATTCTTTAAGTTATTAACTTGAAGAAAAGAATTTTGATTTTAACTTAAAGTACAGAACTATAAACTAACAACTTCCATTCTTTAAGTTATTAACTTGAAAAAAAGAATTTTGATTTTAACTTGAAGTACAGAACTTTAAACTAACAACTTCCATTCTTTAAGTTATTAACTTGAAAAAAAGAATTTTGATTTAAACTTAAAGTACAGAACTTTAAACTAACAACTTCCATTCTTTAAGTTATTAACTTGAAGAAAAAATTTTGATTTTAACTAATAGTACAAAACTTTAAACTAACAACTTTCGTTCTTTAAGTTATTAACTTGAAGAAAAGAATTTTGATTTTAACTTAAAGTACAGAACTTTAAACTAACAACTTCCATTCTTTAAGTTATTAAGTTGAAGAAAAGAATTTCGATTTTAACTTAAAGTACAGAACTTTGAACTAACAACTTCCATTCTTTAAGGTATTAACTTGAAGAAAAGAATTTTGATTTTAACTTAAAGTACAGAACTTTGAACTAACAACTTCCATTCTTTAAGTTATTAACTTGAAGAAAAGAATTTTGATTTTAACTTAAAGTACAGAACTTTAAACTAACAACTTACATTCTTTAAGTTATTAGCTTGAAGAAAAGCATTTTGATTTTAACTTAAAGTAGAGAACTTTAAACTAATTACTTCCATTCATTAAGTTATTTACTAGACGAAAAGAATTTTGATTTTAACTTAAAGTACAGAGCTTTAAATAAATAACTTCCTTTCTTTAAGTTATTTACTTGAAGAAAAGAATTTTGATTGTAACTTAAAGTACACAACTTTTAAATTAAGAACTTCCTTTCTTTAAGTTATTTACTTGAAGAAAAGAATTTTGATTTTAACTTAAAGTACAGAACTTTAAACTAAGAACTTCCATTCTTTAAGTTATTAACTTGAAGAAAAGAATTTTCATTTTAACTTTAAGTACAGAACTTTGAACTAACAACTTCCATTCTTTAAGTTATTAACTTGAAGAAAAGAATTTTGATGTTAACTTAAAGTACAGAACTTTAAACTAACAACTTCCATTCTTTAAGTTATTAACTAGAAGAAAAGAATTTTGATTTTAACTTAAAGTACAGAACTTTAAACTAATTACTTCCATTCTTTAAGTTATTTACTTGAAGAAAAAACTTTTGATTTTAATTTAAAGTACAGAACTATCAATTAATAACGTCCTTTCTTTAAGTTATTTACTTGAAGAAAAGAATTTTGATTTTAACTTAAAGTGCAGAACTTTGAACTAACAACTTCCATTCTTTAAGTTATTAACTTGAAGAAAAGAATTTTGTATTTAACTTAAAATACAGAACTTTAAACTAGCAACTTCCATTCTTTAATTTATTAACTTGAAGAAAAGAATTTTGATTTTAACTTAAAGTACAGAACTTTAAATTAATAACTTCCTTTCTTTAAGTTATTTACTTGAAGAAAAGAATTTTAATTTTAACTTAAAGTACAGAACTTTAAACTAACAACATCCATTCTTTAAGTTATTAACTTGAAAAAAAGAATTTTAATTTTAACTTAAAGTACAGAACTTTAAACAAATAACTTCCATTCTTTAAGTTATTTACTTGAAGATATGAATTTTAATTTTAACTTAAAGTACAGAACTTTAAACAAATAACTTCCATTCTTTAAGTTATTTACTTAAAGATATGAATTTTAATTTTAACTAAAAGTACAGAACTTTAAACTAATAACTTCCTTTCTTTAAGTTATTTACTTGACGAAAAGAATTTTGAAATTAACTTAAAGTACAGAACTTTAAACTAACAACTTCCATTCTTTAAGTTATTAACTTGAAGAAAAGAAATTTGATTTCAACTTAAAATACAGAACTTTAAACTAGCAACTTCCATTCTTTAATTTATTAACTTGAAGAAAAGAATTTTGATTTTAACTTAAAGTACAGAACTTTAAATTAATAACTTCCTTTCTTTAAGGTATTTACTTGAAGAAAAGAATTTTAATTTTAACTTAAAGTACAGAACTTTAAACTAACAACATCCATTCTTTAAGTTATTAACTTGAAAAAAAGAATTTTAATTTTAACTTAAAGTACAGAACTTTAAACTAACAACTTCCATTCTTTAAGTTATTAGCTTGAAGAAATAAATTTTGATTTTAACTTAAAGTACAGAACTTTAAACTAATAACTTCCATTCTTTAAGTTATTTACTTGATGAAAAGAATTTTGATTTTAACTTAAAGTACAGAACTTTAAACTAACAACTTCTATTTTTTAAGTTATTAACTTGAAGAAACAAATATTGATTTTAACTTAAAGTACAGAACTTTAAACTAATAACTTCCATTCTTTAAGTTATTAACTTGACGAAAAGAATTTTGATTTTAACTTAAAGTACAGAACTTTAAACTAACTACTTCCATTTTTTAAGTTATTAACATGAAGAAACAAATATTGATTTTAACTTAAAGTACAGAACTTTAAACTAATAACTTCCATTCTTTAAGTTATTAACATGAAGAAAAGAATTTTGATTTTAACTTATAGTACAGAACTTTGAACTAACAACTTCCATTCTTTAAGTTATTAACTTGAAGAAAAGAATTTTGATTTTAACTTAAAGTACAGAACTTTGAACTAACAACTTCCATTCTTTAAGTTATTAACTTGAATAAAAGAATTTTGATTTTAACTTAAAGTACAGAACTTTAAACTAACAACTTCCATTCTTTAAGTTATTAGCTTGAAGAAAAGAATTTTGATTTTAACTTAAAGTACAGAACTTTAAACTAACAACTTCCATTCTTTAAGTTCTTAACTTGAAGAAAAGAATTTTGATTTTAACTTAAAGTACAGAACTTTGTACTAACAACTTCCATTCTCTAAGTTATTAACTTGAAGAAAAGAATTTTGATTTTAACTTAAAGTACAGAACTTTAAACTAACAACTTCCATTCTTTAAGTTATTATCTTGAAGAAAAGAATTTTGATTTTAACTTAAAGTACAGAACTTTAAACTAATTACTTCCATTCATTAAGTTATTTACTTGACGAAAAAAATTTTGATTTTAACTTAAAGTACAGAACTTTAAATTAATAACTTCCTTTCTTTAAGTTATTTACTTGAAGAAAAGAATTTTGATTTTAACTTAAAGTACAGAGCTTTAAACTAACAACTTCCATTCTTTAAGTTATTAACTTGAAAAAAAGAATTTTGATTTTAACTTAAAGTACAGAAATTTAAACAAATAACTTCCATTCTTTAAGTTATTTACTTGAAGAAAAGAATTTTTATTTTAACTTAAAGTACAGAACTTTAAACTAACAACTTCCATTTTTTAAGTTATTAACTTTAGGAAACAAATATTGATTTTAACTTAAAGTACAGAACTTTGAACTAACAACTTCCATTCTTTAAGTTATTAACTTGAAGAAAAGAATTTTGATTTTAACTTAAAATACAGAACTTTAAACTAGCAACTTCCACTCTTTAATTTATTAACTTGAAGAAAAGAATTTTGATTTTAACTTAAAGTACAGAACTTTAAATTAATAACTTCCTTTCTTTAAGTTATTTACTTGAAGAAAAGAATTTTAATTTTAACTTAAAGTACAGAACTTTAAACTAACAACATCCATTCTTTAAGTTATTAACTTGAAAAAAAGAATTTTAATTTTAACTTAAAGTACAGAACTTTAAACAAATAACTTCCATTCTTTAAGTTATTTACTTGAAGATATGAATTTTAATTTTAACTTAAAGTACAGAACTTTAAACAAATAACTTCCATTCTTTAAGTTATTTACTTAAAGATATGAATTTTAATTTTAACTAAAAGTACAGAACTTTAAACTAATAACTTCCATTCTTTAAGTTATTTACTTGACGAAAAGAATTTTGAAATTAACTTAAAGTACAGAACTTTAAACTAACAACTTCCATTCTTTAAGTTATTAACTTGAAGAAAAGAAATTTGATTTCAACTTAAAATACAGAACTTTAAACTAGCAACTTCCATTCTTTAATTTATTAACTTGAAGAAAAGAATTTTGATTTTAACTTAAAGTACAGAACTTTAAATTAATAACTTCCTTTCTTTAAGTTGTTAACTTGAAGAGAAGAAATTTGATTTCAACTTAAAATACAGAACTTTAAACTAGCAACTTCCATTCTTTAATTTATTAACTTGAAGAAAAGAATTTTGATTTTAACTTAAAGTACAGAACTTTAAATTAATAACTTCCTTTCTTTAAGGTATTTACTTGAAGAAAAGAATTTTAATTTTAACTTAAAGTACAGAACTTTAAACTAACAACATCCATTCTTTAAGTTATTAACTTGAAAAAAAGAATTTTAATTTTAACTTAAAGTACAGAACTTTAAACTAACAACTTCCATTCTTTAAGTTATTAGCTAGAAGAAATAAATTTTGATTTTAACTTAAAGTACAGAACTTTAAACTAATAACTTCCATTCTTTAAGTTATGTACTTGATGAAAAGAATTTTGATTTTAACTTAAAGTACAGAACTTTAAACTAACAACTTCTATTTTTTAAGTTATTAACTTGAAGAAACAAATATTGATTTTAACTTAAAGTACAGAACTTTAAACTAATAACTTCCATTCTTTAAGTTATTAACTTGACGAAAAGAATTTTGATTTTAACTTAAAGTACAGAACTTTAAACTAACTACTTCCATTTTTTAAGTTATTAACATGAAGAAACAAATATTGATTTTAACTTAAAGTACAGAACTTTAAACTAATAACTTCCATTCTTTAAGTTATTAACATGAAGAAAAGAATTTTGATTTTAACTTATAGTACAGAACTTTGAACTAACAACTTCCATTCTTTAAGTTATTAACTTGAAGAAAAGAATTTTGATTTTAACTTAAAGTACAGAACTTTGAACTAACAACTTCCATTCTTTAAGTTATTAACTTGAATAAAAGAATTTTGATTTTAACTTAAAGTACAGAACTTTAAACTAACAACTTCCATTCTTTAAGTTATTAGCTTGAAGAAAAGAATTTTGATTTTAACTTAAAGTACAGAACTTTAAACTAACAACTTCCATTCTTTAAGTTATTATCTTGAAGAAAAGAATTTTGATTTTAACTTAAAGTACAGAACTTTAAACTAATTACTTCCATTCATTAAGTTATTTACTTGACGAAAAAAATTTTGATTTTAACTTAAAGTACAGAACTTTAAATTAATAACTTCCTTTCTTTAAGTTATTTACTTGAAGAAAAGAATTTTGATTTTAACTTAAAGTACAGAGCTTTAAACTAACAACTTCCATTCTTTAAGTTATTAACTTGAAAAAAAGAATTTTGATTTTAACTTAAAGTACAGAAATTTAAACAAATAACTTCCATTCTTTAAGTTATTTACTTGAAGAAAAGAATTTTTATTTTAACTTAAAGTACAGAACTTTAAACTAACAACTTCCATTTTTTAAGTTATTAACTTGAAGAAACAAATATTGATTTTAACTTAAAGTACAGAACTTTAAACTAATAACTTCCATTCTTTAAGTTATTTACTTGTCGAAAAGAATTTTGATTTTACCTTAAAGTGCATAACTTTAAATTAATAACCTCCTTTCTTTAAGTTATTTACTTGAAGAAAAGAATTTTTATTTTAACTTAAAGTACAGAACTATAAATTAATAACGTCCTTTCTTTAAGTTATTTACTTGAAGAAAAGAATTTTGATTTTAACTTAAAGTACAGAACTTTGAACTAACAACTTCCTTTCTTTAAGTTATTAACTTGAAGAAAAGAATTTTGATTTTAACTTAAAGTACAGACCTTTAAACTAATTACTTCCATACTTTAAGTTATTTACTTGAAGAAAGAAATTTTGATTTTAACTTAAAGTACAGAACTATCAATTAAAAACGTCCTTTCTTTAAGTTATTTACTTGAAGAAAAGAATTTTGATTTTAACTTAAAGTACAGAACTTTGAACTAACAACTTCCATTCTTTAAGTTATTAACTTGAAGAAAAGAATTTTGATTTTAACTTAAAGTACAGAACTTTAAACTAACAACTTCCATTCTTTAAGTTATTTTTTTGAAGTTAAGAATTTAGATTTTAACTTAAAGTACAGAACTTTAAACTAACAACTTCCATTCTTTAAGTTATTAACTTGAAGAAAAGAATTTTGCTTTTAACTTAAAGTACAGAAATTTAAACTAACAACTTCCATTCTTTAAGTTATTAACTAGAAGAAATGAATTTTGATTTTAACTAAAAGTACAGAACTTTAAACTAACAACTTCCATTCTTTAAGTTATTAACTAGAAGAAAAGAATTTTGATTTTTACTTAAAGTACAGAACTTTAAATTAGTAACTTCCTTTCTTTAAGTTATTTACTTGAAGAAAAGAATTTTGATTTTAACTTAAAGTACAGAACTTTAAACGAACAACTTCCATTCTTTAAGTTATTAACTAGAAGAAATGAATTTTGATTTTAACTTAAAGTACAGAACTTTAAACTAATTACATCCATTCTTTAAGTTATTTACTTGAAGAAAAAAATTTTGATTTTCACTTAAAGTACAGAACTATCAATTAATAACGTCCTTTCTTTAAGTTATTTACTTGAAGAAAAGAATTTTGATTTTAACTTAAAGTACAGAACTTTGAACTAACAACTACCACTCTTTAAGTTATTAACTTGAAGAAAAGAGTTTTGATTTTAACTTAAAGTACAGAACTTTAAACTAACAACTTCCATTCTTTAAGTTATTAACTAGAAGAAAAGAATTTTGATTTTAACTTAAAGTACAGAACTTTAAACTAATAACTTCCATTCTTTAAGTTATTTACTTGAAGAAAAGAATTTTGATTTTAACTTAAAGTACTGAACTTTGAACTAACAACTTCCATTCTTTAAGTTATTAACTTGAAGAAAAGAATTTTGATTTTAACTTAAAGTACAGAACTTTAAACTAACAACTTCCATTCTTTAAGTTATTAACTTGAAGAAAAGAATTTTGATTTTAACTTAAAGTACAGAACTTTGAACTAACAACTTCCATTCTTTAAGTTATTAACTTGAAGAAAAGAATTTTGATTTTAACTTAAAGTACAGAACTTTGAACTAACAACTTCCATTCTTTAAGTTATTAACTTGAAGAAAAGAATTTTGATTTTAACTTAAAGTACAGAACTATCAATTAATAACGTCCTTTCTTTAAGTTATTTACTTGAAGAAAAGAATTTAGATTTTAACTTATAGTATAGAACTTTGAACTAACAACTTCCATTCATTAAGTTATTAACTTGAAGAAAAGAATTTTGATTTTAACTTAAAGTACAGAACTTTAAACTAATAACTTACATTCTTTAAGTTATTTACTTGAAGAAAAGAATTTTGATTTGAACTTAAAGTACAGAACTTTAAACTAACAACTTCCATTCTTCAAGTTATTAGCTTGAAGAAAAGAATTTTGATTTTAACTTAAAGTACAGAACTATAAACTAACAACTTCCATTCTTTAAGGTATTAACTTGAAGAAAAGAATTTTGATTTAAACTTAAAGTTTAGAACTTTAAACTAACAACTTCCATTCTTTAAGTTATTAACTTGAAGAAAGGAATTTTGATTTTAACTTAAAGTACAGAACTTTGAACTAACAACTTCCATTCTTTAAGTTATTTACTTGAAGAAAAGAATTTTGATTTTAACTTATAGTACAGAACTTTAAACTAACAACTTCCATTCTTTAAGTTATTAACTTGAAGAAAAGAATTTTGATTTTAACTTAAAGTACAGAACTATAAACTAACAACTTCCATTCTTTAAGGTATTAACTTGAAGAAAAGAATTTTGATTTAAACTTAAAGTTTAGAACTTTAAACTAACAACTTCCATTTTATAAGTTATTAACTTGAAGAAACAAATATTGATTTTAACTAAAAGTACAGAACTATACATTAATAACGTCCGTTCTTTAAGTTATTTACTTGAAGAATAGAATTTTGATTTTAGCTTAAAGTACAGAACTTTGAACTAACAACTTCCATTCTTTAAGTTATTAACTTGAAGAAAAGAATTTTGATTTTAACTTAAAGTACAGAACTTTAAACTAACAACTTCCATTCTTTAAGTTATTAACTTGAAGAAAAGAATTTCGATTTGAACTTAAAGTACAGAGCTTTGAACTAACAACTTCCATTCTTTAAGTTATTTACTTGAAGAAAAGAATTTTGATTTTAACTTATAGTACAGAACTTTAAACTAACAACTTCCATTCTTTAAGTTATTAACTTGAAAAATAGAATTTTGATTTTAACTTAAAGTAAAGAACTTTAAACTAATAACTTCCATTCTTTAAGTTATTTACTTGAAGAAAAAATTTTGATTTTAACTTAAAGTACAGAACTTAGAACTAACAACTTCCATTTTATAAGTTATTAACTTGAAGAAACAAATATTGATTTTAACTAAAAGTACAGAACTATACATTAATAACGTCCGTTCTTTAAGTTATTTACTTGAAGAATAGAATTTTGATTTTAGCTTAAAGTACAGAACTTTAAACTAATAACTTCCATTCTTTCAGTTATTAACTTGAAGAAAAGAATTTTGATTTTAACTTAAAGTACAGAACTTTAAACTAACAACTTCCGTTATTTAAGTTATTAACTTGAAGAAAAGAATTTTGATTTTAACTTAAAGTACAGAACTTTAAACTAACAACTTCCATTCTTTAAGTTATTAACTTGAAGAAAAGAATTTTGATTTAAACTTAAAGTTTAGAACTTTAAACTAACAACTTCCATTCTTTAAGTTATTAACTTGAAGAAAGGAATTTTGATTTTAACTTAAAGTACAGAACTTTAAACTTACAACTTCCGTTCTTTAAGTTATTAACTTGAAGAAAAGAATTTTGATTTTAACTTAAAGTACAGAACTTTAAACTAACAACTTCCATTCTTTAAGTTATTAACTTGAAGAAAAGAATTTCGATTTTAACTTAAAGTACAGAGCTTTGAACTAACAACTTCCATTCTTTAAGTTATTAACTTGAAGAAAAGAATTTTGATTTTAACTTAAAGTACAGAACTTTGAACTAACAACTTCCATTCTTTAAGTTATTGACTTGAAGAAAAGAATTTTGATTTTAACTTAAAGTACAGAACTTTAAACTAACAACTTCCATTCTTTAAGTTATTAGTTTGAAGAAAAGAATTTTGATTTTAACTTAAAGTACAGAACTTTAAACTAATTACTTCCATTCACTAAGTTATTTACTTGACGAAAAGAATTTTGATTTTAACTTAAAGTACAGAACTTTAAATTAAAAACTTCCTTTCTTTAAGTTATTTACTTGAAGAAAAGAATTTTGATTTTAACTTAAAGTACAGAACTTTAAACTAATAACTTACATTCTTTAAGTTATTTACTTGAAGAAAAGAATTTTGATTTGAACTTAAAGTACAGAACTTTAAACTAACAACTTCCATTCTTTAAGTTATTAACTTGAAAAAAAGAATTTTGATTTTAACTTAAAGTACAGAACTTTAAACTAACAACTTCCATTCTTTAAGTTATTAACTTGAAGAAACAAATATTGATTTTAACTTAAAGTACAGAACTTTGAACTAACAACTTCCATTCTTTAAGTTATTGACTTGAAGAAAAGAATTTTGATTTTAACTTAAAGTACAGAACTTTAAACTAACAACTTCCATTCTTTAAGTTATTAGCTTGAAGAAAAGAATTTTGATTTTAACTTAAAGTACAGAACTTTAAACTAATTACTTCCATTCACTAAGTTATTTACTTGACGAAAAGAATTTTGATTTTAACTTAAAGTACAGAACTTTAAATTAAAAACTTCCTTTCTTTAAGTTATTTACTTGAAGAAAAGAATTTTGATTTTAACTTAAAGTACAGAACTTTAAACTAATAACTTACATTCTTTAAGTTATTTACTTGAAAAAAAGAATTTTGATTTGAACTTAAAGTACAGAACTTTAAACTAACAACTTCCATTCTTCAAGTTATTAGCTTGAAGAAAAGAATTTTGATTTTAACTTAAAGTACAGAACTATAAACTAATAACTTCCATTCTTTAAGGTATTAACTTGAAGAAAAGAATTTTGATTTAAACTTAAAGTTTAGAACTTTAAACTAACAACTTCCATTCTTTAAGTTATTAACTTGAAGAAAGGAATTTTGATTTTAACTTAAAGTACAGAACTTTGAACTAACAACTTCCATTCTTTAAGTTATTTACTTGAAGAAAAGAATTTTGATTTTAACTTATAGTACAGAACTTTAAACTAACAACTTCCATTCTTTAAGTTATTAACTTGAAGAAAAGAATTTTGATTTTAACTTAAAGTACAGAACTATAAACTAACAACTTCCATTCTTTAAGGTATTAACTTGAAGAAAAGAATTTTGATTTAAACTTAAAGTTTAGAACTTTAAACTAACAACTTCCATTTTATAAGTTATTAACTTGAAGAAACAAATATTGATTTTAACTAAAAGTACAGAACTATACATTAATAACGTCCGTTCTTTAAGTTATTTACTTGAAGAATAGAATTTTGATTTTAGCTTAAAGTACAGAACTTTGAACTAACAACTTCCATTCTTTAAGTTATTAACTTGAAGAAAAGAATTTTGATTTTAACTTAAAGTACAGAACTTTAAACTAACAACTTCCATTCTTTAAGTTATTAACTTGAAGAAAAGAATTTCGATTTAACTTAAAGTACAGAGCTTTGAACTAACAACTTCCATTCTTTAAGTTATTTACTTGAAGAAAAAAATTTTGATTTTAACTTATAGTACAGAACTTTAAACTAACAACTTCCATTCTTTAAGTTATTAACTTGAAAAATAGAATTTTGATTTTAACTTAAAGTAAAGAACTTTAAACTAATAACTTCCATTCTTTAAGTTATTTACTTGAAGAAAAAATTTTGATTTTAACTTAAAGTACAGAACTTAGAACTAACAACTTCCATTTTATAAGTTATTAACTTGAAGAAACAAATATTGATTTTAACTAAAAGTACAGAACTATACATTAATAGCGTCCGTTCTTTAAGTTATTTACTTGAAGAATAGAATTTTGATTTTAGCTTAAAGTACAGAACTTTAAACTAATAACTTCCATTCTTTCAGTTATTAACTTGAAGAAAAGAATTTTGATTTTAACTTAAAGTACAGAACTTTAAACTAACAACTTCCGTTATTTAAGTTATTAACTTGAAGAAAAGAATTTTGATTTTAACTTAAAGTACAGAACTTTAAACTAACAACTTCCATTCTTTAAGTTATTAACTTGAAGAAAAGAATTTTGATTTTAACTTAAAGTACAGAACTTTAAACTAACAACTTCCATTCTTTAAGTTATTAACTTGAAGAAAAGAATTTTGATTTTAACTTAAAGTACAGAACTTTAAACTAACAACTTCAATTCTTTAAGTTATTAACTCGAAGAAAAAATTTTGATTTTAACTTAAAGTACAGAACTTTAAACTAACAACTTTCATTCTTTAAGTTATTAACTTGTAGAAAAGAATTTTGATTTTAACTTAACGTACAGAACTTTAAGCTAATAACTTCCATTCTTTAAGTTATTAACTAGAAGAAAAGAATTATGATTTTAACTTAAAGTACAGAACTTTGAACTAACAATTTCCATTCTTTAAGTTATTAACTAGAAGAAAAGAATTTTGATTTTAACTTAAAGTACAGAACTATAAACTAACAACTTCCATTCTTTAAGTTATTAACTTGAAGAAAAAATTTTGATTTTAACTTAAAGTACAGAACTTTAAACTAACAACTTCCATTCTATAAGTTATTAACTAGAAGAAAAGAATTTTGATTTTAACTTAAAGTACAGAACTTTAAACTAATTACTTCCATTCTTTAAGTTATTTACTTGAAGAAAAGAATTTTGATTTTAACTTAAGGTACAGAACTTTGAACTAACAACTTCCATTCTTTAAGTTATTAACTTGAAGAAAAGAATTTGGATTTTAACTTAAAGTACAGAACTTTAAACTATCTACTTCCATTCATTAAGTTATTTACTTGACGAAAAGAATTTTGATTTTAACTTAAAGTACAGAACTTTAAATTAATAACTTCCTTTCTTTAAGTTATTTACTTAAAGAAAAGAATTTTGATTTTAACTTAAAGCACAGAACGTTAAACTAACAACTTCCATTCTTTAAGTTATAACCTTGAAAAAAAGAATTTTGATTTTAACTTAAAGTGCAGAACTTTAAACTAATAACTTCCATTCTTTAAGTTATTAACTAGAAGAAAAGAAGTTTGATTTTAACTTAAAGTACAGAACTTTAAATTAATAACTTCCTTTCTTTAAGTTATTTACTTGAAGAAAAAAATTTTGATTTTAACTTATAGTACAGAACTTTAAACTAACAACTTCCATTCTTTAAGTTATTAACTTGAAAAAAAGAAGTTTGATTTTAACTTAAAGTACAGAACTTTAAACTAATAACTTCCATTCTTTAAGTTATTTACATGAAGAAAAGAATTTTGATTTTAACTTAAAGTACAGAACTTTAAACTAACAACTTCCATTCTTTAAGTTATTAACTTGAAGAAAAGAATTTTGATTTTAACTTAAAGTACAGAACTTTGAACTAACAAATTCCATTCTTTAATTTATTAACTTGAAGAAAAGAATTTTGATTTTAACTTAAAGTACAGAACTTTAAACTAACAACTTCCGTTCTTTAAGTTATTAACTTGAAGAAAAGAATTTTGATTTTAACTTAAAGTACAGAACTTTAAACTATCAACTTCCATTCTTTAAGTTATTAGGTTGAAGAAAAGAATTTTGATTTTAACTTAAAGTACAGAACTTTAAACTAACAACTTCCATTCTTTAAGTTATTAACTTGAAGAAAAGAATTTTGATTTTAACTTAAAGTACAGAACTTTAAACTAACAACTTCCATTCTTTAAGTTATTAACTTGAAGAAAAAATTTTGATTTTAACTTAAAGTACAGAACTTTAAACTAACAACTTCCATTCTTTAAGTTATTAACTAGAAGAAAAGAATTTTGATTTTAACTTAAAGTACAGAACTTTAAACTAATTACTTCCATTCTTTAAGTTATTTACTTGAAGAAAAGAATTTTGATTTTAACTTAAGGTACAGAACTTTTAACTAACAACTTCCATTCTTTAAGTTATTAACTTGAAGAAAAGAATTTTGATTTTAACTTAAAGTACAGGACTTTAAACTAATTACTTCCATTCATTAAGTTATTTACTTGACGAAAAGAATTTTGATTTTAACTTAAAGTACAGAACTTTAAATTAATAACTACCTTTCTTTAAGTTATTTACTTTAAGAAAGGAATTTAGATTTTAACTTAAAGTACAGAACGTTAAACTAACAACTTCCATTCTTTAAGTTATAACCTTGAAAAAAAGAATTTTGATTTTAACTTAAAGTAAAGAACTTTAAACTAATAACTTCCATTCTTTAAGTTATTTACTTGAAGAAAAAATTTTGATTTTAACTTAAAGTACAGAACTTAGAACTAACAACTTCCATTTTATAAGTTATTAACTTGAAGAAACAAATATTGATTTTAACTAAAAGTACAGAACTATACATTAATAACGTCCGTTCTTTAAGTTATTTACTTGAAGAATAGAATTTTGATTTTAGCTTAAAGTACAGAACTTTAAACTAATAACTTCCATTCTTTAAGTTATTAACTTGAAGAAAAGAATTTTGATTTTAACTTAAAGTACAGAACTTTAAACTACCAACTTCCGTTATTTAAGTTATTAACTTGAAGAAAAGAATTTTGATTTTAACTTAAAGTACAGAACTTTAAACTAACAACTTCCATTCTTTAAGTTATTAACTTGAAGAAAAGAATTTTGATTTTAACTTAAAGTACAGAACTTTAAACTAACAACTTCCATTCTTTAAGTTATTAACTTGAAGAAAAGAATTTTGATTTTAACTTAAAGTACAGAACTTTAAACTAACAACTTCAATTCTGTAAGTTATTAACGCGAAGAAAAAATTTTGATTTTAACTTAAAGTACAGAACTTTAAACTAACAACTTTCATTCTTTAATTTATTAACTTGTAGAAAAGAATTTTGATTTTAACTTAACGTACAGAACTTTAAGCTAATAACTTCCATTCTTTAAGTTATTAACTAGAAGAAAAGAATTATGATTTTAACTTAAAGTACAGAACTTTGAACTAACAACTTCCATTCTTTAAGTTATTAACTAGAAGAAAAGAATTTTGATTTTAACTTAAAGTACAGAACTATAAACTAACAACTTCCATTCTTTAAGTTATTAACTTGAAGAAAAAATTTTGATTTTAACTTAAAGTACAGAACTTTAAACTAACAACTTCCATTCTATAAGTTATTAACTAGAAGAAAAGAATTTTGATTTTAACTTAAAGTACAGAACTTTAAACTAATTACTTCCATTCTTTAAGTTATTTACTTGAAGAAAAGAATTTTGATTTTAACTTAAGGTACAGAACTTTGAACTAACAACTTCCATTCTTTAAGTTATTAACTTGAAGAAAAGAATTTTGATTTTAACTTAAAGTACAGAACTTTAAACTATCTACTTCCATTCATTAAGTTATTTACTTGACGAAAAGAATTTTGATTTTAACTTAAAGTACAGAACTTTAAATTAATAACTTCCTTTCTTTAAGTTATTTACTTAAAGAAAAGAATTTTGATTTTAACTTAAAGTACAGAACGTTAAACTAACAACTTCCATTCTTTAAGTTATTAACTTGAAAAAAAGAAGTTTGATTTTAACTTAAAGTACAGAACTTTAAACAAATAACTTCCATTCTTTAAGTTATTTACTTGAAGAAAAGAATTTTGATTTTAACTTAAAGTACAGAACTTTAAACTAACAACTTCCATTCTTTAAGTTATTAACTTGATGAAAAGAATTTTGATTTTAACTTAAAATACAGAACTTTGAACTAACAAATTCCATTCTTTAAGGTATTAACTTGAAGAAAAGAATTTTGATTTTAACTTAAAGTACAGAACTTTAAACTAACAACTTCCGTTCTTTAAGTTATTAACTTGAAGAAAAGAATTTTGATTTTAACTTAAAGTACAGAACTTTAAACTATCAACTTCCATTCTTTAAGTTATTAGGTTGAAGAAAAGAATTTTGATTTTAACTTAAAGTACAGAACTTTAAACTAACAACTTCCATTCTTTAAGTTATTAACTTGAAGAAAAGAATTTTGATTTTAACTTAAAGTACAGAACTTTAAACTAACAACTTCCATTCTTTAAGTTATTAAATTGAAGAAAAAATTTTGATTTTAACTTAAAGTACAGAACTTTAAACTAACAACTTCCATTCTTTAAGTTATTAACTAGAAGAAAAGAATATTTTGATTTTAACTTAAAGTACAGAACTTTAAACTAATTACTTCCATTCTTTAAGTTATTTACTTGAAGAAAAGAATTTTGATTTTAACTTAAGGTACAGAACTTTTAACTAACAACTTCCATTCTTTAAGTTATTAACTTGAAGAAAAGAATTTTGATTTTAACTTAAAGTACAGGACTTTAAACTAATTACTTCCATTCATTAAGTTATTTACTTGACGAAAAGAATTTTGATTTTAACTTAAAGTACAGAACTTTAAATTAATAACTTCCTTTCTTTAAGTTATTTACTTTAAGAAAAGAATTTAGATTTTAACTTAAAGTACAGAACGTTAAACTAACAACTTCCATTCTTTAAGTTATAACCTTGAAAAAAAGAATTTTGATTTTAACTTAAAGTACAGAACGTTAAACTAATAACTTCCATTCTTTAAGTTATTAACTCGAAGAAAAGAATTTTGATTTTAACTTAACGTACAGAACTTTAAATTAATAACTTCTTTTCTTTAAGTTATTTACTTGAAGAAAAGAATTTTGATTTTAACTTATAGTACAGAACTTTAAACTAACAACTTCCATTCTTTAAGTTATTAACTTGAAAAAAAGAATTTTGATTTTAACTTAAAGTAAAGAACTTTAAACTAACAACTTCCATTCTTTAAGTTATTTACTTGAAGATAAAATTTTGATTTGAACTTAAAGTACAGAACTTTAAACTAACAACTTCCATTCTTTAAGTTATTAACTTGAAGAAAAGAATTTTGATTTTTACTTAAAGTACAGAACTTTAAACTATCTACTTCCTTTCATTAAGTTATTTACTTGACGAAAAGAATTTTGATTTTAACTTAAAGTACAGAACTTTAAACTAATAACTTCCATTCTTTAAGTTATTAACTAGAAGAAAAGAAGTTTGATTTTAACTTAAAGTACAGAACTTTAAATTAAGAACTTCCTTTCTTTAAGTTATTTACTTGAAGAAAAGAATTTTGATTTTAACTTATAGTACAGAACTTTAAACTAACAACTTCCATACTTTAAGTTATTAACTTGAAAAAAAGAAGTTTGATTTTAACTTAAAGTACAGAACTTTAAATTAAGAACTTCCTTTCTTTAAGTTATTAACTTGAAGAAAAGAATTTTGATTTTAACTTAAAGTAGAGAACTTTAAACTAACAACTTCCGTTCTTTAAGTTATTAACTTGAAGAAAAGAATTTTGATTTTAACTTAAAGTACAGAACTTTAAACTATCAACTTCCATTCTTTAAGTTATTAGCTTGAAGAAAAGAATTTTGATTTTAACTTAAAGTACAGAACTTTAAACTAATTACTTCCATTCATTAAGTTATTTACTTGACAAAAAGAATATTGATTTTAACTTAAAGTACAGAACTTTAAATTAATAACTTCCTTTCTTTAAGTTATTTACTTGAAGAAAAGACTTTTGATTTTAACTTAATGTACAGAACTTTAAACTAACAACTTCCATTTTTTAAGTTATTAACTTGAAGAAACAAATATTGATTTTAACTTAAAGTACAGAACTTTGAACTAACAACTTCCGATCTTTAAGTTATTAACTTGAAGAAAAAAATTTTGATTTTAACTTAAAGTACAAAACTTTAAACTAGCAACTTCCATTCTTTAAGTTATTAGCTTGAAGAAAAGAATTTTGATTTTAACTTAAAGTACAGAACTTTAAACTAATTACTTCCATTCATTAAGTTATTTACTTGACAAAAAGAATTTTGATTTTAACTTAAAGTACAGAACTTTAAATTAATAACTTCCTTTCTTTAAATTATTTACTTGAAGAAAAGAATTTTGATTTTAACTTAAAGTACAGAACTTTAAATTAATAACTTCCATTCTTTAAGTTATTAACTTGAAGAAAATAATTTTGATTTTAACTTAAAGTACAGAACTTTAAACTAACAACTTCCATTCTTTAAGTTATTAACTAGAAGAAAAGAATTTTGATTTAACTTAAAGTACAGAACTTTAAACTAATTACTTCCATTCTTTAAGTTATTTACTTGAAGAAAAGAATTTTGATTTTAACTTAAAGTACAGAACTTTGAACTACCAACTTCCATTCTTTAAGTTATTAACTTGAAGAAAATAATTTTGATTTTAACTTAAGGTACAGAACTTTTAACTAACAACTTCCATTCTTTAAGTTATTAACTTGAAGAAAAGAATTTTGATTTTAACTTAAAGTACAGGACTTTAAACTAATTACTTCCATTCATTAAGTTATTTACTTGTCGAAAAGAATTTTGATTTTAACTTAAAGTACAGAACTTTAAATTAATAACTTCCTTTCTTTAAGTTATTTACTTTAAGAAAAGAATTTTGATTTTAACTTAAAGTACAGAACTTTAAACTAACAACTTCCATTCTTTAAGTTTTAACTAGAAGAAAAGAATTTTGATTTTAACTTAAAGTACAGAACTTTAAATTAATAACTTCTTTTCTTTAAGTTATTTACTTGAAGAAAAGAATTTTGATTTTAACTTATAGTACAGAACTTTAAACTAACAACTTCCATTCTTTAAGTTATTAACTTGAAAAAAAGAATTTTGATTTTAACTTAAAGTAAAGAACTTTAAACTAATAACTTCCATTCTTTAAGTTATTTACTTGAAGAAAAAATTTTGATTTTAACTTAAAGTACAGAACTTTAAACTAAGAACTACCATTCTTTAAGTTATTAACTTGAAGAAAAAAATTTTGATTTTAACTTAAAGTACAGAACTATACATTAATAACGTCCGTTCTTTAAGTTATTTACTTGAAGAATAGAATTTTGATTTTAGCTTAAAGTACAGAACTTTAAACTAATAACTTCCATTCTTTAAGTTATTAACTTGAAGAAAAGAATTTTGATTTTAACTTAAAGTACAGAACTTTAAACTAACAACTTCTATTCTTTAAGTTATTAACTTGAAGAAAAAAATTTTGATTTTAACTTAAAGTACAGAACTTTAAACTAACAACTTCCTTTCTTTAAGTTATTAACTTGAAGAAAAGAATTTTGATTTTAACTTAAAGTACAGAACTTTAAACTAACAACTTCAATTCTTTAAGTTATTAACTCGAAGAAAAAATTTTGATTTTAACTTAAAGTACAGAACTTTAAACTAACAACTTCCATTCTTTAAGTTATTAACTTGTAGAAAAGAATTTTGATTTTAACTTAAAGTACAGAACTTTAAACTAATAACTTCCATTCTTTAAGTTATTAACTAGAAGAAAAGAATTTTGATTTTAACTTAAAGTACAGAACTTTAAACTAACAACTTCTATTCTTTAAGTTATTAACTTGAAGAAAAAAATTTTGATTTTAACTTAAAGTACAGAACTTTAAACTAACAACTTCCTTTCTTTAAGTTATTAACTTGAAGAAAAGAATTTTGATTTTAACTTAAAGTACAGAACTTTAAACTAACAACTTCAATTCTTTAAGTTATTAACTCGAAGAAAAAATTTTGATTTTAACTTAAAGTACAGAACTTTAAACTATCAACTTCCATTCTTTAAGTTATTAGGTTGAAGAAAAGAATTTTGATTTTAACTTAAAGTACAGAACTTTAAACTAACAACTTCCATTCTTTAAGTTATAACCTTGAAAAAAAGAATTTTGATTTTAACTTAAAGAGCAGAACTTTAAACTAATAACTTCCATTCTTTGAGTTATTAACTAGAAGAAAAGAAGTTTGATTTTAACTTAAAGTACAGAACTTTAAATTAAGAACTTCCTTTCTTTAAGTTATTTACTTGAAGAAAAGAATTTTGATTTTAACTTATAGTACAGAACTTTAAACTAACAACTTCCATTCTTTAAGTTATTAACTTGAAAAAAAGAATTTTGATTTTAACTTAAAGTAAAGAACTTTAAACTAATAACTTCCATTCTTTAAGTTATTTACTTGAAGAAAAAATTTTGATTTTAACTTAAAGTACAGAACTTTAAACTAACAACTTCCATTCTTTAAGTTATTAACTTGAAGAAAAAAATTTTGATTTTAACTTAAAGTACAGAACTATACATTAATAACGTCCGTTCTTTAAGTTATTTACTTGACGAAAAGAATTTTGATTTTAACTTAAAGTACAGAACTTTAAATTAATAACTTCCTTTCTTTAAGTTATTTACTTTAAGAAAAGAATTTTGATTTTAACTTAAAGTACAGAACGTTAAACTAACAACTTACATTCTTTAAGTTTTAACTAGAAGAAAAGAATTTTGATTTTAACTTAAAGTACAGAACTTTAAATTAATAACTTCTTTTCTTTAAGTTATTTACTTGAAGAAAAGAATTTTGATTTTAACTTATAGTACAGAACTTTAAACTAACAACTTCCATTCTTTAAGTTATTAAATTGAAAAAAAGAATTTTGATTTTAACTTAAAGTAAAGAACTTTAAACTAATAACTTCCATTCTTTAAGTTATTTACTTGAAGAAAAAATTTTGATTTTAACTTAAAGTACAGAACTTTAAACTAACAACTTCCATTCTTTAAGTTATTAACTTGAAGAAAAAAATTTTGATTTTAACTTAAAGTACAGAACTATACATTAATAACGTCCGTTCTTTAAGTTATTTACTTGAAGAATAGAATTTTGATTTTAGCTTAAAGTACAGAACTTTAAACTAATAACTTCCATTCTTTAAGTTATTAACTTGAAGAAAAGAATTTTGATTTTAACTTAAAGTACAGAACTTTAAACTAACAACTTCCGTTCTTTAAGTTATTAACTTGAAGAAAAGAATTTTGATTTTAACTTAAAGTACAGAACTTTAAACTAACAACTTCCATTCTTTAAGTTATTAACTTGAAGAAAAAAATTTTGATTTTAACTTAAAGTACAGAACTTTAAACTAACAACTTCCATTCTTTAAGTTATTAACTCGAAGAAAAAATTTTGATTTTAACTTAAAGTACAGAACTTTGAACTAACAAATTCCATTCTTTAAGTTATTAACTTGAAGAAAAGAATTTTGATTTTAACTTAAAGTACAGAACTTTAAACTAACAACTTCCGTTCTTTAACTTATTAACTTGAAGAAAAGAATTTTGATTTTAACTTAAAGTACAGAACTTTAAACTATCAACTTCCATTCTTTAAGTTATTAGCTTGAAGAAAACAATTTTGATTTTAACTTAAAGTACAGAACTTTAAACTAATTACTTCCATTCATTAAGTTATTTACTTGACTAAAAGAATTTTGATTTTAACTTAAAGTACAGAACTTTAAATTAATAACTTCATTTCTTTAAGTTATTTACTTGAAGAAAAGACTTTTGATTTTAACTTAATGTACAGAACTTTAAACTAACAACTTCCATTTTTAGTTATTAACTTGAAGAAACAAATATTGATTTTAACTTAAAGTACAGAACTTTGAACTAACAACTTCCCTTCTTTAAGTTATTAACTTGAAGAAAAAAATTTTGATTTTAACTTAAAGAACAAAACTTTAAACTAGCAACTTCCATTCTTTAAGTTATTAGCTTGAAGAAAAGAACTTTGATTTTAACTTAAAGTACAGAACTTTAAACTAATTACTTCCATTCATTAAGTTATTTACTTGACAAAAAGAATTTTGATTTTAACTTAAAGTACAGAACTTTAAATTAATAACTTCCTTTCTTTAAGTTATTTACTTGAAGAAAAGAATTTTGATTTTAACTTAAAGTACAGAACTTTGAACTAACAACTTCCATTCTTTAAGTTATTAACTTGAAGAAAATAATTTTGATTTTAACTTAAAGTACAGAACTTTAAACTAACAACTTCCATTCTTTAAGTTATTAACTAGAAGAAAAGAATTTTGATTTTAACTTAAAGTACAGAACTTTAAACTAATTACTTCCATTCTTTAAGTTATTTACTTGAAGAAAAGAATTTTGATTTTAACTTAAGGTACAGAACTTTTAACTAACAACTTCCATTCTTTAAGTTATTAACTTGAAGAAAAGAATTTTGATTTTAACTTAAAGTACAGGACTTTAAACTAATTACTTCCATTCATTAAGTTATTTACTTGACGAAAAGAATTTTGATTTTAACTTAAAGTACAGAACTTTAAATTAATAACTTCCTTTCTTTAAGTTATTTACTTTAAGAAAAGAATTTTGATTTTAACTTAAAGTACTAAACGTTAAACTAACAACTTCCATTCTTTAAGTTATAACCTTGAAAAAAAGAATTTTGATTTTAACTTAAAGTACAGAACTTTAAACTAATAACTTCCATTCTTTAAGTTATTAACTAGAAGAAAAGAATTTTGATTTTAACTTAAAGTACAGAACTTGAAATTAATAACTTCTTTTCTTTAAGTTATTTACTTGAAGAAAAGAATTTTGATTTTAACTTATAGTACAGAACTTTAAACTAACAACTTCCATTCTTTAAGTTATTAACTTGAAAAAAAGAATTTTGATTTTAACTTAAAGTAAAGAACTTTAAACTAGTAACTTCCATTCTTTAAGTTATTTACTTGAAGAAAAAATTTTGATTTTAACTTAAAGTACAGAACTTTAAACTAACAACTTCCATTCTTTAAGTTATTAACTTGAAGAAAAAAATTTTGATTTTAACTTAAAGTACAGAACTATACATTAATAACGTCCGTTCTTTAAGTTATTTACTTGAAGAATAGAATTTTGATTTTAGCTTAAAGTACAGAACTTTAAACTAATAACTTCCATTCTTTAAGTTATTAACTTGAAGAAAAGAATTTTGATTTTAACTTAAAGTACAGAACTTTAAACTATCTACTTCCATTCATTAAGTTATTTACTTGACGAAAAGAATTTTGATTTTAACTCAAAGTACAGAACTTTAAATTAATAACTTCCTTTCTGTAAGTTATTTACTTAAAGAAAAGAATTTTGATTTTAACTTAAAGTACAGAACGTTAAACTAACAACTTCCATTCTTTAAGTTATAACCTTGAAAAAAAGAATTTTGATTTTAACTTAAAGTGCAGAACTTTAAACTAATAACTTCCATTCTTTGAGTTATTAACTAGAAGAAAAGAAGTTTGATTTTAACTTAAAGTACAGAACTTTAAATTAAGAACTTCCTTTCTTTAAGTTATTTACTTGAAGAAAAGAATTTTGATTTTAACTTATAGTACAGAACTTTAAACTAACAACTTCCATTCTTTAAGTTATTAACTTGAAAAAAAGAATTTTGATTTTAACTTAAAGTAAAGAACTTTAAACTAATAACTTCCATTCTTTAAGTTATTTACTTGAAGAAAAAATTTTGATTTTAACTTAAAGTACAGAACTTTAAACTAACAACTTCCATTCTTTAAGTTATTAACTTGAAGAAAAAAATTTTGATTTTAACTTAAAGTACAGAACTATACATTAATAACGTCCGTTCTTTAAGTTATTTACTTGACGAAAAGAATTTTGATTTTAACTTAAAGTACAGAACTTTAAATTAATAACTTCCTTTCTTTAAGTTATTTACTTTAAGAAAAGAATTTTGATTTTAACTTAAAGTACAGAACGTTAAACTAACAACTTACATTCTTTAAGTTTTAACTAGAAGAAAAGAATTTTGATTTTAACTTAAAGTACAGAACTTTAAATTAATAACTTCTTTTCTTTAAGTTATTTACTTGAAGAAAAGAATTTTGATTTTAACTTATAGTACAGAACTTTAAACTAACAACTTCCATTCTTTAAGTTATTAAATTGAAAAAAAGAATTTTGATTTTAACTTAAAGTAAAGAACTTTAAACTAATAACTTCCATTCTTTAAGTTATTTACTTGAAGAAAAAATTTTGATTTTAACTTAAAGTACAGAACTTTAAACTAACAACTTCCATTCTTTAAGTTATTAACTTGAAGAAAAAAATTTTGATTTTAACTTAAAGTACAGAACTATACATTAATAACGTCCGTTCTTTAAGTTATTTACTTGAAGAATAGAATTTTGATTTTAGCTTAAAGTACAGAACTTTAAACTAATAACTTCCATTCTTTAAGTTATTAACTTGAAGAAAAGAATTTTGATTTTAACTTAAAGTACAGAACTTTAAACTAACAACTTCCGTTCTTTAAGTTATTAACTTGAAGAAAAGAATTTTGATTTTAACTTAAAGTACAGAACTTTAAACTAACAACTTCCATTCTTTAAGTTATTAACTTGAAGAAAAAAATTTTGATTTTAACTTAAAGTACAGAACTTTAAACTAACAACTTCCATTCTTTAAGTTATTAACTCGAAGAAAAAATTTTGATTTTAACTTAAAGTACAGAACTTTGAACTAACAAATTCCATTCTTTAAGTTATTAACTTGAAGAAAAGAATTTTGATTTTAACTTAAAGTACAGAACTTTAAACTAACAACTTCCGTTCTTTAACTTATTAACTTGAAGAAAAGAATTTTGATTTTAACTTAAAGTACAGAACTTTAAACTATCAACTTCCATTCTTTAAGTTATTAGCTTGAAGAAAAGAATTTTGATTTTAACTTAAAGTACAGAACTTTAAACTAATTACTTCCATTCATTAAGTTATTTACTTGACTAAAAGAATTTTGATTTTAACTTAAAGTACAGAACTTTAAATTAATAACTTCATTTCTTTAAGTTATTTACTTGAAGAAAAGACTTTTGATTTTAACTTAATGTACAGAACTTTAAACTAACAACTTCCATTTTTAGTTATTAACTTGAAGAAACAAATATTGATTTTAACTTAAAGTACAGAACTTTGAACTAACAACTTCCCTTCTTTAAGTTATTAACTTGAAGAAAAAAATTTTGATTTTAACTTAAAGAACAAAACTTTAAACTAGCAACTTCCATTCTTTAAGTTATTAGCTTGAAGAAAAGAACTTTGATTTTAACTTAAAGTACAGAACTTTAAACTAATTACTTCCATTCATTAAGTTATTTACTTGACAAAAAGAATTTTGATTTTAACTTAAAGTACAGAACTTTAAATTAATAACTTCCTTTCTTTAAGTTATTTACTTGAAGAAAAGAATTTTGATTTTAACTTAAAGTACAGAACTTTGAACTAACAACTTCCATTCTTTAAGTTATTAACTTGAAGAAAATAATTTTGATTTTAACTTAAAGTACAGAACTTTAAACTAACAACTTCCATTCTTTAAGTTATTAACTAGAAGAAAAGAATTTTGATTTTAACTTAAAGTACAGAACTTTAAACTAATTACTTCCATTCTTTAAGTTATTTACTTGAAGAAAAGAATTTTGATTTTAACTTAAGGTACAGAACTTTTAACTAACAACTTCCATTCTTTAAGTTATTAACTTGAAGAAAAGAATTTTGATTTTAACTTAAAGTACAGGACTTTAAACTAATTACTTCCATTCATTAAGTTATTTACTTGACGAAAAGAATTTTGATTTTAACTTAAAGTACAGAACTTTAAATTAATAACTTCCTTTCTTTAAGTTATTTACTTTAAGAAAAGAATTTTGATTTTAACTTAAAGTACTAAACGTTAAACTAACAACTTCCATTCTTTAAGTTATAACCTTGAAAAAAAGAATTTTGATTTTAACTTAAAGTACAGAACTTTAAACTAATAACTTCCATTCTTTAAGTTATTAACTAGAAGAAAAGAATTTTGATTTTAACTTAAAGTACAGAACTTGAAATTAATAACTTCTTTTCTTTAAGTTATTTACTTGAAGAAAAGAATTTTGATTTTAACTTATAGTACAGAACTTTAAACTAACAACTTCCATTCTTTAAGTTATTAACTTGAAAAAAAGAATTTTGATTTTAACTTAAAGTAAAGAACTTTAAACTAGTAACTTCCATTCTTTAAGTTATTTACTTGAAGAAAAAATTTTGATTTTAACTTAAAGTACAGAACTTTAAACTAACAACTTCCATTCTTTAAGTTATTAACTTGAAGAAAAAAATTTTGATTTTAACTTAAAGTACAGAACTATACATTAATAACGTCCGTTCTTTAAGTTATTTACTTGAAGAATAGAATTTTGATTTTAGCTTAAAGTACAGAACTTTAAACTAATAACTTCCATTCTTTAAGTTATTAACTTGAAGAAAAGAATTTTGATTTTAACTTAAAGTACAGAACTTTAAACTAACAACTTCCGTTCTTTAAGTTATTAACTTGAAGAAAAGAATTTTGATTTTAACTTAAAGTACAGAACTTTAAACTAACAACTTCCATTCTTTAAGTTATTAACTTGAAGAAAAAAATTTTGATTTTAACTTAAAGTACAGAACTTTAAACTAACAACTTCCATTCTTTAAGTTATTAACTTAAAGAAAAGAATTTTGATTTTAACTTAAAGTACAGAACTTTAAACTAACAACTTCAATTCTTTAAGTTATTAACTCGAAGAAAAAATTTTGATTTTAACTTAAACTACAGAACTTTAAACTAACAACTTCCATTCTTTAAGTTATTAACTTGTAGAAAAGAATTTTGATTTTAACTTAAAGTACAGAACTTTAAACTAATAACTTCCATTCTTTAAGTTATTAACTAGAAGAAAAGAATTATGATTTTAACTTAAAGTACAGAACTTTGAACTGACAACTTCCATTCTTTAAGTTATTAACTTGAAAAAAAGAATTTTGATTTTAACTTAAAGTACAGAACTTTAAACTAACAACTTCCATTCTTTAAGTTATTAACTTGAAGAAAAAATTTTGATTTTAACTTAAAGTACAGAACTTTAAACTAATTACTTCCATTCTTTAAGTTATTTACTTGAAGAAAAGAATTTTGATTTTAACTTAAGGTACAGAACTTTGAACTAACAACTTCCATTCTTTAAGTTATTAACTTGAAGAAAAGAATTTTGATTTTAACTTAAAGTACAGAACTTTAAACTAACAACTTCCATTCTTTAAGTTATTAACTTGAAGAAAAGAATTTTGATTTTAACTTAAAGTACAGAACTTTAAACTAACAACTTCCATTCTTTAAGTTATTAACTTAAAGAAACGAATTTTGATTTTAACTTAAAGTACAGAACTTTAAACTTACAACTTCCATTCTTTAAGTTATTAACTTGAAGAAAAGAATTTTGATTTTAACTTAAAGTGCAGAACTTTAAACTAATAACTTCCATTCTTTAAGTTATTAACTTGACGAAAAGAATTTTGATTTTAACTTAAAGTACAGAACTTTAAACTAACAACTTCCATTCTTTAAGTTATTAACTTGAAGAAAAGAATTTTGATTTTAACTTAAAGTACAGAACTTTGAACTAACAACTTCCATTCTTTAAGTTATTAACTTGAAGAAAAGAATTTTGATTTTAACTTAAAGTACAGAACTTTGAACTAACAACTTCCATTCTTTAAGTTATTAACTTGAAGAAAAGAATTTTGATTTTAACTTAAAGTACAGAACTATCAATTAATAACGTCCTTTCTTTAAGTTATTTACTTGAAGAAAAGAATTTAGATTTTAACTTATAGTACAGAACTTTGAACTAACAACTTCCATTCTTTAAGTTATTAACTTGAAGAAAAGAATTTTGATTTTAACTTAAAGTACAGAACTTTAAATTAATAACTTCCTTTCTTTAAGTTATTTTTTTGAAGTAAAGAATTTTGATTTTAACTTAAAGTACAGAACTTTAAACTAACAACTTCCATTCTTTAAGTTATTAACTTGAAGAAAAAATTTTGATTTTAACTTAAAGTACAGAACTTTAAACTAATTACTTCCATTCTTTAAGTTATTTACTTGAAGAAAAGAATTTTGATTTTAACTTAAGGTACAGAACTTTGAACTAACAACTTCCATTCTTTAAGTTATTAACTTGAAGAAAAGAATTTTGATTTTAACTTAAAGTACAGAACTTTAAACTAACTACTTCCATTCATTAAGTTATTTACTTGACGAAAAGAATTTTGATTTTAACTTAAAGTACAGAACTTTAAATTAATAACTTCTTTTCTTTAAGTTATTTACTTAAAGAAAAGAATTTTGATTTTAACTTAAAGTACAGAACTTTAAACTAACAACTTCCGTTCTTTAAGTTATTAACTTGAAGAAAAGAATTTTGATTTTAACTTAAAGTACAGAACTTTAAACTAACTACTTCCATTCATTAAGTTATTTACTTGACGAAAAGAATTTTGATTTTAAGTTAAAGTACAGAACTTTAAATTAATAACTTCCTTTCTTTAAGTTATTTACTTGAAGAAAAGAATTTTGATTTTAACTTAAAGTACAGAACTTTAAACTATCAACTTCCATTCTTTAAGTTATTAGCTTGAAGAAAAGAATTTTGATTTTAACTTAAAGTACAGAACTTTAAACCAATTACTTCCATTCATTAAGTTATTTACTTGACAAAAAGAATTTTGATTTTAACTTAAAGTACAGAACTTTAAATTAATAACTTCCTTTCTTTAAGTTATTTACTTGAAGAAAAGAATTTTGATTTTAACTTAAAGTACAGAACTTTGAACTAACAAATTCCATTCTTTAAGTTATTAACTTGAAGAAAAGAATTTTGATTTTAACTTAAAGTACAGAACTTTGAACTAACAACTTCCATTCTTTAAGTTATTAACTTGAAGAAATAAATTTTGATTTTAACTTAAAGTACAAAACTTATACTATCAACTTCCATTCTTTAAGTTATTAGCTTGAAGAAAAGAATTTTGATTTTAACTTAAAGTACAGAACTTTAAACTAATTACTTCCATTCATTAAGTTATTTACTTGACAAAAAGAATTTTGATTTTAACTTAAAGTACAGAACTTTAAATTAATAACTTCCTTTCTTTAAGTTATTTACTTGAAGAAAAGAATTTTGATTTTAACTTAAAGTACAGAACTATTAACTAACAACTTCCATTCTTTAAGTTATTAACTTGAAAAAAAGAATTTTGATTTTAACTTAAAGTACAAAACTTTAAACTATCAACTTCCATTCTTTAAGTTATTAGCTTGAAGAAAAGAATTTAATTTTAACTTAAAGTACAGAACTTTAAACTAATTACTTCCATTCCTTAAGTTATTTACTTGACGAAAAGAGTTTTGATTTTAACTTAAAGTACAGAACTTTAAATTAATAACTTCCTTTCTTTAAGTTATTTACTTGAAGAAAAGAATTTTGATTTTAACTTAAAGTACAGAACTTTAAACTAATAACTTCCATTCTTTAAGTTATTTACTTGAAGAAAAGAATTTTGATTTTAACTTAAAGTACAGAACTTTAAACTAACAACTTCCTTTCTTTAAGTTATTTACTTGAAGAAAAGAATTTTGATTTTAACTTAAAGTACAGAACTTTAAACTAATTACTTCCATTCATTAAGTTATTTACTTGACGAAAAGAATTTTGATTTTTACTTAAAGTACAGAATTTTAAATTAATAACTACCTTTCTTTAAGTTATTTACTTGAAGAAAAGAATTTTGATTTTAACTTAAAGTACAGAACTTTCAACTTACAACTTCCATTCTTTAAGTTATTAACTTGAAGAAAAGAATTTTGATTTTAACTTAAAGTACAGAACTTTAAACTAACAACTTCCATTCTTTAAGTTATTAACTTGAAGAAAAGAATTTTGATTTTAACTTAAAGTACAGAACGTTAAACTAACAACTTCCATTCTTTAAGTTATAACCTTGAAAAAAAGAATTTTGATTTTAACTTAAAGTACAGAACGTTAAACTAATAACTTCCATTCTTTAAGTTATTAACTCGAAGAAAAGAATTTTGATTTTAACTTAACGTACAGAACTTTAAATTAATAACTTCTTTTCTTTAAGTTATTTACTTGAAGAAAAGAATTTTGATTTTAACTTATAGTACTGAACTTTAAACTAACAACTTCCATTCTTTAAGTTATTAACTTGAAAAAAAGAATTTTGATTTTAACTTAAAGTAAAGAACTTTAAACTAACAACTTCCATTCTTTAAGTTATTTACTTGAAGATAAAATTTTGATTTGAACTTAAAGTACAGAACTTTAAACTAACAACTTCCATTCTTTAAGTTATTAACTTGAAGAAAAGAATTTTGATTTTTACTTAAAGTACAGAACTTTAAACTATCTACTTCCTTTCATTAAGTTATTTACTTGACGAAAAGAATTTTGATTTTAACTTAAAGTACAGAACTTTAAACTAATAACTTCCATTCTTTAAGTTATTAACTAGAAGAAAAGAAGTTTGATTTTAACTTAAAGTACAGAACTTTAAATTAAGAACTTCCTTTCTTTAAGTTATTTACTTGAAGAAAAGAATTTTGATTTTAACTTATAGTACAGAACTTTAAACTAACAACTTCCATACTTTAAGTTATTAACTTGAAAAAAAGAAGTTTGATTTTAACTTAAAGTACAGAACTTTAAAGTAATAACTTCCATTCTTTAAGTTATTTACTTGAAGAAAAGAATTTTGATTTTAACTTAAAGTACAGAACTTTAAACTAACAACTTCCATTCTTTAAGTTATTAACTTGAAGAAAAGAATTTTGATTTTAACTTAAAGTACAGAACTTTGAACTAACAAATTCCATTCTTTAAGTTATTAACTTGAAGAAAAGAATTTTGATTTTAACTTAAAGTACAGAACTTTAAACTAACAACTTCCATTCTTTAAGTTATTAACTTGAAGAAAAGAATTTTGATTTTAACTTAAAGTACAGAACTTTAAACTATCAACTTCCATTCTTTAAGTTATTAGCTTGAAGAAAAGAATTTTGATTTTAACTTAAAGTACAGAACTTTAAACTAATTACTTCCATTCATTAAGTTATTTACTTGACAAAAAGAATATTGATTTTAACTTAAAGTACAGAACTTTAAATTAATAACTTCCTTTCTTTAAGTTATTTACTTGAAGAAAAGACTTTTGATTTTAACTTAATGTACAGAACTTTAAACTAACAACTTCCATTTTTTAAGTTTTAACTTGAAGAAACAAATATTGATTTTAACTTAAAGTACAGAACTTTGAACTAACAACTTCCGATCTTTAAGTTATTAACTTGAAGAAAAAAATTTTGATTTTAACTTAAAGTACAAAACTTTAAACTAGCAACTTCCATTCTTTAAGTTATTAGCTTGAAGAAAAGAATTTTGATTTTAACTTAAAGTACAGAACTTTAAACTAATTACTTCCATTCATTAAGTTATTTACTTGACAAAAAGAATTTTGATTTTAACTTAAAGTACAGAACTTTAAATTAATAACTTCCTTTCTTTAAATTATTTACTTGAAGAAAAGAATTTTGATTTTAACTTAAAGTACAGAACTTTGAACTACCAACTTCCATTCTTTAAGTTATTAACTTGAAGAAAATAATTTTGATTTTAACTTAAAGTACAGAACTTTAAACTAACAACTTCCATTCTTTAAGTTATTAACTAGAAGAAAAGAATTTTGATTTAACTTAAAGTACAGAACTTTAAACTAATTACTTCCATTCTTTTTAGTTATTTACTTGAAGAAAAGAATTTTGATTTTAACTTAAAGTACAGAACTTTGAACTACCAACTTCCATTCTTTAAGTTTTTAACTTGAAGAAAAGAATTTTGATTTTAACTTAAAGTACAGGACTTTAAACTAATTACTTCCATTCATTAAGTTATTTACTTGACGAAAAGAATTTTGATTTTAACTTAAAGTACAGAACTTTAAATTAATAACTTCCTTTCTTTAAGTTATTTACTTTAAGAAAAGAATTTTGATTTTAACTTAAAGTACAGAACGTTAAACTAACAACTTCCATTCTTTAAGTTTTAACTAGAAGAAAAGAATTTTGATTTTAACTTAAAGTACAGAACTTTAAATTAATAACTTCTTTTCTTTAAGTTATTTACTTGAAGAAAAGAATTTTGATTTTAACTTATAGTACAGAACTTTAAACTAACAACTTCCATTCTTTAAGTTATTAACTTGAAAAAAAGAATTTTGATTTTAACTTAAAGTAAAGAACTTTAAACTAATAACTTCCATTCTTTAAGTTATTTACTTGAAGAAAAAATTTTGATTTTAACTTAAAGTACAGAACTTTAAACTAACAACTACCATTCTTTAAGTTATTAACTTGAAGAAAAAAATTTTGATTTTAACTTAAAGTACAGAACTTTAAACTAACAACTTCTATTCTTTAAGTTATTAACTTGAAGAAAAAAATTTTGATTTTAACTTAAAGTACAGAACTTTAAACTAACAACTTCCTTTCTTTAAGTTATTAACTTGAAGAAAAGAATTTTGATTTTAACTTAAAGTACAGAACTTTAAACTAACAACTTCAATTCTTTAAGTTATTAACTCGAAGAAAAAATTTTGATTTTAACTTAAAGTACAGAACTTTAAACTAACAACTTCCATTCTTTAAGTTATTAACTTGTAGAAAAGAATTTTGATTTTAACTTAAAGTACAGAACTTTAAACTAATAACTTCTATTCTTTAAGTTATTAACTAGAAGAAAAGAATTATGATTTTAACTTAAAGTACAGAACTTTGAACTGACAACTTCCATTCTTTAAGTTATTAACTTGAAAAAAAGAATTTTGATTTTAACTTAAAGTACAGAACTATAAACTAACAACTTCCATTCTTTAAGTTATTAACTTGAAAAAAAGAATTTTGATTTTAACTTGAAGTACAGAACTTTAAACTATCTACTTCCATTCATTAAGTTATTTACTTGACGAAAAGAATTTTGATTTTAACTCAAAGTACAGAACTTTAAATTAATAACTTCCTTTCTGTAAGTTATTTACTTAAAGAAAAGAATTTTGATTTTAACTTAAAGTACAGAACGTTAAACTAACAACTTCCATTCTTTAAGTTATAACCTTGAAAAAAAGAATTTTGATTTTAACTTAAAGTGCAGAACTTTAAACTAATAACTTCCATTCTTTGAGTTATTAACTAGAAGAAAAGAAGTTTGATTTTAACTTAAAGTACAGAACTTTAAATTAAGAACTTCCTTTCTTTAAGTTATTTACTTGAAGAAAAGAATTTTGATTTTAACTTATAGTACAGAACTTTAATCTAACAACTTCCATTCTTTAAGTTATTAACTTGAAAAAAAGAATTTTGATTTTAACTTAAAGTAAAGAACTTTAAACTAATAACTTCCATTCTTTAAGTTATTTACTTGAAGAAAAAATTTTGATTTTAACTTAAAGTACAGAACTTTAAACTAACAACTTCCATTCTTTAAGTTATTAACTTGAAGAAAAAAATTTTGATTTTAACTTAAAGTACAGAACTATACATTAATAACGTCCGTTCTTTAAGTTATTTACTTGACGAAAAGAATTTTGATTTTAACTTAAAGTACAGAACTTTAAATTAATAACTTCCTTTCTTTAAGTTATTTACTTTAAGAAAAGAATTTTGATTTTAACTTAAAGTACAGAACGTTAAACTAACAACTTACATTCTTTAAGTTTTAACTAGAAGAAAAGAATTTTGATTTTAACTTAAAGTACAGAACTTTAAATTAATAACTTCTTTTCTTTAAGTTATTTACTTGAAGAAAAGAATTTTGATTTTAACTTATAGTACAGAACTTTAAACTAACAACTTCAATTCTTTAAGTTATTAAATTGAAAAAAAGAATTTTGATTTTAACTTAAAGTAAAGAACTTTAAACTAATAACTTCCATTCTTTAAGTTATTTACTTGAAGAAAAAATTTTGATTTTAACTTAAAGTACAGAACTTTAAACTAACAACTTCCATTCTTTAAGTTATTAACTTGAAGAAAAAAATTTTGATTTTAACTTAAAGTACAGAACTATACATTAATAACGTCCGTTCTTTAAGTTATTTACTTGAAGAATAGAATTTTGATTTTAGCTTAAAGTACAGAACTTTAAACTAATAACTTCCATTCTTTAAGTTATTAACTTGAAGAAAAGAATTTTGATTTTAACTTAAAGTACAGAACTTTAAACTAACAACTTCCGTTCTTTAAGTTATTAACTTGAAGAAAAGAATTTTGATTTTAACTTAAAGTACAGAACTTTAAACTAACAACTTCCATTCTTTAAGTTATTAACTTGAAGAAAAAAATTTTGATTTTAACTTAAAGTACAGAACTTTAAACTAACAACTTCCATTCTTTAAGTTATTAACTCGAAGAAAAAATTTTGATTTTAACTTAAAGTACAGAACTTTAAACTAATAACTTCCATTCTTTAAGTTATTAACTAGAAGAAAAGAATTATGATTTTAACTTAAAGTACAGAACTTTGAACTGACAACTTCCATTCTTTAAGTTATTAACTTGAAAAAAAGAATTTTGATTTTAACTTAAAGTACAGAACTATAAACTAACAACTTCCATTCTTTAAGTTATTAACTTGAAAAAAAGAATTTTGATTTTAACTTGAAGTACAGAACTTTAAACTATCTACTTCCATTCATTAAGTTATTTACTTGACGCAAAGAATTTTGATTTTAACTTAAAGTACAGAACTTTAAATTAATAACTTCCTTTCTATAAGTTATTTACTTAAAGAAAAGAATTTTGATTTTAACTTAAAGTACAGAACGTTAAACTAACAACTTCCATTCTTTAAGTTATAACCTTGAAAAAAAGAATTTTGATTTTAACTTAAAGTGCAGAACTTTAAACTAATAACTTCCATTCTTTAAGTTATTAACTTGAAGAAAAGAATTTTGATTTTAACTTAAAGTACAGAACTTTGAACTAACAAATTCCATTCTTTAAGTTATTAACTTGAAGAAAAGAATTTTGATTTTAACTTAAAGTACAGAACTTTAAACTAACAACTTCCGTTCTTTAACTTATTAACTTGAAGAAAAGAATTTTGATTTTAACTTAAAGTACAGAACTTTAAACTATCAACTTCCATTCTTTAAGTTATTAGCTTGAAGAAAAGAATTTTGATTTTAACTTAAAGTACAGAACTTTAAACTAATTACTTCCATTCATTAAGTTATTTACTTGACTAAAAGAATTTTGATTTTAACTTAAAGTACAGAACTTTAAATTAATAACTTCATTTCTTTAAGTTATTTACTTGAAGAAAAGACTTTTGATTTTAACTTAATGTACAGAACTTTAAACTAACAACTTCCATTTTTAGTTATTAACTTGAAGAAACAAATATTGATTTTAACTTAAAGTACAGAACTTTGAACTAACAACTTCCCTTCTTTAAGTTATTAACTTGAAGAAAAAAATTTTGATTTTAACTTAAAGAACAAAACTTTAAACTAGCAACTTCCATTCTTTAAGTTATTAGCTTGAAGAAAAGAACTTTGATTTTAACTTAAAGTACAGAACTTTAAACTAATTACTTCCATTCATTAAGTTATTTACTTGACAAAAAGAATTTTGATTTTAACTTAAAGTACAGAACTTTAAATTAATAACTTCCTTTCTTTAAGTTATTTACTTGAAGAAAAGAATTTTGATTTTAACTTAAAGTACAGAACTTTGAACTAACAACTTCCATTCTTTAAGTTATTAACTTGAAGAAAATAATTTTGATTTTAACTTAAAGTACAGAACTTTAAACTAACAACTTCCATTCTTTAAGTTATTAACTAGAAGAAAAGAATTTTGATTTTAACTTAAAGTACAGAACTTTAAACTAATTACTTCCATTCTTTAAGTTATTTACTTGAAGAAAAGAATTTTGATTTTAACTTAAGGTACAGAACTTTTAACTAACAACTTCCATTCTTTAAGTTATTAACTTGAAGAAAAGAATTTTGATTTTAACTTAAAGTACAGGACTTTAAACTAATTACTTCCATTCATTAAGTTATTTACTTGACGAAAAGAATTTTGATTTTAACTTAAAGTACAGAACTTTAAATTAATAACTTCCTTTCTTTAAGTTATTTACTTTAAGAAAAGAATTTTGATTTTAACTTAAAGTACTAAACGTTAAACTAACAACTTCCATTCTTTAAGTTATAACCTTGAAAAAAAGAATTTTGATTTTAACTTAAAGTACAGAACTTTAAACTAATAACTTCCATTCTTTAAGTTATTAACTAGAAGAAAAGAATTTTGATTTTAACTTAAAGTACAGAACTTGAAATTAATAACTTCTTTTCTTTAAGTTATTTACTTGAAGAAAAGAATTTTGATTTTAACTTATAGTACAGAACTTTAAACTAACAACTTCCATTCTTTAAGTTATTAACTTGAAAAAAAGAATTTTGATTTTAACTTAAAGTAAAGAACTTTAAACTAGTAACTTCCATTCTTTAAGTTATTTACTTGAAGAAAAAATTTTGATTTTAACTTAAAGTACAGAACTTTAAACTAACAACTTCCATTCTTTAAGTTATTAACTTGAAGAAAAAAATTTTGATTTTAACTTAAAGTACAGAACTATACATTAATAACGTCCGTTCTTTAAGTTATTTACTTGAAGAATAGAATTTTGATTTTAGCTTAAAGTACAGAACTTTAAACTAATAACTTCCATTCTTTAAGTTATTAACTTGAAGAAAAGAATTTTGATTTTAACTTAAAGTACAGAACTTTAAACTAACAACTTCCGTTCTTTAAGTTATTAACTTGAAGAAAAGAATTTTGATTTTAACTTAAAGTACAGAACTTTAAACTAACAACTTCCATTCTTTAAGTTATTAACTTGAAGAAAAAAATTTTGATTTTAACTTAAAGTACAGAACTTTAAACTAACAACTTCCATTCTTTAAGTTATTAACTTAAAGAAAAGAATTTTGATTTTAACTTAAAGTACAGAACTTTAAACTAACAACTTCAATTCTTTAAGTTATTAACTCGAAGAAAAAATTTTGATTTTAACTTAAACTACAGAACTTTAAACTAACAACTTCCATTCTTTAAGTTATTAACTTGTAGAAAAGAATTTTGATTTTAACTTAAAGTACAGAACTTTAAACTAATAACTTCCATTCTTTAAGTTATTAACTAGAAGAAAAGAATTATGATTTTAACTTAAAGTACAGAACTTTGAACTGACAACTTCCATTCTTTAAGTTATTAACTTGAAAAAAAGAATTTTGATTTTAACTTAAAGTACAGAACTATAAACTAACAACTTCCATTCTTTAAGTTATTAACTTGAAAAAAAGAATTTTGATTTTAACTTGAAGTACAGAACTTTAAACTAACAACTTCCATTCTTTAAGTTATTAACTTGAAGAAAAGAATTTTGATTTTAACTTTAAGTACAGAACTTTAAACTAACAACTTCCATTCTTTAAGTTATTAACTTGAAGAAAAAATTTTGATTTTAACTTAAAGTACAGAACTTTAAACTAATTACTTCCATTCTTTAAGTTATTTACTTGAAGAAAAGAATTTTGATTTTAACTTAAGGTACAGAACTTTGAACTAACAACTTCCATTCTTTAAGTTATTAACTTGAAGAAAAGAATTTTGATTTTAACTTAAAGTACAGAACTTTAAACTAACAACTTCCATTCTTTAAGTTATTAACTTGAAGAAAAGAATTTTGATTTTAACTTAAAGTACAGAACTTTAAACTAACAACTTCCATTCTTTAAGTTATTAACTTAAAGAAACGAATTTTGATTTTAACTTAAAGTACAGAACTTTAAACTTACAACTTCCATTCTTTAAGTTATTAACTTGAAGAAAAGAATTTTGATTTTAACTTAAAGTGCAGAACTTTAAACTAATAACTTCCATTCTTTAAGTTATTAACTTGACGAAAAGAATTTTGATTTTAACTTAAAGTACAGAACTTTAAACTAACAACTTCCATTCTTTAAGTTATTAACTTGAAGAAAAGAATTTTGATTTTAACTTAAAGTACAGAACTTTGAACTAACAACTTCCATTCTTTAAGTTATTAACTTGAAGAAAAGAATTTTGATTTTAACTTAAAGTACAGAACTTTGAACTAACAACTTCCATTCTTTAAGTTATTAACTTGAAGAAAAGAATTTTGATTTTAACTTAAAGTACAGAACTATCAATTAATAACGTCCTTTCTTTAAGTTATTTACTTGAAGAAAAGAATTTAGATTTTAACTTATAGTACAGAACTTTGAACTAACAACTTCCATTCTTTAAGTTATTAACTTGAAGAAAAGAATTTTGATTTTAACTTAAAGTACAGAACTTTAAATTAATAACTTCCTTTCTTTAAGTTATTTTTTTGAAGTAAAGAATTTTGATTTTAACTTAAAGTACAGAACTTTAAACTAACAACTTCCATTCTTTAAGTTATTAACTTGAAGAAAAGAATTTTGATTTTAACTTAAAGTACAGAACTTTAAACTAACTACTTCCATTCATTAAGTTATTTACTTGACGAAAAGAATTTTGATTTTAACTTAAAGTACAGAACTTTAAATTAATAACTTCTTTTCTTTAAGTTATTTACTTAAAGAAAAGAATTTTGATTTTAACTTAAAGTACAGAACTTTAAACTAACAACTTCCGTTCTTTAAGTTATTAACTTGAAGAAAAGAATTTTGATTTTAACTTAAAGTACAGAACTTTAAACTAACTACTTCCATTCATTAAGTTATTTACTTGACGAAAAGAATTTTGATTTTAACTTAAAGTACAGAACTTTAAATTAATAACTTCCTTTCTTTAAGTTATTTACTTGAAGAAAAGAATTTTGATTTTAACTTAAAGTACAGAACTTTAAACTATCAACTTCCATTCTTTAAGTTATTAGCTTGAAGAAAAGAATTTTGATTTTAACTTAAAGTACAGAACTTTAAACCAATTACTTCCATTCATTAAGTTATTTACTTGACAAAAAGAATTTTGATTTTAACTTAAAGTACAGAACTTTAAATTAATAACTTCCTTTCTTTAAGTTATTTACTTGAAGAAAAGAATTTTGATTTTAACTTAAAGTACAGAACTTTGAACTAACAAATTCCATTCTTTAAGTTATTAACTTGAAGAAAAGAATTTTGATTTTAACTTAAAGTACAGAACTTTGAACTAACAACTTCCATTCTTTAAGTTATTAACTTGAAGAAATAAATTTTGATTTTAACTTAAAGTACAAAACTTATACTATCAACTTCCATTCTTTAAGTTATTAGCTTGAAGAAAAAAATTTTGATTTTAACTTAAAGTACAGAACTTTAAACTAATTACTTCCATTCATTAAGTTATTTACTTGACAAAAAGAATTTTGATTTTAACTTAAAGTACAGAACTTTAAATTAATAACTTCCTTTCTTTAAGTTATTTACTTGAAGAAAAGAATTTTGATTTTAACTTAAAGTACAGAACTATTAACTAACAACTTCCATTCTTTAAGTTATTAACTTGAAAAAAAGAATTTTGATTTTAACTTAAAGTACAAAACTTTAAACTCTCAACTTCCATTCTTTAAGTTATTAGCTTGAAGAAAAGAATTTAATTTTAACTTAAAGTACAGAACTTTAAACTAATTACTTCCATTCCTTAAGTTATTTACTTGACGAAAAGAGTTTTGATTTTAACTTAAAGTACAGAACTTTAAATTAATAACTTCCTTTCTTTAAGTTATTTACTTGAAGAAAAGAATTTTGATTTTAACTTAAAGTACAGAACTTTAAACTAATAACTTCCATTCTTTAAGTTATTTACTTGAAGAAAAAATTTTGATTTTAACTTAAAGTACAGAACTTTAAACTAACAACTTCCATTCTTTAAGTTATTAACTTGAAGAAAAAAATTTTGATTTTAACTTAAAGTACAGAACTATACATTAATAACGTCCGTTCTTTAAGTTATTTACTTGACGAAAAGAATTTTGATTTTAACTTAAAGTACAGAACTTTAAATTAATAACTTCCTCTCTTTAAGTTATTTACTTTAAGAAAAGAATTTTGATTTTAACTTAAAGTACAGAACGTTAAACTAACAACTTACATTCTTTAAGTTTTAACTAGAAGAAAAGAATTTTGATTTTAACTTAAAGTACAGAACTTTAAATTAATAACTTCTTTTCTTTAAGTTATTTACTTGAAGAAAAGAATTTTGATTTTAACTTATAGTACAGAACTTTAAACTAACAACTTCAATTCTTTAAGTTATTAAATTGAAAAAAAGAATTTTGATTTTAACTTAAAGTAAAGAACTTTAAACTAATAACTTCCATTCTTTAAGTTATTTACTTGAAGAAAAAATTTTGATTTTAACTTAAAGTACAGAACTTTAAACTAACAACTTCCATTCTTTAAGTTATTAACTTGAAGAAAAAAATTTTGATTTTAACTTAAAGTACAGAACTATACATTAATAACGTCCGTTCTTTAAGTTATTTACTTGAAGAATAGAATTTTGATTTTAGCTTAAAGTACAGAACTTTAAACTAATAACTTCCATTCTTTAAGTTATTAACTTGAAGAAAAGAATTTTGATTTTAACTTAAAGTACAGAACTTTAAACTAACAACTTCCGTTCTTTAAGTTATTAACTTGAAGAAAAGAATTTTGATTTTAACTTAAAGTACAGAACTTTAAACTAACAACTTCCATTCTTTAAGTTATTAACTTGAAGAAAAAAATTTTGATTTTAACTTAAAGTACAGAACTTTAAACTAACAACTTCCATTCTTTAAGTTATTAACTCGAAGAAAAAATTTTGATTTTAACTTAAAGTACAGAACTTTAAACTAATAACTTCCATTCTTTAAGTTATTAACTAGAAGAAAAGAATTATGATTTTAACTTAAAGTACAGAACTTTGAACTGACAACTTCCATTCTTTAAGTTATTAACTTGAAAAAAAGAATTTTGATTTTAACTTAAAGTACAGAACTATAAACTAACAACTTCCATTCTTTAAGTTATTAACTTGAAAAAAAGAATTTTGATTTTAACTTGAAGTACAGAACTTTAAACTATCTACTTCCATTCATTAAGTTATTTACTTGACGCAAAGAATTTTGATTTTAACTTAAAGTACAGAACTTTAAATTAATAACTTCCTTTCTTTAAGTTATTTACTTAAAGAAAAGAATTTTGATTTTAACTTAAAGTACAGAACGTTAAACTAACAACTTCCATTCTTTAAGTTATAACCTTGAAAAAAAGAATTTTGATTTTAACTTAAAGTGCAGAACTTTAAACTAATAACTTCCATTCTTTAAGTTATTAACTTGAAGAAAAGAATTTTGATTTTAACTTAAAGTACAGAACTTTGAACTAACAAATTCCATTCTTTAAGTTATTAACTTGAAGAAAAGAATTTTGATTTTAACTTAAAGTACAGAACTTTAAACTAACAACTTCCGTTCTTTAACTTATTAACTTGAAGAAAAGAATTTTGATTTTAACTTAAAGTACAGAACTTTAAACTATCAACTTCCATTCTTTAAGTTATTAGCTTGAAGAAAAGAATTTTGATTTTAACTTAAAGTACAGAACTTTAAACTAATTACTTCCATTCATTAAGTTATTTACTTGACTAAAAGAATTTTGATTTTAACTTAAAGTACAGAACTTTAAATTAATAACTTCATTTCTTTAAGTTATTTACTTGAAGAAAAGACTTTTGATTTTAACTTAATGTACAGAACTTTAAACTAACAACTTCCATTTTTAGTTATTAACTTGAAGAAACAAATATTGATTTTAACTTAAAGTACAGAACTTTGAACTAACAACTTCCCTTCTGTAAGTTATTAACTTGAAGAAAAAAATTTTGATTTTAACTTAAAGAACAAAACTTTAAACTAGCAACTTCCATTCTTTAAGTTATTAGCTTGAAGAAAAGAACTTTGATTTTAACTTAAAGTACAGAACTTTAAACTAATTACTTCCATTCATTAAGTTATTTACTTGACAAAAAGAATTTTGATTTTAACTTAAAGTACAGAACTTTAAATTAATAACTTCCTTTCTTTAAGTTATTTACTTGAAGAAAAGAATTTTGATTTTAACTTAAAGTACAGAACTTTGAACTAACAACTTCCATTCTTTAAGTTATTAACTTGAAGAAAATAATTTTGATTTTAACTTAAAGTACAGAACTTTAAACTAACAACTTCCATTCTTTAAGTTATTAACTTGAAGAAAAGAATTTTGATTTTAACTTAAAGTACAGGACTTTAAACTAATTACTTCCATTCATTAAGTTATTTACTTGACGAAAAGAATTTTGATTTTAACTTAAAGTACAGAACTTTAAATTAATAACTTCCTTTCTTTAAGTTATTTACTTTAAGAAAAGAATTTTGATTTTAACTTAAAGTACTAAACGTTAAACTAACAACTTCCATTCTTTAAGTTATAACCTTGAAAAAAAGAATTTTGATTTTAACTTAAAGTACAGAACTTTAAACTAATAACTTCCATTCTTTAAGTTATTAACTAGAAGAAAAGAATTTTGATTTTAACTTAAAGTACAGAACTTGAAATTAATAACTTCTTTTCTTTAAGTTATTTACTTGAAGAAAAGAATTTTGATTTTAACTTATAGTACAGAACTTTAAACTAACAACTTCCATTCTTTAAGTTATTAACTTGAAAAAAAGAATTTTGATTTTAACTTAAAGTAAAGAACTTTAAACTAGTAACTTCCATTCTTTAAGTTATTTACTTGAAGAAAAAATTTTGATTTTAACTTAAAGTACAGAACTTTAAACTAACAACTTCCATTCTTTAAGTTATTAACTTGAAGAAAAAGAATTTTGATTTTAACTTGAAGTACAGAACTTTTAACTATCTACTTCCATTCATTAAGTTATTTACTTGACGCAAAGAATTTTGATTTTAAGTTAAAGTACAGAACTTTAAATTAATAACTTCCTTTCTTTAAGTTATTTACTTAAAGAAAAGAATTTTGATTTTAACTTAAAGTACAGAACGTTAAACTAACAACTTCCATTCTTTAAGTTATAACCTTGAAAAAAAGAATTTTGATTTTAACTTAAAGTGCAGAACTTTAAACTAATAACTTCCATTCTTTAAGTTATTAACTTGAAGAAAAGAATTTTGATTTTAACTTAAAGTACAGAACTTTGAACTAACAAATTCCATTCTTTAAGTTATTAACTTGAAGAAAAGAATTTTGATTTTAACTTAAAGTACAGAACTTTAAACTAACAACTTCCGTTCTTTAACTTATTAACTTGAAGAAAAGAATTTTGATTTTAACTTAAAGTACAGAACTTTAAACTATCAACTTCCATTCTTTAAGTTATTAGCTTGAAGAAAAGAATTTTGATTTTAACTTAAAGTACAGAACTTTAAACTAATTACTTCCATTCATTAAGTTATTTACTTGACTAAAAGAATTTTGATTTTAACTTAAAGTACAGAACTTTAAATTAATAACTTCATTTCTTTAAGTTATTTACTTGAAGAAAAGACTTTTGATTTTAACTTAATGTACAGAACTTTAAACTAACAACTTCCATTTTTAGTTATTAACTTGAAGAAACAAATATTGATTTTAACTTAAAGTACAGAACTTTGAACTAACAACTTCCCTTCTTTAAGTTATTAACTTGAAGAAAAAAATTTTGATTTTAACTTAAAGAACAAAACTTTAAACTAGCAACTTCCATTCTTTAAGTTATTAGCTTGAAGAAAAGAACTTTGATTTTAACTTAAAGTACAGAACTTTAAACTAATTACTTCCATTCATTAAGTTATTTACTTGACAAAAAGAATTTTGATTTTAACTTAAAGTACAGAACTTTAAATTAATAACTTCCTTTCTTTAAGTTATTTACTTGAAGAAAAGAATTTTGATTTTAACTTAAAGTACAGAACTTTGAACTAACAACTTCCATTCTTTAAGTTATTAACTTGAAGAAAATAATTTTGATTTTAACTTAAAGTACAGAACTTTAAACTAACAACTTCCATTCTTTAAGTTATTAACTAGAAGAAAAGAATTTTGATTTTAACTTAAAGTACAGAACTTTAAACTAATTACTTCCATTCTTTAAGTTATTTACTTGAAGAAAAGAATTTTGATTTTAACTTAAGGTACAGAACTTTTAACTAACAACTTCCATTCTTTAAGTTATTAACTTGAAGAAAAGAATTTTGATTTTAACTTAAAGTACAGGACTTTAAACTAATTACTTCCATTCATTAAGTTATTTACTTGACGAAAAGAATTTTGATTTTAACTTAAAGTACAGAACTTTAAATTAATAACTTCCTTTCTTTAAGTTATTTACTTTAAGAAAAGAATTTTGATTTTAACTTAAAGTACTAAACGTTAAACTAACAACTTCCATTCTTTAAGTTATAACCTTGAAAAAAAGAATTTTGATTTTAACTTAAAGTACAGAACTTTAAACTAATAACTTCCATTCTTTAAGTTATTAACTAGAAGAAAAGAATTTTGATTTTAACTTAAAGTACAGAACTTGAAATTAATAACTTCTTTTCTTTAAGTTATTTACTTGAAGAAAAGAATTTTGATTTTAACTTATAGTACAGAACTTTAAACTAACAACTTCCATTCTTTAAGTTATTAACTTGAAAAAAAGAATTTTGATTTTAACTTAAAGTAAAGAACTTTAAACTAGTAACTTCCATTCTTTAAGTTATTTACTTGAAGAAAAAATTTTGATTTTAACTTAAAGTACAGAACTTTAAACTAACAACTTCCATTCTTTAAGTTATTAACTTGAAGAAAAAAATTTTGATTTTAACTTAAAGTACAGAACTATACATTAATAACGTCCGTTCTTTAAGTTATTTACTTGAAGAATAGAATTTTGATTTTAGCTTAAAGTACAGAACTTTAAACTAATAACTTCCATTCTTTAAGTTATTAACTTGAAGAAAAGAATTTTGATTTTAACTTAAAGTACAGAACTTTAAACTAACAACTTCCGTTCTTTAAGTTATTAACTTGAAGAAAAGAATTTTGATTTTAACTTAAAGTACAGAACTTTAAACTAACAACTTCCATTCTTTAAGTTATTAACTTGAAGAAAAAAATTTTGATTTTAACTTAAAGTACAGAACTTTAAACTAACAACTTCCATTCTTTAAGTTATTAACTTAAAGAAAAGAATTTTGATTTTAACTTAAAGTACAGAACTTTAAACTAACAACTTCAATTCTTTAAGTTATTAACTCGAAGAAAAAATTTTGATTTTAACTTAAACTACAGAACTTTAAACTAACAACTTCCATTCTTTAAGTTATTAACTTTTAGAAAAGAATTTTGATTTTAACTTAAAGTACAGAACTTTAAACTAATAACTTCCATTCTTTAAGTTATTAACTAGAAGAAAAGAATTATGATTTTAACTTAAAGTACAGAACTTTGAACTGACAACTTCCATTCTTTAAGTTATTAACTTGAAAAAAAGAATTTTGATTTTAACTTAAAGTACAGAACTATAAACTAACAACTTCCATTCTTTAAGTTATTAACTTGAAAAAAAGAATTTTGATTTTAACTTGAAGTACAGAACTTTAAACTAACAACTTCCATTCTTTAAGTTATTAACTTGAAGAAAAGAATTTTGATTTTAACTTTAAGTACAGAACTTTAAACTAACAACTTCCATTCTTTAAGTTATTAACTTGAAGAAAAAATTTTGATGTTAACTTAAAGTACAGAACTTTAAACTAATTACTTCCATTCTTTAAGTTATTTACTTGAAGAAAAGAATTTTGATTTTAACTTAAGGTACAGAACTTTGAACTAACAACTTCCATTCTTTAAGTTATTAACTTGAAGAAAAGAATTTTGATTTTAACTTAAAGTACAGAACTTTAAACTAACAACTTCCATTCTTTAAGTTATTAACTTGAAGAAAAGAATTTTGATTTTAACTTAAAGTACAGAACTTTAAACTAACAACTTCCATTCTTTAAGTTATTAACTTAAAGAAACGAATTTTGATTTTAACTTAAAGTACAGAACTTTAAACTTACAACTTCCATTCTTTAAGTTATTAACTTGAAGAAAAGAATTTTGATTTTAACTTAAAGTGCAGAACTTTAAACTAATAACTTCCATTCTTTAAGTTATTAACTTGACGAAAAGAATTTTGATTTTAACTTAAAGTACAGAACTTTAAACTAACAACTTCCATTCTTTAAGTTATTAACTTGAAGAAAAGAATTTTGATTTTAACTTAAAGTACAGAACTTTGAACTAACAACTTCCATTCTTTAAGTTATTAACTTGAAGAAAAGAATTTTGATTTTAACTTAAAGTACAGAACTTTGAACTAACAACTTCCATTCTTTAAGTTATTAACTTGAAGAAAAGAATTTTGATTTTAACTTAAAGTACAGAACTATCAATTAATAACGTCCTTTCTTTAAGTTATTTACTTGAAGAAAAGAATTTAGATTTTAACTTATAGTACAGAACTTTGAACTAACAACTTCCATTCTTTAAGTTATTAACTTGAAGAAAAGAATTTTGATTTTAACTTAAAGTACAGAACTTTAAATTAATAACTTCCTTTCTTTAAGTTATTTTTTTGAAGTAAAGAATTTTGATTTTAACTTAAAGTACAGAACTTTAAACTAACAACTTCCATTCTTTAAGTTATTAACTTGAAGAAAAAATTTTGATTTTAACTTAAAGTACAGAACTTTAAACTAATTACTTCCATTCTTTAAGTTATTTACTTGAAGAAAAGAATTTTGATTTTAACTTAAGGTACAGAACTTTGAACTAACAACTTCCATTCTTTAAGTTATTAACTTGAAGAAAAGAATTTTGATTTTAACTTAAAGTACAGAACTTTAAACTAACTACTTCCATTCATTAAGTTATTTACTTGACGAAAAGAATTTTGATTTTAACTTAAAGTACAGAACTTTAAATTAATAACTTCTTTTCTTTAAGTTATTTACTTAAAGAAAAGAATTTTGATTTTAACTTAAAGTACAGAACTTTAAACTAACAACTTCCGTTCTTTAAGTTATTAACTTGAAGAAAAGAATTTTGATTTTAACTTAAAGTACAGAACTTTAAACTAACTACTTCCATTCATTAAGTTATTTACTTGACGAAAAGAATTTTGATTTTAACTTAAAGTACAGAACTTTAAATTAATAACTTCCTTTCTTTAAGTTATTTACTTGAAGAAAAGAATTTTGATTTTAACTTAAAGTACAGAACTTTAAACTATCAACTTCCATTCTTTAAGTTATTAGCTTGAAGAAAAGAATTTTGATTTTAACTTAAAGTACAGAACTTTAAACCAATTACTTCCATTCATTAAGTTATTTACTTGACAAAAAGAATTTTGATTTTAACTTAAAGTACAGAACTTTAAATTAATAACTTCCTTTCTTTAAGTTATTTACTTGAAGAAAAGAATTTTGATTTTAACTTAAAGTACAGAACTTTGAACTAACAAATTCCATTCTTTAAGTTATTAACTTGAAGAAAAGAATTTTGATTTTAACTTAAAGTACAGAACTTTGAACTAACAACTTCCATTCTTTAAGTTATTAACTTGAAGAAATAAATTTTGATTTTAACTTAAAGTACAAAACTTATACTATCAACTTCCATTCTTTAAGTTATTAGCTTGAAGAAAAAAATTTTGATTTTAACTTAAAGTACAGAACTTTAAACTAATTACTTCCATTCATTAAGTTATTTACTTGACAAAAAGAATTTTGATTTTAACTTAAAGTACAGAACTTTAAATTAATAACTTCCTTTCTTTAAGTTATTTACTTGAAGAAAAGAATTTTGATTTTAACTTAAAGTACAGAACTATTAACTAACAACTTCCATTCTTTAAGTTATTAACTTGAAAAAAAGAATTTTGATTTTAACTTAAAGTACAAAACTTTAAACTCTCAACTTCCATTCTTTAAGTTATTAGCTTGAAGAAAAGAATTTAATTTTAACTTAAAGTACAGAACTTTAAACTAATTACTTCCATTCCTTAAGTTATTTACTTGACGAAAAGAGTTTTGATTTTAACTTAAAGTACAGAACTTTAAATTAATAACTTCCTTTCTTTAAGTTATTTACTTGAAGAAAAGAATTTTGATTTTAACTTAAAGTACAGAACTTTAAACTAATAACTTCCATTCTTTAAGTTATTTACTTGAAGAAAAGAATTTTGATTTTAACTTAAAGTACAGAACTTTAAACTAACAACTTCCTTTCTTTAAGTTATTTACTTGAAGAAAAGAATTTTGATTTTAACTTAAAGTACAGAACTTTAAACTAATTACTTCCATTCATTAAGTTATTTACTAGACGAAAAGAATTTTGATTTTTACTTAAAGTACAGAATTTTAAATTAATAACTACCTTTCTTTAAGTTATTTACTTGAAGAAAAGAATTTTGATTTTAACTTAAAGTACAGAACTTTCAACTTACAACTTCCATTCTTTAAGTTATTAACTTGAAGAAAAGAATTTTGATTTTAACTTAAAGTACAGAACTTTAAACTAACAACTTCCATTCTTTAAGTTATTAACTTGAAGAAAAGAATTTTGATTTTAACTTAAAGTACAGAACTTTAAACTAACAACTTCCATTCTTTAAGTTATTAACTTAAAGAAACGAATTTTGATTTTAACTTCAAGTACAGAACTTTAAACTTACAACTTCCATTCTTTAAGTTATTAACTTGAAGAAAAGAATTTTGATTTTAACTTAAAGTGCAGAACTTTAAACTTATAACTTCCATTCTTTAAGTTATTAACTTGACGAAAAGAATTTTGATTTTAACTTAAAGTACAGAACTTTAAACTAACAACTTCCATTCTTTAAGTTATTAACTTGAAGAAAAGAATTTTGATTTTAACTTAAAGTACAGAACTTTGAACTAACAACTTCCATTCTTTAAGTTATTAACTTGAAGAAAAGATATTTGATTTTAACTTAAAGTACAGAACTATCAATTAATAACGTCCTTTCTTTAAGTTATTTACTTGAAGAAAAGAATTTTGATTTTAACTTAAAGTACAGAACTTTAAATTAATAACTTCCTTTCTTTAAGTTATTTTTTTGAAGTAAAGAATTTTGATTTTAACTTAAAGTACAGAACTTTAAACTAACAACTTCCATTCTTTAAGTTATTAACTTGAAGAAAAAATTTTGATTTTAACTTAAAGTACAGAACTTTAAACTAATTACTTCCATTCTTTAAGTTATTTACTTGAAGAAAAAAATTTTGATTTTAACTTAAAGTACAGAACTATCAATTAATAACGTCCTTTCTTTAAGTTATTTACTTGAAGAAAAGAATTTTGATTTTAACTTAAGGTACAGAACTTTGAACTAACAACTTCCATTCTTTAAGTTATTAACTTGAAGAAAAAATTTTGATTTTAACTTAAAGTACAGAACTTTAAACTAATTACTTCCATTCTTTAAGTTATTTACTTGAAGAAAAGAATTTTGATTTTAAATTAAAGTACAGAACTTTAAACTAAGAACTTCCATTTTTTAAGTAATTAACTTGAAGAAACAAATATTGATTTTAACTTAAAGTACAGAACTTTAAACTAACAACTTCCATTCTTTAAGTTATTAACTTGAAGAAAAGAATTTTGATTTTAACTTAAAGTACAGAACTTTGAACTAACAACTTCCATTCTTTAAGTTATTAACTTGAAGAAAAGAATTTTGATTTTAACTTAAAGTACAGAACTTTAAACTAACAACTTCCATTCTTTAAGTTATTAGCTTGAAGAAAAGAATTTTGATTTTAACCTTAATTACAGAACTATAAACTAACAACTTCCATTCCTTAAGTTATTAACTTGAAAAAAAAAAATTTTGATTTTAACTTAAAGTACAAAACTTTAAACTATCAACTTCCATTCTTTAAGTTATTAGCTTGAAGAAAAGAATTTTGATTTTAACTTAAAGTACAGAACTTTAAACTAATTACTTCCATTCCTTAAGTTATTTACTTGACGAAAAGAATTTTGATTTTAACTTAAAGTACAGAACTTTAAATTAATAACTTCCTTTCTTTAAGTTATTTACTTGAAGAAAAGAATTTTGATTTTAACTTAAAGTACAGAACTTTAAACTAATAACTTCCATTCTTTAAGTGATTAACTTGAAGAAAAGAATTTTGATTTTAACTTAAAGTACAGAACTTTAAACTTACAACTTCCGTTCTTTAAGTTATTAACTTGAAGAAAAGAATTTTGATTTTAACTTAAAGTACAGAACTTTAAACTAACAACTTCTATTCTTTAAGTTATTAACTTGAAGAAAAGAATTTTGATTTTAACTTAAAGTACAAAACTTTGAACTATCAACTTCCATTCTTTAAGTTATTAGCTTGAAGAAAAGAATTTTGATTTTAACTTAAAGTACAGAACTTTAAGCTAATTACTTCCATTCATTAAGTTATTTACTTGACGAAAAGAATTTTGATTTTAACTTAAGTACAGAACTTTAAATTAATAACTTCCTTTCTTTCAGTTATTTACTTGAAGAAAAGAATTTTGATTTTAACTTAAAGTACAGAACTTTAAACTAATAACTTCCATTCTTTAAGTTATTTACTTGAAGAAAAGAATTTTGATTTTAAATTAAAGTACAGAACTTTAAACTAAGAACTTCCATTTTTTAAGTAATTAACTTGAAGAAACAAATATTGATTTTAAATTAAAGTACAGAACTTTAAACTAACAACTTCCATTCTTTAAGTTATTAACTTGAAGAAAAGAATTTTGATTTTAACTTAAAGTACAGAACTTTGAACTAACAACTTCCATTCTTTAAGTTATTAACTTGAAGAAAAGAATTTTGATTTTAACTTAAAGTACAGAACTTTAAACTAACAACTTCCATTCTTTAAGTTATTAGCTTGAAGAAAAGAATTTTGATTTTAACCTTAATTACAGAACTATAAACTAACAACTTCCATTCTTTAAGTTATTAACTTGAAAAAAAAAAATTTTGATTTTAACTTAAAGTACAAAACTTTAAACTATCAACTTCCATTCTTTAAGTTATTAGCTTGAAGAAAAGAATTTTGATTTTAACTTAAAGTACAGAACTTTAAACTAATTACTTCCATTCCTTAAGTTATTTACTTGACGAAAAGAATTTTGATTTTAACTTAAAGTACAGAACTTTAAATTAATAACTTCCTTTCTTTAAGTTATTTACTTGAAGAAAAGAATTTTGATTTTAACTTAAATTACAGAACTTTAAACTAATAACTTCCATTCTTTAAGTTATTTACTTGAAGAAAAGAATTTTGATTTTAACTTAAAGTACAGAACTTTAAACTAACAACTTCCTTTCTTTAAGTTATTTACTTGAAGAAAAGAATTTTGATTTTAACTTAAAGTACAGAACTTTAAACTAATTACTTCCATTCATTAAGTTATTTACTTGACGAAAAGAATTTTGATTTTTACTTAAAGTACAGAATTTTAAATTAATAACTACCTTTCTTTAAGTTATTTACTTGAAGAAAAGAATTTTGATTTTAACTTAAAGTACAGAACTTTAAACTAACAACTTCCATTCTTTAAGTTATTAGCTTGAAGAAAAGAATTTTGATTTTAACCTTAATTACAGAACTATAAACTAACAACTTCCATTCTTTAAGTTATTAACTTGAAAAAAAAAAATTTTGATTTTAACTTAAAGTACAAAACTTTAAACTATCAACTTCCATTCTTTAAGTTATTAGCTTGAAGAAAAGAATTTTGATTTTAACTTAAAGTACAGAACTTTAAACTAATTACTTCCATTCCTTAAGTTATTTACTTGACGAAAAGAATTTTGATTTTAACTTAAAGTACAGAACTTTAAATTAATAACTTCCTTTCTTTAAGTTATTTACTTGAAGAAAAGAATTTTGATTTTAACTTAAATTACAGAACTTTAAACTAATAACTTCCATTCTTTAAGTTATTTACTTGAAGAAAAGAATTTTGATTTTAACTTAAAGTACAGAACTTTAAACTAACAACTTCCTTTCTTTAAGTTATTTACTTGAAGAAAAGAATTTTGATTTTAACTTAAAGTACAGAACTTTAAACTAATTACTTCCATTCATTAAGTTATTTACTTGACGAAAAGAATTTTGATTTTTACTTAAAGTACAGAATTTTAAATTAATAACTACCTTTCTTTAAGTTATTTACTTGAAGAAAAGAATTTTGATTTTAACTTAAAGTACAGAACTTTCAACTTACAACTTCCATTCTTTAAGTTATTAACTTGAAGAAAAGAATTTTGATTTTAACTTAAAGTACAGAACTTTAAACTAACAACTTCCATTCTTTAAGTTATTAACTTGAAGAAAAGAATTTTGATTTTAACTTAAAGTACAGAACTTTAAACTAACAACTTCCATTCTTTAAGTTATTAACTTAAAGAAACGAATTTTGATTTTAACTTAAAGTACAGAACTTTAAACTTACAACTTCCATTCTTTAAGTTATTAACTTGAAGAAAAGAATTTTGATTTTAACTTAAAGTGCAGAACTTTAAACTAATAACTTCCATTCTTTAAGTTATTAACTTGACGAAAAGAATTTTGATTTTAACTTAAAGTACAGAACTTTAAACTAACAACTTCCATTCTTTAAGTTATTAACTTGAAGAAAAGAATTTTGATTTTAACTTAAAGTACAGAACTTTAAACTTACAACTTCCATTCTTTAAGTTATTAACTTGAAGAAAAGAATTTTGATTTTAACTTAAAGTGCAGAACTTTAAACTAATAACTTCCATTCTTTAAGTTATTAACTTGACGAAAAGAATTTTGATTTTAACTTAAAGTACAGAACTTTAAACTAACAACTTCCATTCTTTAAGTTATTAACTTGAAGAAAAGAATTTTGATTTTAACTTAAAGTACAGAACTTTAAACTAACAACTTCCATTCTTTAAGTTATTAACTTGAAGAAAAGAATTTTGATTTTAACTTAAAGTACAGAACTTTAAACTAACAACTTCCATTCTTTAAGTTATTAACTTGAAGAAAAGAATTTTGATTTTAACTTAAAGTACAGAACTTTAAACTAACAACTTCCATTCTTTAAGTTATTAGCTTGAAGAAAAGAATTTTGATTTTAACCTTAATTACAGAACTATAAACTAACAACTTCCATTCCTTAAGTTATTAACTTGAAAAAAAAAAATTTTGATTTTAACTTAAAGTACAAAACTTTAAACTATCAACTTCCATTCTTTAAGTTATTAGCTTGAAGAAAAGAATTTTGATTTTAACTTAAAGTACAGAACTTTAAACTAATTACTTCCATTCCTTAAGTTATTTACTTGACGAAAAGAATTTTGATTTTAACTTAAAGTACAGAACTTTAAATTAATAACTTCCTTTCTTTAAGTTATTTACTTGAAGAAAAGAATTTTGATTTTAACTTAAAGTACAGAACTTTAAACTAATAACTTCCATTCTTTAAGTTATTTACTTGAAGAAAAGAATTTTGATTTTAACTTAAAGTACAGAACTTTAAACTAACAACTTCCTTTCTTTAAGTTATTTACTTGAAGAAAAGAATTTTGATTTTAACTTAAAGTACAGAACTTTAAACTAATTACTTCCATTCATTAAGTTATTTACTTGACGAAAAGAATTTTGATTTTTACTTAAAGTACAGAATTTTAAATTAATAACTTCCTTTCTTTAAGTTATTTACTTGAAGAAAAGAATTTTGATTTTAACTTAAAGTACAGAACTTAGAACTAACAACTTCCATTTTATAAGTTATTAACTTGAAGAAACAAATATTGATTTAAACTAAAAGTACAAAACTATACATTACTTACGTACGTTCTTTAAGTTATTTACTTGAAGAAAAGAATTTTGATTTTAGCTTAAAGCACAGAACTTTAAACTAATAACTTCGATTCTTTAAGTTATTTACTTGAAGAAAAGGATTTTGATTTTAACTTAAAGTACAGAACTTTAAAATTGTAACTTCCATTCTTTAAGTTAATTACTTGAAGAAAAGAATTTTGATTTTAACTTAAAGTACAGAACTTTAAACTAATAATTTCCATTCTTTAAGTTATTAACTTGAAGAAAAGAATTTTGATTTTAACTTAAAGTACAGGACTTTGAACTAACAAATTCCATTCTTTAAGTGATTAACTTGAAGAAAAGAATTTTGATTTTAACTTAAAGTACAGAACTTTAAACTTACAACTTCCGTTCTTTAAGTTATTAACTTGAAGAAAAGAATTTTGATTTTAACTTAAAGTACAGAACTTTAAACTAACAACTTCTATTCTTTAAGTTATTAACTTGAAGAAAAGAATTTTGATTTTAACTTAAAGTACAAAACTTTGAACTATCAACTTCCATTCTTTAAGTTATTAGCTTGAAGAAAAGAATTTTGATTTTAACTTAAAGTACAGAACTTTAAGCTAATTACTTCCATTCATTAAGTTATTTACTTGACGAAAAGAATTTTGATTTTAACTTAAGTACAGAACTTTAAATTAATAACTTCCTTTCTTTCAGTTATTTACTTGAAGAAAAGAATTTTGATTTTAACTTAAAGTACAGAACTTTAAACTAATAACTTCCATTCTTTAAGTTATTTACTTGAAGAAAAGAATTTTGATTTTAAATTAAAGTACAGAACTTTAAACTAAGAACTTCCATTTTTTAAGTAATTAACTTGAAGAAACAAATATTGATTTTAACTTAAAGTACAGAACTTTAAACTAACAACTTCCATTCTTTAAGTTATTAACTTGAAGAAAAGAATTTTGATTTTAACTTAAAGTACAGAACTTTGAACTAACAACTTCCATTCTTTAAGTTATTAACTTGAAGAAAAGAATTTTGATTTTAACTTAAAGTACAGAACTTTAAACTAACAACTTCCATTCTTTAAGTTATTAGCTTGAAGAAAAGAATTTTGATTTTAACCTTAATTACAGAACTATAAACTAACAACTTCCATTCTTTAAGTTATTAACTTGAAAAAAAAAAATTTTGATTTTAACTTAAAGTACAAAACTTTAAACTATCAACTTCCATTCTTTAAGTTATTAGCTTGAAGAAAAGAATTTTGATTTTAACTTAAAGTACAGAACTTTAAACTAATTACTTCCATTCCTTAAGTTATTTACTTGACGAAAAGAATTTTGATTTTAACTTAAAGTACAGAACTTTAAATTAATAACTTCCTTTCTTTAAGTTATTTACTTGAAGAAAAGAATTTTGATTTTAACTTAAATTACAGAACTTTAAACTAATAACTTCCATTCTTTAAGTTATTTACTTGAAGAAAAGAATTTTGATTTTAACTTAAAGTACAGAACTTTAAACTAACAACTTCCTTTCTTTAAGTTATTTACTTGAAGAAAAGAATTTTGATTTTAACTTAAAGTACAGAACTTTAAACTAATTACTTCCATTCATTAAGTTATTTACTTGACGAAAAGAATTTTGATTTTTACTTAAAGTACAGAATTTTAAATTAATAACTACCTTTCTTTAAGTTATTTACTTGAAGAAAAGAATTTTGATTTTAACTTAAAGTACAGAACTTTCAACTTACAACTTCCATTCTTTAAGTTATTAACTTGAAGAAAAGAATTTTGATTTTAACTTAAAGTACAGAACTTTAAACTAACAACTTCCATTCTTTAAGTTATTAACTTGAAGAAAAGAATTTTGATTTTAACTTAAAGTACAGAACTTTAAACTAACAACTTCCATTCTTTAAGTTATTAACTTAAAGAAACGAATTTTGATTTTAACTTAAAGTACAGAACTTTAAACTTACAACTTCCATTCTTTAAGTTATTAACTTGAAGAAAAGAATTTTGATTTTAACTTAAAGTGCAGAACTTTAAACTAATAACTTCCATTCTTTAAGTTATTAACTTGACGAAAAGAATTTTGATTTTAACTTAAAGTACAGAACTTTAAACTAACAACTTCCATTCTTTAAGTTATTAACTTGAAGAAAAGAATTTTGATTTTAACTTAAAGTACAGAACTTTAAACTTACAACTTCCATTCTTTAAGTTATTAACTTGAAGAAAAGAATTTTGATTTTAACTTAAAGTGCAGAACTTTAAACTAATAACTTCCATTCTTTAAGTTATTAACTTGACGAAAAGAATTTTGATTTTAACTTAAAGTACAGAACTTTAAACTAACAACTTCCATTCTTTAAGTTATTAACTTGAAGAAAAGAATTTTGATTTTAACTTAAAGTACAGAACTTTAAACTAACAACTTCCATTCTTTAAGTTATTAACTTGAAGAAAAGAATTTTGATTTTAACTTAAAGTACAGAACTTTAAACTAACAACTTCCATTCTTTAAGTTATTAACTTAAAGAAACGAATTTTGATTTTAACTTAAAGTACAGAACTTTAAACTTACAACTTCCATTCTTTAAGTTATTAACTTGAAGAAAAGAATTTTGATTTTAACTTAAAGTGCAGAACTTTAAACTAATAACTTCCATTCTTTAAGTTATTAACTTGACGAAAAGAATTTTGATTTTAACTTAAAGTACAGAACTTTAAACTAACAACTTCCATTCTTTAAGTTATTAACTTGAAGAAAAGAATTTTGATTTTAACTTAAAGTACAGAACTTTGAACTAACAACTTCCATTCTTTAAGTTATTAACTTGAAGAAAAGAATTTTGATTTTAACTTAAGGTACAGAACTTTGAACTAACAACTTCCATTCTTTAAGTTATTAACTTGAAGAAAAGAATTTTGATTTTAACTTAAAGTACAGAACTTTAAACTAATTACTTCCATTCATTAAGTTATTTACTTGACGAAAAGAATTTTGATTTTAATTTAAAGTACAGAACTTTCAATTAATAACTTCCTTTCTTTAAGTTATTTACTTGAAGAAAAGAATTTTGATTTTAACTTATAGTACAGAACTTTAAACTAACAACTTCCATTCTTTAAGTTATTAACTTGAAAAAAAGAATTTTGATTTTAACTTAAAGTACAGAACTTTAAATTAATAACTTCCTTTCTTTAAGTTATTTACTTGAAGAAAAGAATTTTGATTTTAACTTAAAGTACAGAACTTAGAACTAACAACTTCCATTTTATAAGTTATTAACTTGAAGAAACAAATATTGATTTAAACTAAAAGTACAAAACTATACATTAATAACGTCCGTTCTTTAAGTTATTTACTTGAAGAAAATAATTTTGATTTTAGCTTAAAGCACAGAACTTTAAACTAATAACTTCGATTCTTTAAGTTATTTACTTGAAGAAAAGGATTTTGATTTTAACTTAAAGTACAGAACTTTAAAATTGTAACTTCCATTCTTTAAGTTAATTACTTGAAGAAAAGAATTTTGATTTTAACTTAAAGTACAGAACTTTAAACTAATAATTTCCATTCTTTAAGTTATTAACTTGAAGAAAAGAATTTTGATTTTAACTTAAAGTACAGGACTTTGAACTAACAAATTCCATTCTTTAAGTGATTAACTTGAAGAAAAGAATTTTGATTTTAACTTAAAGTACAGAACTTTAAACTTACAACTTCCGTTCTTTAAGTTATTAACTTGAAGAAAAGAATTTTGATTTTAACTTAAAGTACAGAACTTTAAACTAACAACTTCTATTCTTTAAGTTATTAACTTGAAGAAAAGAATTTTGATTTTAACTTAAAGTACAAAACTTTGAACTATCAACTTCCATTCTTTAAGTTATTAGCTTGAAGAAAAGAATTTTGATTTTAACTTAAAGTACAGAACTTTAAACTAATTACTTCCATTCATTAAGTTATTTACTTGACGAAAAGAATTTTGATTTTAACTTAAGTACAGAACTTTAAATTAATAACTTCCTTTCTTTCAGTTATTTACTTGAAGAAAAGAATTTTGATTTTAACTTAAAGTACAGAACTTTAAACTAATAACTTCCATTCTTTAAGTTATTTACTTGAAGAAAAGAATTTTGATTTTAAATTAAAGTACAGAACTTTAAACTAAGAACTTCCATTTTTTAAGTAATTAACTTGAAGAAACAAATATTGATTCTAACTTAAAGTACAGAACTTTAAACTAACAACTTCCATTCTTTAAGTTATTAACTTGAAGAAAAGAATTTTGATTTTAACTTAAAGTATAGAACTTTGAACTAACAACTTCCATTCTTTAAGTTATTAACTTGAAGAAAAGAATTTTGATTTTAACTTAAAGTACAGAACTTTAAACTAACAACTTCCATTCTTTAAGTTATTAGCTTGAAGAAAAGAATTTTGATTTTAACCTTAATTACAGAACTATAAACTAACAACTTCCATTCTTTAAGTTATTAACTTGAAAAAAAAAAATTTCGATTTTAACTTAAAGTACAAAACTTTAAACTATCAACTTCCATTCTTTAAGTTATTAGCTTGAAGAAAAGAATTTTGATTTTAACTTAAAGTACAGAACTTTAAACTAATTACTTCCATTCCTTAAGTTATTTACTTGACGAAAAGAATTTTGATTTTAACTTAAAGTACAGAACTTTAAATTAATAACTTCCTTTCTTTAAGTTATTTACTTGAAGAAAAGAATTTTGATTTTAACTTAAATTACAGAACTTTAAACTAATAACTTCCATTCTTTAAGTTATTTACTTGAAGAAAAGAATTTTGATTTTAACTTAAAGTACAGAACTTTAAACTAACAACTTCCTTTCTTTAAGTTATTTACTTGAAGAAAAGAATTTTGATTTTAACTTAAAGTACAGAACTTTAAACTAATTACTTCCATTCATTAAGTTATTTACTTGACGAAAAGAATTTTGATTTTTACTTAAAGTACAGAATTTTAAATTAATAACTACCTTTCTTTAAGTTATTTACTTAAAGAAAAGAATTTTGATTTTAACTTAAAGTACAGAACTTTCAACTTACAACTTCCATTCTTTAAGTTATTAACTTGAAGAAAAGAATTTTGATTTTAACTTAAAGTACAGAACTTTAAACTAACAACTTCCATTCTTTAAGTTATTAACTTGAAGAAAAGAATTTTGATTTTAACTTAAAGTACAGAACTTTAAACTAACAACTTCCATTCTTTAAGTTATTAACTTAAAGAAACGAATTTTGATTTTAACTTAAAGTACAGAACTTTAAACTTACAACTTCCATTCTTTAAGTTATTAACTTGAAGAAAAGAATTTTGATTTTAACTTAAAGTGCAGAACTTTAAACTAATAACTTCCATTCTTTAAGTTATTAACTTGACGAAAAGAATTTTGATTTTAACTTAAAGTACAGAACTTTAAATTAATAACTTCCTTTCTTTAAGTTATTTACTTGAAGAAAAGAATTTTGATTTTAACTTAAATTACAGAACTTTAAACTAATAACTTCCATTCTTTAAGTTATTTACTTGAAGAAAAGAATTTTGATTTTAACTTAAAGTACAGAACTTTAAACTAACAACTTCCTTTCTTTAAGTTATTTACTTGAAGAAAAGAATTTTGATTTTAACTTAAAGTACAGAACTTTAAACTAATTACTTCCATTCATTAAGTTATTTACTTGACGAAAAGAATTTTGATTTTTACTTAAAGTACAGAATTTTAAATTAATAACTACCTTTCTTTAAGTTATTTACTTGAAGAAAAGAATTTTGATTTTAACTTAAAGTACAGAACTTTGAACTAACAACTTCCATTCTTTAAGTTATTAACTTGAAGAAAAGAATTTTGATTTTAACTTAAGGTACAGAACTTTGAACTAACAACTTCCATTCTTTAAGTTATTAACTTGAAGAAAAGAATTTTGATTTTAACTTAAAGTACAGAACTTTAAACTAATTACTTCCATTCATTAAGTTATTTACTTGACGAAAAGAATTTTGATTTTAATTTAAAGTACAGAACTTTCAATTAATAACTTCCTTTCTTTAAGTTATTTACTTGAAGAAAAGAATTTTGATTTTAACTTATAGTACAGAACTTTAAACTAACAACTTCCATTCTTTAAGTTATTAACTTGAAAAAAAGAATTTTGATTTTAACTTAAAGTACAGAACTTTAAATTAATAACTTCCTTTCTTTAAGTTATTTACTTGAAGAAAAGAATTTTGATTTTAACTTAAAGTACAGAACTTAGAACTAACAACTTCCATTTTATAAGTTATTAACTTGAAGAAACAAATATTGATTTAAACTAAAAGTACAAAACTATACATTAATAACGTCCGTTCTTTAAGTTATTTACTTGAAGAAAATAATTTTGATTTTAGCTTAAAGCACAGAACTTTAAACTAATAACTTCGATTCTTTAAGTTATTTACTTGAAGAAAAGGATTTTGATTTTAACTTAAAGTACAGAACTTTAAAATTGTAACTTCCATTCTTTAAGTTAATTACTTGAAGAAAAGAATTTTGATTTTAACTTAAAGTACAGAACTTTAAACTAATAATTTCCATTCTTTAAGTTATTAACTTGAAGAAAAGAATTTTGATTTTAACTTAAAGTACAGGACTTTGAACTAACAAATTCCATTCTTTAAGTGATTAACTTGAAGAAAAGAATTTTGATTTTAACTTAAAGTACAGAACTTTAAACTTACAACTTCCGTTCTTTAAGTTATTAACTTGAAGAAAAGAATTTTGATTTTAACTTAAAGTACAGAACTTTAAACTAACAACTTCTATTCTTTAAGTTATTAACTTGAAGAAAAGAATTTTGATTTTAACTTAAAGTACAAAACTTTGAACTATCAACTTCCATTCTTTAAGTTATTAGCTTGAAGAAAAGAATTTTGATTTTAACTTAAAGTACAGAACTTTAAACTAATTACTTCCATTCATTAAGTTATTTACTTGACGAAAAGAATTTTGATTTTAACTTAAGTACAGAACTTTAAATTAATAACTTCCTTTCTTTCAGTTATTTACTTGAAGAAAAGAATTTTGATTTTAACTTAAAGTACAGAACTTTAAACTAATAACTTCCATTCTTTAAGTTATTTACTTGAAGAAAAGAATTTTGATTTTAAATTAAAGTACAGAACTTTAAACTAAGAACTTCCATTTTTTAAGTAATTAACTTGAAGAAACAAATATTGATTCTAACTTAAAGTACAGAACTTTAAACTAACAACTTCCATTCTTTAAGTTATTAACTTGAAGAAAAGAATTTTGATTTTAACTTAAAGTACAGAACTTTGAACTAACAACTTCCATTCTTTAAGTTATTAACTTGAAGAAAAGAATTTTGATTTTAACTTAAAGTACAGAACTTTAAACTAACAACTTCCATTCTTTAAGTTATTAGCTTGAAGAAAAGAATTTTGATTTTAACCTTAATTACAGAACTATAAACTAACAACTTCCATTCTTTAAGTTATTAACTTGAAAAAAAAAAATTTCGATTTTAACTTAAAGTACAAAACTTTAAACTATCAACTTCCATTCTTTAAGTTATTAGCTTGAAGAAAAGAATTTTGATTTTAACTTAAAGTACAGAACTTTAAACTAATTACTTCCATTCCTTAAGTTATTTACTTGACGAAAAGAATTTTGATTTTAACTTAAAGTACAGAACTTTAAATTAATAACTTCCTTTCTTTAAGTTATTTACTTGATGAAAAGAATTTTAATTTTAACTTAAATTACAGAACTTTAAACTAATAACTTCCATTCTTTAAGTTATTTACTTGAAGAAAAGAATTTTGATTTTAACTTAAAGTACAGAACTTTAAACTAACAACTTCCTTTCTTTAAGTTATTTACTTGAAGAAAAGAATTTTGATTTTAACTTAAAGTACAGAACTTTAAACTAATTACTTCCATTCATTAAGTTATTTACTTGACGAAAAGAATTTTGATTTTTACTTAAAGTACAGAATTTTAAATTAATAACTACCTTTCTTTAAGTTATTTACTTGAAGAAAAGAATTTTGATTTTAACTTAAAGTACAGAACTTTCAACTTACAACTTCCATTCTTTAAGTTATTAACTTGAAGAAAAGAATTTTGATTTTAACTTAAAGTACAGAACTTTAAACTAACAACTTCCATTCTTTAAGTTATTAACTTGAAGAAAAGAATTTTGATTTTAACTTAAAGTACAGAACTTTAAACTAACAACTTCCATTCTTTAAGTTATTAACTTAAAGAAACGAATTTTGATTTTAACTTAAAGTACAGAACTTTAAACTTACAACTTCCATTCTTTAAGTTATTAACTTGAAGAAAAGAATTTTGATTTTAACTTAAAGTGCAGAACTTTAAACTAATAACTTCCATTCTTTAAGTTATTAACTTGACGAAAAGAATTTTGATTTTAACTTAAAGTACAGAACTTTAAATTAATAACTTCCTTTCTTTAAGTTATTTACTTGAAGAAAAGAATTTTGATTTTAACTTAAATTACAGAACTTTAAACTAATAACTTCCATTCTTTAAGTTATTTACTTGAAGAAAAGAATTTTGATTTTAACTTAAAGTACAGAACTTTAAACTAACAACTTCCTTTCTTTAAGTTATTTACTTGAAGAAAAGAATTTTGATTTTAACTTAAAGTACAGAACTTTAAACTAATTACTTCCATTCATTAAGTTATTTACTTGACGAAAAGAATTTTGATTTTTACTTAAAGTACAGAATTTTAAATTAATAACTACCTTTCTTTAAGTTATTTACTTGAAGAAAAGAATTTTGATTTTAACTTAAAGTACAGAACTTTCAACTTACAACTTCCATTCTTTAAGTTATTAACTTGAAGAAAAGAATTTTGATTTTAACTTAAAGTACAGAACTTTAAACTAACAACTTCCATTCTTTAAGTTATTAACTTGAAGAAAAGAATTTTGATTTTAACTTAAAGTACAGAACTTTAAACTAACAACTTCCATTCTTTAAGTTATTAACTTAAAGAAACGAATTTTGATTTTAACTTAAAGTACAGAACTTTAAACTTACAACTTCCATTCTTTAAGTTATTAACTTGAAGAAAAGAATTTTGATTTTAACTTAAAGTGCAGAACTTTAAACTAATAACTTCCATTCTTTAAGTTATTAACTTGACGAAAAGAATTTTGATTTTAACTTAAAGTACAGAACTTTAAACTAACAACTTCCATTCTTTAAGTTATTAACTTGAAGAAAAGAATTTTGATTTTAACTTAAAGTACAGAACTTTAAACTTACAACTTCCATTCTTTAAGTTATTAACTTGAAGAAAAGAATTTTGATTTTAACTTAAAGTGCAGAACTTTAAACTAATAACTTCCATTCTTTAAGTTATTAACTTGACGAAAAGAATTTTGATTTTAACTTAAAGTACAGAACTTTAAACTAACAACTTCCATTCTTTAAGTTATTAACTTGAAGAAAAGAATTTTGATTTTAACTTAAAGTACAGAACTTTAAACTAACAACTTCCATTCTTTAAGTTATTAACTTGAAGAAAAGAATTTTGATTTTAACTTAAAGTACAGAACTTTAAACTAACAACTTCCATTCTTTAAGTTATTAACTTAAAGAAACGAATTTTGATTTTAACTTAAAGTACAGAACTTTAAACTTACAACTTCCATTCTTTAAGTTATTAACTTGAAGAAAAGAATTTTGATTTTAACTTAAAGTGCAGAACTTTAAACTAATAACTTCCATTCTTTAAGTTATTAACTTGACGAAAAGAATTTTGATTTTAACTTAAAGTACAGAACTTTAAACTAACAACTTCCATTCTTTAAGTTATTAACTTGAAGAAAAGAATTTTGATTTTAACTTAAAGTACAGAACTTTGAACTAACAACTTCCATTCTTTAAGTTATTAACTTGAAGAAAAGAATTTTGATTTTAACTTAAGGTACAGAACTTTGAACTAACAACTTCCATTCTTTAAGTTATTAACTTGAAGAAAAGAATTTTGATTTTAACTTAAAGTACAGAACTTTAAACTAATTACTTCCATTCATTAAGTTATTTACTTGACGAAAAGAATTTTGATTTTAATTTAAAGTACAGAACTTTCTATTAATAACTTCCTTTCTTTAAGTTATTTACTTGAAGAAAAGAATTTTGATTTTAACTTATAGTACAGAACTTTAAACTAACAACTTCCATTCTTTAAGTTATTAACTTGAAAAAAAGAATTTTGATTTTAACTTAAACTGCAGAACTTTAAACTAACAACTTCCATTCTTTAAGTTATTAACTTGAAAAAAAGAATTTTGATTTTAACTTAAAGTACAGAACTTTAAATTAATAACTTCCTTTCTTTAAGTTATTTACTTGAAGAAAAGAATTTTGATTTTAACTTAAAGTACAGAACTTAGAACTAACAACTTCCATTTTATAAGTTATTAACTTGAAGAAACAAATATTGATTTAAACTAAAAGTACAAAACTATACATTAATAACGTCCGTTCTTTAAGTTATTTACTTGAAGAAAAGAATTTTGATTTTAGCTTAAAGCACAGAACTTTAAACTAATAACTTCGATTCTTTAAGTTATTTACTTGAAGAAAAGAATTTTGATTTTAACTTAAAGTACAGAACTTTAAAATTGTAACTTCCATTCTTTAAGTTAATTACTTGAAGAAAAGAATTTTGATTTTAACTTAAAGTACAGAACTTTAAACTAATAATTTCCATTCTTTAAGTTATTAACTTGAAGAAAAGAATTTTGATTTTAACTTAAAGTACAGGACTTTGAACTAACAAATTCCATTCTTTAAGTGATTAACTTGAAGAAAAGAATTTTGATTTTAACTTAAAGTACAGAACTTTAAACTTACAACTTCCGTTCTTTAAGTTATTAACTTGAAGAAAAGAATTTTGATTTTAACTTAAAGTACAGAACTTTAAACTAACAACTTCTATTCTTTAAGTTATTAACTTGAAGAAAAGAATTTTGATTTTAACTTAAAGTACAAAACTTTGAACTATCAACTTCCATTCTTTAAGTTATTAGCTTGAAGAAAAGAATTTTGATTTTAACTTAAAGTACAGAACTTTAAACTAATTACTTCCATTCATTAAGTTATTTACTTGACGAAAAGAATTTTGATTTTAACTTAAGTACAGAACTTTAAATTAATAACTTCCTTTCTTTCAGTTATTTACTTGAAGAAAAGAATTTTGATTTTAACTTAAAGTACAGAACTTTAAACTAATAACTTCCATTCTTTAAGTTATTTACTTGAAGAAAAGAATTTTGATTTTAAATTAAAGTACAGAACTTTAAACTAAGAACTTCCATTTTTTAAGTAATTAACTTGAAGAAACAAATATTGATTTTAACTTAAAGTACAGAACTTTAAACTAACAACTTCCATTCTTTAAGTTATTAACTTGAAGAAAAGAATTTTGATTTTAACTTAAAGTACAGAACTTTGAACTAACAACTTCCATTCTTTAAGTTATTAACTTGAAGAAAAGAATTTTGATTTTAACTCAAAGTACAGAACTTTAAACTAACAACTTCCATTCTTTAAGTTATTAGCTTGAAGAAAAGAATTTTGATTTTAACCTTAATTACAGAACTATAAACTAACAACTTCCATTCTTTAAGTTATTAACTTGAAAAAAAAAAATTTTGATTTTAACTTAAAGTACAAAACTTTAAACTATCAACTTCCATTCTTTAAGTTATTAGCTTGAAGAAAAGAATTTTGATTTTAACTTAAAGTACAGAACTTTAAACTAATTACTTCCATTCCTTAAGTTATTTACTTGACGAAAAGAATTTTGATTTTAACTTGAAGTACAGAACTTTAAATTAATAACTTCCTTTCTTTAAGTTATTTACTTGAAGAAAAGAATTTTGATTTTAACTTAAATTACAGAACTTTAAACTAATAACTTCCATTCTTTAAGTTATTTACTTGAAGAAAAGAATTTTGATTTTAACTTAAAGTACAGAACTTTAAACTAACAACTTCCTTTCTTTAAGTTATTTACTTGAAGAAAAGAATTTTGATTTTAACTTAAAGTACAGAACTTTAAACTAATTACTTCCATTCATTAAGTTATTTACTTGACGAAAAGAATTTTGATTTTTACTTAAAGTACAGAATTTTAAATTAATAACTACCTTTCTTTAAGTTATTTACTTGAAGAAAAGAATTTTGATTTTAACTTAAAGTACAGAACTTTCAACTTACAACTTCCATTCTTTAAGTTATTAACTTGAAGAAAAGAATTTTGATTTTAACTTAAAGTACAGAACTTTAAACTAACAACTTCCATTCTTTAAGTTATTAACTTGAAGAAAAGAATTTTGATTTTAACTTAAAGTACAGAACTTTAAACTAACAACTTCCATTCTTTAAGTTATTAACTTAAAGAAACGAATTTTGATTTTAACTTAAAGTACAGAACTTTAAACTTACAACTTCCATTCTTTAAGTTATTAACTTGAAGAAAAGAATTTTGATTTTAACTTAAAGTGCAGAACTTTAAACTAATAACTTCCATTCTTTAAGTTATTAACTTGACGAAAAGAATTTTGATTTTAACTTAAAGTACAGAACTTTAAACTAACAACTTCCATTCTTTAAGTTATTAACTTGAAGAAAAGAATTTTGATTTTAACTTAAAGTACAGAACTTTGAACTAACAACTTCCATTCTTTAAGTTATTAACTTGAAGAAAAGAATTTTGATTTTAACTTAAAGTACAGAACTATCAATTAATAACGTCCTTTCTTTAAGTTATTTACTTGAAGAAAAGAATTTTGATTTTAACTTAAAGTACAGAACTTTAAATTAATAACTTCCTTTCTTTAAGTTATTTTTTTGAAGTAAAGAATTTTGATTTTAACTTAAAGTACAGAACTTTAAACTAACAACTTCCATTCTTTAAGTTATTAACTTGAAGAAAAAATTTTGATTTTAACTTAAAGTACAGAACTTTAAACTAATTACTTCCATTCTTTAAGTTATTTACTTGAAGAAAAAAATTTTGATTTTAACTTAAAGTACAGAACTATCAATTAATAACGTCCTTTCTTTAAGTTATTTACTTGAAGAAAAGAATTTTGATTTTAACTTAAGGTACAGAACTTTGAACTAACAACTTCCATTCTTTAAGTTATTAACTTGAAGAAAAGAATTTTGATTTTAACTTAAAGTACAGAACTTTAAACTAATTACTTCCATTCATTAAGTTATTTACTTGCCGAAAAGAATTTTGATTTTAACTTAAAGTACAGAACTTTCAATTAATAACTTCCTTTCTTTAAGGTATTTACTTGAAGAAAAGAATTTTGATTTTAACTTATAGTACAGAACTTTAAACTAACAACTTCCATTCTTTAAGTTATTAACTTGAAAAAAAGAATTTTGATTTTAACTTAAAGTGCAGAACTTTAAACTAACAACTTCCATTCTTTAAGTTATTAACTTGAAAAAAAGAATTTTGATTTTAACTTATAGTACAGAACTTTAAACTAACAACTTCCATTCTTTAAGTTATTAACTTGAAAAAAAGAATTTTGATTTTAACTTAAAGTACAGAACTTTAAATTAATAACTTCCTTTCTTTAAGTTATTTACTTGAAGAAAAGAATTTTGATTTTAACTTAAAGTACAGAACTTAGAACTAACAACTTCCATTTTATAAGTTATTAACTTGAAGAAACAAATATTGATTTAAACTAAAAGTACAAAACTATACATTAATAACGTCCGTTCTTTAAGTTATTTACTTGAAGAAAAGAATTTTGATTTTAGCTTAAAGCACAGAACTTTAAACTAACAACTTCCATTCTTTAAGTTATTTACTTGAAGAAAAGGATTTTGATTTTAACTTAAAGTACAGAACTTTAAAATTGTAACTTCCATTCTTTAAGTTAATTACTTGAAGAAAAGAATTTTGATTTTAACTTAAAGTACAGAACTTTAAACTAACAATTTCCATTCTTTAAGTTATTAACTTGAAGAAAAGAATTTTGATTTTAACTTAAAGTACAGGACTTTGAACTAACAAATTCCATTCTTTAAGTTATTAACTTGAAGAAAAGAATTTTGATTTTAACTTAAAGTACAGAACTTTAAACTTACAACTTCCGTTCTTTAAGTTATTAACTTGAAGAAAAGAATTTTGATTTTAACTTAAAGTACAGAACTTTAAACTAACAACTTCTATTCTTTAAGTTATTAACTTGAAGAAAAGAATTTTGATTTTAACTTAAAGTACAAAACTTTGAACTATCAACTTCCATTCTTTAAGTTATTAGCTTGAAGAAAAGAATTTTGATTTTAACTTAAAGTACAGAACTTTAAACTAATTACTTCCATTCATTAAGTTATTTACTTGACGAAAAGAATTTTGATTTTAACTTAAGTACAGAACTTTAAATTAATAACTTCCTTTCTTTAAGTTATTTACTTGAAGAAAAGAATTTTGATTTTAACTTAAAGTACAGAACTTTAAACTAATAACTTCCATTCTTTAAGTTATTTACTTGAAGAAAAGAATTTTGATTTTAAATTAAAGTACAGAACTTTAAACTAAGAACTTCCATTTTTTAAGTAATTAACTTGAAGAAACAAATATTGATTTTAACTTAAAGTACAGAACTTTAAACTAACAACTTCCATTCTTTAAGTTATTAACTTGAAGAAAAGAATTTTGATTTTAACTTAAAGTACAGAACTTTGAACTAACAACTTCCATTCTTTAAGTTATTAACTTGAAGAAAAGAATTTTGATTTTAACTCAAAGTACAGAACTTTAAACTAACAACTTCCATTCTTTAAGTTATTAGCTTGAAGAAAAGAATTTTGATTTTAACTTTAATTACAGAACTATAAACTAACAACTTCCATTCTTTAAGTTATTAACTTGAAAAAAAAAAATTTTGATTTTAACTTAAAGTACAAAACTTTAAACTATCAACTTCCATTCTTTAAGTTATTAGCTTGAAGAAAAGAATTTTGATTTTAACTTAAAGTACAGAACTTTAAACTAATTACTTCCATTCATTAAGTTATTTACTTGACGAAAATCATTTTGATTTTAACTTAAAGTACAGAACTTTAAATTAATAACTTCCTTTCTTTAAGTTATTTACTTGAAGAAAAGAATTTTGATTTTAACTTAAAGTACAGAACTTTAAACTAATAACTTCCATTCTTTAAGTTATTTACTTGAAGAAAAGAATTTTGATTTTAACTTAAAGTACAGAACTTTAAACTAACAACTTCCATTCTTTAAGTTATTAACTTGAAGAAAAGAATTTTGATTTTAACTTAAAGTACAGAACTTTAAATTAATAACTTCCTTTCTTTAAGTTATTCTTTTGAAGTAAAGAATTTTGATTTTAACTTAAAGTACAGAACTTTAAACTAACAACTTCCATTCTTTAAGTTATTAACTTAAAGAAAAGAATTTTGCTTTTAACTTAAAGTACAGAAATTTAAACTAACAACTTCCATTCTTTAAGTTATTAACTTGAAGAAAAAATTTTGATTTTAACTTAAAGTACAGAACTTTAAACTTACAACTTCCATTCTTTAAGTTATTAACTAGAAGAAATGAATTTTGATTTTAACTTAAAGTACAGAACTTTGAACTAACAACTTCCATTCTTTAAGTTATTAACTTGCAGAAAAGAGTTTTGATTTTAACTTAAAGTACAGAACTTTACACTAATAACTTCCATTCTTTAATTTATTCACTTGAAGAAAAGAATTTTGATTTTAACTTAAAGTACAGAACTTTAAACTAACAACTTCCATTCTTTAAGTTATTAACTAGAAGAAAAGAATTTTGATTTTTACTTAAAGTACAGAACTTTAAATTAATAACTTCCTTTCTTTAAGTTATTTACTTGAAGAAAAGAATTTTGATTTTAACTTAAAGTACAGAACTTTAAACTAACAACTTCCATTCTTTAAGTTATTAACTAGAAGAAATGAATTTTGATTTTAACTTAAAGTACAGAACTTTAAACTAATTACATCCATTCTTTAAGTTATTTACTTGAAGAAAAAAATTTTGATTTTAACTTGAAGTACAGAACTATCAATTAATAACGTCCTTTCTTTAAGTTATTTACTTGAAGAAAAGAATTTTGATTTTAACTTAAAGTACAGAACTTTGAACTAACAACTTCCATTCTTTAAGTTATTAACTTGAAGAAAAGAGTTTTGATTTGAACTTAAAGTACAGAACTTTAAACTAACAACTTCCATTCTTTAATTTATTCACTTGAAGAAAAGAATTTTGATTTTAACTAAAAGTACAGAACTTTCAACTAACAACTTCCATTCTTTAAGTTATTAACTAGAAGAAAAGAATTTTGATTTTTACTTAAAGTACAGAACTTTAAATTAATAACTTCCTTTCTTTAAGTTATTAACTTGAAGAAAAGAATTTTGATTTTAACTTAAAGTACAGAACTTTAAACTAACAACTTCCATTCTTTAAGTTATTAACTTGAAGAAAAGAATTTTGATTTTAACTTAAAGTACAGAACTTTGAACTAAAAACTTCCATTCTTTAAGTTATTAACTTGAAGAAAAGAATTTTGATTTTAACTTAAAGTACAGAACTTTGAACTAACAACTTCCATTCTTTAAGTTATTAACTTGAAGAAAAGAATTTTGATTTTAACTTAAAGTACAGAACTTTTAACTAAAAACTTCCATTCTTTAAGTTATTTACTTGAAGAAAAGGATTTTGATTTTAACTTAAAGTACAGAACTTTAAAATTGTAACTTCCATTCTTTAAGTTAATTACTTGAAGAAAAGAATTTTGATTTTAACTTAAAGTACAGAACTTTAAACTTACAACTTCCATTCTTTAAGTTATTAACTAGAAGAAATGAATTTTAATTTTAACTTAAAGTACAGAACTTTGAACTAACAACTTCCATTCTTTAAGTTATTAACTTGAAGAAAAGAGTTTTGATTTTAACTTAAAGTACAGAACTTTGAACTAATAACTTCCATTCTTTAATTTATTCACTTGAAGAAAAGAATTTTGATTTTAACTTAAAGTACAGAACTTTAAACTAACAACTTCCATTCTTTAAGTTATTAACTAGAAGAAAAGAATTTTGATTTTTACTTAAAGTACAGAACTTTAAATTAATAACTTCCTTTCTTTAAGTTATTTACTTGAAGAAAAGAATTTTGATTTTAACTTAAAGTACAGAACTTTAAACTAACAACTTCCATTCTTTAAGTTATTAACTAGAAGAAATGAATTTTGATTTTAACTTAAAGTACAGAACTTTAAACTAACAACTTCCATTCTTTAATTTATTCACTTGAAGAAAAGAATTTTGATTTTAACTTAAAGTACAGAACTTTAAACTAACAACTTCCATTCTTTAAGTTATTAACTAGAAGAAAAGAATTTTGATTTTTACTTAAAGTACAGAACTTTAAATTAATAACTTCCTTTCTTTAAGTTATTAACTTGAAGAAAAGAATTTTGATTTTAACTTAAAGTACAGAACTTTAAACTAACAACTTCCATTCTTTAAGTTATTAACTTGAAGAAAAGAATTTTGATTTTAACTTAAAGTACAGAACTTTGAACTAAAAACTTCCATTCTTTAAGTTATTAACTTGAAGAAAAGAATTTTGATTTTAACTTAAAGTACAGAACTTTGAACTAACAACTTCCATTCTTTAAGTTATTAACTTGAAGAAAAGAATTTTGATTTTAACTTAAAGTACTGAACTTTAAACTAACAACTTCCATTCTTTAAGTTATTAACTAGAAGAAAAGAATTTTGATTTTAACTTAAAGTACAGAACTTTAAACTAACAACTTCCATTCTTTAAGTTATTAACTTAAAGAAACGAATTTTGATTTTAACTTAAAGTACAGAACTTTAAACTTACAACTTCCATTCTTTAAGTTATTAACTTGAAGAAATAAATTTTGATTTTAACCTAAAGTACAGAACTTTAAACTAACAACTTCCATTCTTTAAGTTATTAACTTGAAGAAAAAATTTTGATTTTAACTTAAAGTACAGAACTTTAAACTAATTACTTCCATTCTTTAAGTTATTTACTTGAAGAAAAGAATTTTGATTTTAACTTAAGGTACAGAACTTTGAACTAACAACTTCCATTCTTTAAGTTATTAACTTGAAGAAAAGAATTTTGATTTTAACTTAAAGTACAGAACTTTAAACTAATTACTTCCATTCATTAAGTTATTTACTTGACGAAAAGAATTTTGATTTTAACTTAAAGTACAGAACTTTAAATTAATAACTTCCTTTCATTAAGTTATTTACTTGAAGAAAAGAATTTTGATTTTAACTTATAGTACAGAACTTTAAACTAACAACTTCCATTCTTTAAGTTATTAACTTGAAAAAAAGAATTTTGATTTTAACTTAAAGTGCAGAACTTTAAACTAACAACTTCCATTCTTTAAGTTATTAACTTGAAAAAAAGAATTTTGATTTTAACTTATAGTACAGAACTTTAAACTAACAACTTCCATTCTTTAAGTTATTAACTTGAAAAAAAGAATTTTGATTTTAACTTAAAGTACAGAACTTTAAATTAATAACTTCCTTTCTTTAAGTTATTTACTTGAAGAAAAGAATTTTGATTTTAACTTAAAGTACAGAACTTTAAACTAACAACTTCCATTCTTTAAGTTATTAACTTGGAGAAAAGAATTTTGATTTTAACTTAAAGTACAGAACTTTGAACTAACAACTTCCATTCTTTAAGTTATTAACTTGAAGAAAAGAATTTTGATTTTAACTTAAAGTACAAAACTTTGAACTATCAACTACCATTCTTTAAGTTATTAGCTTGAAGAAAAGAATTTTGATTTTAACTTAAAGTACAGAACTTTAAACTAATTGCTTCCATTCATTAAGTTATTTACTTGACGAAAAGAATTTTGATTTTAACTTAAGTACAGAACTTTAAATTAATAACTTCCTTTCTTTAAGTTATTAACTTGAAGAAAAGAATTTTGATTTTAACTTAAAATACAGAACTTTAAACTAACAACTTCCATTCTTTAAGTTATTAGCTTGAAGAAAAGAATTTTGATTTTAACCTTAATTACAGAACTATAAACTAACAACTTCCATTCTTTAAGTTATTAACTTGAAAAAAAAAATTTTGATTTTAACTTAAAGTACAAAACTTTAAACTATCAAGTTCCATTCTTTAAGTTATTAGCTTGAAGAAAAGAATTTTGATTTTGACTTAAAGTACAGAACTTTAAACTAATTACTTCCATTCATTAAGTTATTTACTTGACGAAAATCATTTTGATTTTAACTTAAAGTACAGAACTTTAAATTAATAACTTCCTTTCTTTAAGTTATTTACTTGAAGAAAAGAATTTTGATATTAACTTATAGTACAGAACTTTAAACTAATAACTTCCATTCTTTAAGTTATTTACTTGAAGAAAAGAATTTTGATTTTAACTTAAAGTACAGAACTTTAAACTAACAACTTCCATTTTTTAAGTTATTAACTTGAAGAAACAAATATTGCTTTTAACTTAAAGTACAGAACTTTAAACTATTAACTTCCATTCTTTAAGTTATTAACTTGACGAAAAGAATTTTGATTTCAACTTAAAGTACAGAACTTTAAACTAACAACTTCCATTCTTTAAGTTATTAACTTGAAGAAAAGAATTTTGATTTTAACTTAAAGTACAGAACTTTGAACTAACAACTTCCATTCTTTAAGTTATTAACTTGAAAAAAAGAATTTTGATTTTAACTTAAAGTACAGAACTATCAATTAATAACGTCCTTTCTTTAAGTTATTTACTTGAAGAAAAAAATTTAGATTTTAATTTATAGTACAGAACTTTGAACTAACAACTTCCATTCTTTAAGTTATTAACTTGTAGAAAAGAATTTTGATTTTAACTTAAAGTACAGAACTTTGAACTAACAACTTCCATTCTTTAAGTTATTAACTTGAAGAAAAGAGTTTTGATTTTAACTTAAAGTACAGAACTTTAAACTAACAACTTCCATTCTTTAATTTATTCACTTGAAGAAAAGAATTTTGATTTTAACTTAAAGTACAGAACTTTAAACTAACAACTTCCATTCTTTACGTTATTAACTAGAAGAAAAGAATTTTGATTTTTACTTAAAGTACAGAACTTTAAATTAATAACTTCCTTTCTTTAAGTTATTTACTTGAAGAAAAGAATTTTGATTTTAACTTAAAGTACAGAACTTTAAACTAACAACTTCCATTCTTTAATTTATTCACTTGAAGAAAAGAATTTTGATTTTAACTTAAAGTACAGAACTTTAAACTAACAACTTCCATTCTTTAAGTTATTAACTAGAAGAAAAGAATTTTGATTTTAACTTAAAGTACAGAACTATAAACTAACAACTTCCATTCTTTAAGTTATTAACTTGATGAAAAGAATTTTGATTTTAACTTAAAGTACAGAACTTTGAACTAACAACTTCCATTCTTTAAGTTATTAACTTGAAGAAAAGAATTTTGATTTTAACTTAAAGTACAGAACTTTAAACTAACAACTTCCATTCTTTAAGTTATTAACTTGAAGAAAAGAATTTTGATTTTAACTTAAAGTACAGAACTTTAAACTAACAACTTCCATTCTTTAAGTTATTAACTTAAAGAAACGAATTTTGATTTTAACTTAAAGTACAGAACTTTAAACTTACAACTTCCATTCTTTAAGTTATTAACTTGAAGAAATAAATTTTGATTTTAACTTAAAGTACAGAACTTTAAACTAACAACTTCCATTCTTTAAGTTATTAACTTGAAGAAAAAATTTTGATTTTAACTTAAAGTACAGAACTTTAAACTAATTACTTCCATTCTTTAAGTTATTTACTTGAAGAAAAGAATTTTGATTTTAACTTAAGGTACAGAACTTTGAACTAACAACTTCCATTCTTTAAGTTATTAACTTGAAGAAAAGAATTTTGATTTTAACTTAAAGTACAGAACTTTAAACTAATTACTTCCATTCATTAAGTTATTTACTTGACGAAAAGAATTTTGATTTTAACTTAAAGTACAGAACTTTAAATTAATAACTTCCTTTCTTTAAGTTATTTACTTGAAGAAAAGAATTTTGATTTTAACTTATAGTACAGAACTTTAAACTAACAACTTCCATTCTTTAAGTTATTAACTTGAAAAAAAGAATTTTGATTTTAACTTAAAGTGCAGAACTTTAAACTAACAACTTCCATTCTTTAAGTTATTAACTTGAAAAAAAGAATTTTGATTTTAACTTAAAGTACAGAACTTTAAATTAATAACTTCCTTTCTTTAAGTTATTTACTTGAAGAAAAGAATTTTGATTTTAACTTAAAGTACAGAACTTAGAACTAACAACTTCCATTTTATAAGTTATTAACTTGAAGAAACAAATATTGATTTTAACTAAAAGTACAGAACTGTACATTAATAACGTCCGTTCTTTAAGTTATTTACTTGAAGAAAAGAATTATGATTTTAGCTTAAAGCACAGAACTTTAAACTAATAACTTCCATTCTTCAAGTTATTTACTTGAAGAAAAGGATTTTGATTTTAACTTAAAGTACAGAACTTTAAAATTGTAACTTCCATTCTTTAAGTTAGTTACTTGAAGAAAAGAATTTTGATTTTAACTTAAAGTACAGAACTTTAAACTAACAATTTCCATTCTTTAAGTTATTAACTTGAAGAAAAGAATTTTGATTTTAACTTAAAGTACAGGACTTTGAACTAACAAATTCCATTCTTTAAGTTATTAACTTGAAGAAAAGAATTTTGATTTTAACTTAAAGTACAGAACTTTGAACTAACAACTTCCATTCTTTAAGTTATTACCTTGAAGAAAAGAATTTTGATTTTAACTTAAAGTACAGAACTTTGAACTAACAACTTCCATTCTTTAAGTTATTAACTTGAAGAAAAGAATTTTGATTTTAACTTAAAATACAGAACTTTAATCTAACAACTTCCATTCTTTAAGTTATTAGCTTGAAGAAAAGAATTTTGATTTTAACCTCAATTACAGAACTATAAACTAACAACTTCCATTCTTTAAGTTATTAACTTGAAAAAAAAATTTTGATTTTAACTTAAAGTACAAAACTTTAAACTATCAACTTCCATTCTTTAAGTTATTAGCTTGAAGAAAAGAATTTTGATTTTAACTTAAAGTACAGAACTTTATACTAATTACTTCCATTCATTAAGTTATTTACTTGACGAAAAGAATTTTGATTTTAACTTAAAGTACAGAACTTTGAACTAACAACTTCCATTCTTTAAGTTATTACCTTGAAGAAAAGAATTTTGATTTTAACTTAAAGTACAGAACTATCAATTAATAACGTCCTTTCTTTAAGTTATTTACTTGAAGAAAAAAATTTAGATTTTAACTTATAGTACAGAACTTTGAACTAACAACTTCCATTCTTTAAGTTATTAACTTGAAGAAAAGACTTTTGATTTTAACTTAAAGTACAGAACTTTGAACTAACAACTTCCATTCTTTAAGTTATTAACTTGAAGAAAAGAGTTTTGATTTTAACTTAAAGTACAGAACTTTAAACTAACAACTTCCATTCTTTAATTTATTCACTTGAAGAAAAGAATTTTGATTTTAACTTAAAGTACAGAACTTTAAACTAACAACTTCCATTCTTTAAGTTATTAACTAGAAGAAAAGAATTTTGATTTTTACTTAAAGTACAGAACTTTAAATTAATAACTTCCTTTCTTTAAGTTATTTACTTGAAGAAAAGAATTTTGATTTTAACTTAAAGTACAGAACTTTAAACTAACAACTTCCATTCTTTAATTTATTCACTTGAAGAAAAGAATTTTGATTTTAACTTAAAGTACAGAACTTTAAACTAACAACTTCCATTCATTAAGTTATTAACTAGAAGAAAAGAATTTTGATTTTAACTTAAAGTACAGAACTTTAAACTAACAACTTCCATTCTTTAAGTTATTAACTTGAAGAAAAGAATTTTGATTTTAACTTAAAGTACAGAACTTTGAACTAACAACTTCCATTCTTTAAGTTATTAACTTGAAGAAAAGAATTTTGATTTTAACTTAAAGTACAGAACTTTGAACTAACAACTTCCATTCTTTAAGTTATTAACTTGAAGAAAAGAATTTTGATTTTAACTTAAAGTACAGAACTTTGAACTAACAACTTCCATTCTTTAAGTTATTAACTTGAAGAAAAGAATTTTGATTTTAACTTAAAGTACAGAACTTTAAACTAACAACTTCCATTCTTTAAGTTATTAACTTGAAGAAAAGAATTTTGATTTTAACTTAAAGTACAGAACTTTAAACTAACAACTTCCATTTTTGAAGTTATTAACTTGAAGAAACAAATATTGATTTTAACTTAAAGTACAGAACTTTAAACTAACAACTTCCATTCTTTAAGTTATTAGCTTGAAGAAAAGAATTTTGATTTTAACTTAAAGTACAGAACTATAAACTAACAACTTCCATTCTTTAAGTTATTTACTTGAAGAAAAAAATTTTGATTTTAACTTAAAGTACAGAACTATCAATTAATAACGTCCTTTCTTTAAGTTATTTACTTGAAGAAAAGAATTTAGATTTTAACTTAAAGTACAGAACTTTGAACTAACTTCCATTCTTTAAGTTATTAACTTGAAGAAAAGAGTTTTGATTTTAACTTAAAGTACAGAACTTTAAACTAATAACTTCCATTCTTTAAGTTATTAGCTTGAAGAAAAGAATTTTGATTTTAACTTAAAGTACAGAACTTTAAACTAATTACATCCATTCTTTAAGTTATTTACTTGAAGAAAAAAATTTTGATTTTAACTTAAAGTACAGAACTATCAATTAATAACGTCCTTTCTTTAAGTTATTTACTTGAAGAAAAGAATTTTGATTTTAACTTAAAGTACAGAACTTTGAACTAACAACTTCCATTCTTTAAGTTATTAACTTGAAGAAAAGAGTTTTGATTTTAACTTAAAGTACAGAACTTTAAACTAATAACTTCCATTCTTTAATTTATTCACTTGAAGAAAAGAATTTTGATTTTAACTTAAAGTACAGAACTTTAAACTAACAACTTCCATTCTTTAAGTTATTAACTAGAAGAAAAGAATTTTGATTTTTACTTAAAGTACAGAACTTTAAATTAATAACTTCCTTTCTTTAAGTTATTTACTTGAAGAAAAGAATTTTGATTTTAACTTAAAGTACAGAACTTTAAACTAACAACTTCCATTCTTTAAGTTATTAACTAGAAGAAATGAATTTTGATTTTAACTTAAAGTACAGAACTTTAAACTAATTACATCCATTCTTTAAGTTATTTACTTGAAGAAAAAAATTTTGATTTTAACTTGAAGTACAGAACTATCAATTAATAACGTCCTTTCTTTAAGTTATTTACTTGAAGAAAAGAATTTTGATTTTAACTTAAAGTACAGAACTTTGAACTAACAACTTCCATTCTTTAAGTTATTAACTTGAAGAAAAGAGTTTTGATTTTAACTTAAAGTACAGAATTTTAAACTAACAACTTCCATTCTTTAATTTATTCACTTGAAGAAAAGAATTTTGATTTTAACTTAAAGTACAGAACTTTAAACTAACAACTTCCATTCTTTAAGTTATTAACTAGAAGAAAAGAATTTTGATTTTTACTTAAAGTACAGAACTTTAAATTAATAACTTCCTTTCTTTAAGTTATTTACTTGAAGAAAAGAATTTTGATTTTAACTTAAAGTACAGAACTTTAAACTAACAACTTCCATTCTTTAAGTTATTAACTTGAAAAAAAGAATTTTGATTTTAACTTAAAGTACAGAACTTTAAACTAATAACTTCCATTCTTTAAGTTATTTACTTGAAGAAAAGAATTTTGATTTTAACTTAAAGTACAGAACTTTAAACTAACAACTTCCATTCTTTAAGTTATTAACTTGAAGAAAAGAATTTTGATTTTAACTTAAAGTACAGAACTTTGAACTAACAACTTCCATTCTTTAAGTTATTAACTTGAAGAAAAGAATTTTGATTTTAACTTAAAGTACAGAACTTTGAACTAACAACTTCCATTCTTTAAGTTATTAACTTGAAGAAAAGAATTTTGATTTTAACTTAAAGTACAGAACTTTAAACTAACAACTTCCATTCTTTAAGTTATTAACTTGAAGAAAAGAATTTTGATTTTAACTTAAAGTACAGAACTTTTAAGTTAACAACTTCCATTTTTGAAGTTATTAACTTGAAGAAACAAATATTGATTTTAACTTAAAGTACAGAACTTTAAACTAACAACTTCCATTCTTTAAGTTATTAGCTTGAAGAAAAGAATTTTGATTTAAACTTAAAGTACAGAACTATAAACTAACAACTTCCATTCTTTAAGTTATTTACTTGAAGAAAAAAATTTTGATTTTAACTTAAAGTACAGAACTATCAATTAATAACGTCCTTTCTTTAAGTTATTTACTTGAAGAAAAGAATTTAGATTTTAACTTAAAGTACAGAACTTTGAACTAACTTCCATTCTTTAAGTTATTAACTTGAAGAAAAGAGTTTTGATTTTAACTTAAAGTACAGAACTTTAAACTAATAACTTCCATTCTTTAAGTTATTAGCTTGAAGAAAAGAATTTTGATTTTAACTTAAAGTACAGAACTTTAAACTAATTACATCCATTCTTTAAGTTATTTACTTGAAGAAAAAAATTTTGATTTTAACTTAAAGTACAGAACTATCAATTAATAACGTCCTTTCTTTAAGTTATTTACTTGAAGAAAAGAATTTTGATTTTAACTTAAAGTACAGAACTTTGAACTAACAACTTCCATTCTTTAAGTTATTAACTTGAAGAAAAGAGTTTTGATTTTAACTTAAAGTACAGAACTTTAAACTAATAACTTCCATTCTTTAATTTATTCACTTGAAGAAAAGAATTTTGATTTTAACTTAAAGTACAGAACTTTAAACTAACAACTTCCATTCTTTAAGTTATTAACTAGAAGAAAAGAATTTTGATTTTTACTTAAAGTACAGAACTTTAAATTAATAACTTCCTTTCTTTAAGTTATTTACTTGAAGAAAAGAATTTTGATTTTAACTTAAAGTACAGAACTTTAAACTAACAACTTCCATTCTTTAAGTTATTAACTAGAAGAAATGAATTTTGATTTTAACTTAAAGTACAGAACTTTAAACTAATTACATCCATTCTTTAAGTTATTTACTTGAAGAAAAAAATTTTGATTTTAACTTGAAGTACAGAACTATCAATTAATAACGTCCTTTCTTTAAGTTATTTACTTGAAGAAAAGAATTTTGATTTTAACTTAAAGTACAGAACTTTGAACTAACAACTTCCATTCTTTAAGTTATTAACTTGAAGAAAAGAGTTTTGATTTTAACTTAAAGTACAGAACTTTAAACTAACAACTTCCATTCTTTAATTTATTCACTTGAAGAAAAGAATTTTGATTTTAACTTAAAGTACAGAACTTTAAACTAACAACTTCCATTCTTTAAGTTATTAACTAGAAGAAAAGAATTTTGATTTTTACTTAAAGTACAGAACTTTAAATTAATAACTTCCTTTCTTTAAGTTATTTACTTGAAGAAAAGAATTTTGATTTTAACTTAAAGTACAGAACTTTAAACTAACAACTTCCATTTTTGAAGTTATTAACTTGAAGAAACAAATATTGATTTTAACTTAAAGTACAGAACTTTAAACTAACAACTTCCATTCTTTAAGTTATTAGCTTGAAGAAAAGAATTTTGAGTTTAACTTAAAGTACAGAACTATAAACTAACAACTTCCATTCTTTAAGTTATTTACTTGAAGAAAAAAATTTTGATTTTAACTTAAAGTACAGAACTATCAATTAATAACGTCCTTTCTTTAAGTTATTTACTTGAAGAAAAGAATTTAGATTTTAACTTAAAGTACAGAACTTTGAACTAACAACTTCCATTCTTTAAGTTATTAACTTGAAGAAAAGAATTTTGATTTTAACTTAAAGTACAGAACTTTAAACTAACAACTTCCATTCTTTAAGTTATTAACTTGAAGAAAAGAATTTTGATTTTAACTTAAAGTACAGAACTTTAAACTAACAACTTCCATTCTTTAAGTTATTAACTTTAAGAAACGAATTTTGATTTTAACTTAAAGTACAGAACTTTAAACTTACAACTTCCATTCTTTAAGTTATTAACTTGAAGAAATAAATTTTGATTTTAACTTAAAGTACAGAACTTTAAACTAATTACTTCCATTCTTTAAGTTATTTACTTGAAGAAAAGAATTTTGATTTTAACTTAAGGTACAGAACTTTGAACTAACAACTTCCATTCTTTAAGTTATAACTTGAAGAAAAGAATTTTGATTTTAACTTAAAGTACAGAACTTTAAACTAATTACTTCCATTCATTAAGTTATTTACTTGACGAAAAGAATTTTGATTTTAACTTAAAGTACAGAACTTTAAATTAATAACTTCCTTTCTTTAAGTTATTTACTTAAAGAAAAGAATTTTGATTTTAACTTATAGTACAGAACTTTAAACTAACAACTTCCATTCTTTAAGTTATTAACTTGAAAAAAAGAATTTTGATTTTAACTTAAAGTGCAGAACTTTAAACTAACAACTTCCATTCTTTAAGTTATTAACTTGAAAAAAAGAATTTTGATTTTAACTTATAGTACAGAACTTTAAACTAACAACTTCCATTCTATAAGTTATTAACTTGAAAAAAAGAATTTTGATTTTAACTTAAAGTACAGAACTTTAAATTAATAACTTCCTTTCTTTAAGTTATTTACTTGAAGAAAAGAATTTTGATTTTAACTTAAAGTACAGAACTTAGAACTAACAACTTCCATTTTATAAGTTATTAACTTGAAGAAACAAATATGGATTTTAACTAAAAGTACAGAACTGTACATTAATAACGTCCGTTCTTTAAGTTATTTACTTGAAGAAAAGAATTTTGATTTTAGCTTAAAGCACAGAACTTTAAACTAATAACTTCCATTCTTCAAATTATTTACTTGAAGAAAAGGATTTTGATTTTAACTTAAAGTACAGAACTTTAAAATTGTAACTTCCATTCTTTAAGTTAATTACTTGAAGAAAAGAATTTTGATTTTAACTTAAAGTACGGAACTTTAAACTAACAATTTCCATTCTTTAAGTTATTAACTTGAAGATAAGAATTTTGATTTTAACTTAAAGTACAGGACTTTGAACTAACAAATTCCATTCTTTAAGTTATTAACTTGAAGAAAAGAATTTTGATTTTAACTTAAAGTACAGAACTTTAAACTTACAACTTCCGTTCTTTAAGTTATTAACTTGAAGAAAAGAATTTTGATTTTAACTTAAAGTACAGAACTTTAAACTAACAACTTCTATTCTTTAAGTTATTAACTTGAAGAAAAGAATTTTGATTTTAACTTAAAGTACAGAACTTTAAACTAACAACTTCCATTCTTTAAGTTATTAACTTGCAGAAAAGAATTTTGATTTTAACTTAAAGTACAGAACTTTGAACTAACAACTTCCATTCTTTAAGTTATTAACTTGAAGAAAAGAATTTTGATTTTAACTTAAAGTACAAAACTTTGAACTATCAACTTCCATTCTTTAAGTTATTAGCTTGAAGAAAAGAATTTTGATTTTAACTTAAAGTACAGAACTTTAAACTAATTACTTCCATTCATTAAGTTATTTATTTGACGAAAAGAATTTTGATTTTAACTTAAGTACAGAACTTTAAATTAATAACTTCCTTTCTTTAAGTTATTTTCTTGAAGAAAAGAATTTTGATTTTAACTTAAAGTACAGAACTTTAAACTAACAACTTCCATTCTTTAAGTTATTAACTTGAAGAAAAGAATTTTGATTTTAACTTAAAGTACAGAACTTTGAACTAACAACTTCCATTCTTTAAGTTATTAACTTGAAGAAAAGAATTTTGATTTTAACTTAAAGTACAGAACTTTAAACTAACAACTTCCATTCTTTAAGTTATTAGCTTGAAGAAAAGAATTTTGATTTTAACCTTAATTACAGAACTATAAACTAACAACTTCCATTCTTTAAGTTATTAACTTGAAAAAAAAATTTTGATTTTAACTTAAAGTACAAAACTTTAAACTATCAACTTCCATTCTTTAAGTTATTAGCTTGAAGAAAAGAATTTTGATTTTAACTTAAAGTACAGAACTTTAAACTAATTACTTCCATTCATTAAGTTATTTACTTGACGAAAATCATTTTGATTTTAACTTAAAGTACAGAACTTTGAATTAATAACTTCCTTTCTTTAAGTTATTCACTTGAAGAAAAGAATTTTGATTTTAACTTAAAGTACAGAACTTTAAACTAATAACTTCCATTCTTTAAGTTATTTACTTGAAGAACAGAATTTTGATTTTAACTTATAGTACAGAACTTTAAACTAACAACTTCCATTTTTTAAGTTATTAACTTGAAGAAACAAATATTGCTTTTAACTTAAAGTACAGAACTTTAAACTAATAACTTCCATTCTTTAAGTTATTAACTTGACGAAAAGAATTTTGATTTTAACTTAAAGTACAGAACTTTAAACTAACAACTTCCATTCTTTAAGTTATTAACTTGAAGAAAAGAATTTTGATTTTAACTTAAAGTACAGAACTTTGAACTAACAACTTCCATTCTTTAAGTTATTAACTTGAAGAAAAGAATTTTGATTTTAACTTAAAGTACAGAACTATCAATTAATAATGTCCTTTCTTTAAGTTATTTACTTGAAGAAAAGAATTTAGATTTTAACTTATAGTACAGAACTTTAAACTAACAACTTCCATTCTTTAAGTTATTAACTTGAAGAAAAGAATTTTGATTTTAACTTAAAGTACAGAACTTTAAATTAATAACTTCCTTTCTTTAAGTTATTTTTTTGAAGTAAAGAATTTTGATTTTAACTTAAAGTACAGAACTTTAAACTAACAACTTCCATTCTTTAAGTTATTAACTTGAAGAAAAGAATTTTGCTTTTAACTTAAAGTACAGAAATTTAAACTAACAACTTCCATTCTTTAAGTTATTAACTAAAAGAAATGAATTTTGATTTTAACTTAAAGTACAGAACTTTAAACTAATTACATCCATTCTTTAAGTTATTTACTTGAAGAAAAAAATTTTGAATTTAACATAAAGTACAGAACTATCAATTAATAACGTCCTTTTTTTAAGTTATTTACTTGAAGAAAAGAATTTTGATTTTAACTTAAAGTACAGAACTTTGAACTAACAACTTCCATTCTTTAAGTTATTAACTAGAAGAAAAGAATTTTGATTTTTACTTAAAGTACAGAACTTTAAATTAATAACTTCCTTTCTTTAAGTTATTTACTTGAAGAAAAGAATTTTGATTTTAACTTAAAGTACAGAACTTTAAACTAACAACTTCCATTCTTTAAGTTATTAACTGGAAGAAATGAATTTTGATTTTAACTTAAAGTACAGAACTTTAAACTAATTACATCCATTCTTTAAGTTATTTACTTGAAGAAAAAAATTTTGATTTTAACTTAAAGTACAGAACTATCAATTAATAACGTCCTTTCTTTAAGTTATTTACTTGAAGCAAAGAATTTTGATTTTAACTTAAAGTACAGAACTTTAAACTAACAACTTCAATTTTTTAAGTTATTAACTTGAAGAAAAGAATTTTGATTTTAACTTAAAGTACAGAACCTTGAACTAACAACTTCCATTCTTTAAGTTATTAACTTGAAGAAAAGAATTTTGATTTTAACTTAAAGTACAGAACTTTGAACTAACAACTTCCATTCTTTAAGTTATTAACTTGAAGAAAAGAATTTTGATTTTAACTTAAAGTACAGAACTTTAAACTAACAACTTCCATTCTTTAAGTTATTAACTTGAAGAAAAGAATTTTGATTTTAACTTAAAGTACAGAACTTTAAACTAACAACTTCCATTCTTTAAGTTATTAGCTTGAAGAAAAGAATTTTGATTTTAACTTAAAGTACAGAACTTTAAACTAACAACTTCCATTTTTTAAGTTATTAACTTGAAGAAACAAATATTGATTTTAACTTAAAGTACAGAACTTTAAACTAACAACTTCCATTCTTTAAGTTATTAGCTTGAAGAAAAAAATTTTGATTTTAACTTAAAGTACAGAACTATAAACTAACAACTTCCATTTTTTAAGTTATTAACTTGAAGAAACAAATATTGCTTTTAACTTAAAGTGCAGAACTTTAAACTAATAACTTCCATTCTTTAAGTTATTAACTTGACGAAAAGAATTTTGATTTTAACTTAAAGTACAGAACTTTAAACTAACAACTTCCATTCTTTAAGTTATTAACTTGAAGAAAAGAATTTTGATTTTAACTTAAAGTACAGAACTTTGAACTAACAACTTCCATTCTTTAAGTTATTAACTTGAAGAAAAGAATTTTGATTTTAACTTAAAGTACAGAACTTTGAACTAACAACTTCCATTCTTTAAGTTATTAACTTGAAGAAAAGAATTTTGATTTTAACTTAAAGTACAGAACTATCAATTAATAACGTCCTTTCTTTAAGTTATTTACTTGAAGAAAAGAATTTAGATTTTAACTTATAGTACAGAACTTTGAACTAACAACTTCCATTCTTTAAGTTATTAACTTGAAGAAAAGAATTTTGATTTTAACTTAAAGTACAGAACTTTAAATTAATAACTTCCTTTCTTTAAGTAATTTTTTTGAAGTAAAGAATTTTGATTTTAACTTAAAGTACAGAACTTTAAACTAACAACTTCCATTCTTTAAGTTATTAACTTGAAGAAAAGAATTTTGCTTTTAACTTAAAGTACAGAAATTTAAACTAACAACTTGCATTCTTTAAGTTATTAACTAGAAGAAATGAATTTTGATTTTAACTTAAAGTACAGAACTTTAAACTAATTACATCCATTCTTTAAGTAATTTACTTGAAGAAAAAAATTTTGATTTTAACATAAAGTATAGAACTATCAATTAATAACGTCCTTTCTTTAAGTTATTTACTTGAAGAAAAGAATTTTGATTTTAACTTAAAGTACAGAACTTTGAACTAACAACTTCCATTCTTTAAGTTATTAACTTGAAGAAAAGAGTTTTGATTTTAACTTAAAGTACAGAACTTTAAACTAATAACTTCCATTCTTTAATTTATTCACTTGAAGAAAAGAATTTTGATTTTAACTTAAAGTACAGAACTTTAAACTAACAGCTTCCATTTTTTAAGTTATTAACTAGAAGAAAAGAATTTTGATTTTTACTTAAAGTACAGAACTTTAAATTAATAACTTCCTTTCTTTAAGTTATTTACTTGAAGAAAAGAATTTTGATTTTAACTTAAAGTACAGAACTTTAAACTAATTACATCCATTCTTTAAGTTATTTACTTTAAGAAAAAAATTTTGATTTTAACTTAAAGTACAGAACTATCAATTAATAACGTCCTTTCTTTAAGTTATTTACTTGAAGAAAAGAATTTTGATTTTAACTTAAAGTACAGAACTTTGAACTAACAACTTCCATTCTTTAAGTTATTAACTTGAAGAAAAGAGTTTTGATTTTAACTTAAAGTACAGAACTTTAAACTAACAACTTCCATTCTTTAATTTATTCACTTGAAGAAAAGAATTTTGATTTTAACTTAAAGTACAGAACTTTAAACTAACAACTTCCATTCTTTAAGTTATTCACTAGAAGAATAGAATTTTGATTTTTACTTAAAGTACAGAACTTTAAATTAATAACTTCCTTTCTCTAAGTTATTTACTTGAAGAAAAGAATTTTGATTTTAACTTAAAGTACAGAACTTTGAACTAACAACTTCCATTCTTTAAGTTATTAACTTGAAGAAAAGAATTTTGATTTTAACTTAAAGTACAGAACTTTAAACTAACAACTTCCATTCTTTAAGTTATTAACTTGAAGAAAAGAATTTTGATTTTAACTTAAAGTACAGAACTTTAAACTAACAACTTCCATTCTTTAAGTTATTAGCTTGAAGAAAAGAATTTTGATTTTTACTTAAAGTACAGAACTTTAAACTAACAACTTCCATTTTTTAAGTTATTAACTTGAAGAAACAAATATTGATCTTAACTTAAAGTACAGAACTTTAAACTAACAACTTCCATTCTTTAAGTTATTAGCTTGAAGAAAAGAATTTTGATTTTAACTTAAAGTACAGAACTATAAACTAACAACTTCCATTCTTTAAGGTATTAACTTGAAGAAAAGAATTTTGATTTAAACTTAAAGTACAGAACTTTAAACTAACAACTTCCATTCTTTAAGTTATTAACTTGAAGAAAAGAATTTTGATTTTAACTTAAAGTACAGAACTTTAAACTTACAACTTCCGTTCTTTAAGTTATTAACTTGAAGAAAAGAATTTTGATTTTAACTTAAAGTACAGAACTTTAAACTAACAACTTCCATTCTTTAAGTTATTAACTTGAAGAAAAGAATTTCGATTTTAACTTAAAGTACAGAGCTTTGAACTAACAACTTCCATTCTTTAAGTTATTAACTTGAAGAAAAGAATTTTGATTATACTTAAAGTACAGAACTTTGAACTAACAACTTCCATTCTTTAAGTTATTAACTGGAAGAAAAGAATTTAGACTTTAACTTAAAGTACAGAACTTTAAACTAATACTTCCATTCTTTAAGTTATTAGCTTGAAGAAAAGAATTTTGATTTTAACTTAAATTACAGAACTATAAACTAACAACTTCCATTCTTTAAGTTATTAACTTGAAAAAAAAAATTTTGATTTTAACTTAAAGTACAAAACTTTAAACTATCAACTTCTATTCTTTAAGTTATTAGCTTGAAGAAAAGAATTTTGATTTTAACTTAAAGTACAGAACTTTAAACTAATTACTTCCATTCTTTAAGTTATTTACTTGACGAAAATCATTTTCATTTTAACTTAAAGTACAGAACTTTAAATTAATAACTTCTTTTCTTTAAGTTATTTACTTGAAGAAAAGAATTTTGATTTTAACTTAAAGTACAGAACTTTAAACTAATAACTTCCATTCTTTAAGTTATTTACTGGAAGAAAAGAATTTTGATTTTAACTTAAAGTACAGAACTTTAAACTAACAACTTCCATTTTTTAAGTTATTAACTTGAAGAAACAAATATTGCTTTTAACTTAAAGTACAGAACTTTAAACTAATAACTTCCATTCTTTAAGTTATTAACTTGACGAAAAGAATTTTGATTTTAACTTAAAGTACAGAACTTTAAACTAACAACTTCCATTCTTTAAGTTATTAACTTGAAGAAAAGAATTTTGATTTTAACTTAAAGAACAGAACTTTGAACTAACAACTTCCATTCTTTAAGTTATTAACTTGAAGAAAAGAATTTTGATTTTAACTTAAAGTACAGAACTTTGAACTAACAACTTCCATTTTTTAAGTTATTAACTTGAAGAAACAAATATTGCTTTTAACTTAAAGTGCAGTACTTTAAACTAATAACTTCCATTCTTTAAGTTATTAACTTGAAGAAAAGAATTTTGATTTTAACTTAAAGTACAGAACTTTAAACTAACAACTTCCATTCTTTAAGTTATTAACTTGAAGAAACAAATATTGATTTTAACTTAAAGTACAGAACTATAAACTAACAACTTCCATTCTTTAAGGTATTAACTTGAAGAAAAGAATTTTGATTTAAACTTAAAGTTTAGAACTTTAAACTAACAACTTCCATTCTTTAAGTTATTAACTTGAAGAAAGGAATTTTGATTTTAACTTAAAGTACAGAACTTTAAACTTACAACTTCCGTTCTTTAAGTTATTAACTTGAAGAAAAGAATTTTGATTTTAACTTAAAGTACAGAACTTTAAACTAACAACTTCCATTCTTTAAGTTGTTAACTTGAAGAAAAGAATTTCGATTTTAACTTAAAGTACAGAGCTTTGAACTAACAACTTCCATTCTTTAAGTTATTAACTTGAAGAAAAGAATTTTGATTTTAACTTAAAGTACAGAACTTTGAACTAACAACTTCCATTCTTTAAGTTATTGACTTGAAGAAAGAATTTTGATTTTAACTTAAAGTACAGAACTTTAAACTAACAACTTCCATTCTTTAAGTTATTAGCTTGAAGAAAAGAATTTTGATTTTAACTTAAAGTACAGAACTTTAAACTAATTACTTCCATTCACTAAGTTATTTACTTGACGAAAAGAATTTTGATTTTAACTTAAAGTACAGAACTTCAAATTAAAAACTTCCTTTCTTTAAGTTATTTACTTGAAGAATAGAATTTTGATTTTAACTTAAAGTACAGAACTTTAAACTAATAAGTTCCATTCTTTAAGTTATTTACTTGAAGAAAAGAATTTTGATTTGAACTTAAAGTACAGAACTTAAAACTAACAACTTCCATTCTTTAAGTTATTAACTTGAAGAAAAGAATTTTGATTTTAACTTAAAGTACAGAACTTTAAACTTACAACTTCCGTTCTTTAAGTTATTAACTTGAAGAAAAGAATTTTGATTTTAACTTAAAGTACAGAACTTTAAACTAACAACTTCCATTCTTTAAGTTATTAACTTGAAGAAAAGAATTTTGATTTTAACTTAAAGTACAGAACTTTAAACTAACAACTTCCATTCTTTAAGTTATTAACTTGAAGAAACAAATATTGATTTTAACTTAAAGTACAGAACTTTAAACTAACAACTTCCATTCTTCAAGTTATTAGCTTGAAGAAAAGAATTTTGATTTTAACTTAAAGTACAGAACTATCAACTAACAACTTCCATTCTTTAAGGTATTAACTTGAAGAAAAGAATTTTGATTTAAACTTAAAGTTTAGAACTTTAAACTAACAACTTCCATTCTTTAAGTTATTAACTTGAAGAAAGGAATTTTGATTTTAACTTAAAGTACAGAACTTTAAACTTACAACTTCCGTTCTTTAAGTTATTAACTTGAAGAAAAGAATTTTGATTTTAACTTAAAGTACAGAACTTTAAACTAACAACTTCCTTTCTTTAAGTTATTAACTTGAAGAAAAGAATTTCGATTTTAACTTAAAGTACAGAGCTTTGAACTAACAACTTCCATTCTTTAAGTTATTAACTTGAAGAAAAGAATTTTGATTTTAACTTAAAGTACAGAACTTTGAACTAACAACTTCCATTCTTTAAGTTATTGACTTGAAGAAAAGAATTTTGATTTTAACTTAAAGTACAGAACTTTAAACTAACAACTTCCATTCTTTAAGTTATTAGCTTGAAGAAAAGAATTTTGATTTTAACTTAAAGTACAGAACTTTAAACTAATTACTTCCATTCACTAAGTTATTTACTTGACGAAAAGAATTTTGATTTTAACTTAAAGTACAGAACTTTAAATTAAAAACTTCCTTTCTTTAAGTTATTAACTGGAAGAAAAGAATTTAGATTTTAACTTAAAGTACAGAACTTTAAACTAAAACTTCCATTCTTTAAGTTATTTACTTGAAGAAAAGAATTTTGATTTTAACTTAAATTACAGAACTATAAACTAACAACTTCCATTCTTTAAGTTATTAACTTGAAAAAAAAAATTTTGATTTTAACTTAAAGTACAAAACTTTAAACTATCAACTTCCATTCTTTAAGTTATTAGCTTGAAGAAAAGAATTTTGATTTTAACTTAAAGTACAGAACTTTAAACTAATTACTTCCATTCTTTAAGTTATTTACTTGACGAAAATCATTTTGATTTTAACTTAAAGTACAGAACTTTAAATTAATAACTTCCTTTCTTTAAGTTATTTACTTGAAGAAAAGAATTTTGATTTTAACTTAAAGTACAGAACTTTAAATTAAAAACTTCCTTTCTTTAAGTTATTAACTGGAAGAAAAGAATTTAGATTTTAACTTAAAGTACAGAACTTTAAACTAAAACTTCCATTCTTTAAGTTATTTACTTGTAGAAAAGAATTTTGATTTTAACTTAAAGTACAGAACTTTAAACTAACAACTTCCATTTTTTAAGTTATTAACTTGAAGAAACAAATATTGCTTTTAACTTAAAGTACAGAACTTTAAACTAATAACTTCCATTCTTTAAGTTATTAACTTGACGAAAAGAATTTTGATTTTAACTTAAAGTACAGAACTTTAAACTAACAACTTCCATTCTTTAAGTTATTAACTTGAAGAAAAGAATTTTGATTTTAACTTGAAGTACAGAACTTTGAACTAACAACTTCCATTCTTTAAGTTATTAACTTGAAGAAAAGAATTTTGATTTTAACTTAAAGTACAGAACTTTGAACTAACAACTTCCATTCTTTAAGTTATTAACTTAAAGAAAAGAATTTTGATTTTAACTTAAAGTACAGAACTATCAATTAATAACGTCCTTTCTTTAAGTTATTTACTTGAAGAAAAGAATTTAGATTTTAACTTATAGTACAGAACTTTGAACTAACAACTTCCATTCTTTAAGTTATTAACTTGAAGAAAAGAATTTTGATTTTAACTTAAAGTACAGAACTTTAAATTAATAACTTCCTTTCTTTAAGTTATTTTTTTGAAGTAAAGAATTTTGATTTTAACTTAAAGTACAGAACTTTAAACTAACAACTTCCATTCTTTAAGTTATTAACTTGAAGAAAAGAACTTTGATTTTAACTTAAAGTACAGAAATTTAAACTAACAACTTCCATTCTTTAAGTTATTAACTTGAAGAAAAAATTTTGATTTTAACTTAAAGTACAGAACTTTAAACTAACAACTTCCATTCTTTAAGTTATTAACTAGAAGAAATGAATTTTGATTTTAACTTAAAGTACAGAACTTTAAACTAATTACATCCATTCTTTAAGTTATTTACTTGAAGAAAAAAATTTTGATTTTAACTTAAAGTACAGAACTATCAATTAATAACGTCCTTTCTTTAAGTTATTTACTTGAAGAAAAGAATTTTGATTTTAACTTAAAGTACAGAACTTTGAACTAACAACTTCCATTCTTTAAGTTATTAACTTGAAGAAAAGAGTTTTGATTTTACCTTAAAGTACAGAACTTTAAACTAACAACTTCCATTCTTTAATTTATTCACTTGAAGAAAAGAATTTTGATTTTAACTTAAAGTACAGAACTTTAAACTAACAACTTCCATTCTTTAAGTTATTAACTAGAAGAAAAGAATTTTGATTTTTACTTAAAGTACAGAACTTCAAATTAATAACTTCCTTTCTTTAAGTTATTTACTTGAAGAAAAGAATTTTGATTTTAACTTAAAGTACAGAACTTTAAACTAACAACTTCCATTCTTTAAGTTATTAACTTGAAAAAAAGAATTTTGATTTTAACTTAAAGTACAGAACTTTAAACTAATAACTTCCATTCTTTAAGTTATTTACTTGAAGAAAAGAATTTTGATTTTAACTTAAAGTACAGAACTTTAAACTAACAACTTCCATTCTTTAAGTTATTAACTTGAAGAAAAGAATTTTGATTTTAACTTAAAGTACAGAACTTTGAACTAACAACTTCCATTCTTTAAGTTATTAACTTGAAGAAAGGAATTTTGATTTTAACTTAAAGTACAGAACTTTAAACTAACAACTTCCATTCTTTAAGTTATTAACTTGAAGAAAAGAATTTTGATTTTAACTTAAAGTACAGAACTTTAAACTAACAACTTCCATTCTTTAAGTTATTAGCTTGAAGAAAAGAATTTTGATTTTAACTTAAAGTACAGAACTTTAAACTAACAACTTCCATTTTTTAAGTTATTAACTTGAAGAAACAAATATTGATTTTAACTTAAAGTACAGAACTTTAAACTAACAACTTCCATTCTTCAAGTTATTAGCTTGAAGAAAAGAATTTTGATTTTAACTTAAAGTACAGAACTATAAACTAACAACTTCCATTCTTTAAGGTATTAACTTGAAGAAAAGAATTTTGATTTAAACTTAAAGTTTAGAACTTTAAACTAACAACTTCCATTCTTTAAGTTATTAACTTGAAGAAAGGAATTATGATTTTAACTTAAAGTACAGAACTTTAAACTTACAACTTCCGTTCTTTAAGTTATTAACTTGAAGAAAAGAATTTTGATTTTAACTTAAAGTACAGAACTTTAAACTAACAACTTCCATTCTTTAAGATATTAACTTGAAGAAAAGAATTTCCATTTTAACTTAAAGTACAGAGCTTTGAACTAACAACTTCCATTCTTTAAGTTATTAACTTGAAGAAAAGAATTTTGATTTTAACTTAAAGTACAGAACTTTGAACTAACAACTTCCATTCTTTAAGTTATTGACTTGAAGAAAAGAATTTTGATTTTAACTTAAAGTACAGAACTTTAAACTAACAACTTCCATTCTTTAAGTTATTAGCTTGAAGAAAAGAATTTTGATTTTAACTTAAAGTACAGAACTTTAAACTAATTACTTCCATTCACTAAGTTATTTACTTGACGAAAAGAATTTTGATTTTAACTTAAAGTACAGAACTTTAAATTAAAAACTTCCTTTCTTTAAGTTATTTACTTGAAGAAAAGAATTTTGATTTTAACTTAAAGTACAGAACTTTAAACTAATAACTTCCATTCTTTAAGTTATTTACTTGAAGAAAAGAATTTTGATTTGAACTTAAAGTTCAGAACTTTAAACTAACAACTTCCATTCTTTAAGTTATTAACTTGAAGAAAAGAATTTTGATTTTAACTTAAAGTACAGAACTTTGAACTAACAACTTCCATTCTTTAAGTTATTGACTTGAAGAAAAGAATTTTGATTTTAACTTAAAGTACAGAACTTTAAACTAACAACTTCCATTCTTTAAGTTATTAGCTTGAAGAAAAGAATTTTGATTTTAACTTAAAGTACAGAACTTTAAACTAATTACTTCCATTCACTAAGTTATTTACTTGACGAAAAGAATTTTGATTTAAACTTAAAGTTTAGAACTTTAAACTAACAACTTCCATTCTTTAAGTTATTAACTTGAAGAAAGGAATTTTGATTTTAACTTAAAGTACAGAACTCTAAACTTACAACTTCCGTTCTTTAAGTTATTAACTTGAAGAAAAGAATTTTGATTTTAACTTAAAGTACAGAACTTTAAACTAACAACTTCCATTCTTTAAGTTATTAACTTGAAGAAAAGAATTTCGATTTTAACTTAAAGTACAGAGCTTTGAACTAACAACTTCCATTCTTTAAGTAATTAACTTGAAGAAAAAAATTTTGATTTTAACTTAAAGTACAGAACTTTGAACTAACAACTTCCATTCTTTAAGTTATTGACTTGAAGAAAAGAATTTTGATTTTAACTTAAAGTACAGAACTTTAAACTAACAACTTCCATTCTTTAAGTTATTAGCTTGAAGAAAAGAATTTTGATTTTAACTTAAAGTACAGAACTTTAAACTAATTACTTCCATTCACTAAGTTATTTACTTGACGAAAAGAATTTTGATTTTAACTTAAAGTACAGAACTTTAAATTAAAAACTTCCTATCTTTAAGTTATTTACTTGAAGAAAAGAATTTTGATTTTAACTTATAGTACAGAACTTTAAACTAATAACTTCCATTCTTTAAGTTATTTACTTGAAGAAAAGAATTTTGATTTGAACTTAAAGTACAGAACTTTAAACTAACAACTTCCATTCTTTAAGTTATTAACTTGAAGAAAAGAATTTTGATTTTAACTTAAAGTACAGAACTTTAAACTTACAACTTCCGTTCTTTAAGTTATTAACTTGAAGAAAAGAATTTTGATTTTAACTTAAAGTACAGAACTTTAAACTAACAACTTCCATTCTTTAAGTTATTAACTTGAAGAAAAGAATTTTGATTTTAACTTAAAGTACAGAACTTTAAACTAACAACTTCCATTCTTTAAGTTATTAACTTGAAGAAACAAATATTGATTTTAACTTAAAGTACAGAACTTTAAACTAACAACTTCCATTCTTCAAGTTATTAGCTTGAAGAAAAGAATTTTGATTTTAACTTAAAGTACAGAACTATAAACTAACAACTTCCATTCTTTAAGGTATTAACTTGAAGAAAAGAATTTTGATTTAAACTTAAAGTTTAGAACTTTAAACTAACAACTTCCATTCTTTAAGTTATTAACTTGAAGAAAGGAATTTTGATTTTAACTTAAAGTACAGAACTTTAAACTTACAACTTCCGTTCTTTAAGTTATTAACTTGAAGAAAAGAATTTTGATTTTAACTTAAAGTACAGAACTTTAAACTAACAACTTCCATTCTTTAAGTTATTAACTTGAAGAAATATTTTGATTTTAACTTAAAGTACAGAACTTTAAACTAACAACTTCCATTCTTTAAGTTATTAACTAGAAGAAATGAATTTTGATTTTAACTTAAAGTACAGAACTTTAAACTAATTACATCCATTCTTTAAGTTATTTACTTGAAGAAAAAAATTTTGATTTTAACTTAAAGTACAGAACTATCAATTAATAACGTCCTTTCTTTAAGTTATTTACTTGAAGAAAAGAATTTTGATTTTAACTTAAAGTACAGAACTTTGAACTAACAACTTCCATTCTTTAAGTTATTAACTTGAAGAAAAGAGTTTTGATTTTAACTTAAAGTACAGAACTTTAAACTAACAACTGCCATTCTTTAATTTATTCACTTGAAGAAAAGAATTTTGATTTTAACTTAAAGTACAGAACTTTAAACTAACAACTTCCATTCTTTAAGTTATTAACTAGAAGAAAAGAATTTTGATTTTTACTTAAAGTACAGAACTTCAAATTAATAACTTCCTTTCTTTAAGTTATTTACTTGAAGAAAAGAATTTTGATTTTAACTTAAAGTACAGAACGTTAAACTAACAACTTCCATTCTTTAAGTTATTAACTTGAAAAAAAGAATTTTGATTTTAACTTAAAGTACAGAACTTTAAACTAATAACTTCCATTCTTTAAGTTATTTACTTGAAGAAAAGAATTTTGATTTTAACTTAAAGTACAGAACTTTAAACTAACAACTTCCATTCTTTAAGTTATTAACTTGAAGAAAAGAATTTTGATTTTAACTTAAAGTACAGAACTTTGAACTAACAACTTCCATTCTTTAAGTTATTAACTTGAAGAAAGGAATTTTGATTTTAACTTAAAGTACAGAACTTTAAACTAACAACTTCCATTCTTTAAGTTATTAACTTGAAGAAAAGAATTTTGATTTTAACTTAAAGTACAGAACTTTAAACTAACAACTTCCATTCTTTAAGTTATTAGCTTGAAGAAAAGAATTTAGATTTTAACTTAAAGTACAGAACTTTAAACTAACAACTTCCATTTTTTAAGTTATTAACTTTAAGAAACAAATATTGATTTTAACTTAAAGTACAGAACTTTAAACTAACAACTTCCATTCTTCAAGTTATTAGCTTGAAGAAAAGAATTTTGATTTTAACTTAAAGTACAGAACTATAAACTAACAACTTCCATTCTTTAAGGTATTAACTTGAAGAAAAGAATTTTGATTTAAACTTAAAGTTTAGAACTTTAAACTAACAACTTCCATTCTTTAAGTTATTAACTTGAAGAAAGGAATTATGATTTTAACTTAAAGTACAGAACTTTAAAGTTACAACTTCCGTTCTTTAAGTTATTAACTTGAAGAAAAGAATTTTGATTTTAACTTAAAGTACAGAACTTTAAACTAACAACTTCCATTCTATAAGTTATTAACATGAAGAAAAGAATTTCCATTTTAACTTAAAGTACAGAGCTTTGAACTAACAACTTCCATTCTTTAAGTTATTAACTTGCAGAAAAGAATTTTGATTTTAACTTAAAGTACAGAAATTTGAACTAACAACTTCCATTCTTTAAGTTATTAACTTGAAGAAAAGAATTTTGATTTTAACTTAAAGTACAGAACTTTAAACTAACAACTTCCATTCTTTAAGTTATTAGCTTGAAGAAAAGAATTTTGATTTTAACTTAAAGTACAGAACTTTAAACTAATTACTTCCATTCACTAAGTTATTTACTTGACGAAAAGAATTTTGATTTTAACTTAAAGTACAGAACTTTAAATTAAAAACTTCCTTTCTTTAAGTTATTTACTTGAAGAAAAGAATTTTGATTTTAACTTAAAGTACAGAACTTTAAACTAATAACTTCCATTCTTTAAGTTATTTACTTGAAGAAAAGAATTTTGATTTGAACTTAAAGTACAGAACTTTAAACTAACAACTTCCATTCTTTAAGTTATTAACTTGAAGAAAAGAATTTTGATTTTAACTTAAAGTACAGAACTTTAAACTTACAACTTCCGTTCTTTAAGTTATTAACTTGAAGAAAAGAATTTTGATTTTAACTTAAAGTACAGAACTTTAAACTAACAACTTCCATTCTTTAAGTTATTAACTTGAAGAAAAGAATTTTGATTTTAACTTAAAGTACAGAACTTTAAACTAACAACTTCCATTCTTTAAGTTATTAACTTGAAGAAACAAATATTGATTTTAACTTAAAGTACAGAACTATAAACTAACAACTTCCATTCTTTAAGGTATTAACTTGAAGAAAAGAATTTTGATTTAAACTTAAAGTTTAGAACTTTAAACTAACAACTTCCATTCTTTAAGTTATTTACTTAAAGAAAGGAATTTTGATTTTAACTTAAAGTACAGAACTTTAAACTTACAACTACCGTTCTTTAAGTTATTAACTTGAAGAAAAGAATTTTGATTTGAACTTAAAGTACAGAACTTTCAACTAACAACTTCCATTCTTTAAGTTATTAACTTGAAGAAAAGAATTTTGATTTTAACTTAAAGTACAGAACTTTAAACTTACAACTTCCGTTCTTTAAGTTATTAACTTGAAGAAAAGAATTTTGATTTTAACTTAAAGTACAGAACTTTAAACTAACAACTTCCATTCTTTAAGTTATTAACTTGAAGAAAAGAATTTCGATTTTAACTTAAAGTACAGAGCTTTGAACTAACAACTTCCATTCTTTAAGTTATTAACTTGAAGAAAAGAATTTTGATTTTAACTTAAAGTACAGAACTTTAAACTAATTACTTCCATTCAATAAGTTATTTACTTGACGAAAAGAATTTTGATTTTAACTTAAAGTACAGAACTTTAAATTAAAAACTTCCTTTCTTTAAGTTATTTACTTGAAGAAAAGAATTTTGATTTTAACTTAAAGTACAGAACTTTAAACTAATAACTTCCATTCTTTAAGTTATTTACTTGAAGAAAAGAATTTTGATTTGAACTTAAAGTACAGAACTTTAAACTAACAACTTCCATTCTTTAAGTTATTAACTTGAAGAAAAGAATTTTGATTTTAACTTAAAGTACAGAACTTTAAACTTACAACTTCCGTTCTTTAAGTTATTAACTTGAAGAAAAGAATTTTGATTTTAACTTAAAGTACAGAACTTTAAACTAACAACTTCCATTCTTTAAGTTATTAACTTGAAGAAAAGAATTTCGATTTTAACTTAAAGTACAGAACTTTAAACTAACAACTTCCATTCTTTAAGTTATTAGCTTGAAGAAAAGAATTTTGATTTTAACTTAAAGTACAGAACTTTAAACTAATTACTTCCATTCACTAAGTTATTTACTTGACGAAAAGAATTTTGATTTTAACTTAAAGTACAGAACTTTAAATTAATAACTTCCTTTCTTTAAGTTATTTACTTGAAGAAAAGAATTTTGATTTTAACTTAAAGTACACAACTTTAAACTAATAACTTCCATTCTTTAAGTTATTTACTTGAAGAAAAGAATTTTGATTTGAACTTAAAGTACAGAACTTTAAACTAACAACTTCCATTCTTTAAGTTATTAACTTGAAGAAAAGAATTTTGATTTTAACTTAAAGTACAGAACTTTAAACTTACAACTTCCGTTCTTTAAGTTATTAACTTGAAGAAAAGAATTTTGATTTTAACTTAAAGTACAGAACTTTAAACTAACAACTTCCATTCTTTAAGTTATTAGCTTGAAGAAAAGAATTTTGATTTTAACTTAAAGTACAGAACTTTAAACTAATTACTTCCATTCACTAAGTTATTTACTTGACGAAAAGAATTTTGATTTTAACTTAAAGTACAGAACTTTAAATTAAAAACTTCCTTTCTTTAAGTTATTAACTTGAAGAAAAGAATTTTGATTTTAACTTAAAGTACAGAACTTTAAACTTACAACTTCCGTTCTTTAAGTTATTAACTTGAAGAAAAGAATTTTGATTTTAACTTAAAGTACAGAACTTTAAACTAACAACTTCCATTCTTTAAGTTATTAACTTGAAGAAAAGAATTTCGATTTTAACTTAAAGTACAGAGCTTTGAACTAACAACTTCCATTCTTTAAGTTATTAACTTAAAGAAAAGAATTTTGATTTTAACTTAAAGTACAGAACTTTAAACTAATTACTTCCATTCAATAAGTTATTTACTTGACGAAAAGAATTTTGATTTTAACTTAAAGTACAGAACTTTAAATTAAAAACTTCCTTTCTTTAAGTTATTTACTTGAAGAAAAGAATTATGATTTTAACTTAAAGTACAGAACTTTAAACTAATAACTTCCATTCTTTAAGTTATTTACTTGAAGAAAAGAATTTTGATTTGAACTTAAAGTACAGAACTTTAAACTAACAACTTCCATTCTTTAAGTTATTAACTTGAAGAAAAGAATTTTGATTTTAACTTAAATTACAGAACTTTAAACTTACAACTTCCGTTCTTTAAGTTATTAACTTGAAGAAAAGAATTTTGATTTTAACTTAAAGTACAGAACTTTAAACTAACAACTTCCATTCTTTAAGTTATTAACTTGAAGAAAAGAATTTCGATTTTAACTTAAAGTACAGAACTTTAAACTAACAACTTCCATTCTTTAAGTTATTTACTTGACGAAAAGAATTTTGATTTTAACTTAAAGTACAGAACTTTAAATTAATAACTTCCATTCTTTAAGTTATTAACTTGAAGAAAAGAATTTTGATTTTAACTTAAATTACAGAACTTTAAACTTACAACTTCCGTTCTTTAAGTTATTAACTTGAAGAAAAGAATTTTGATTTTAACTTAAAGTACAGAACTTTAAACTAACAACTTCCATTCTTTAAGTTATTAGCTTGAAGAAAAGAATTTTGATTTTAACTTAAAGTACAGAACTTTAAACTAATTACTTCCATTCACTAAGTTATTTACTTGACGAAAAGAATTTTGATTTTAACTTAAAGTACAGAACTTTAAATTAATAACTTCCTTTCTTTAAGTTATTTACTTGAAGAAAAGAATTTTGATTTTAACTTAAAGTACACAACTTTAAACTAATAACTTCCATTCTTTAAGTTATTTACTTGAAGAAAAGAATTTTGATTTGAACTTAAAGTACAGAACTTTAAACTAACAACTTCCATTCTTTAAGTTATTAACTTGAAGAAAAGAATTTTGATTTTAACTTAAAGTACAGAACTTTAAACTTACAACTTCCGTTCTTTAAGTTATTAACTTGAAGAAAAGAATTTTGATTTTAACTTAAAGTACAGAACTTTAAACTAACAACTTCCATTCTTTAAGTTATTAACTTGTAGAAAAGAATTTCGATTTTAACTTAAAGTACAGAGCTTTGAACTAACAACTTCCATTCTTTAAGTTATTAACTTGAAGAAAAGAATTTTGATTTTAACTTAAAGTACAGAACTTTAAACTAATTACTTCCATTCAATAAGTTATTTACTTGACAAAAAGAATTTTGATTTTAACTTAAAGTACAGAACTTTAAATTAAAAACTTCCTTTCTTTAAGTTATTTACTTGAAGAAAAGAATTTTGATTTTAACTTAAAGTACAGAACTTTAAACTAATAACTTCCATTCTTTAAGTTATTTACTTGAAGAAAAGAATTTTGATTTGAACTTAAAGTACAGAACTTTAAACTAACAACTTCTATTCTTTAAGATATTAACTTGAAGAAAAGAATTTTGATTTTAACTTAAAGTACAGAACTTTAAACTTACAACTTCCGTTCTTTAAGTTATTAACTTGAAGAAAAGAATTTTGATTTTAACTTAAAGTACAGAACTTTAAACTAACAACTTCCATTCTTTAAGTTATTAACTTGAAGAAAAGAATTTTGATTTTAACTTAAAGTACAGAACTTTAAACTAACAACTTTCATTCTTTAAGTTATTAACTTGAAGAAACAAATATTGATTTTAACTTAAAGTACAGAACTTTAAACTAACAACTTCCATTCTTCAAGTTATTAGCTTGAAGAAAAGAATTTTGATTTTAACTTAAAGTACAGAACTATAAACTAACAACTTCCATTCTTTAAGGTATTAACTTGAAGAAAAGAATTTTGATTTAAACTTAAAGTTTAGAACTTTAAACTAACAACTTCCATTCTTTAAGTTATTAACTTGAAGAAAGGAATTTTGATTTTAACTTAAAGTACAGAACTTTAAACTTACAACTTCCGTTCTTTAAGTTATTAACTTGAAGAAAAGAATTTTGATTTTAACTTAAAGTACAGAACTTTAAACTAACAACTTCCATTCTTTAAGTTATTAACTTGAAGAAAAGAATTTCGATTTTAACTTAATGTCCAGAGCTTTGAACTAACAACTTCCATTCTTTAAGTTATTAACTTGAAGAAAAGAATTTTGATTTTAAGTTAAAGTACAGAACTTTGAACTAACAACTTCCATTCTTTAAGTTATTGACTTGAAGAAAAGAATTTTGATTTTAACTTAAAGTACAGAACTTTAAACTAACAACTTCCATTCTTTAAGTTATTAGCTTGAAGAAAAGAATTTTGATTTTAACTTAAAGTACAGAACTTTAAACTAATTACTTCCATTCACTAAGTTATTTACTTGACGAAAAGAACTTTGATTTTAACTTAAAGTACAGAACTTTAAATTAATAACTTCCTTTCTTTAAGTTATTTACTTGAAGAAAAGAATTTTGATTTTAACTTAAAGTACACAACTTTAAACTAATAACTTCCATTCTTTAAGTTATTTACTTGAAGAAAAGAATTTTGATTTGAACTTAAAGTACAGAACTTTAAACTAACAACTTCCATTCTTTAAGTTATTAACTTGAAGAAAAGAATTTTGATTTTAACTTAAAGTACAGAACTTTAAACTTACAACTTCCGTTCTTTAAGTTATTAACTTGAAGAAAAGAATTTTGATTTTAACTTAAAGTACAGAACTTTAAACTAACAACTTCCATTCTTTAAGTTATTAACTTGAAGAAAAGAATTTCGATTTTAACTTAAAGTACAGAGCTTTGAACTAACAACTTCCATTCTTTAAGTTATTAACTTGAAGAAAAGAATTTTGATTTTAACTTAAAGTACAGAACTTTAAACTAATTACTTCCATTCACTAAGTTATTTACTTGACGAAAAGAATTTTGATTTTAACTTAAAATACAGAACTTTAAATTAATAACTTCCTTTCTTTAAGTTATTTACTTGAAGAAAAGAATTTTGATTTTTACTTAAAGTACAGAACTTCAAATTAATAACTTCCTTTCTTTAAGTTATTTACTTGAAGAAAAGAATTTTGATTTTAACTTAAAGTACAGAACTTTAAACTAACAACTTCCATTCTTTAAGTTATTAACTTGAAAAAAAGAATTTTGATTTTAACTTAAAGTACAGAACTTTAAACTAATAACTTCCATTCTTTAAGTTATTTACTTGAAGAAAAGAATTTTGATTTTAACTTAAAGTACAGAACTTTAAACTAACAACTTCCATACTTTAAGTTATTAACTTGAAGAAAAGAATTTTGATTTTAACTTAAAGTACAGAACTTTGAACTAACAACTTCCATTCTTTAAGTTATTAACTTGAAGAAAGGTATTTTGATTTTAACTTAAAGTACAGAACTTTAAACTAACAACTTCCATTCTTTAAGTTATTAACTTGAAGAAAAGAATTTTGATTTTAACTTAAAGTACAGAACTTTAAACTAACAACTTCCATTCTTTAAGTTATTAGCTTGAAGAAAAGAATTTTCATTTTAACTTAAAGTACAGAACTTTAAACTAACAACTTCCATTTTTTAAGTTATAAACTTGAAGAAACAAATATTGATTTTAACTTAAAGTACAGAACTTTAAACTAACAACTTCCATTCTTCAAGTTATTAGCTTGAAGAAAAGAATTTTGATTTTAACTTAAAGTACAGAACTTTAAACTAACAACTTCCATTCTTTAAGTTATTAACTTGTAGAAAAGAATTTCGATTTTAACTTAAAGTACAGAGCTTTGAACTAACAACTTCCATTCTTTAAGTTATTAACTTGAAGAAAAGAATTTTGATTTTAACTTAAAGTACAGAACTTTAAACTAATTACTTCCATTCAATAAGTTATTTACTTGACAAAAAGAATTTTGATTTTAACTTAAAGTACAGAACTTTAAATTAAAAACTTCCTTTCTTTAAGTTATTTACTTGAAGAAAAGAATTTTGATTTTAACTTAAAGTACAGAACTTTAAACTAATAACTTCCATTCTTTAAGTTATTTACTTGAAGAAAAGAATTTTGATTTGAACTTAAAGTACAGAACTTTAAACTAACAACTTCCATTCTTTAAGTTATTAACTTGAAGAAAAGAATTTTGATTTTAACTTAAAGTACAGAACTTTGAACTTACAACTTCCGTTCTTTAAGTTATTAACTTGAAGAAAAGAATTTTGATTTTAACTTAAAGTACAGAACTTTAAACTAACAACTTCCATTCTTTAAGTTATTAACTTGAAGAAAAGAATTTTGATTTTAACTTAAAGTACAGAACTTTAAACTAACAACTTCCATTCTTTAAGTTATTAACTTGAAGAAACAAATATTGATTTTAATTTAAAGTACAGAACTTTAAACTAACAACTTCCATTCTTCAAGTTATTAGCTTGAAGAAAAGAATTTTGATTTTAACTTAAAGTACAGAACTATAAACTAACAACTTCCATTCTTTAAGGTATTAACTTGAAGAAAAGAATTTTGATTTAAACTTAAAGTTTAGAACTTTAAACTAACAACTTCCATTCTTTAAGTTATTAACTTGAAGAAAGGAATTTTGATTTTAACTTAAAGTACAGAACTTTAAACTTACAACTTCCGTTCTTTAAGTTATTAACTTGAAGAAAAGAATTTTGATTTTAACTTAAAGTACAGAACTTTAAACTAACAACTTCCATTCTTTAAGTTATTAACTTGAAGAAAAGAATTTCGATTTTAACTTAATGTCCAGAGCTTTGAACTAACAACTTCCATTCTTTAAGTTATTAACTTGAAGAAAAGAATTTTGATTTTAAGTTAAAGTACAGAACTTTGAACTAACAACTTCCATTCTTTAAGTTATTGACTTGAAGAAAAGAATTTTGATTTTAACTTAAAGTACAGAACTTTAAACTAACAACTTCCATTCTTTAAGTTATTAGCTTGAAGAAAAGAATTTTGATTTTAACTTAAAGTACAGAACTTTAAACTAATTACTTCCATTCACTAAGTTATTTACTTGATGAAAAGAATTTTGATTTTAACTTAAAGTACAGAACTTTAAATTAATAACTTCCTTTCTTTAAGTTATTTACTTGAAGAAAAGAATTTTGATTTTAACTTAAAGTACACAACTTTAAACTAATAACTTCCATTCTTTAAGTTATTTACTTGAAGAAAAGAATTTTGATTTGAACTTAAAGTACAGAACTTTAAACTAACAACTTCCATTCTTTAAGTTATTAACTTGAAGAAAAGAATTTTGATTTTAACTTAAAGTACAGAACTTTAAACTTACAACTTCCGTTCTTTAAGTTATTAACTTGAAGAAAAGAATTTTGATTTTAACTTAAAGTACAGAACTTTAAACTAACAACTTCCATTCTTTAAGTTATTAACTTGAAGAAAAGAATTTCGATTTTAACTTAAAGTACAGAGCTTTGAACTAACAACTTCCATTCTTTAAGTTATTAACTTGAAGAAAAGAATTTTGATTTTAACTTAAAGTACAGAACTTTAAACTAACAACTTCCATTCTTTAAGTTATTAACTTGAAGAAACAAATTTTGATTTTAACTTAAAGTACAGAACTTTAAACTAATAACTTCCAATCTTTAAGTTATTTACTTGAAGATAAGAATTTTAATTTTAACTTAATGTACAGAACTATAAATTAATAACTTCCATTCTTTTAGTTATTTACTTGAAGAAAAGAATTTTGATTTTAACTTAAAGTACAGTACTTTAAACTAATAACTTCCATTCTCTAAGTTATTAACTTGAAGAAAAGAATTTTGATTTTAACTTAAAGTTCAGAACTTTAAACTAATTACTTCCATTCTTTAAGTTATTTACTTGAAGAAAAGAATTTTGATTTTAACTTAAAGTACAGAACTTTAAAATAATAACTTCCAATCTTTAAGTTATTTACTTGAAGATAACAATTTTAATTTTAACTTAAAGTACAGAACTTTAATTAATAACTTCCTTTCTTTAAGTTATTTACTTGAAGAAAAGAATTTTGATTTTAACTTAAAGTACAGAACTTTAAACTAATAACTTCCATTCTTTAAGTTATTTACTCGAAGAAAAGAATTTTGATTTTAACTTAAAGTACAGAACTTTAAACTAATAACTTCCTTTCTTTAAGTTATTTACATGAAGAAAAGAATTTTAATTTTAACTTAAAGTACAGAACTTTGAAATAGTAACTTCTATTCCTTAAGTTATTTACTTGAAGATGAGAATTTTGATTTTAACTTAAAGTACAGAACTTTAAACTTATAACTTCCATTCTTTAAGTTATATACTTGAAGAAAAGAATTTTGATTTTAACTTAAAGTACAGAACTTTAAACTTACAACTTCCGTTCTTTAAGTTATTAACTTGAAGAAAAGAATTTTGATTTTAACTTAAAGTACAGAACTTTAAACTAACAACTTCCATTCTTTAAGTTATTAACTTGAAGAAAAGAATTTTGATTTTAACTTAAAGTACAGAACTTTAAACTAACAACTTCCATTCTTTAAGTTATTAACTTGAAGAAACAAATATTGATTTTAATTTAAAGTACAGAACTTTAAACTAACAACTTCCATTCTTCAAGTTATTAGCTTGAAGAAAAGAATTTTGATTTTAACTTAAAGTACAGAACTATAAACTAACAACTTCCATTCTTTAAGGTATTAACTTGAAGAAAAGAATTTTGATTTAAACTTAAAGTTTAGAACTTTAAACTAACAACTTCCATTCTTTAAGTTATTAACTTGAAGAAAGGAATTTTGATTTTAACTTAAAGTACAGAACTTTAAACTTACAACTTCCGTTCTTTAAGTTATTAACTTGAAGAAAAGAATTTTGATTTTAACTTAAAGTACAGAACTTTAAACTAACAACTTCCATTCTTTAAGTTATTAACTTGAAGAAAAGAATTTCGATTTTAACTTAATGTCCAGAGCTTTGAACTAACAACTTCCATTCTTTAAGTTATTAACTTGAAGAAAAGAATTTTGATTTTAAGTTAAAGTACAGAACTTTGAACTAACAACTTCCATTCTTTAAGTTATTGACTTGAAGAAAAGAATTTTGATTTTAACTTAAAGTACAGAACTTTAAACTAACAACTTCCATTCTTTAAGTTATTAGCTTGAAGAAAAGAATTTTGATTTTAACTTAAAGTACAGAACTTTAAACTAATTACTTCCATTCACTAAGTTATTTACTTGACGAAAAGAATTTTGATTTTAACTTAAAGTACAGAACTTTAAATTAATAACTTCCTTTCTTTAAGTTATTTACTTGAAGAAAAGAATTTTGATTTTAACTTAAAGTACACAACTTTAAACTAATAACTTCCATTCTTTAAGTTATTTACTTGAAGAAAAGAATTTTGATTTGAACTTAAAGTACAGAACTTTAAACTAACAACTTCCATTCTTTAAGTTATTAACTTGAAGAAAAGAATTTTGATTTTAACTTAAAGTACAGAACTTTAAACTTACAACTTCCGCTCTTTAAGTTATTAACTTGAAGAAAAGAATTTTGATTTTAACTTAAAGTACAGAACTTTAAACTAACAACTTCCATTCTTTAAGTTATTAACTTGAAGAAAAGAATTTCGATTTTAACTTAAAGTACAGAGCTTTGAACTAACAACTTCCATTCTTTAAGTTATTAACTTGAAGAAAAGAATTTTGATTTTAACTTAAAGTACAGAACTTTAAACTAATTACTTCCATTCACTAAGTTATTTACTTGACGAAAAGAATTTTGATTTTTACTTAAAATACAGAACTTTAAATTAATAACTTCCTTTCTTTAAGTTATTTACTTGAAGAAAAGAATTTTGATTTTTACTTAAAGTACAGAACTTCAAATTAATAACTTCCTTTCTTTAAGTTATTTACTTGAAGAAAAGAATTTTGATTTTAACTTAAAGTACAGAACTTTAAACTAACAACTTCCATTCTTTAAGTTATTAACTTGAAAAAAAGAATTTTGATTTTAACTTAAAGTACAGAACTTTAAACTAATAACTTCCATTCTTTAAGTTATTTACTTGAAGAAAAGAATTTTGATTTTAACTTAAAGTACAGAACTTTAAACTAACAACTTCCATACTTTAAGTTATTAACTTGAAGAAAAGAATTTTGATTTTAACTTAAAGTACAGAACTTTGAACTAACAACTTCCATTCTTTAAGTTATTAACTTGAAGAAAGGTATTTTGATTTTAACTTAAAGTACAGAACTTTAAACTAACAACTTCCATTCTTTAAGTTATTAACTTGAAGAAAAGAATTTTGATTTTAACTTAAAGTACAGAACTTTAAACTAACAACTTCCATTCTTTAAGTTATTAGCTTGAAGAAAAGAATTTTCATTTTAACTTAAAGTACAGAACTTTAAACTAACAACTTCCATTTTTTAAGTTATAAACTTGAAGAAACAAATATTGATTTTAACTTAAAGTACAGAACTTTAAACTAACAACTTCCATTCTTCAAGTTATTAGCTTGAAGAAAAGAATTTTGATTTTAACTTAAAGTACAGAACTATAAACTAACAACTTCCATTCTTTAAGGTATTAACTTTAAGAAAAGAATTTTGATTTAAACTTAAAGTTTAGAACTTTAAACTAACAACTTCCATTCTTTAAGTTATTAACTTGAAGAAAGGAATTATGATTTTAACTTAAAGTACAGAACTTTAAACTTACAACTTCCATTCTTTAAGTTATTAACTTGAAGAAAAGAATTTCCATTTTAACTTAAAGTACAGAGCTTTGAACTAACAACTTCCATTCTTTAAGTTATTAACTTGAAGAAAAGAATTTTGATTTTAACTTAAAGTACAGAACTTTAAACTAACAACTTCCATTCTTTAAGTTATTAGCTTGAAGAAAAGAATATTGATTTTAACTTAAAGTACAGAACTTTAAACAAATTACTTCCATTCACTAAGTTATTTACTTGACGAAAAGAATTTTGATTTTAACTTAAAGTACAGAACTTTAAATTAAAAACTTCCTTTCTTTAAGTTATTTACTTGAAGAAAAGAATTTTGATTTTAACTTAAAGTACAGAACTTTAAACTAATAACTTCCATTCTTTAAGTTATTTACTTGAAGAAAAGAATTTTGATTTGAACTTAAAGTACAGAACTTTAAACTAACAACTTCCATTCTTTAAGTTATTAACTTGAAGAAAAGAATTTTGATTTTAACTTAAAGTACAGAACTTTAAACTTACAACTTCCGTTCTTTAAGTTATTAACTTGAAGAAAAGAATTTTGATTTTAACTTAAAGTACAGAACTTTAAACTAACAACTTCCATTCTTTAAGTTATTAACTTGAAGAAAAGAATTTTGATTTTAACTTAAAGTACAGAACTGTAAACTAACAACTTCCATTCTTTAAGTTATTAACTTGAAGAAACAAATATTGATTTTAACTTAAAGTACAGAACTATAAACTAACAACTTCCATTCTTTAAGGTATTAACTTGAAGAAAAGAATTTTGATTTAAACTTAAAGTTTAGAACTTTAAACTAACAACTTCCATTCTTTAAGTTATTTACTTGAAGAAAGGAATTTTGATTTTAACTTAAAGTACAGAACTTTAAACTTACAACTACCGTTCTTTAAGATATTAACTTGAAGAAAAGAATTTTGATTTTAACTTAAAGTACAGAACTTTAAACTAACAACTTCCATTCTTTAAGTTATTAACTTGAAAAAAAGAATTTCGATTTTAACTTAAAGTACAGAGCTTTGAACTAACAACTTCCATTCTTTAAGTTATTAACTTGAAGAAAAGAATTTTGATTTTAACTTAAAGTACAGAACTTTGAACTAACAACTTCCATTCTTTAAGTTATTGACTTGAAGAAAAGAATTTTGATTTTAACTTAAAGTACAGAACTTTAAACTAACAACTTCCATTCTTTAAGTTATTAGCTTGAAGAAAAGAATTTTGATTTTAACTTAAAGTACAGAACTTTAAACTAATTACTTCCATTCACTAAGTTATTTACTTGACGAAAAGAATTTTGATTTAAACTTAAAGTTTAGAACTTTAAACTAACAACTTCCATTCTTTAAGTTATTAACTTGAAGAAAGGAATTTTGATTTTAACTTAAAGTACAGAACTTTAAACTTACAACTTCCGTTCTTTAAGTTATTAACTTGAAGAAAAGAATTTTGATTTTAACTTAAAGTACAGAACTTTAAACTAACAACTTCCATTCTTTAAGTTATTAACTTGAAGAAAAGAATTTCGATTTTAACTTAAAGTACAGAGCTTTGAACTAACAACTTCCATTCTTTAAGTTATTAACTTGAAGAAAAAAATTTTGATTTTAACTTAAAGTACAGAACTTTGAACTAACAACTTCCATTCTTTAAGTTATTGACTTGAAGAAAAGAATTTTGATTTTAACTTAAAGTACAGAACTTTAAACTAACAACTTCCATTCTTTAAGTTATTAGCTTGAAGAAAAGAATTTTGATTTTAACTTAAAGTACAGAACTTTAAACTAATTACTTCCATTCACTAAGTTATTTACTTGACGAAAAGAATTTTGATTTTAACTTAAAGTACAGAACTTTAAATTAAAAACTTCCTTTCTTTAAGTTATTTACTTGAAGAAAAGAATTTTGATTTTAACTTAAAGTACAGAACTTTAAACTAATAACTTCCATTCTTTAAGTTATTTACTTGAAGAAAAGAATTTTGATTTGAACTTAAAGTACAGAACTTTAAACTAACAACTTCCATTCTTTAAGTTATTAACTTGAAGAAAAGAATTTTGATTTTAACTTAAAGTACAGAACTTTAAACTTACAACTTCCGTTCTTTAAGTTATTAACTTGAAGAAAAGAATTTTGATTTTAACTTAAAGTACAGAACTTTAAACTAACAACTTCCATTCTTTAAGTTATTAACTTGAAGAAAAGAATTTTGATTTTAACTTAAAGTACAGAACTTTAAACTAACAACTTCCATTCTTTAAATTATTAACTTGTAGAAAAGAATTTTGATTTTAACTTAAAGTACAGAACTTTAAACTAATAATTTCCATTCTTTAAGTTATTTACTTGAAGAAAAGCATTTTGATTTTAACTTAAAGTACAGAACTTTAAACTAACAATTTCCATTCTTTCAGTTATTAACTTGAAGAAAAGAATTTTGATTTTAACTTAAAGTACAGAACTTTAAACTAATAACTTCCATTCTTTAAGTTATTAACTCGACGGAAAGAATTTTGATTTTAACTTAAAGTACAGAACTTTGAACTAACAACTTCCATTCTTTAAGTTATTAACTTGTAGAAAAGAATTTTGATTTTTACTTAAAGTACAGAACTTTAAACTAACAACTTCCATTCTTTAAGTTATTAACTTGAAGAAAAGAATTTTGATTTTAACTTATAGTACAGAACTTTAAACTAATAACTTCCATTCTTTAAGTTATTAACTTGACGAAAAGAATTTTGATTTTAACTTAAAGTACAGATCTTTGAACTAACAACTTCCATTCTCTAAGTTATTAACTTGAAGAAAAGAATTTTGATTTTAACTTAAAGCACAGAACTTTAAACTAACAACTTCCATTCTTTAAGTTATTAACTTGAAGAAGAGAATTTTGATTTTAACTTAAAGTACAGAACTTCAAAGTAATAACTTCCATTCTTTAAGTTATTTACTTGAAGAAAAGAATTTTGATTTTAACTTAAAGTACAGAACTTTAAACTAACAACTTCCATTCTTTAAGTTATTAACTTGAAGAAAAGAATTTTGATTTTAACTTAAAGTACAGAACTTTAAACTAATTACTTCCATTTATTAAGTTATTTACTTGACGAAAAGAATTTTGATTTTAACTTAAAGTGCAGAACTTTAAACTAATTACTTCCATTCTTTAAGTTATTTACTTGAAGAAAAGAATTTTGATTTTAACTTAAAGTACAGAACTTTAAACTAACAACTTCCATTCTTTAAGTTATTAACTTGAAGAAAAGAATTTTGATTTTAACCTAAAGTACAGAACTTTAAACTAATTACTTCCATTTATTAAGTTATTTACTTGACGAAAAGAATTTTGATTTTAACTTAAAGTGCAGAACTTTAAACTAATTACTTCCATTCATTAAGTTATTTACTTGAAGAAAAGAATTGTGATTTTAACTTAAAGCACAGAACTTTAAAATTGTAACTTCCATTCTTTAAGTTAATTACTTGAAGAAGAGAATTTTGATTTTAACTTAAAGTACAGAACTTTAAAGTAATAACTTCCATTCTTTAAGTTATTTACTTGAAGAAAAGAATTTTGATTTTAACTTAAAGTACATAACTTTAAATTAATAACTTCCATTCTTTAAGTTATTTACTTGAAGAAAAGAATTTTGATTTTAACTTAAAGTACAGAACTTTAAACTAACAACTTCCATTCTTTAAGTTATTAACTTGAAAAAAAGAATTTTGATTTTAACTTAAAGTGCAGAACTTTAAACTAATAACTTCCATTTTTTAGGTTATCAACTTGACGAAAAGAATTTTGATTTTAACTTAAAGTACAGATCTTTGAACTAACAACTTCCATTCTTTAAGTTATTAACTTGAAGAAAAGAATTTTGATTTTAACTTAAAGCACAGAACTTTAAACTAACAACTTCCATTCTTTTTATGTTATTAACTTGAAGAAAAGAATTTTGATTTTAACTTAAAGTACAGAACTTTAAACTAACAACTTCCATTCTTTAAGTTATTAATTTGAAGAAAAGAATTTTTATTTTAACTTAAAGTACAGAACTTTGAACTAACTACTTCCATTCTTTAAGTTATTAACTTGAAGAAAAGAATTTTGATTTTAACTTAAAGTACAGAACTTTAAATTAATAACTTCCTTTCTTTAAGTTATTTACTTGAAGAAAAGAATTTTGATTTTAACTTAAAGTACAGAACTTTAAACTAACAACTTCCATTTTTTAAGTTATTAACTTGAAGAAACAAATATTGATTTTAACTTAAAGTACAGAACTTTAAACTAATAACTTCCATTCTTTAAGTTATTAACTTGAAGAAAAGAATTTTGATTTTAACTTAAAGTACAGAACTTTAAACTATTTACTTCCATTCTTTAAGTTATTTACTTGAAGAAAAGAATTTTGATTTTAACCTAAAGTACAGAACTTTAAACTGACAACTTCCATTCTTTAAGTTATTAACTTGAAGAAAATAATTTTGATTTTAACTTAAAGTACAGAACTTTAAACTAATAACTTCCATTCTTTAAGTTTTTAACTTGACGAAAAGAATTTTGATTTTAACTTAAAGTGCAGAACTTTGAACTAACAACTTCCATTCTTTAAGTTATTAACTTGAAGAAAAGAATTTTGATTTTAACTTAAAGTACAGAACTTTAAACTAACAACTTCCATTCTTTAAGTTATTAACTTGAAGAAAAGAATTTTGATTTTAACTTAAAGTACAGAACTTTAAACTAATAACTTCCATTCTTTAAGTTATTTACTTGAAGAAAAGAATTTTGATTTTAACTTAAAGTACAGATTTCAATTCATAATTGTTATCGTCCGCAACTCAATTAACTATAAAAAGTTTATCGGGATTTATCTAGGACAGGTCTAATAAAAAACTTCAACTTTTTGTCGACGTTTCGAACATATATTTCGTTCTTCTTCAGGACTAAAAACAATAAAATTCAACAACCCGCAGAAATTAACAAAATCCTTACCTCAAGTTCAGTTTACAGAGACCAGGGGTACATTATCTTATCAGTAACTAAATGCGGTATAAAAATCAACATAACAGTAATATTAAAAAACAGTGAGAACTTCAAAAAACCAAATTACAACTTAATACAATAAGGTGTCAACAATCTAAAACCTTTTTAACATGTCAAAATGTAAAACACAAACTATAAAATATATAAAGTAATCAAGAATTATCAGTTAAAATGGTATCTCTGCAAACGTCGACTACGATAGGTCAAATTTCAAACGGAAACAATTCAAAACCGACAAAAGGATCTCACGTAAAAACCCAAAACAAATTAACCACCACCTAGTAGATCTCCATAAAAAATGCTTAGTTTCTGTGTGTCCTCTCTATAATTAATGCTATCTCTTTCGGACTTTATGAAAAACAACTCACTAATATTTCTCTTCAAGCAACTTTGTTCGTAATCCAAAACAGTAGTTTTATCAAAATTGAAGCAGTGTCCCGTATCTTCGCAATGTTGTACTAATGCTGTCTTTCCCCAACCATCCTTATCCTTTTCCACCTCCCTTTCTCTCGTTGTTCCGATATCTGCAGGCTTCTTCTTTTTATTTTTATCTTTTCTCTCACAATCACCTATGTGCTGTTTGATGCGTTTGTTTATCCATTGCTTCGTCTGGCCTATATACGAGGCTGGGCAATCCGCACAAGGCCCATAAAGACCCATAAAAGCCAGTTGCAACTGAGACCGGTGGTAAGTTGTTTGAAGTCTCCTTCATATAACATAGCAAGATTTTTAAGCGAAATCTTGATGAAAGTTTTGACTACCTCCAGTTTTAACATAAAAAGTTCAAAAGAATTCGTAGATGTCATTAAACACCAGATACTCCCGAAAGATTATATTTTGCTGTCATTGGATGTGGTTTCACTTTTCCCTAGTATACCAAGGGAATTGGTTGAAAGAGCTCTAAAGAAAAAGTGGAGGTTCATTAGTTGTTACACCGATCTTAGTTTTGAGGAGATGTTGCAACTCATAGATTTATGTTTTAGCACCAGCTACTTCAAATACGATGGAAAGTTTTTTAGGCAACCGGATGGGTTGGCAATGGGAAACCCTGCGAGCCCTGCATTGGCTGGTTTGGTAATGGAAGTTCTAATAGAAGAAGTATTGCAAGACATAGGTTTCCGCGTCCCCTTCTTTTATTTGTATGTGGATGATTCTTTTACAGCTGCACCTAAAGATAAAGTGGGAAAGTTTTTGACAGCTTTTAATAGCTACCATGATAGAATTAAGTTTACCTTAGAAAAAGAGATACAAGGAGAAATAATTTTCTTAGACATGAGAGTGATAAGAACAAGTGATGAAATCCTAACAAATTGGTACATGAAACCATATTCATCTCAAAGATTAGTAAGTTACAGGTCGTACCACCAATTTAAACACAAAACAGCATTAGTGTATGGACTCATTAAGAGAGTAACCGATATAAGTCATGCCAAATACAAAGATGAAAATAGGACCCGAATCACAGATCTGTTAAGAAAACAAAATGATTATCCGAATTGGCTTATTAATAGTATGTTCAAGAAGCTCGAAAAAAGAGAAAGAAGTATTAGTGCACAAAATGCTGATTACAAGTATGATAATGAAATGGAAACTAAGAAATATTTCAAGTTTCCATATGTGGAAAATCTAACAGAACAAATAAATAGAATATTAAAACCTTATTGTACTTTGGCCACATACAATTTAAAGGATCATAGAAGCCTTTTAACTAATCTTAAGGACCGGACAGATAAGGGAATGAGGTCAGAGGTGATCTACCGAATCCCTTGTGCGGATTGCCCAGCCTTGTACATAGGCCAGACGAAGCAATGGATAAACAAACGCATCAAACAGCACATAGGTGATTGTGAGAGAAAAGATAAAAATAAAAAGAAGAAGCCTGCAGATATCGGAACAACGAGAGAAAGGGAGGTGGAAAAGGATAAGGATGGTTGGGGAAAGACAGCATTAGTACAACATTGCGAAGATACGGGACACTGCTTCAATTTTGATAAAACTACTGTTTTGGATTACGAACAAAGTTGCTTGAAGAGAAATATTAGTGAGATGTTTTTCATAAAGTCCGAAAGAGATAGCATTAATTATAGAGAGGACACACAGAAACTAAGCATTTTTTATGGAGATCTACTAGGTGGTGGTTAATTTGTTTTGGGTTTTTACGTGAGATCCTTTTGTCGGTTTTGAATTGTTTCCGTTTGAAATTTGACCTATCGTAGTCGACGTTTGCAGAGATACCATTTTAACTGATAATTCTTGATTACTTTATATATTTTATAGTTTGTGTTTTACATTTTGACATGTTAAAAAGGTTTTAGATTGTTGACACCTTATTGTATTAAGTTGTAATTTGGTTTTTTGAAGTTCTCACTGTTTTTTAATATTACTGTTATGTTGATTTTTATACCGCATTTAGTTACTGATAAGATAATGTACCCCTGGTCTCTGTAAACTGAACTTGAGGTAAGGATTTTGTTAATTTCTGCGGGTTGTTGAATTTTATTGTTTTTAGTCCTGAAGAAGAACGAAATATATGTTCGAAACGTCGACAAAAAGTTGAAGTTTTTTATTAGACCTGTCCTAGATAAATCCCGATAAACTTTTTATAGTTAATTAAAGTATAGAATTGTAAACTAACAACTTCCGTTCTTTAAGTTATTAACTTGAAGAAAAAATTTTGATTTTAACTTAAAGTACAGAACTTTAAACTAATAACTTCCATTCTTTAAGTTATTAACTTGACGAAAAGAATTTTGATATTAACTTAAAGCACAGAACTATAAATTAATAACGTCCTTTCTTTAAGTTATTTACTTGAAGAAAAGAATTTTGATTTTAGCTTAAAGTACAGAACTTTAAACTAATAACTTCCATTCTTTAAGTTATTTACTTGAAGAAAAGAATTTTGATTTTAACTTAAAGTACAGAACTTTAAACTAATAACTTCCATTCTTTAAGTTATTAACTTGACGAAAAGAATTTTGATATTAACTTAAAGCACAGAACTATAAATTAATAACGTCCTTTCTTTAAGTTATTTACTTGAAGAAAAGAATTTTGATTTTAGCTTAAAGTACAGAACTTTAAACTAATAACTTCCATTCTTTAAGTTATTTACTTGAAGAAAAGAATTTTGATTTTAACTTAAAGTACAGAACTTCAAAGTAATAACTTCCATTCTTTAAGTTATTTACTTGAAGAAAAGAATTTTGATTTTAACTTAAAGTACAGAACTTTAAACTAACAACTTCCATTCTTTAAGTTATTAACTTGAAGAAAAGAATTTTGATTTTAACTTAAAGTACAGAACTTTAAACTAATTACTTCCATTTATTAAGTTATTTACTTGACGAAAAGAATTTTGATTTTAACTTAAAGTGCAGAACTTTAAACTAATTACTTCCATTCATTAAGTTATTTACTTGAAGAAAAGAATTGTGATTTTAACTTAAAGCACAGAACTTTAAAATTGTAACTTCCATTCTTTAAGTTAATTACTTGAAGAAGAGAATTTTGATTTTAACTTAAAGTACAGAACTTTAAAGTAATAACTTCCATTCTTTAAGTTATTTACTTGAAGAAAAGAATTTTGATTTTAACTTAAAGTACAGAACTTTAAACTAACAACTTCCATTCTTTAAGTTATTAATTTGAAGAAAAGAATTTTTATTTTAACTTAAAGTACAGAACTTTGAACTAACTACTTCCATTCTTTAAGTTATTAACTTGAAGAAAAGAATTTTGATTTTAACTTAAAGCACAGAACTTTAAACTAACAACTTCCATTCTTTTTATGTTATTAACTTGAAGAAAAGAATTTTGATTTTAACTTAAAGTACAGAACTTTAAACTAACAACTTCCATTCTTTAAGTTATTAATTTGAAGAAAAGAATTTTTATTTTAACTTAAAGTACAGAACTTTGAACTAACTACTTCCATTCTTTAAGTTATTAACTTGAAGAAAAGAATTTTGATTTTAACTTAAAGTACAGAACTTTAAACTTACAACTTCCATTCTTTAAGTTATTAACTTGAAGAAAAGAATTTTGATTTTAACTTAAAGTACAGAACTTTAAACTAACAACTTCCATTCTTTAAGTTATTAACTTGAAGAAAAGAATTTTGATTTTAACTTAAAGTACAGAACTTTAAACTAATTACTTCCATTCATCAAGTTATTTACTTGACGAAAAGAATTTTGATTTTAACTTAAAGTACATAACTTTAAATTAATAACTTCCAATCTTTAAGTTATTTACTTGAAGAAAAGAATTGTGATTTTAACTTAAAGTACAGAACTTTAAACTAACAACTTGCATTCTTTAAGTTATTAACTTGAAGAAAAGAATTTTGATTTTAACTTAAAGTGCAGAACTTTAAACTAATAACTTCCATTTTTTAGGTTATTAACTTGACGAAAAGAATTTTGATTTTAACTTAAAGTACAGATCTTTGAACTAACAACTTCCATTCTTTAAGTTATTAACTTGAAGAAAAGAATTTTGATTTTAACTTAAAGCACAGAACTTTAAACTAGCAACTTCCATTCTTTAAGTTATTAACTTGAAGAAAAGAATTTTGATTTTAACTTAAAGTCCTGAACTTTAAGCTAATAACTTCTATTCTTTAAGTTATTAACTTGACGAAAAAAATTTTGATTTTAACTTAAAGTCCAGAACTTTAAACTAACAACTTCCATTCTTTAAGTTATTAACTTGAATAAAAGAATTTTGATTTTAACTTAAAGTACTGAACTTTAAGCTAATAACTTCTATTCTTTAAGTTATTAACTTGACGAAAAAAATTTTGATTTTAACTTAAAGTACAGAATAATAATAACTTCCATTCTTTAAGTTATTTACTTGAAGAAAAAAATTTTGATTTTAACTTAAAGTACAGAACTTTAAACTAACAACTTCCATTCTTTAAGTTATTAACTTGAAGAAAAGAAATTTGATTTTAACTTAAAGTACAGAACTTTAAACTATTAACTTCCATTCTTTAAGTTATTAACTTGACCAAAAGAATTTTGATTTTAACTTAAAGTACAGAACTTCAAAATTGTAACTTCCATTCTTTAATTTAATTTCTTGAAGAAGAGAATTTTGATTTTAACTTAAAGTACAGAACTTCAAAGTAATAACTTCCATTCTTTAAGTTATTTACTTGAAGAAAAGAATTTTGATTTTAACTTAAAGTACAGAACTTTAAACTAACAACTTCCATTCTTTAAGTTATTAACTTGAAGAAAAGAATTTTGATTTTAACTTAAAGTACAGAACTTTAAACTAATTACTTCCATTTATTAAGTTATTTACTTGACGAAAAGAATTTTGATTTTAACTTAAAGTGCAGAACTTTAAACTAATTACTTCCATTCATTAAGTTATTTACTTGAAGAAAAGAATTGTGATTTTAACTTAAAGCACAGAACTTTAAAATTGTAACTTCCATTCTTTAAGTTAATTACTTGAAGAAGAGAATTTTGATTTTAACTTAAAGTACAGAACTTTAAAGTAATAACTTCCATTCTTTAAGTTATTTACTTGAAGAAAAGAATTTTGATTTTAACTTAAAGTACATAACTTTAAATTAATAACTTCCATTCTTTAAGTTATTTACTTGAAGAAAAGAATTTTGATTTTAACTTAAAGTACAGAACTTTAAACTAACAACTTCCATTCTTTAAGTTATTAACTTGAAGAAAAGAATTTTGATTTTAACTTAAAGTGCAGAACTTTAAACTAATAACTTCCATTTTTTAGGTTATCAACTTGACGAAAAGAATTTTGATTTTAACTTAAAGTACAGATCTTTGAACTAACAACTTCCATTCTTTAAGTTATTAACTTGAAGAAAAGAATTTTGATTTTAACTTAAAGCACAGAACTTTATACTAACAACTTCCATTCTTTTTATGTTATTAACTTGAAGAAAAGAATTTTGATTTTAACTTAAAGTACAGAACTTTAAACTAACAACTTCCATTCTTTAAGTTATTAATTTGAAGAAAAGAATTTTTATTTTAACTTAAAGTACAGAACTTTGAACTAACTACTTCCATTCTTTAAGTTATTAACTTGAAGAAAAGAATTTTGATTTTAACTTAAAGCACAGAACTTTAAACTAACAACTTCCATTCTTTTTATGTTATTAACTTGAAGAAAAGAATTTTGATTTTAACTTAAAGTACAGAACTTTAAACTAACAACTTCCATTCTTTAAGTTCTTAATTTGAAGAAAAGAATTTTTATTTTAACTTAAAGTACAGAACTTTGAACTAACTACTTGCATTCTTTAAGTTATTAACTTGAAGAAAAGTATTTTGATTTTAACTTAAAGTACAGAACTTTAAACTTACAACTTCCATTCTTTAAGTTATTAACTTGAAGAAAAGAATTTTGATTTTAACTTAAAGTACAGAACTTTAAACTAACAACTTCCATTCTTTAAGTTATTAACTTGAAGAAAAGAATTTTGATTTTAACTTAAAGTACAGAACTTTAAAGTGATAACTTCCATTCTTTAAGTTATTTACATGAAGAAAAGAATTTTGATTTTAACTTAAAGTACAGAACTTTAAACTAACAACTTCCATTCTTTAAGTTATTAACTTGAAGAAAAGAATTTTGATTTTAACTTAAAGTACAGAACTTTAAACTAATTACTTCCATTCATCAAGTTATTTACTTGACGAAAAGAATTTTGATTTTAACTTAAAGTACATAACTTTAAATTAATAACTTCCATTCTTTAAGTTATTTACTTGAAGAAAAGAATTGTGATTTTAACTTAAAGTACAGAACTTTAAACTAACAACTTGCATTCTTTAAGTTATTAACTTGACGAAAAGAATTTTGATTTTAACTTAAACTACAAATCTTTGAACTAACAACTTCCATTCTTTAAGTTATTAACTTGAAGAAAAGAATTTTGATTTTAACTTAAAGCACAGAACTTTAAACTAACAACTTCCATTCTTTAAGTTATTAACTTGAAGAAAAGAATTTTGATTTTAACTTAAAGTCCTGAACTTTAAGCTAATAACTTCTATTCTTTAAGTTATTAACTTGACGAAAAAAATTTTGATTTTAACTTAAAGTCCAGAACTTTAAACTAACAACTTCCATTCTTTAAGTGATTAACTTGAATAAAAGAATTTTGATTTTAACTTAAAGTACTGAACTTTAAGCTAATAACTTCTATTCTTTAAGTTATTAACTTGACGAAAAAAATTTTGATTTTAACTTAAAGTACAGAATAATAATAACTTCCATTCTTTAAGTTATTTACTTGAAGAAAAAAATTTTGATTTTAACTTAAAGTACAGAACTATAAACTAACAACTTCCATTCTTTAAGTTATTAACTTGAAGAAAAGAAATTTGATTTTAACTTAAAGTACAGAACTTTAAACTAATAACTTCCATTCTTTAAGTTATTAACTTGACCAAAAGAATTTTGATTTTAACTTAAAGTACAGAACTATAAATTAATAACGTCCTTTCTTTAAGTTATTTACTTGAAGAAAAGAATTTTGATTTTAGCTTAAAGTACAGAACTTTAAAGTAATAACTTTCATTTTTTAAGTTATTTACTTGAAGAAAAGAATTTTGATTTTAACTTAAAGCACATAACTTTAAATTAATAACTTCCATTCTTTAAGTTATTTACTTGAAGAAAAGAATTTTGATTTTAACTTAAAGTACAGAACTTTAAACTAACAACTTCCATTCTTTAAGTTATTAACTTGAAGAAAAGAATTTTGATTTTAACTTAAAGTGCAGAACTTTAAACTAATTACTTCCATTCATTAAGTTATTAACTTGAAAAAAAGAATTTTGATTTTAACTTAAAGTACAGAACTTTAAACTATTTACTTCCATTCTTTAAGTTATTAACTTGAAGAAAAGAATTTTGATTTTAACTTAAAGTGCAGAACTTTAAACTAATTACTTCCATTCATTAAGTTATTAACTTGAAAAAAAGAATTTTGATTTTAACTTAAAGTACAGAACTTTAAACTATTTACTTCCATTCTTTAAGTTATTTACTTGAAAAAAAGAATTTTGATTTTAACTTAAAGTACAGAACTTTAAACTAATATCTTCCATTCTTTAAGTTATTTACTTGAAGAAAATAATTTTGATTTTAACTTTAAGTACAGAACTTTAAACTAATTACTTCCATTCATTAAGTTATTTACTTGACGAAAAGAATTTTGATTTTAACTTAAAGTACAGAACTTTAAATTAATAGCTGCCTTTCTTTAAGTTATTTACTTGAAGAAAAGAATTTTGATTTTAACTTAAAGTACAGAACTTTAAACTAACAACTTCCATTCTTTAAGTTATTAACTTGAAGAAAAGAATTATGATTTTAACTTAAAGTACAGAACTTTAAACTAATAACTTCCATTCTTTAAGTTTTTAACTTGACGAAAAGAATTTTTATTTTAACTTAAAGTACAGAACTTTGAACTAACAACTTCCATTCTTTAAGTTATTAACTTGAAGAAAAGAATTTTGATTTTAACCTAAAGTACAGAACTTTAAACTAACAACTTCCATTCTTTAAGTTATTAAGTTGAAGAAAATAATTTTGATTTTAACTTAAAGTACAGAACTTTAAACTAATAACTTCCATTCTTTAAGTTTTTAACTTGACGAAAAGAATATTGATTTTAACTTAAAGTGCAGAACTTTGAACTAACAACTTCCATTCTTTAAGTTATTAACTTGAAGAAAAGAATTTTGATTTTAACTTAAAGCACAGAACTTTAAACTAACAACTTCCATTCTTTTTATGTTATTAACTTGAAGAAAAGAATTTTGATTTTAACTTAAAGTACAGAACTTTAAACTAACAACTTCCATTCTTTAAGTTATTAATTTGAAGAAAAGAATTTTTATTTTAACTTAAAGTACAGAACTTTGAACTAACTACTTCCATTCTTTAAGTTATTAACTTGAAAAAAAGAATTTTGATTTTAACTTAAAGTACAGAACTTTAAACTTACAACTTCCATTCTTTAAGTTATTAACTTGAAGAAAAGAATTTTGATTTTAACTTAAAGTACAGAACTTTAAACTAACAACTTCCATTCTTTAAGTTATTAACTTGAAGAAAAGAATTTTGATTTTAACTTAAAGTACAGAACTATAAATTAATAACGTGCTTTCTTTAAGTTATTTACTTGAAAAAAAGAATTTTGATTTTAGCTTAAAGTACAGAACTTTAAACTAACAACTTCCATTCTTTAAGTTATTAACTTGAAGAAAAGAATTTTGATTTTAACTTAAAGTACAGAACTTTAAAGTGATAACTTCCATTCTTTAAGTTATTTACATGAAGAAAAGAATTTTGATTTTAACTTAAAGTACAGAACTTTAAACTAACAACTTCCATTCTTTAAGTTATTAACTTGAAGAAAAGAATTTTGATTTTAAATTAAAGTACAGAACTTTAAACTAATTACTTCCATTCATCAAGTTATTTACTTGATGAAAAGAATTTTGATTTTAACTTAAAGTACATAACTTTAAATTAATAACTTCCATTCTTTAAGTTATTTACTTGAAGAAAAGAATTGTGATTTTAACTTAAAGTACAGAACTTTAAACTAACAACTTGCATTCTTTAAGTTATTAACTTGAAGAAAAGAATTTTGATTTTAACTTAAAGTGCAGAACTTTAAACTAATTACTTCCATTCATTAAGTTATTTACTTGACAAAAAGAATTTTGATTTTAACTTAAAGTACAGAACTTTAAACTAATAACTTCCATTTTTTAGGTTATTAACTTGACGAAAAGAATTTTGATTTTAACTTAAAGTACAGATCTTTGAACTAACAACTTCCATTCTTTAAGTTATTAACTTGAAGAAAAGAATTTTGATTTTAACTTAAAGCACAGAACTTTAAACTAACAACTTCCATTCTTTAAGTTATTAACTTGAAGAAAAGAATTTTGATTTTAGCTTAAAGTCCTGAACTTTAAGCTAATAACTTCTATTCTTTAAGTTATTAACTTGACGAAAAAAATTTTGATTTTAACTTAAAGTCCAGAACTTTAAACTAACAACTTCCATTCTTTAAGTTATTAACTTGAATAAAAGAATTTTGATTTTAACTTAAAGTACTGAACTTTAAGCTAATAACTTCTATTCTTTAAGTTATTAACTTGACGAAAAAAATTTTGATTTTAACTTAAAGTACAGAATAATAATAACTTCCATTCTTTAAGTTATTTACTTGAAGAAAAAAATTTTGATTTTAACTTAAAGTACAGAACTTTAAACTAACAACTTCCATTCTTTAAGTTATTAACTTGAAGAAAAAAAATTTGATTTTAACTTAAAGTACAGAACTTTAAACTAATAACTTCCATTCTTTAAGTTATTAACTTGACCAAAAGAATTTTGATTTTAACTTAAAGTACAGAACTATAAATTAATAACGTCCTTTCTTTAAGTTATTTACTTGAAGAAAAGAATTTTGATTTTAGCTTAAAGTACAGAACTTTAAAGTAATAACTTTCATTTTTTAAGTTATTTACTTGAAGAAAAGAATTTTGATTTTAACTTAAAGTACAGAACTTTAAACTAATAACTTCCATTCTTTAAGTTATTAACTTGACCAAAAGAATTTTGATTTTAACTTAAAGTACAGAACTTCAAAATTGTAACTTCCATTCTTTAATTTAATTTCTTGAAGAAGAGAATTTTGATTTTAACTTAAAGTACAGAACTTCAAAGTAATAACTTCCATTCTTTAAGTTATTTACTTGAAGAAAAGAATTTTGATTTTAACTTAAAGTACAGAACTTTAAACTAACAACTTCCATTCTTTAAGTTATTAACTTGAAGAAAAGAATTTTGATTTTAACTTAAAGTACAGAACTTTAAACTAACAACTTCCATTCTTTAAGTTATTAACTTGAAGAAAAGAATTTTGATTTTAAATTAAAGTACAGAACTTTAAACTAATTACTTCCATTCATCAAGTTATTTACTTGATGAAAAGAATTTTGATTTTAACTTAAAGTACATAACTTTAAATTAATAACTTCCATTCTTTAAGTTATTTACTTGAAGAAAAGAATTGTGATTTTAACTTAAAGTACAGAACTTTAAACTAACAACTTGCATTCTTTAAGTTATTAACTTGAAGAAAAGAATTTTGATTTTAACTTAAAGTGCAGAACTTTAAACTAATTACTTCCATTCATTAAGTTATTTACTTGACAAAAAGAATTTTGATTTTAACTTAAAGTACAGAACTTTAAACTAATAACTTCCATTTTTTAGGTTATTAACTTGACGAAAAGAATTTTGATTTTAACTTAAAGTACAGATCTTTGAACTAACAACTTCCATTCTTTAAGTTATTAACTTGAAGAAAAGAATTTTGATTTTAACTTAAAGCACAGAACTTTAAACTAACAACTTCCATTCTTTAAGTTATTAACTTGAAGAAAAGAATTTTGATTTTAGCTTAAAGTCCTGAACTTTAAGCTAATAACTTCTATTCTTTAAGTTATTAACTTGACGAAAAAAATTTTGATTTTAACTTAAAGTCCAGAACTTTAAACTAACAACTTCCATTCTTTAAGTTATTAACTTGAATAAAAGAATTTTGATTTTAACTTAAAGTACTGAACTTTAAGCTAATAACTTCTATTCTTTAAGTTATTAACTTGACGAAAAAAATTTTGATTTTAACTTAAAGTACAGAATAATAATAACTTCCATTCTTTAAGTTATTTACTTGAAGAAAAAAATTTTGATTTTAACTTAAAGTACAGAACTTTAAACTAACAACTTCCATTCTTTAAGTTATTAACTTGAAGAAAAAAAATTTGATTTTAACTTAAAGTACAGAACTTTAAACTAATAACTTCCATTCTTTAAGTTATTAACTTGACCAAAAGAATTTTGATTTTAACTTAAAGTACAGAACTATAAATTAATAACGTCCTTTCTTTAAGTTATTTACTTGAAGAAAAGAATTTTGATTTTAGCTTAAAGTACAGAACTTTAAAGTAATAACTTTCATTTTTTAAGTTATTTACTTGAAGAAAAGAATTTTGATTTTAACTTAAAGTACAGAACTTTAAACTAATAACTTCCATTCTTTAAGTTATTAACTTGACCAAAAGAATTTTGATTTTAACTTAAAGTACAGAACTTCAAAATTGTAACTTCCATTCTTTAATTTAATTTCTTGAAGAAGAGAATTTTGATTTTAACTTAAAGTACAGAACTTCAAAGTAATAACTTCCATTCTTTAAGTTATTTACTTGAAGAAAAGAATTTTGATTTTAACTTAAAGTACAGAACTTTAAACTAACAACTTCCATTCTTTAAGTTATTAACTTGAAGAAAAGAATTTTGATTTTAACTTAAAGTACAGAACTTTAAACTAATTACTTCCATTTATTAAGTTATTTACTTGACGAAAAGAATTTTGATTTTAACTTAAAGTGCAGAACTTTAAACTAATTACTTCCATTCATTAAGTTATTTACTTGAAGAAAAGAATTGTGATTTTAACTTAAAGCACAGAACTTTAAAATTGTAACTTCCATTCTTTAAGTTAATTACTTGAAGAAGAGAATTTTGATTTTAACTTAAAGTACAGAACTTTAAAGTAATAACTTCCATTCTTTAAGTTATTTACTTGAAGAAAAGAATTTTGATTTTAACTTAAAGTACATAACTTTAAATTAATAACTTCCATTCTTTAAGTTATTTACTTGAAGAAAAGAATTTTGATTTTAACTTAAAGTACAGAACTTTAAACTAACAACTTCCATTCTTTAAGTTATTAACTTGAAGAAAAGAATTTTGATTTTAACTTAAAGTGCAGAACTTTAAACTAATAACTTCCATTTTTTAGGTTATCAACTTGACGAAAAGAATTTTGATTTTAACTTAAAGTACAGATCTTTGAACTAACAACTTCCATTCTTTAAGTTATTAACTTGAAGAAAAGAATTTTGATTTTAACTTAAAGCACAGAACTTTATACTAAGAACTTCCTATCTTTTTATGTTATTAACTTGAAGAAAAGAATTTTGATTTTAACTTAAAGTACAGAACTTTAAACTAACAACTTCCATTCTTTAAGTTATTAATTTGAAGAAAAGAATTTTTATTTTAACTTAAAGTACAGAACTTTGAACTAACTACTTCCATTCTTTAAGTTATTAACTTGAAGAAAAGAATTTTGATTTTAACTTAAAGCACAGAACTTTAAACTAACAACTTCCATTCTTTTTATGTTATTAACTTGAAGAAAAGAATTTTGATTTTAACTTAAAGTACAGAACTTTAAACTAACAACTTCCATTCTTTAAGTTCTTAATTTGAAGAAAAGAATTTTTATTTTAACTTAAAGTACAGAACTTTGAACTAACTACTTCCATTCTTTAAGTTATTAACTTGAAGAAAAGAATTTTGATTTTAACTTAAAGTACAGAACTTTAAACTTACAACTTCCATTCTTTAAGTTATTAACTTGAAGAAAAGAATTTTGATTTTAACTTAAAGTACAGAACTTTAAACTAACAACTTCCATTCTTTAAGTTATTAACTTGAAGAAAAGAATTTTGATTTTAACTTAAAGTACAGAACTTTAAAGTGATAACTTCCATTCTTTAAGTTATTTACATGAAGAAAAGAATTTTGATTTTAACTTAAAGTACAGAACTTTAAACTAACAACTTCCATTCTTTAAGTTATTAACTTGAAGAAAAGAATTTTGATTTTAACTTAAAGTACAGAACTTTAAACTAATTACTTCCATTCATCAAGTTATTTACTTGACGAAAAGAATTTTGATTTTAACTTAAAGTACATAACTTTAAATTAATAACTTCCATTCTTTAAGTTATTTACTTGAAGAAAAGAATTGTGATTTTAACTTAAAGTACAGAACTTTAAACTAACAACTTGCATTCTTTAAGTTATTAACTTGACGAAAAGAATTTTGATTTTAACTTAAACTACAAATCTTTGAACTAACAACTTCCATTCTTTAAGTTATTAACTTGAAGAAAAGAATTTTGATTTTAACTTAAAGCACAGAACTTTAAACTAACAACTTCCATTCTTTAAGTTATTAACTTGAAGAAAAGAATTTTGATTTTAACTTAAAGTCCTGAACTTTAAGCTAATAACTTCTATTCTTTAAGTTATTAACTTGACGAAAAAAATTTTGATTTTAACTTAAAGTCCAGAACTTTAAACTAACAACTTCCATTCTTTAAGTGATTAACTTGAATAAAAGAATTTTGATTTTAACTTAAAGTACTGAACTTTAAGCTAATAACTTCTATTCTTTAAGTTATTAACTTGACGAAAAAAATTTTGATTTTAACTTAAAGTACAGAATAATAATAACTTCCATTCTTTAAGTTATTTACTTGAAGAAAAAAATTTTGATTTTAACTTAAAGTACAGAACTATAAACTAACAACTTCCATTCTTTAAGTTATTAACTTGAAGAAAAGAAATTTGATTTTAACTTAAAGTACAGAACTTTAAACTAATAACTTCCATTCTTTAAGTTATTAACTTGACCAAAAGAATTTTGATTTTAACTTAAAGTACAGAACTATAAATTAATAACGTCCTTTCTTTAAGTTATTTACTTGAAGAAAAGAATTTTGATTTTAGCTTAAAGTACAGAACTTTAAAGTAATAACTTTCATTTTTTAAGTTATTTACTTGAAGAAAAGAATTTTGATTTTAACTTAAAGCACATAACTTTAAATTAATAACTTCCATTCTTTAAGTTATTTACTTGAAGAAAAGAATTTTGATTTTAACTTAAAGTACAGAACTTTAAACTAACAACTTCCATTCTTTAAGTTATTAACTTGAAGAAAAGAATTTTGATTTTAACTTAAAGTGCAGAACTTTAAACTAATTACTTCCATTCATTAAGTTATTAACTTGAAAAAAAGAATTTTGATTTTAACTTAAAGTACAGAACTTTAAACTATTTACTTCCATTCTTTAAGTTATTAACTTGAAGAAAAGAATTTTGATTTTAACTTAAAGTACAGAACTTTAAACTAATATCTTCCATTCTTTAAGTTATTTACTTGAAGAAAATAATTTTGATTTTAACTTTAAGTACAGAACTTTAAACTAATTACTTCCATTCATTAAGTTATTTACTTGACGAAAAGAATTTTGATTTTAACTTAAAGTACAGAACTTTAAATTAATAGCTGCCTTTCTTTAAGTTATTTACTTGAAGAAAAGAATTTTGATTTTAACTTAAAGTACAGAACTTTAAACTAACAACTTCCATTCTTTAAATTATTAACTTGAAGAAAAGAATTATGATTTTAACTTAAAGTACAGAACTTTAAACTAATAACTTCCATTCTTTAAGTTTTTAACTTGACGAAAAGAATTTTTATTTTAACTTAAAGTACAGAACTTTGAACTAACAACTTCCATTCTTTAAGTTATTAACTTGAAGAAAAGAATTTTGATTTTAACCTAAAGTACAGAACTTTAAACTAACAACTTCCATTCTTTAAGTTATTAAGTTGAAGAAAATAATTTTGATTTTAACTTAAAGTACAGAACTTTAAACTAATAACTTCCATTCTTTAAGTTTTTAACTTGACGAAAAGAATTTTGATTTTAACTTAAAGTGCAGAACTTTGAACTAACAACTTCCATTCTTTAAGTTATTAACTTGAAGAAAAGAATTTTGATTTTAACTTAAAGCACAGAACTTTAAACTAACAACTTCCATTCTTTTTATGTTATTAACTTGAAGAAAAGAATTTTGATTTTAACTTAAAGTACAGAACTTTAAACTAACAACTTCCATTCTTTAAGTTATTAATTTGAAGAAAAGAATTTTTATTTTAACTTAAAGTACAGAACTTTGAACTAACTACTTCCATTCTTTAAGTTATTAACTTGAAAAAAAGAATTTTGATTTTAACTTAAAGTACAGAACTTTAAACTTACAACTTCCATTCTTTAAGTTATTAACTTGAAGAAAAGAATTTTGATTTTAACTTAAAGTACAGAACTTTAAACTAACAACTTCCATTCTTTAAGTTATTAACTTGAAGAAAAGAATTTTGATTTTTACTTAAAGTACAGAACTATAAATTAATAACGTGCTTTCTTTAAGTTATTTACTTGAAAAAAAGAATTTTGATTTTAGCTTAAAGTACAGAACTTTAAACTAACAACTTCCATTCTTTAAGTTATTAACTTGAAGAAAAGAATTTTGATTTTAACTTAAAGTACAGAACTTTAAAGTGATAACTTCCATTCTTTAAGTTATTTACATGAAGAAAAGAATTTTGATTTTAACTTAAAGTACAGAACTTTAAACTAACAACTTCCATTCTTTAAGTTATTAACTTGAAGAAAAGAATTTTGATTTTAAATTAAAGTACAGAACTTTAAACTAATTACTTCCATTCATCAAGTTATTTACTTGATGAAAAGAATTTTGATTTTAACTTAAAGTACATAACTTTAAATTAATAACTTCCATTCTTTAAGTTATTTACTTGAAGAAAAGAATTGTGATTTTAACTTAAAGTACAGAACTTTAAACTAACAACTTGCATTCTTTAAGTTATTAACTTGAAGAAAAGAATTTTGATTTTAACTTAAAGTGCAGAACTTTAAACTAATTACTTCCATTCATTAAGTTATTTACTTGACAAAAAGAATTTTGATTTTAACTTAAAGTACAGAACTTTAAACTAATAACTTCCATTTTTTAGGTTATTAACTTGACGAAAAGAATTTTGATTTTAACTTAAAGTACAGATCTTTGAACTAACAACTTCCATTCTTTAAGTTATTAACTTGAAGAAAAGAATTTTGATTTTAACTTAAAGCACAGAACTTTAAACTAACAACTTCCATTCTTTAAGTTATTAACTTGAAGAAAAGAATTTTGATTTTAGCTTAAAGTCCTGAACTTTAAGCTAATAACTTATATTCTTTAAGTTATTAACTTGACGAAAAAAATTTTGATTTTAACTTAAAGTCCAGAACTTTAAACTAACAACTTCCATTCTTTAAGTTATTAACTTGAATAAAAGAATTTTGATTTTAACTTAAAGTACTGAACTTTAAGCTAATAACTTCTATTCTTTAAGTTATTAACTTGACGAAAAAAATTTTGATTTTAACTTAAAGTACAGAATAATAATAACTTCCATTCTTTAAGTTATTTACTTGAAGAAAAAAATTTTGATTTTAACTTAAAGTACAGAACTTTAAACTAACAACTTCCATTCTTTAAGTTATTAACTTGAAGAAAAAAAATTTGATTTTAACTTAAAGTACAGAACTTTAAACTAATAACTTCCATTCTTTAAGTTATTAACTTGACCAAAAGAATTTTGATTTTAACTTAAAGTACAGAACTATAAATTAATAACGTCCTTTCTTTAAGTTATTTACTTGAAGAAAAGAATTTTGATTTTAGCTTAAAGTACAGAACTTTAAAGTAATAACTTTCATTTTTTAAGTTATTTACTTGAAGAAAAGAATTTTGATTTTAACTTAAAGTACATAACTTTAAATTAATAACTTCTATTCTTTAAGTTATTTACTTGAAGAAAAGAATTTTGATTTTAACTTAAAGTACAGAACTTTAAACTAACAACTTCCATTCTTTAAGTTATTAACTTGAAGAAAAGAATTTTGATTTTAACTTAAAGTGCAGAACTTTAAACTAATTACTTCCATTCATTAAGTTATTAACTTGAAAAAAAGAATTTTGATTTTAACTTAAAGTACAGAACTTTAAACTATTTACTTCCATTCTTTAAGTTATTTACTTGAAAAAAATAATTTTGATTTTAACTTAAAGTACAGAACTTTAAACTAACAACTTCCATTCTTTAAGTTATTAACTTGAAGAAAAGAATTTTGATTTTAACTTAAAGTACAGAACTTTAAACTAATATCTTCCATTCTTTAAGTTATTTACTTGAAGAAAATAATTTTGATTTTAACTTTAAGTACAGAACTTTAAACTAATTACTTCCATTCATTAAGTTATTTACTTGACGAAAAGAATTTTGATTTTAACTTAAAGTACAGAACTTTAAATTAATAGCTGCCTTTCTTTAAGTTATTTACTTGAAGAAAAGAATTTTGATTTTAACTTAAAGTACAGAACTTTAAACTAACAACTTCCATTCTTTAAGTTATTAACTTGAAGAAAAGAATTTTGATTTTAACTTAAAGTACAGAACTTTAAAGTGATAACTTCCATTCTTTAAGTTATTTACATGAAGAAAAGAATTTTGATTTTAACTTAAAGTACAGAACTTTAAACTAACAACTTCCATTCTTTAAGTTATTAACTTGAAGAAAAGAATTTTGATTTTAACTTAAAGTACAGAACTTTAAACTAATTACTTCCATTCATCAAGTTATTTACTTGAAGAAAAGAATTTTGATTTTAACTTAAAGTACATAACTTTAAATTAATAACTTCCATTCTTTAAGTTATTTACTTGAAGAAAAGAATTGTGATTTTAACTTAAAGTACAGAACTTTAAACTAACAACTTGCATTCTTTAAGTAATTAACTTGAAGAAAAGAATTTTGATTTTAACTTAAAGTGCAGAACTTTAAACTAATTACTTCCATTCATTAAGTTATTTACTTGACAAAAAGAATTTTGATTTTAACTTAAAGTACAGAACTTTAAACTAATAACTTCCATTTTTTAGGTTATTAACTTGACGAAAAGAATTTTGATTTTAACTTAAAGTACAGATCTTTGAACTAACAACTTCCATTCTTTAAGTTATTAACTTGAAGAAAAGAATTTTGATTTTAACTTAAAGCACAGAACTTTAAACTAACAACTTCCATTCTTTAAGTTATTAACTTGAAGAAAAGAATTTTGATTTTAGCTTAAAGTCCTGAACTTTAAGCTAATAACTTCTATTCTTTAAGTTATTAACTTGACGAAAAAAATTTTGATTTTAACTTAAAGTCCAGAACTTTAAACTAACAACTTCCATTCTTTAAGTTATTAACTTGAATAAAAGAATTTTGATTTTAACTTAAAGTACTGAACTTTAAGCTAATAACTTCTATTCTTTAAGTTATTAACTTGACGAAAAAAATTTTGATTTTAACTTAAAGTACAGAATAATAATAACTTCCATTCTTTAAGTTATTTACTTGAAGAAAAAAATTTTGATTTTAACTTAAAGTACAGAACTTTAAACTAACAACTTCCATTCTTTAAGTTATTAACTTGAAGAAAAGAATTTTGATTTTAACTTAAAGTGCAGAACTTTAAACTAATTACTTCCATTCATTAAGTTATTAACTTGAAAAAAAGAATTTTGATTTTAACTTAAAGTACAGAACTTTAAACTATTTACTTCCATTCTTTAAGTTATTTACTTGAAAAAAAGAATTTTGATTTTAACTTAAAGTACAGAACTTTAAACTAACAACTTCCATTCTTTAAGTTATTAACTTGAAGAAAAGAATTTTGATTTTAACTTAAAGTACAGAACTTTAAACTAATATCTTCCATTCTTTAAGTTATTTACTTGAAGAAAATAATTTTGATTTTAACTTTAAGTACAGAACTTTAAACTAATTACTTCCATTCATTAAGTTATTTACTTGACGAAAAGAATTTTGATTTTAACTTAAAGTACAGAACTTTAAATTAATAGCTGCCTTTCTTTAAGTTATTTACTTGAAGAAAAGAATTTTGATTTTAACTTAAAGTACAGAACTTTAAACTAACAACTTCCATTCTTTAAGTTATTAACTTGAAGAAAAGAATTATGATTTTAACTTAAAGTACAGAACTTTAAACTAATAACTTCCATTCTTTAAGTTTTTAACTTGACGAAAAGAATTTTGATTTTAACTTAAAGTGCAGAACTTTGAACTAACAACTTCCATTCTTTAAGTTATTAACTTGAAGAAAAGAATTTTGATTTTAACTTAAAGTACAGAACTTTAAACTAACAACTTCCATTCTTTAAGTTATTAACTTGAAGAAAAGAATTTTGATTTTAACTTAAAGTACAGAACTTTAAACTAATAACTTCCATTCTTTAAGTTATTTACTTGAAGAAAAGAATTTTGATTTTAACTTAAAGTACAGAATTGTAAACTAACAACTTCCGTTCTTTAAGTTATTAACTTGACGAAAAGAATTTTGATATTAACTTAAAGCACAGAACTATAAATTAATAACGTCCTTTCTTTAAGTTATTTACTTGAAGAAAAGAATTTTGATTTTAACTTAAAGTACAGAACTTTAAACTAACAACTTCCATTCTTTAAGTTATTAATTTGAAGAAAAGAATTTTTATTTTAACTTAAAGTACAGAACTTTGAACTAACTACTTCCATTCTTTAAGTTATTAACTTGAAGAAAAGAATTTTGATTTTAACTTAAAGTACAGAACTTTAAACTAACAACTTCCATTCTTTAAGTTATTAACTTGAAGAAAAGAATTTTGATTTTAACTTAAAGTACAGAACTATAAATTAATAACGTGCTTTCTTTAAGTTATTTACTTGAAAAAAAGAATTTTGATTTTAGCTTAAAGTACAGAACTTTAAACTAACAACTTCCATTCTTTAAGTTATTAACTTGAAGAAAAGAATTTTGATTTTAACTTAAAGTACAGAACTTTAAAGTGATAACTTCCATTCTTTAAGTTATTTACATGAAGAAAAGAATTTTGATTTTAACTTAAAGTACAGAACTTTAAACTAACAACTTCCATTCTTTAAGTTATTAACTTGAAGAAAAGAATTTTGATTTTAACTTAAAGTACAGAACTTTAAACTAATTACTTCCATTCATCAAGTTATTTACTTGACGAAAAGAATTTTGATTTTAACTTAAAGTACATAACTTTAAATTAATAACTTCCATTCTTTAAGTTATTTACTTGAAGAAAAGAATTGTGATTTTAACTTAAAGTACAGAACTTTAAACTAACAACTTCCATTCTTTAAGTTATTAACTTGAAGAAAAGAATTTTGATTTTAACTTAAAGTGCAGAACTTTAAACTAATTACTTCCATTCATTAAGTTATTTACTTGACGAAAAGAATTTTGATTTTAACTTAAAGTTCAGAACTTTAAACTAATAACTTACATTTTTTAGGTTATCAACTTGACGAAAAGAATTTTGATTTTAACTTAAAGTACAGATCTTTGAACTAACAACTTCCATTCTTTAAATTATTAACTTGAAGAAAAGAATTTTGATTTTAACTTAAAGCGCAGAACTTTAAACTAACAACTTCCATTCTTTTTATGTTATTAACTTGAAGAAAAGAATTTTGATTTTAACTTAAAGTACAGAACTTTGAACTAACTACTTCCATTCTTTAAATTATTAACTTGAAGAAAAAAATTTTGATTTTAACTTAAAGTACAGAACTTTAAACTAACAACTTCCATTCTTTAAGTTATTAACTTGAAGTAAAGAATTTTGATTTTAACTTAAAGTACAGAACTTTAAACTAATAACTTCCATTCTTTAAGTTATTTACTTGAAGAAAAGAATTTTGATTTTAACTTAAAGTACAGAACTTTCAACTAACAACTTCCATTCTTTAAGTTATTTACTTGAAGAAAAGAATTTTGATTTTAACTTAAAGTACAGAACTTTAAACTAACAACTTCCATTCTTTAAGTTATTAACTTGAAGAAAAGAATTTTGATTTTAACTTAAAGTACAGAACTTTAAACTAATAACTTCTATTCTTTAAGTTTTAACTTGACGAAAAGAATTTTGATTTTAACTTAAAGTACAGAACTATAAATTAATAACGTCCTTTCTTTAAGTTATTTACTTGAAGAAAAGAATTTTGATTTTAGCTTAAAGTACAGAACTTTAAACTAATAACTTCCATTCTTTAACTTATTTACTTGAAGAAAAGAATTTTGATTTTAACTTAAAGGACAGAACTTTAAAATTGTAACTTCCTATCTTTAAGTTAATTACTTCAAGAAGAGAATTTTGATTTTAACTTAAAGTACAGAACTTTAAACTAACAACTTCCATTCTTTAAGTTATTAACTTGAAGAAAAGAATTTTGATTTTAACTTAAAGTACAGAACTTTAAACTAACAACTTCCATTCTTTAAGTTATTAACTTGAAGAAAAGAATTTTGATTTTAACTTAAAGTACAGAACTTTAATCTAACAACTTCCATTCTTTAAGTTATTAACTTGAAGAAAAGAATTTTGATTTTAACTTAAAGTACAGAACTTTAAACTAACAACTTCCATTCTTTAAGTTATTGACTTGAAGAAAAAAACTTTGATTTTAACTTAAAGTACAGAACTTTAAACTAACAACTTTCATTCTTTAAGTTATTAACTAGAAGAAAAGAATTTTGATTGTAACTTAAAGTACAGAACTGTAAACTAATTACTTCCTATCTTTAAGTTAATTACTTGAAGAAAAGAATTTTGATTTTAACTTAAAGTACAGAACTTTAAACTAACAACTTCCATTCTTTAAGTTATTAACTTGAAGAAAAGAATTTTGATTTTAACTTAAAGTACAGAACTTTAAACTAACAACTTCCATTCTTTAAGTTATTAACTTGAAGAAAAGAATTTTGATTTTAACTTAAAGTACAGAACTTTAATCTAATAACTTCCATTCTTTAAGTTATTTACTTGAAGAAAAGAATTTTGATTTTAACTTAAAGTACAGAACTTTAAACTAACAACTACCATTCTTTAAGTTATTAACTTGAAGAAAAGAATTTTGATTTTAACTTAAAGTACAGAACTTTAAACTAACAACTTCAATTCTTTAAGATATTAACTTGAAGAAAAGAATTTTGATTTTAACTTAAAGTACAGAACTTTAAACTAACAACTGCCATTCTTTAAGTTATTAACTTGAAGAAAAGAATTTTGATTTTAACTTAAAGTACAGAAGTTTAAACTAACAATTTCCATTCTTTAAGTTATTTACTTGAAGAAAAGCATTTTGATTTTAACTTAAAGTACAGAACTTTAAACTAACAATTTCCATTCTTTAAGTTATTAACTTGAAGAAAAGAATTTTGATTTTAACTTAAAGTACAGAACTTTAAACTAATAACTTCCATTCTTTAAGTTATTAACTCGACGGAAAGAATTTTGATTTTAACTTAAAGTACAGAACTTTGAACTAACAACTTCCATTCTTTAAGTTATTAACTTGTAGAAAAGAATTTTGATTTTTACTTAAAGTACAGAACTTTAAACTAACAACTTCCATTCTTTAAGTTATTAACTTGAAGAAAAGAATTTTGATTTTAACTTAAAGTACAAAACTTTAAACTAACAACTTCCATTCTTTAAATTATTAACTTGTAGAAAAGAATTTTGATTTTAACTTAAAGTACAGAACTTTAAACTAATAATTTCCATTCTTTAAGTTATTTACTTGAAGAAAAGCATTTTGATTTTAACTTAAAGTACAGAACTTTAAACTAACAATTTCCATTCTTTAAGTTATTAACTTGAAGAAAAGAATTTTGATTTTAACTTAAAGTACAAAACTTTAAACTAATAACTTCCATTCTTTAAGTTATTAACTCAACGGAAAGAATTTTGATTTTAACTTAAAGTACAGAACTTTGAACTAACAACTTCCATTCTTTAAGTTATTAACTTGTAGAAAAGAATTTTGATTTTTACTTAAAGTACAGAACTTTAAACTAACAACTTCCATTCTTTAAGTTATTAACTTGAAGAAAAGAATTTTGATTTTAACTTATAGTACAGAACTTTAAACTAATAACTTCCATTCTTTAAGTTATTAACTTGACGAAAAGAATTTTGATTTTAACTTAAAGTACAGATCTTTGAACTAACAACTTCCATTCTCTAAGTTATTAACTTGAAGAAAAGAATTTTGATTTTAACTTAAAGCACAGAACTTTAAACTAACAACTTCCATTCTTTAAGTTATTAACTTGAAGAATAGAATTTTGATTTTTACTTAAAGTACAGAACTTTAAACTAATAACTTCCATTCTTCAAGTTATTTACTTGAAGAAAAGAATTTTGATTTTAACTTAAAGTACAGAACTATAAAATTGCAACTTCCATTCTTTAAGTTAATTTCTTGAAGAAGAGAATTTTGATTTTAACTTAAAGTACAGAACTTTAAACTAACAACTTCCATTGTTTAAGTTATTAACTTGAAGAAAAGAATTTTGATTTTAACTTAAAGTACAGAACTTTAAAATTGAAACTTCCATTCTTTAAGTTAATTACTTGAAGAAGAGAATTTTGATTTTAACTTAAAGTACAGAACTTTAAAATTGAAACTTCCATTCTTTAAGTTAATTACTTGAAGAAGAGAATTTTGATTTTAACTTAAAGTACAGAACTTTAAACTAATAATTTCCATTCTTTAAGTTATTTACTTGAAGAAAAGCATTTTGATTTTAACTTAAAGTACAGAACTTTAAACTAACAATTTCCATTCTTTAAGTTATTAACTTGAAGAAAAGAATTTTGATTTTAACTTAAAGTACAGAACTTTAAACTAATAACTTCCATTCTTTAAGTTATTAACTCGACGGAAAGAATTTTGATTTTAACTTAAAGTACAGAACTTTGAACTAACAACTTCCATTCTTTAAGTTATTAACTTGTAGAAAAGAATTTTGATTTTTACTTAAAGTACAGAACTTTAAACTAACATCTTCCATTCTTTAAGTTATTAACTTGAAGAAAAGAATTTTGATTTTAACTTATAGTACAGAACTTTAAACTAATAACTTCCATTCTTTAAGTTATTAACTTGACGAAAAGAATTTTGATTTTAACTTAAAGTACAGATATTTGAACTATCAACTTCCATTCTTTAAGTTATTAACTTGAAGAAAAGAATTTTGATTTTAACTTAAAGCACAGAACTTTAAACTAACAACTTCCATTCTTTAAGTTATTAACTTGAAGAATAGAATTTTGATTTTTACTTAAAGTACAGAACTTTAAACTAATAACTTCCATTCTTCAAGTTATTTACTTGAAGAAAAGAATTTTGATTTTAACTTAAAGTACAGAACTATAAAATTGAAACTTCCATTCTTTAAGTTAATTACTTGAAGAAGAGAATTTTGATTTTAACTTAAAGTACAGAACTTTAAACTAACAACTTCCATTGTTTAAGTTAATTACTTGAAGAAGAGAATTTTTATTTTAACTTAAAGTACAGAACTTTAAACTAACAACTTCCATTCTTTAAGTTATTAACTTGAAGAAAAGAATTTTGATTTTAACTTAAAGTACAGAACTTTACAATTGAAACTTCCATTCTTTAAGTTAATTACTTGAAGAAGAGAATTTTGATTTTAACTTAAAGTACAGAACTTTAAAATTGAAACTTCCATTCTTTAAGTTAATTACTTGAAGAAGAGAATTTTGATTTTAACTTAAAGTACAGAACTTTAAATTAACAACTTCCATTTTTAAGTTATTAACTTGAAGAAACAAATATTGATTTTAACTTAAAGTACAGAACTTTGAACTAACAACTTCCATTCTTTAAGTTATTAACTTGAAGAAAAGAATTTTGATTTTAACTTAAAGTACAGAACTTTAAACTAACAACTTCCTTTCTTTAAGTTATTAACTTGAAGAAAAGAATTTTGATTTTAACTTAAAGTACAGAACTTTTAACTAACAACTTCCATTCTTTAAGTTATTAACTTGAAGAGAAGAATTTTGATTTTAACTTACAGTACAGAACTTTAAATTAATAACTTCCTTTCTTTAAGTTATTTACTTGTAGAAAAGAATTTTAATTTTAACTTAAAGTACAGAACTTTAAACTAACAACTTCCATTCTTTAAGTTATTAACTTGAAAAAAAGAATTTTGATTTTAACTTAAAGTACAGAACTTTAAACTAACAACATCCATTTTTTAAGTTATTAACTTGAAGAAACAAATATGGATTTTAACTTAAAGTACAGAAGTTTAAACTAACAACTTCCATTCTTTAAGTTATTAACTTGAAGAAAAGAATTTTGATTTTAACTTGAAGTACAGAACTTTAAACTAACAACTTCCATTCTTTAAGTAATAACTTAAAGTTAATAAACTTGAAGAAAAGAATTTTGATTTTAACTTAAAGTACAGAACTTTCAACTAATAACTTCCATTCTTTAAGTTATTTACTTGAAGAAAAGAATTTTGATATTAACTTAAAGTACAGAACTTTAAACTAACAACTTCCATTTTTTAAGTTATTAACTTGATGAAACAAATATTGATTTTAACTTCAAATACAGAACTTTAAACTAATAACTTACATTCTTTAAGTTATTAACTTGACGAAAAGAATTTTGATTTTAACTTCAAGTACAGAACTTTAAACTAACAACTTCCATTCTTTAAGTTATTAACTTGAAGAAAAGAATTTTGATTTTAACTTAAAGTACAGAACTATCAATTAATAACGTCCTTTCTTTAAGTTATTTACTTGAAGAAAAGAATTTTGATTTTAACTTAAAGTACAGAACTTTGAACTAACAACTTCCATTCTTTAAGTTATTAACTTGAAGAAAAGAATTTTGATTTTAACTTAAAATACAGAACTTTAAACTAATTACTTCCCGTCATTAAGTTATTTACCTGACGAAAAGAATTTTGATTTTAACTTAAAGTACAGAACTGTAAATTAATAACTTCCTTTCTTTAAGTTATTTACTTGAAGAAAAGAATTTTGATTTTAACTTAAAGTACAGAACTATAAACTAACAACTTCCATTCTTTAAGTTATAAACTTGAAAAAAAGAATTTTGATTTTAACTTAAAGTACAGAACTTTAAACTAATAACTTCCATTCTTTAAGTTATTAACTAGAAGAGAAGAATTCTGATTTTAACTTAAAGTACAGAACTTTAAATTAATAACTTCCTTTCTTTAAGTTATTTACTTGAAGAAAAGAATTTTGATTTTAACTTATATACCAGAACTTTAAACTAACAACTTCCATTCTTTAAGTTATTAACTTGAAAAAAAGAATTTTGATTTTAACTTAAAGTACAGAACTTTAAACTAATAACTTCCATTCTTTAAGTTATTTACTTGAAGAAAAGAATATTGATTTTAACTTAAAGTACAGAACTTTAAACTAACAACTTCCATTCTTTAAGTTATTAACTTGAAGAAAAGAATTTTGATTTTAACTTGAAGTACAGAACTTTAAACTAACAACTTCCATTCTTTAAGTTATTAACTTGAAGAAAAGAATTTTGATTTTAACTTAAAGTACAGAACTTTCAACTAATAACTTCCATTCTTTAAGTTATTTACTTGAAGAAAAGAATTTTGATATTAACTTAAAGTACAGAACTTTAAACTAACAACTTCCATTTTTTAAGTTATTAACTTGATGAAACAAATATTGATTTTAACTTCAAATACAGAACTTTAAACTAATAACTTACATTCTTTAAGTTATTAACTTGAAGAAAAGAATTTTGATTTTAACTTCAAGTACAGAACTTTAAACTAACAACTTCCATTCTTTAAGTTATTAACTTGAAGAAAAGAATTTTGATTTTAACTTAAAGTACAGAACTATCAATTAATAACGTCCTTTCTTTAAGTTATTTACTTGAAGAAAAGAATTTTGATTTTAACTTAAAGTACAGAACTTTGAACTAACAACTTCCATTCTTTAAGTTATTAACTTGAAGAAAAGAATTTTGATTTTAACTTAAAATACAGAACTTTAAACTAATTACTTCCCGTCATTAAGTTATTTACTTGACGAAAAGAATTTTGATTTTAACTTAAAGTACAGAACTGTAAATTAATAACTTCCTTTCTTTAAGTTATTTACTTGAAGAAAAAAATTTTGATTTTAACTTAAAGTACAGAACTATAAACTAACAACTTCCATTCTTTAAGTTATTAACTTGAAAAAAAGAATTTTGATTTTAACTTAAAGTACAGAACTTTAAACTAATAACTTCCATTCTTTAAGTTATTAACTAGAAGAGAAGAATTCTGATATTAACTTAAAGTACAGAACTTTAAATTAATAACTTCCTTTCTTTAAGTTATTTACTTGAAGAAAAGAATTTTGATTTTAACTTATATACCAGAACTTTAAACTAACAACTTCCATTCTTTAAGTTATTAACTTGAAAAAAAGAATTTTGATTTTAACTTAAAGTACAGAACTTTAAACTAATAACTTCCATTCTTTAAGTTATTTACTTGAAGAAAAGAATTTTGATTTTAACTTAAAGTACAGAACTTTAAACTAACAACTTCCATTTTACGAGTTTGTAACTTGAAGAAACAAATATTGATTTTAACTAAAAGTACAGAACTTTAAACTAACAACTTCCATTTTACAAGTTATTAACTTGAAGAAAAAATTTTGATTTTAACTTAAAGTACAGAACTTTAAACTAACAACTTCCATTCTTTAAGTTATTAACTTGAAGAAAAGAATTTTGATTTTAACTTAAAGTACAGAACTTTAAACTAGCAACTTCCATTCTTTAAGTTATTAACTAGAAGAAAAGAATTTTGATTTTAACTTAAAGTACAGAACTTTGAACTAACAACTTCCATTCTTTAAGTTATTAACTTGAAGAAAAGAATTTTGATTTTAACTTAAAGTACAGAACTGTAAACTAACAACTTCCATTCTTTAATTTATTAACTTGAAGAAAAGAATTTTGATTTTAACTTAAAATACAGAACTTTAAACTTATTACTTCCAGTCATTAAGTTATTTACTTGACGAAAAGAATTTTGATCTTAACTTAAAGTACAGAACTTTAAACTAACAACATCCATTTTTTAAGTTATTAACTTGAAGAAACAAATATGGATTTTAACTTAAAGTACAGAACTTTAAACTAACAACTTCCATTCTTTAAGTTATTAACTTGAAGAAAAGAATTTTGATTTTAACTTGAAGTACAGAACTTTAAACTAACAACTTCCATTCTTTAAGTTATTAACTTGAAGAAAAGAATTTTGATTTTAACTTAAAGTACAGAACTTTCAACTAATAACTTCCATTCTTTAAGTTATTTACTTGAAGAAAAGAATTTTGATATTAACTTAAAGTACAGAACTTTAAACTAACAACTTCCATTTTTTAAGTTATTAACTTGATGAAACAAATATTCATTTTAACTTCAAATACAGAACTTTAAACTAATAACTTACATTCTTTAAGTTATTAACTTGACGAAAAGAATTTTGATTTTAACTTCAAGTACAGAACTTTAAACTAATAACTTCCATTCTTTAAGTTATTAACTTGAAGAAAAGAATTTTGATTTTAACTTAAAGTACAGAACTATCAATTAATAACGTCCTTTCTTTAAGTTATTTACTTGAAGAAAAGAATTTTGATTTTAACTTAAAGTACAGAACTTTGAACTAACAACTTCCATTCTTTAAGTTATTAACTTGAAGAAAAGAATTTTGATTTTAACTTAAAATACAGAACTTTAAACTAATTACTTCCCGTCATTAAGTTATTTACTTGACGAAAAGAATTTTGATTTTAACTTAAAGTACAGAACTGTAAATTAATAACTTCCTTTCTTTAAGTTATTTACTTGAAGAAAAGAATTTTGATTTTAACTTAAAGTACAGAACTATAAACTAACAACTTCCATTCTTTAAGTTATTAACTTGAAAAAAAGAATTTTGATTTTAACTTAAAGTACAGAACTTTAAACTAATAACTTCCATTCTTTAAGTTATTAACTAGAAGAGAAGAATTCTGATTTTAACTTAAAGTACAGAACTTTAAATTAATAACTTCCTTTCTTTAAGTTATTTACTTGAAGAAAAGAATTTTGATTTTAACTTATATACCAGAACTTTAAACTAACAACTTCCATTCTTTAAGTTATTAACTTGAAAAAAAGAATTTTGATTTTAACTTAAAGTACAGAACTTTAAACTAATAACTTCCATTCTTTAAGTTATTTACTTGAAGAAAAGAATATTGATTTTAACTTAAAGTACAGAACTTTAAACTAACAACTTCCATTCTTTAACTTATTAACTTGAAGAAAAGAATTTTGATTTTAACTTGAAGTACAGAACTTTAAACTAACAACTTCCATTCTTTAAGTTATTAACTTGAAGAAAAGAATTTTGATTTTAACTTAAAGTACAGAACTTTCAACTAATAACTTCCATTCTTTAAGTTATTTACTTGAAGAAAAGAATTTTGATATTAACTTAAAGTACAGAACTTTAAACTAACAACTTCCATTTTTTAAGTTATTAACTTGATGAAACAAATATTGATTTTAACTTCAAATACAGAACTTTAAACTAATAACTTACATTCTTTAAGTTATTAACTTGAAGAAAAGAATTTTGATTTTAACTTCAAGTACAGGAACTTTAAACTAACAACTTCCATTCTTTAAGTTATTAACTTGAAGAAAAGAATTTTGATTTTAACTTAAAGTACAGAACTATCAATTAATAACGTCCTTTCTTTAAGTTATTTACTTGAAGAAAAGAATTTTGATTTCAACTTAAAGTACAGAACTTTGAACTAACAACTTCCATTCTTTAAGTTATTAACTTGAAGAAAAGAATTTTGATTTTAACTTAAAATACAGAACTTTAAACTAATTACTTCCCGTCATTAAGTTATTTACTTGACGAAAAGAATTTTGATTTTAACTTAAAGTACAGAACTGTAAATTAATAACTTCCTTTCTTTAAGTTATTTACTTGAAGAAAAAAATTTTGATTTTAACTTAAAGTACAGAACTATAAACTAACAACTTCCATTCTTTAAGTTATTAACTTGAAAAAAAGAATTTTGATTTTAACTTAAAGTACAGAACTTTAAACTAATAACTTCCATTCTTTAAGTTATTAACTAGAAGAGAAGAATTCTGATATTAACTTAAAGTACAGAACTTTAAATTAATAACTTCCTTTCTTTAAGTTATTTACTTGAAGAAAAGAATTTTGATTTTAACTTATATACCAGAACTTTAAACTAACAACTTCCATTCTTTAAGTTATTAACTTGAAAAAAAGAATTTTGATTTTAACTTAAAGTACAGAACTTTAAACTAATAACTTCCATTCTTTAAGTTATTTACTTGAAGAAAAGAATTTTGATTTTAACTTAAAGTACAGAACTTTAAACTAACAACTTCCATTTTACGAGTTTGTAACTTGAAGAAACAAATATTGATTTTAACTAAAAGTACAGAACTTTAAACTAACAACTTCCATTTTACAAGTTATTAACTTGAAGAAACAATTTTGATTTTAACTTAAAGTACAGAACTTTAAACTAACAACTTCCATTCTTTAAGTTATTAACTTGAAGACAAGAATTTTGATTTTAACTTAAAGTACAGAACTTTAAACTAGCAACTTCCATTCTTTAAGTTATTAACTAGAAGAAAAGAATTTTGATTTTAACTTAAAGTACAGAACTTTGAACTAACAACTTCCATTCTTTAAGTTATTAACTTGAAGAAAAGAATTTTGATTTTAACTTAAAGTACAGAACTGTAAACTAACAACTTCCATTCTTTAATTTATTAACTTGAAGAAAAGAATTTTGATTTTAACCTAAAATACAGAACTTTAAACTAATTACTTCCAGTCATTAAGTTATTTACTTGACGAAAAGAATTTTGATTTTAACTTAAAGTACAGAACTGTAAATTAATAACTTCCTTTCTTTAAGTTATTTACTTGAAGAAAAGAATTTTGATTTTAACTTAAAGTACAGAACTTTAAACTAACAACTTCCATTCTTTAAGTTATTAACTTGAAAAAAAGAATTTTGATTTTAACTTAAAGTACAGAACTTTAAACTAATAACTTCCATTCTTTAAGTTATTAACTAGAAGAAAAGAATTCTGATTTTAACTTAAAGTACAGAACTTTAAATTAATAACTTCCTTTCTTTAAGTTATTTACTTGAAGAAAAGAATTTTGATTTTAACTTATATACCAGAACTTTAAACTAACAACTTCCATTCTTTAAGTTATTAACTTGAAAAAAAGAATTTTGATTTTAACTTAAAGTACAGAACTTTAAACTAATAACTTCCATTCTTTAAGTTATTTACTTGAAGAAAAGTATTTTGAAAAATAAAGAAAATTGAAGAAAAATTCTTTTCTTCAAGTTAATAACTTAAAGAATGGAAGTTGTTAGTTTAAAGTTCTGTACTTTAAGTTAAAATCAAAATTCTTTTCTTCAAGTTAATAACTTAAAGAATGGAAGTTGGTAGTTTAAAGTTCTGCACTTTAAGTTAAAATCAAAATTATTTTCTTCAAGTTATTAACTTAAAGAATGGAAGTTGTTAGTTCAAAGTTCTGTACTTTAAGTTAAAATCATAATTCATTTTCTTCAAGTTAATAACTTAAAAAATGGAAGTTATTAGTTTAAAGTTCTGTACTTTAAGTTAAAATCAAAATTCTTTTCGTCAAGTTAATTCATTTTCTTCAAGTTAATAACTTAAAAAATGGAAGTGGAATAAAGAATGGAAGTTATTAGTTTAAAGTTCTGTACTTTAAGTTAAAATCAATATTTGTTTCTTCAAGTTAATAACTTAAAAAATGAAAGTTGTTAGTTTAAAGTTCTGTACTTTAAGTTAAAATCAAAATTATTTTCTTCAAGTAAATAACTTAAAGAATGGAAGTTATTAGTTAAAAGTTCTGTACTTTAAGTTAAAATCAAAATTCTTTTTTTCAAGTTAATAACTTAAAGAATGGAAGTTGTTAGTTTAAAGTTCTGTACTTTAAGTTAAAATCAAAATTCTTTTCTTCAAGTAAATAAGTTAAAGAAAGAAAGTTATTAATTTAAAGTTCTGTACTTTAATTTAAAATCAAAATTCTTTTCGTCAAGTAAATAACTTAATGAAAGGAAGTAATTAGTTTAAAGTTCTGTACTTTAAGTTAAAATCAAATTTCTTTTCTTCAAGTTAATAAATTAAAGAATGGAAGTTGTTAGTTTAAAGTTCTGTACTTTAAGTTAAAATCAAAATTCTTTTCTTCAAGTTAATAACTTAATGAATGGAAGTTGTTAGTTCAAAGTTCTGTACTTTATGCTAAAATCATAATTCTTTTCTTCTAGTTAATAACTTAAAGAATGGAAGGTATTAGTTTAAAGTTCTGTACTTTCAAAATTCTTTTCGTCAAGTTAATAACTTAAAGAATGGAAGTTATTAGTTTAAAGTTCTGTACTTTAAGTTAAAATCAATATTTGTTTCTTCAAGTTAATAACTTAAAAAATGGAAGTTGTTAGTTTAAAGTTCTGTACTTTAAGTTAAACAAAAATTCTTTTGTTCAAGTAAATAACTTAAAGAATGGATGTTATTAGTTTAAAGTTCTGTACTTTAAGTTAAAATCAAAATTCTTTTCTTCAAGTAAATAACTTAAAGAATGGAAGTTATTAGTTTAAAGTTCTGTACTTTAAGTTAAAATCAAAATTCTTTTATTCAAGTTAATAACTTAAAGAATGGAAGTTGTTAGTTTAAAGTTCTGTACTTCAAGTTAAAATCAAAATTCTTTTCTTCAAGTTAATAACTTAAAAATGGAAGTTGTTAGTTTAAAGTTCTGTACTTTAGTTAAAATCAAAATTCATTTCTTCAAGTAAATAACTTAAAGAATGGAAGTTATTAGTTTAAAGTTCTGTACTTTAAGTTAAAATAAAAATTCTTTTTTTCAAGTTAATAACTTACAGAATGGAAGTTGTTAGTTTAAAGTTCTGTACTTTAAGTTAAAATCAAAATTCTTTTCTTCAAGTAAATAACTTAAAGAAAGGAAGTTATTAATTTAAAGTTCTGTACTTTAAGTTAAAATCAAAATTCTTTTCTTCAAGTTAATAACTTAAAGAATGGAAGTTGTTAGTTTAAAGTTCTGTACTTTAAGTTAAAATCAAAATTCTTTTCTTCAAGAAAATAACTTAAAGAAAGGAAGTTATTAATTTAAAGTTCTGTACTTTAAGTTAAAATCAAAATTTTTTTCTTCAAGTTAATAACTTAAAGAATGGAAGTTGTTAGTTTAAAGTTCTGTACTTTAAGTTAAAATCAAAATTCTTTTCTTCAAGTTAATAACTTAAAGAATGGAAGTTGGTAGTTTAAAGTTCTGTACTTTAAGTTAAAATCAAAATTCTTTTCTTCAAGTTATTAACTTAAAGAATGGAAGTTGTTAGTTCAAAGTTCTGTATTTTAAGTTAAAATCATAATTCTTTTTCTTCAAGTTACTAGCTTAAAAAATGGAAGTTATTAGTTTAAAGTTCTGTACTTTAAATTAAAATCAAAACTCTTTTCTTCAAGTTAATAACTTAAAGAATGGAAGTTGTTAGTTCAAAGTTCTGTACTTTATGCTAAAATCATAATTCTTTTCTTCTAGTTAATAACTTAAAGAATGGAAGGTATTAGTTTAAAGTTCTGTACTTTAAGTTAACATCAAAATTCTTTTCGTCAAGTTAATAACTTAAAGAATGGAAGTTATTAGTTTAAAGTTCTGTACTTTAATTTAAAATCAATATTTGTTTCTTCAAGTTAATAACTTAAAAAATGGAAGTTGTTAGTTTAAAGTTCTGAACTTTAAGTTAAAATTAAAATTCTTTTGTTCAAGTAAATAACTTAAAGAATGGATGTTATTAGTTTAAAGTTCTGTACTTTAAGTTAAAACCAATATTTGTTTCTTCAAGTTAATAACTTAAAAAATGGAAGTTGTTAGTTTAAAGTTCTGTACTTTAAGTTAAAATCAATATTCTTTTTTTCAAGTAAGTAACTTAAAGAATGGAAGTTATTAGTTTAAAGTTCTGTACTTTAAGTTAAAATCAAAATTCTTTTCTTCAAGTTAATAACTTAAAGAATGGAAGTTGTTAGTTCAAAGTTCTGTACTTTAAGTTAAAATCAAAATTCTTTTCGTCAAGTTAATAACTTAAAGAATGTAAGTTATTAGTTTAAAGTTCTGTACTTGAAGTTAAAATCAATATTTGTTTCTTCAAGTTAATAACTTAAAAAATGGAAGTTGTTAGTTTAAAGTTCTGTACTATAAGTTAAAATCAAAATTCTTTTCTTCAAGTAAATAACTTAAAGAATGGAAGTTATTAGTTTAAAGTTCTAAACTTAAAGTACTTTAAGTTAAAATCAAAATTCTTTTCTTCAAGTTAATAACTTAAAGAATGGAAGTTGTTAGTTTAAAGTTCTGTACTTCAAGTTAAAATCAAAATTCTTTTATTCAAGTTAATAACTTAAAGAATGGAAGTTGTTAGTTTAAAGTTCTGTACTTCAAGTTAAAATCAAAATTCTTTGCTTCAAATTAATAACTTAAAGAATGGAAGTTGTTAGTTCAAAGTTCTGTACTTTAAGTTAAAATCAAAATTCTTTTCTTCAAGTTAATAACTTAAAGAATGGAAGTTATTAGTTTAAAGTTCTGTACTTCAAGTTAAAATCAAAATTCTTTTCTTCAAGTTAATAACTTAAAGAATGGAAGTTGTTAGTTTAAAGTTCAGTACTTTAAGTTAAAATCAAAATTCTTTTCTTCAAGTTAATAACTTAAAGAATGGAAGTTGTTAGTTCAAAGTTCTGTACTTTAAGTTAAAATCATAATTCTTTTCTTCTAGTTAATAACTTAAAGAATGGAAGTTATTAGTTTAAAGTTCTGTACTTTAAGTTAAAATCAAAATTCATTTCGTCAAGTTAATAACTTAAAGAATGGAAGTTATTAGTTTAAAGTTCTGTACTTTAAGTTAAAATCAATATTTGTTTCTTCAAGTTAATAACTTAAAAAATGGAAGTTGTTAGTTTAAAGTTCTGTACTTTAAGTTAAAATCAAAATTCTTTTTTTCAAGTAAATAACTTAAAGAATGGAAGTTATTAGTTTAAAGTTCTGTACTTTAAGTTAAAATCAAAATTCTTTTTTTCAAGTTAATAACTTAAAGTATGGAAGTTGTTAGTTTAAGGTTCTGTACTTTAAGTTATGATCAAAATTCTTTTCTTCAAGTTAATAACTTAAAGAATGGAAGTTGTTAGTTCAAAGTTCTGTACTTTAAGTTAAAATCAAAATTCTTTTCGTCAAGTTAATAACTTAAAGAATGTAAGTTATTAGCTTAAAGTTCTGTACTTGAAATTAAAATCAATATTTGTTTCTTCAAGTTAATAACTTAAAAAATGGAAGTTGTTAGTTTAAAGTTCTGTACTATAAGTTAAAATCAAAATTCTTTTCTTCAAGTAAATAACTTAAAGAATGGAAGTTATTAGTTTAAAGTTCTAAACTTAAAGTACTTTAAGTTAAAATCAAAATTCTTTTCTTCAAGTTAATAACTTAAAGAATGGAAGTTGTTAGTTTAAAGTTCTGTACTTCAAGTTAAAATCAAAATTCTTTTCTTGAAGTTAATAACTTAAAAATGGAAGTTGTTAGTTTAAAGTTCTGTACTTTAGTTAAAATCAAAATTCATTTCTTCAAGTAAATAACTTAAAGAATGGAAGTTATTAGTTTAAAGTTCTGTACTTTAAGTTAAAATAAAAATTCTTTTTTTCAAGTTAATAACTTACAGAATGGAAGTTGTTAGTTTAAAGTTCTGTACTTTAAGTTAAAATCAAAATTCTTTTCTTCAAGTAAATAACTTAAAGAAAGGAAGTTATTAATTTAAAGTTCTGTACTTTAAGTTAAAATCAAAATTCTTTTCTTCAAGTTAATAACTTAAAGAATGGAAGTTGTTAGTTTAAAGTTCTGTACTTTAAGTTAAAATCAAAATTCTTTTCTTCAAGAAAATAACTTAAAGAAAGGAAGTTATTAATTTAAAGTTCTGTACTTTAAGTTAAAATCAAAATTCTTTTCTTCAAGTTAATAACTTAAAGAATGGAAGTTGTTAGTTTAAAGTTCTGTACTTTAAGTTAAAATCAAAATTCTTTTCTTCAAGTTAATAACTTAAAGAATGGAAGTTGGTAGTTTAAAGTTCTGTACTTTAAGTTAAAATCAAAATTCTTTTCTTCAAGTTATTAACTTAAAGAATGGAAGTTGTTAGTTCAAAGTTCTGTATTTTAAGTTAAAATCATAATTCTTTTTCTTCAAGTTACTAGCTTAAAAAATGGAATTTATTAGTTTAAAGTTCTGTACTTTAAGTTAAAATCAAAATTCTTTTCTTCAAGTTAATAACTTAAAGAATGGAAGTTGTTAGTTCAAAGTTCTGTACTTTATGCTAAAATCATAATTCTTTTCTTCTAGTTAATAACTTAAAGAATGGAAGGTATTAGTTTAAAGTTCTGTACTTTAATTTAAAATCAATATTTGTTTCTTCAAGTTAATAACTTAAAAAATGGAAATTGTTAGTTTAAAGTTCTGTACTTTAAGTTAAAATAAAAATTCTTTTGTTCAAGTAAATAACTTAAAGAATGGATGTTATTAGTTTAAAGTTCTGTACTTTAAGTTAAAATCAATATTTGTTTCTTCAAGTTAATAACTTAAAAAATGGAAGTTGTTAGTTTAAAGTTCTGTACTTTAAGTTAAAATCAATATTCTTTTTTTCAAGTAAATAACTTAAAGAATGGAAGTTATTAGTTTAAAGTTCTGTACTTTAAGTTAAAATCAAAATTCTTTTCTTCAAGTTAATAACTTAAAGAATGGAAGTTGTTAGTTCAAAGTTCTGTACTTTAAGTTAAAATCAAAATTCTTTTCGTCAAGTTAATAACTTAAAGAATGTAAGTTATTAGTTTAAAGTTCTGTACTTAAAGTTAAAATCAATATTTGTTTCTTCAAGTTAATAACTTAAAAAATGGAAGTTGTTAGTTTAAAGTTCTGTACTATAAGTTAAAATCAAAATTCTTTTCTTCAAGTAAATAACTTAAAGAATGGAAGTTATTAGTTTAAAGTTCTAAACTTAAAGTACTTTAAGTTAAAATCAAAATTCTTTTCTTCAAGTTAATAACTTAAAGAATGGAAGTTGTTAGTTTAAAGTTCTGTACTTCAAGTTAAAATCAAAATTCTTTTCTTCAAGTTAATTACTTAAAGAATGGAAGTTGTTAGTTTAAAGTTCTGTACTTTAAGTTAAAATCAATATATGTTTCTTCAAGTTAATAACTTAAAAAATGGATGTTGTTAGTTTAAAGTTCTGTACTTTAAGTTAATATCAAAATTCTTTTTTTCAAGTTAATAACTTCAAGAATGGAAGTTGTTAGTTTAAAGTTCTGTACTTTAAGTTAAAATCAAAATTCTTTTCTTCAAGTAAATAACTTAATGAATGGAATTTATTAATTTAAAGTTCTGTACTTTAAGTTAAAATCAAAATTCTTTTCTTCAAGTTAATAACTTAAAGAACGGAAGTTGTTAGTTTAAAGTTCTGTACTTTAAGTTAAAATCAAAATTCTTTTCTTCAAGTTAATAACTTAAAGAATGGAAGTTGTTAGTTCAAAGTTCTGTACTTTAAGTTAAAATCAAAATTCTTTTCTTCAAGTGAATAACTTAAAGAAAGGACGTTATTAATTGATAGTTCTGTACTTTAAGTTAAAATCAAAATTCTTTTCGTCAAGTTAATAACTTAAAAAATGGAAGTTATTCGTTTAAAGTTCTGTACTTTAAGTTAAAATCAATATTTGTTTCTTCAAGTTAATAACTTAAAAATGGAAGTTGTTAGTTTAAAGTTCTGTACTTTAAGTTAAAATCAAAATTCTTTTCTTCAAGTAAATAACTTAAAGAATGGAAGTTATTAGTTTAAAGTTCTGCACTTTAAGTTAAAATCAAAATTCTTTTTTTCAAGTTAATATCTTAAAGAATGGAAGTTGTTAGTTTAAAGTTCTGTACTTTAAGTTAAAATCAAAATTCTTTTCTTCAAGTAAATAACTTAAAGAAAGGAAGTTATTAATTTAAAGTTCTGTACTTTAAGTTAAAATCAAAATTCTTTTCTTCAAGTTAATAACTTAAAGAATGGAAGTAGTTAGTTTAAAGTTCGGTACTTTAAGTTAAAATCAAAATTCTTTTCTTCAAGTTAATAACTTAAAGAATGGAAGTTGTTAGTTTAAAGTTCTGTACTTTAAGTTAAAATCAAAATTCTTTTCTTCAAGTTAATAACTTAAGGAATGGAAGTTGTTAGTTTAAAGTTCTGTACTTCAAGTTAAAATCAAAATTCTTTTCTTCAAGTTAATAACTTAAAGAATGGAAGTTGTTAGTTTAAAGTTCTGTACTTTAAGTTAAAATCAAAATTCTTTTCTTCAAGTTATTAACTTAAAGAATGGAAGTTGTTAGTTCAAAGTTCTGTACTTTAAGTTAAAATCATAATTCTTTTTCTTCAAGTTAATAACTTAAAAAATGGAAGTTATTAGTTTAAAGTTCTGTACTTTAAGTTGAAATCAAAATTCTTTTCGTCAAGTTAATAACTTAAAGAATGGAAGTTATTAGTTTAAAGTTCTGTACTTTAAGTTAAAATCAATATTTGATTCTTCAAGTTAATAACTTAAAAAAATGGAAGTAGTTAGTTTAAAGTTCTGTACTTTAAGTTAAAATCAAAATTCTTTTCTTCAAGTAAATAACTTAAAGAATCGAAGTTATTAGTTAAAAGTTCTGTACTTTAAGTTAAAATCAAAATTCTCTTTTTCAAGTAAATAACTTAAAGAAAGGAAGTTATTAATTTAAAGTTCTGTACTTTAAGTTAAAATCAAAATTCTTTTCGTCAAGTAAATAACTTAATGAAAGGAAGTAATTAGTTTAAAGTTTTGTACTTTAAGTTAAAATCAAAATTCTTTTCTTCAAGTTAATAAATTAAAGTATGGAAGTTGTTAGTTTAAAGTTCTGTACTTTAAGTTAAAATCAAAATTCTTTTCTTCAAGTTAATAACTTAATGAATGGAAGTTGTTAGTTCAAAGTTCTGTACTTTAAGTTAAAATCATAATTCTTTTCTTCTAGTTAATAACTTAAAGAATGGAAGTTATTAGTTTAAAGTTCTGTACTTTAAGTTAAAATCAATATTTGTTTCTTCAAGTTAATAACTTAAAAAATGGAAGTTGTTAGTTTAAAGTTCTGTACTTTAAGTTAAAATCAAAATTCTTTTTTTCAAGTAAATAACTTAAAGAATGGAAGTTATTAGTTTAAAGTTCTGTACTTTAAGTTAAAATCAAAATTCTTTTTTTCAAGTTAATAACTTAAAGAATGGAAGTTGTTAGTTTGAGGTTCTGTACTTTAAGTTAAAATCAAAATTCTTTTCTTCAAGTTAATAACTTAAAGAATGGAAGCTGTTAGTTTAAAGTTCTGTACTTTAAGTTAAAATCAAAATTCTTTTCTTCAAGTTAATAACTTAAAGAATGGAAGTTGTTAGTTTAAAGTTCTGTACTTTAAGTTAAAATCAAAATTCTTTTCTTCAAGTTAATAACTTAAAGAATGGAAGTTGTTAGTTTAAAGTTCTGTACTTTAAGTTAAAATCAATATTTGTTTCTTCAAGTTAATAACTTAAAAAATGGATGTTGTTAGTTTAAAGTTCTGTACTTTAAGTTAAAATCAAAATTCTTTTTTTCAAGTTAATAACTGAAAGAATGGAAGTTGTTAGTTTAAAGTTCTGTACTTTAAGTTAAAATCATAATTCTTTTCTTCTAGTTAATAACTTAAAGAATGGAAGTTATTAGTTTAAAGTTCTGTACTTTAAGTTAAAATCAATATTTGTTTCTTCAAGTTAATAACTTAAAAAATGGAAGTTGTTAGTTTAAAGTTCTGTACTTTAAGTTAAAATCATAATTCTTTTCTTCTAGTTAATAATTTAAAGAATGGAAGTTATTAGTTTAAACTTTTCAGTACTTTAAGTTAAAATCAAAATTCTTTTCGTCAAGTTAATAACTTAAAGAATGGAAGTTGTTAGTTTAAAGTTCTGTACTTTAAGTTAAAATCAAAATTCTTTTCTTCAAGTTAATAACTTAAAGAATGGAAGTTGTTAGTTTAAAGTTCTGTACTTCAAGTTAAAATCAAAATTTGTTTCTTCAAGTTAATAACTTAAAAAATGGATGTTGTTAGTTTAAAGTTCTGTACTTTAAGTTAAAATCAAAATTCTTTTTTTCAAGTTAATAACTTAAAGAATGGAAGTTGTTAGTTTAAAGTTCTGTACTTTAAGTTAAAATCAAAATTCCTTTCTTCAAGTAAATAACTTAAAGAAAGGAATTTATTAATTTAAAGTTCTGTACTTTAAGTTAAAATCAAAATTCTTTTCTTCAAGTTAATAACTTAAAGAATGGAAGTTGTTAGTTTAAAGTTCTGTACTTTAAGTTAAAATCAAAATTCTTTTCTTCAAGTTAATAACTTAAAGAATGGAAGTTGTTAGTTTAAAGTTCTGTACTTTAAGTTAAAATCAAAATTCTTTTCTTCAAGTTAATAACTTAAAGAATGGAAGTTATTAGTTTAAAGTTCTGTACTTTAAGTTAAAATCAATATTTGTTTCTTCAAGTTAATAACTTAAAAAATGGAAGTTGTTAGTTTAAAGTTCTGTACTTTAAGTTAAAATCAAAATTCTTTTTTTCAAGTAAATAACTTAAAGAATGGAAGTTATTAGTTTAAAGTTCTGTACTTTAAGTTAAAATCAAAATTCTTTTTTTCAAGTTAATAACTTAAAGAATGGAAGTTGTTAGTTTGAGGTTCTGTACTTTAAGTTAAAATCAAAATTCTTTTCTTCAAGTTAATAACTTAAAGAATGGAAGCTGTTAGTTTAAAGTTCTGTACTTTAAGTTAAAATCAAAATTCTTTTCTTCAAGTTAATAACTTAAAGAATGGAAGTTGTTAGTTTAAAGTTCTGTACTTTAAGTTAAAATCAAAATTCTTTTCTTCAAGTTAATAACTTAAAGAATGGAAGTTGTTAGTTTAAAGTTCTGTACTTTAAGTTAAAATCAATATTTGTTTCTTCAAGTTAATAACTTAAAAAATGGATGTTGTTAGTTTAAAGTTCTGTACTTTAAGTTAAAATCAAAATTCTTTTTTTCAAGTTAATAACTGAAAGAATGGAAGTTGTTAGTTTAAAGTTCTGTACTTTAAGTTAAAATCATAATTCTTTTCTTCTAGTTAATAACTTAAAGAATGGAAGTTATTAGTTTAAAGTTCTGTACTTTAAGTTAAAATCAATATTTGTTTCTTCAAGTTAATAACTTAAAAAATGGAAGTTGTTAGTTTAAAGTTCTGTACTTTAAGTTAAAATCATAATTCTTTTCTTCTAGTTAATAATTTAAAGAATGGAAGTTATTAGTTTAAACTTTTCAGTACTTTAAGTTAAAATCAAAATTCTTTTCGTCAAGTTAATAACTTAAAGAATGGAAGTTGTTAGTTTAAAGTTCTGTACTTTAAGTTAAAATCAAAATTCTTTTCTTCAAGTTAATAACTTAAAGAATGGAAGTTGTTAGTTTAAAGTTCTGTACTTCAAGTTAAAATCAAAATTTGTTTCTTCAAGTTAATAACTTAAAAAATGGATGTTGTTAGTTTAAAGTTCTGTACTTTAAGTTAAAATCAAAATTCTTTTTTTCAAGTTAATAACTTAAAGAATGGAAGTTGTTAGTTTAAAGTTCTGTACTTTAAGTTAAAATCAAAATTCCTTTCTTCAAGTAAATAACTTAAAGAAAGGAATTTATTAATTTAAAGTTCTGTACTTTAAGTTAAAATCAAAATTCTTTTCTTCAAGTTAATAACTTAAAGAATGGAAGTTGTTAGTTTAAAGTTCTGTACTTTAAGTTAAAATCAAAATTCTTTTCTTCAAGTTAATAACTTAAAGAATGGAAGTTGTTAGTTTAAAGTTCTGTACTTTAAGTTAAAATCAAAATTCTTTTTTTCAAGGTAATAACTTAAGGAATGGAAGTTGTTAGTTCAAAGTTCTGTACTTTAAGTTAAAATCAAAATTCTTTTCTTCAAGTTAATAACTTAAAGAATGGAAGTTGTTAGTTTAAAGTTCTGTACTTTAAGTTAAAATCAATATTTGTTTCTTCAAGTTAATAACTTAAAAAATGGATGTTGTTAGTTTAAAGTTCTGTACTTTAAGTTAAAATCAAAATTCTTTTTTTCAAGTTAATAACTTAAAGAATGGAAGTTGTTAGTTTTAAGTTCTGTACTTTAAGTTAAAATCAAAATTCTTTTCTTCAAGTAAATAACTTAAAGAAAGGAATTTATTAATTTAAAGTTCTGTACTTTAAGTTAAAATCAAAATTATTTTCTTCAAGTTAATAACTTAAAGAATGGAAGTTGTTAGTTTAAAGTTCTGTACTTTAAGTTAAAATCAAAATTCTTTTCTTCAAGTTAATAACTTAAAGAATGGAAGTTGTTAGTTTAAAGTTCTGTACTTTAAGTTAAAATCAAAATTCTTTTCTTCAAGGTAATAACTTAAAGAATGGAAGTTGTTAGTTCAAAGTTCTGTACTTTAAGTTAAAATCAAAATTCTTTTCGTCAAGTTAATAACTTAAAGAATGTAAGTTATAAGTTTAAAGTTCTGTACTTGAAGTTAAAATCAATATTTGTTTCTTCAAGTTAATAACTTAAAAAATGGAAGTTGTTAGTTTAAAGTTCTGTACTATAAGTTAAAATCAAAATTCTTTTCTTCAAGTAAATAACTTAAAGAATGGAAGTTATTAGTTTAAAGTTCTAAACTTAAAGTACTTTAAGTTAAAATCATAATTCTTTTCTTCTAGTTAATAATTTAAAGAATGGAAGTTATTAGTTTAAACTTTTCAGTACTTTAAGTTAAAATCAAAATTCTTTTCGTCAAGTTAATAACTTAAAGAATGGAAGTTGTTAGTTTAAAGTTCTGTACTTTAAGTTAAAATCAAAATTCTTTTCTTCAAGTTAATAACTTAAAGAATGGAAGTTGTTAGTTTAAAGTTCTGTACTATAAGTTAAAATCAAAATTCTTTTCTTCAAGTAAATAACTTAAAGAATGGAAGTTATTAGTTTAAAGTTCTAAACTTAAAGTACTTTAAGTTAAAATCAAAATTCTTTTCTTCAAGTTAATAACTTAAAGAATGGAAGTTGTTAGTTCAAAGTTCTGTACTTTAAGTTAAAATCATAATTCTTTTATTCTAGTTAATAACTTAAAGAATGGAAGTTATTAGTTTAAAGTTCTGTACTTTAAGTTAAAATCAAAATTCTTTTCGTCAAGTTAATAACTTAAAGAATGGAAGTTATTCGTTTAAAGTTCTGTACTTTAAGTTAAAATCAATATTTGTTTCTTCAAGTTAATAACTTAAAGAATGGAAGTTATTCGTTTAAAGTTCTGTACTTTAAGTTAAAATCAATATTTGTTTCTTCAAGTTAATAACTTAAAAATGGAAGTTGTTAGTTTAAAGTTCTGTACTTTAAGTTAAAATCGAAATTCTTTTCTTCAAGTAAATAACTTAAAGAATGGAAGTTATTAGTTTAAAGTTCTGTACTTTAAGTTAAAATCAAAATTCTTTTTTTCAAGTTAATAACTTAAAGAATGGAAGTTGTTAGTTTAAAGTTCTGTACTTTAAGTTAAAATAAAAATTCTTTTCTTCAAGTTAATAACTTAAAGAATGGAAGTTGTTAGTTTAAAGTTCTGTACTTTAAGTTAAAATCAAAATTCTTTTCTTCAAGTTAATAACTTAAAGAATGGAAGTTGTTAGTTTAAAGTTCTGTACTTTAAGTTAAAATCAAAATTCTTTTCTTCAAGTTATTAACTTAAAGAATGGAAATTGTTAGTTCAAAGTTCTGTACTTTAAGTTAAAATCATAATTCTTTTTCTTCAAGTTCATAACTTAAAAAATGGAAGTTATTAGTTAAAGTTCTGTACTTTAAGTTGAAATCAAAATTCTTTTTGTCAAGTTAATAACTTAAAGAATGGAAGTTATTAGTTTAAAGTTCTGTACTTTAAGTTAAAATCAAAATTCTTTTCTTCAAGTTAGTAACTTAATGAATGGAAGTTGTTAGTTCAAAGTTCTGTACTTTAAGTTAAAATCATAATTCTTTTCTTCTAGTTAATAACTTAAAGTATGGAAGTTATTAGTTTAAAGTTCTGTACTTTAAGTTAAAATCAAAATTCTTTTTTTCAAGTTAATAACTTAAAGAATGGAAGTTGTTAGTTTAAAGTTCTGTACTTTAAGTTAAAATCAAAATTCTTTTTTTCAAGTAAATAACTTAAAGATTGGAAGTTATTAGTTTAAAGTTCTGTACTTTAAGTTAAAATCAAAATTCTTTTTTTCAAGTTAATAACTTAAAGAATGGAAGTTGTTAGTTTAAGGTTCTGTACTTTAAGTTAAAATCAAAATTCTTTTCTTCAAGTTAATAACTTAAAGCATGGAAGCTGTAAGTTTAAAGTTCTGTACTTTAAGTTAAAATCAAAATTCTTTTCTTCAAGTTAATAACTTAAAGAATGGAAGTTGTTAGTTTAAAGTTCTGTACTTTAAGTTAAAATCAAAATTCTTTTCTTCAAATTAATAACTTAAAGAATGGAAGTTATTAGTTTAAAGTTCTAAACTTAAAGTACTTTAAGTTAAAATCAAAATTCATTTCTTCAAGTTAATAACTTAAAGAATGGAAGTCTTAGTTTAAAGTTCTGTACTTTAAGTTAAAATCAAAATTCTTTTTTTCAAGTTAATAACTTAAAGAATGGAAGTTGTTAGTTTAAAGTTCTGTACTTTAAGTTAAAATCAAAATTCTTTTCTTCAAGTAAATAACTTAAAGAAAGGAAGTTATTAATTTAAAGTTCTGTACTTTAAGTTAAAATCAAAATTCTTTTCTTCAAGTTAATAACTTAAAGAATGGAAGTTGTTAGTTCAAAGTTCTATACTTTAAGTTAAAATCATAATTCTTTTCTTCTTGTTAATAACTTAAAGAATGGAAGTTATTAGTTTAAAGTTCTGAACTTTAAGTTAAAATCAAAATTCTTTTCTTCTTGTTAATAACTTAAAGAATGGAAGTTATTAGTTTAAAGTTCTGAACTTTAAGTTAAAATCAAAATTCTTTTCTTCAAGTAAATAACTTAAAGAAAGGAAGTTATTAATTTAAAGTTCTGTACTTTAAGTTAAAATCAAAATTCTTTTCGTCAAGTAAATAACTTAATGAAAGGAAGTAATTAGTTTAAAGTTCTGTACTTTAAGTTAAAATCAAAATTCTTTTCTTCAAGTTAATAACTTAAAGAATGGAAGTTGTTAGTTTAAAGTTCTGTACTTTAAGTTGAAATCAAAATTCTTTTCTTCAAGGTAATAACTTAAAGAATGGAAGTTGTTAGTTCAAAGTTCTGTACTTTAAGTTAAAATCAAAATTCTTTTCGTCAAGTTAATAACTTAAAGAATGTAAGTTATAAGTTTAAAGTTCTGTACTTGAAGTTAAAATCAATATTTGTTTCTTCAAGTTAATAACTTAAAAAATGGAAGTTGTTAGTTTAAAGTTCTGTACTATAAGTTAAAATCAAAATTCTTTTCTTCAAGTAAATAACTTAAAGAATGGAAGTTATTAGTTTAAAGTTCTAAACTTAAAGTACTTTAAGTTAAAATCATAATTCTTTTCTTCTAGTTAATAATTTAAAGAATGGAAGTTATTAGTTTAAAGTTCTGTACTTTAAGTTAAAATCAAAATTCTTTTCGTCAAGTTAATAACTTAAAGAATGGAAGTTGTTAGTTTAAAGTTCTGTACTTTAAGTTAAAATCAAAATTCTTTTCTTCAAGTTAATAACTTAAAGAATGGAAGTTGTTAGTTTAAAGTTCTGTACTATAAGTTAAAATCAAAATTCTTTTCTTCAAGTAAATAACTTAAAGAATGGAAGTTATTAGTTTAAAGTTCTAAACTTAAAGTACTTTAAGTTAAAATCAAAATTCTTTTCTTCAAGTTAATAACTTAAAGAATGGAAGTTGTTAGTTCAAAGTTCTGTACTTTAAGTTAAAATCATAATTCTTTTATTCTAGTTAATAACTTAAAGAATGGAAGTTATTAGTTTAAAGTTCTGTACTTTAAGTTAAAATCAAAATTCTTTTCGTCAAGTTAATAACTTAAAGAATGGAAGTTATTCGTTTAAAGTTCTGTACTTTAAGTTAAAATCAATATTTGTTTCTTCAAGTTAATAACTTAAAAATGGAAGTTGTTAGTTTAATGTTCTGTACTTTAAGTTAAAATCGAAATTCTTTTCTTCAAGTAAATAACTTAAAGAATGGAAGTTATTAGTTTAAAGTTCTGTACTTTAAGTTAAAATCAAAATTCTTTTTTTCAAGTTAATAACTTAAAGAATGGAAGTTGTTAGTTTAAAGTTCTGTACTTTAAGTTAAAATCAAAATTCTTTTCTTCAAGTTAATAACTTAAAGAATGGAAGTTGTTAGTTTAAAGTTCTGTACTTTAAGTTAAAATCAAAATTCTTTTCTTCAAGTTAATAACTTAAAGAATGGAAGTTGTTAGTTTAAAGTTCTGTACTTTAAGTTAAAATCAAAATTCTTTTCTTCAAGTTATTAACTTAAAGAATGGAAGTTGTTAGTTCAAAGTTCTGTACTTTAAGTTAAAATCATAATTCTTTTTCTTCAAGTTCATAACTTAAAAAATGGAAGTTATTAGTTAAAGTTCTGTACTTTAAGTTGAAATCAAAATTCTTTTTGTCAAGTTAATAACTTAAAGAATGGAAGTTATTAGTTTAAAGTTCTGTACTTTAAGTTAAAATCAAAATTCTTTTCTTCAAGTTAGTAACTTAATGAATGGAAGTTGTTAGTTCAAAGTTCTGTACTTTAAGTTAAAATCATAATTCTTTTCTTCTAGTTAATAACTTAAAGTATGGAAGTTATTAGTTTAAAGTTCTGTACTTTAAGTTAAAATCAAAATTCTTTTTTTCAAGTTAATAACTTAAAGAATGGAAGTTGTTAGTTTAAAGTTCTGTACTTTAAGTTAAAATCAAAATTCTTTTTTTCAAGTAAATAACTTAAAGATTGGAAGTTATTAGTTTAAAGTTCTGTACTTTAAGTTAAAATCAAAATTCTTTTTTTCAAGTTAATAACTTAAAGAATGGAAGTTGTTAGTTTAAGGCTCTGTACTTTAAGTTAAAATCAAAATTCTTTTCTTCAAGTTAATAACTTAAAGAATGGAAGCTGTAAGTTTAAAGTTCTGTACTTTAAGTTAAAATCAAAATTCTTTTCTTCAAGTTAATAACTTAAAGAATGGAAGTTGTTAGTTTAAAGTTCTGTACTTTAAGTTAAAATCAAAATTCTTTTCTTTAAATTAATAACTTAAAGAATGGAAGTTATTAGTTTAAAGTTCTAAACTTAAAGTACTTTAAGTTAAAATCAAAATTCATTTCTTCAAGTTAATAACTTAAAGAATGGAAGTCTTAGTTTAAAGTTCTGTACTTTAAGTTAAAATCAAAATTCTTTTTTTCAAGTTAATAACTTAAAGAATGGAAGTTGTTAGTTTAAAGTTCTGTACTTTAAGTTAAAATCAAAATTCTTTTCTTCAAGTAAATAACTTAAAGAAAGGAAGTTATTAATTTAAAGTTCTGTACTTTAAGTTAAAATCAAAATTCTTTTCTTCAAGTTAATAACTTAAAGAAAGGAAGTTGTTAGTTTAAAGTTCTGTACTTTAAGTTAAAATCAAAATTCTTTTCTTCAAGTAAATAACTTAAAGAAAGGAATTTATTAATTTAAAGTTCTGTACTTTAAGTTAAAATCAAAATTATTTTCTTCAAGTTAATAACTTAAAGAATGGAAGTTGTTAGTTTAAAGTTCTGTACTTTAAGTTAAAATCAAAATTGTTTTCTTCAAGTTAATAACTTAAAGAATGGAAGTTGTTAGTTTAAAGTTCTGTACTTTAAGTTAAAATCAAAATTCTTTTCTTCAAGTTAATAACTTAAAGAATGGAAGTTATTAGTTTAAAGTTCGGTACTTTAAGTTAAAATCAAAATTTTTTTCTTCAAGTTAATAACTTTAAGAATGGAAGTTGTTAGTTCAAAGTTCTATACTTTAAGTTAAAATCATAATTCTTTTCTTCTTGTTAATAACTTAAAGAATGGAAGTTATTAGTTTAAAGGTCTGAACTTTAAGTTAAAATCAAAATTCTTTTCTTCAAGTTAATAACTTAAAGAATGGAATTTGTTAGTTTAAAGTTCAGTACTTTAAGTTAAAATCAAAATTCTTTTCTTCAAGTTAATAACTTAAAGAATGGAAGTTGTTAGTTCAAAGTTCTGTACTTTAAGTTAAAATCATAATTCTTTTCTTCTAGTTAATAACTTAAAGAATGGAAGTTATTAGTTTAAAGTTCTGTACTTTAAGTTAAAATCAAAATTTTTTTTCGTCAAGTTAATAACTTAAAGAATGGAAGTTATTAGTTTAAAGTTCTGTACTTTAAGTTAAAATCAATATTTATTTCTTCAAGTTAATAACTTAAAAAATGGAAGTTGTTAGTTCAAAGTTCTGTACTTTAAGTTAAAATCATAATTCTTTTTCTTCAAGTTAATAACTTAAAAAATGGAAGTTATTAGTTTAAAGTTCTGTACTTTAAGTTGAAATCAAAATTCTTTTCGTCAAGTTAATAACTTAAAGAATGGAAGTTATTAGTTTAAAGTTCTGTACTTTAAGTTAAAATCAATATTTGTTTCTTCAAGTTAATAACTTAAAAAATGGAAGTAGATAGTTTAAAGTTCTGTACTTTAAGTTAAAATCAAAATTCTTTTTTTCAAGTTAATAACTTAAAGAATGGAAGTTCTTAGTTTAAAGTTCTGTACTTTAAGTTAAAATCAAAATTTTTTCTTCAAGTAAATAACTTAAAGAAAGGAAGTTATTAATTTAAAGTTCTGTACTTTAAGTTAAAATCAAAATTCTTTTCGTCAAGTAAATAACTTAATGAAAGGAAGTAATTAGTTTAAAGTTCTGTACTTTAAGTTAAAATCAAAATTCTTTTCTTCAAGTTAATAAATTAAAGAATGGAAGTTGTTAGTTTAAAGTTCTGTACTTTAAGTTAAAATCAAAATTCTTTTCTTCAAGTTAATAACTTAATGAATGGAAGTTGTTAGTTCAAAGTTCTGTACTTTAAGTTGCAATCATAATTCTTTTCTTCTAGTTAATAACTTAAAGAATGGAAGTTATTAGTTTAAAGTTCTGTACTTTAAGTTAAATCAAAATTCTTTTCGTCAAGTTAATAACTTAAAGAATGGAAGTTATTAGTTTAAAGTTCTGTACTTTAAGTTAAAATCAATATTTGTTTTTTCAAGTTCATAACTTAAAAAATGGAAGTTGTTTGTTTAAAGTTCTGTACTTTAAGTTAAAATCAAAATTCTTTTTTTCAAGTAAATAACTTAAAGAATGGAAGTTATTAGTTTAAAGTTCTGTACTTTAAGTTAAAATCAAAATTCTTTTTTTCTAGTTAATAACTTAAAGAATGGAAGTTGTTAGTTTAAGGTTCTGTACTTTAAGTTAAAATCAAAATTCTTTTTTTCAAGTAAATAACTTAAAGAATGGAAGGTATTAGTTTAAAGTTCTGTACTTTAAGTTAAAATCAAAATTTTTTTCGTCAAGTTAATAACTTAAAGAATGTAAGTTATAAGTTTAAAGTTCTGTACTTTAAGTTAACATCAAAATTCTTTTTTTCAAGTTAATAACTTAAAGAATGGAAGTTGTTAGTTTAAAGTTCTGTACTTTAAGTTAAAATCAAAATTCTTTGCTTCAAGTAAATAACTTAAAGAAAGGAAGTTATTAATTTAAAGTTCTGTACTTTAAGTTAAAATCAAAATTCTTTTCTTCAAGTTAATAACTTAAAGATTGGAAGTTGTTAGTTTAAAGTTCTGTACTTTAAGTTAAAATCAAAATTCTTTTCTTCAAGTTAATAACTTAAAGAATGGAAGTTGTTAGTTTAAAGTTCTGTACTTTAAGTTAAAATCAATATTTGTTTCTTCAAGTTAATAACTTAAAAAATGGAAGTTGTTAGTTTAAAGTTCTGTACTTTAAGTTAAAATCAAAATTCTTTTCTTCAAGTTAATAACTTAAAGAATGGAAGTTGTTTGTTCAAAGTTCTGTACTTTAAGTTAAAATCAATATTTGTTTCTTCAAGTTAATAACTTAAAAATGGAAGTTGTTAGTTTAAAGTTCTGTACTTTAAGTTAAAATCAAAATTCTTTTCTTCAAGTAAATAACTTAAAGAATGGAAGTTATTAGTTTAAAGTTCTGTACTTTAAGTTAAACTCAAAATTCTTTTCGTCAAGTTAATAACTTAAAGACTGGAAGTTATTAGTTTAAAGTTCTGTACTTTAAGTTAAAATCAATATTTGTTTCTTCAAGTTAATAACTTAAAAATGGAGGTTGTTAGTTTAAAGTTCTGTACTTTAAGTTAAAATCAAAATTCTTTTCTTCAAGTAAATAACTTAAAGAATGGAAGTTATTAGTTTAAAGTTCTGTACTTTAAGTTAAAATCAAAATTCTTTTTTTCAAGTTAATAACTTACAGAATGGAAGTTGTTAGTTTAAAGTTCTGTACTTTAAGTTAAAATCAAAATTCTTTTCTTTAAATTAATAACTTAAAGAATGGAAGTTATTAGTTTAAAGTTCTAAACTTAAAGTACTTTAAGTTAAAATCAAAATTCATTTCTTCAAGTTAATAACTTAAAGAATGGAAGTCTTAGTTTAAAGTTCTGTACTTTAAGTTAAAATCAAAATTCTTTTTTTCAAGTTAATAACTTAAAGAATGGAAGTTGTTAGTTTAAAGTTCTGTACTTTAAGTTAAAATCAAAATTCTTTTCTTCAAGTAAATAACTTAAAGAAAGGAAGTTATTAATTTAAAGTTCTGTACTTTAAGTTAAAATCAAAATTCTTTTCTTCAAGTTAATAACTTAAAGAATGGAAGTTGTTAGTTTAAAGTTCTGTACTTTAAGTTAAAATCAAAATTCTTTTCTTCAAGTAAATAACTTAAAGAAAGGAATTTATTAATTTAAAGTTCTGTACTTTAAGTTAAAATCAAAATTATTTTCTTCAAGTTAATAACTTAAAGAATGGAAGTTGTTAGTTTAAAGTTCTGTACTTTAAGTTAAAATCAAAATTGTTTTCTTCAAGTTAATAACTTAAAGAATGGAAGTTGTTAGTTTAAAGTTCTGTACTTTAAGTTAAAATCAAAATTCTTTTCTTCAAGTTAATAACTTAAAGAATGGAAGTTGTTAGTTTAAAGTTCGGTACTTTAAGTTAAAATCAAAATTTTTTTCTTCAAGTTAATAACTTAAAGAATGGAAGTTGTTAGTTCAAAGTTCTATACTTTAAGTTAAAATCATAATTCTTTTCTTCTTGTTAATAACTTAAAGAATGGAAGTTATTAGTTTAAAGTTCTGAACTTTAAGTTAAAATCAAATATCTTTTCTTCAAGTTAATAACTTAAAGAATGGAAGTTGTTAGTTTAAAGTTCAGTACTTTAAGTTAAAATCAAAATTCTTTTCTTCAAGTTAATAACTTAAAGAATGGAAGTTATTAGTTTAAAGTTCTGTACTTTAAGTTAAAATCAATTCTTGTTTCTTCAAGTTAATAACTTAAAAAATGGAAGTTGTTAGTTCAAAGTTCTGTACTTTAAGTTAAAATCATAATTCTTTTTCTTCAAGTTAATAACTTAAAAAATGGAAGTTATTAGTTTAAAGTTCTGTACTTTAAGTTGAAATCAAAATTCTTTTCGTCAAGTTAATAACTTAAAGAATGGAAGTTGTTAGTTTAAAGTTCTGTACTTTAAGTTAAAATCAAAATTCTTTTCTTCAAGTAAATAACTTAAAGAAAGGAAGTTATTAATTTAAAGTTCTGTACTTTAAGTTAAAATCAAAATTCTTTTCTTCAAGTTAATAACTTAAAGAATGGAAGTTGTTAGTTTAAAGTTCTGTACTTTAAGTTAAAATCAAAATTCTTTTCTTCAAGTAAATAACTTAAAGAAAGGAATTTATTAATTTAAAGTTCTGTACTTTAAGTTAAAATCAAAATTATTTTCTTCAAGTTAATAACTTAAAGAATGGAAGTTGTTAGTTTAAAGTTCTGTACTTTAAGTTAAAATCAAAATTGTTTTCTTCAAGTTAATAACTTAAAGAATGGAAGTTGTTAGTTTAAAGTTCTGTACTTTAAGTTAAAATCAAAATTCTTTTCTTCAAGTTAATAACTTAAAGAATGGAAGTTGTTAGTTTAAAGTTCGGTACTTTAAGTTAAAATCAAAATTTTTTTCTTCAAGTTAATAACTTAAAGAATGGAAGTTGTTAGTTCAAAGTTCTATACTTTAAGTTAAAATCATAATTCTTTTCTTCTTGTTAATAACTTAAAGAATGGAAGTTATTAGTTTAAAGTTCTGAACTTTAAGTTAAAATCAAAATTCTTTTCTTCAAGTTAATAACTTAAAGAATGGAAGTTGTTAGTTTAAAGTTCAGTACTTTAAGTTAAAATCAAAATTCTTTTCTTCAAGTTAATAACTTAAAGAATGGAAGTTGTTAGTTCAAAGTTCTGTACTTTAAGTTAAAATCATAATTCTTTTCTTCTAGTTAATAACTTAAAGAATGGAAGTTATTAGTTTAAAGTTCTGTACTTTAAGTTAAAATCAAAATTCTTTTCGTCAAGTTAATAACTTAAAGAATGGAAGTTATTAGTTTAAAGTTCTGTACTTTAAGTTAAAATCAATATTTGTTTCTTCAAGTTAATAACTTAAAAAATGGAAGTTGTTAGTTCAAAGTTCTGTACTTTAAGTTAAAATCATAATTCTTTTTCTTCAAGTTAATAACTTAAAAAATGGAAGTTATTAGTTTAAAGTTCTGTACTTTAAGTTGAAATCAAAATTCTTTTCGTCAAGTTAATAACTTAAAGAATGGAAGTTATTAGTTTAAAGTTCTGTACTTTAAGTTAAAATCAATATTTGTTTCTTCAAGTTAATAACTTAAAAAATGGAAGTAGATAGTTTAAAGTTCTGTACTTTAAGTTAAAACAAAAATTCTTTTGTTAAAGTAAATAACTTATAGAATGGATGTTATTAGTTTAAAGTTCTGTACTTTAAGTTAAAATCAAAATTCTTTTCTTCAAGTAAATAACTTAAAGAATGGAAGTTATTAGTTTAAAGTTCTGTACTTTAAGTTAAAATCAAAATTCTTTTATTCAAGTTAATAACTTAAAGAATGGAAGTTGTAAGTTTAAAGTTCTGTACTTCAAGTTAAAATCAAAATTCTTTGCTTCAAATTAATAACTTAAAGAATGGAAGTTGTTAGTTCAAAGTTCTGTACTTTAAGTTAAAATCAAAATTCTTTTCTTCAAGTTAATAACTTAAAGAATGGAAGTTATTAGTTTAAAGTTCTGTACTTCAAGTTAAAATCAAAATTCTTTTCTTCAAGTTAATAACTTAAAGAATGGAAGTTGTTAGTTTAAAGTTCTGTACTTTAAGTTAAAATCAAAATTGTTTTCTTCAAGTTAATAACTTAAAGAATGGAAGTTATTAGTTTAAAGTTCTGTACTTCAAGTTAAAATCAAAATTCTTTTCTTCAAGTTAATAACTTAAAGAATGGAAGTTGTTAGTTTAATGTTCAGTACTTTAAGTTAAAATCAAAATTCTTTTCTTCAAGTTAATAACTTAAAGAATGGAAGTTGTTAGTTCAAAGTTCTGTACTTTAAGTTAAAATCATAATTCTTTTCTTCTAGTTAATAACTTAAAGAATGGAAGTTATTAGTTTAAAGTTCTGTACTTTAAGTTAATATCAAAATTCATTTCGTCAAGTTAATAACTTAAAGAATGGAAGTTATTAGTTTAAAGTTCTGTACTTTAAGTTAAAATCAATATTTGTTTCTTCAAGTTAATAACTTAAAAAATGGAAGTTGTTAGTTTAAAGTTCTGTACTTTAAGTTAAAATCAAAATTCTTTTCTTCAAGTTAATAACTTAAAGAATGGAAGTTGTTAGTTTAAAGTTCTGTACTTGAAGTTAAAATCAAAATTCTTTTCTACAAGTTAATAACTTAAAGAATGGAAGTTGTTAGTTTAAAGTTCTGTACTTTAAGTTAAAATCAAAATTCTTTTCTTCAAGTTAATAACTTAAGGAATGGAAGTTGTTAGTTTAAAGTTCTGTACTTTAAGTTAAAATCAAAATTCTATTCTTCAAGTAAATAATTTAGAGAAAGGAAGTTATAAATTTAAAGGTTTGTACTTTAAGTTAAAATCAAAATTCTTTTCGTCAAGTAAATAACTTAAAGAATGGAAGTAATTAGTTTAAAGTTCTGTACTTTAAGTTAAAATCTAAATTCTTTTTTTCAAGTTAATAACTTAAAGAATGGAAGTTGTTAGTTTAAAGTTCTGTACTTTAAGTTAAAATCAAAATTCTTTTCTTCAAGTTAATAACTTAAAGAATAAAAGTTGTTAGTATAGAGTTCTGTACTTTAAGTTAAAATCAAAATTTTCTTCTTCTAGTAATTAACTTAAAGAATGGAAGTTACAATTTTAAAGTTCTGTACTTTAAGTTAAAATCAAAATTCTTTTCTTCAAGTTAATAACTTAAAGAATGGAAGTTGTTAGTTTAAAGTTCTGTACTTCAAGTTAAAATCAAAATTCTTTTCTACAAGTTAATAACTTAAAGAACGGAAGTTGTTAGTTCAAAGTTCTGTACTTTAAGTTAAAATCAAAATTCTTTTCTTCAAGTTAATAACTTAAAGAATGGAAGTTATTAGTTTAAAGTTCTGTACTTCAAGTTTAAATCATAATTCTTTTCTTCTAGTTAATAACTTAAAGAATGGAAGTGATTAGTTTAAAGTTCTGTACTTTAAGTTAAAATCAAAATTCTTTTCTTCAAGTAAATAACTTAAAGAATGGAAGTTATTAGTTTAAAGTTCTGTACTTTAAGTTAAAATCAAAATTCTTTTCTTCAAGTTAAAACTTAAAGAATGGAAGTTGTTAGTTTAAAGTTCTGTACTTTAAGTTAAAATCAAAATTCTTTTCTTCAAGTTAATAACTTAAAGAATGGAAGTTGTTAGTTTAAAGTTCTGTACTTTAAGTTAAAATCAAAATTCTTTTCTTCAAGTTAATAACTTAAGGAATGGAAGTTGTTAGTTTAAAGTTCTGTACTTCAAGTTAAAATCAAAATTCTTTTCGTCAAGTTAATAACTTAAAGAATGGAAGTTATTAGTTTAAAGTTCTGTACTTTAAGTTAAAATCAATATGTGTTTCTTCAAGTTAATAACTTAAAAAATGGAAGTTGTTAGTTTAAAGTTCTGTACTTTAAGTTAAAATCAAAATTCTTTTCTTCAAGTTAATAACTTAAAAAATGGAAGTTGTTAGTTTAAAGTTCTGTACTTTAAGTTAAAATCAAAATTCTTTTCTTCAAGTTAATAACTTAAAGAATGGAAGTTGTTAGTTTAAAGTTCTGTACTTTAAGTTAAAATCAAAATTCTTTTCTTCAAGTTAATAACTTAAAGAATGGAAGTTGTTAGTTTAAAGTTCTGTACTTTAAGTTAAAATCAAAATTCTATTCTTCAAGTACATAATTTAGAGAAAGGAAGTTATAAATTTAAAGGTTTGTACTTTAAGTTAAAATCAAAATTCTTTTCGTCAAGTAAATAACTTAAAGAATGGAAGTAATTAGTTTAAAGTTCTGTACTTTAAGTTAAAATCTAAATTCTTTATTTCAAGTTAATAACTTAAAGAATGGAAGTTATTAGTTTAAAGTTCTGTACTTTAAGTTAAAATCAAAATTCTTTTCTTCAAGTTAATAACTTAAAGAATAAAAGTTGTTAGTATAGAGTTCTGTACTTTAAGTTAAAATCAAAATTTTCTTCTTCTAGTAATTAACTTAAAGAATGGAAGTTACAATTTTAAAGTTCTGTACTTTAAGTTAAAATCAAAATTCTTTTCTTCAAGTTAATAACTTAAAGAATGGAAGTTGTTAGTTTAAAGTTCTGTACTTCAAGTTAAAATCAAAATTCTTTTCTACAAGTTAATAACTTAAAAAATGGAAGTTGTTAGTTTAAAGTTCTGTACTTTAAGTTAAAATCAAAATTCTTTTCTTCAAGTTAATAACTTAAGGAATGGAAGTTGTTAGTTTAAAGTTCTGTACTTCAAGTTAAAATCAAAATTCTTTTCGTCAAGTTAATAACTTAAAGAATGGAAGTTATTAGTTTAAAGTTCTGTACTTTAAGTTAAAATCAATATGTGTTTCTTCAAGTTAATAACTTAAAAAATGGAAGTTGTTAGTTTAAAGTTCTGTACTTTAAGTTAAAATCAAAATTCTTTTCTTCAAGTTAATAACTTAAAAAATGGAAGTTGTTAGTTTAAAGTTCTGTACTTTAAGTTAAAATCAAAATTCTTTTCTTCAAGTTAATAACTTAAAGAATGGAAGTTGTTAGTTTAAAGTTCTGTACTTTAAGTTAAAATCAAAATTCTTTTCTTCAAGTTAATAACTTAAAGAATGGAAGTTGTTAGTTTAAAGTTCTGTACTTTAAGTTAAAATCAAAATTCTATTCTTCAAGTACATAATTTAGAGAAAGGAAGTTATAAATTTAAAGGTTTGTACTTTAAGTTAAAATCAAAATTCTTTTCGTCAAGTAAATAACTTAAAGAATGGAAGTAATTAGTTTAAAGTTCTGTACTTTAAGTTAAAATCTAAATTCTTTATTTCAAGTTAATAACTTAAAGAATGGAAGTTATTAGTTTAAAGTTCTGTACTTTAAGTTAAAATCAAAATTCTTTTCTTCAAGTTAATAACTTAAAGAATAAAAGTTGTTAGTATAGAGTTCTGTACTTTAAGTTAAAATCAAAATTTTCTTCTTCTAGTAATTAACTTAAAGAATGGAAGTTACAATTTTAAAGTTCTGTACTTTAAGTTAAAATCAAAATTCTTTTCTTCAAGTTAATAACTTAAAGAATGGAAGTTGTTAGTTTAAAGTTCTGTACTTCAAGTTAAAATCAAAATTCTTTTCTACAAGTTAATAACTTAAAAAATGGAAGTTGTTAGTTTAAAGTTCTGTACTTTAAGTTAAAATCAAAATTCTTTTCTTCAAGTTAATAACTTAAAGAATGGAAGTTGTTAGTTTAAAGTTCTGTACTTGAAGTTATAATCAAAATTCTTTTCTTCAAGTTAATAACTTAAAGAATGGAAGTTGTTAGTTTAAAGTTCTGTACTTTAAGTTAAAATCAAAATTCTTTTCTTCAAGTTAATAACTTAAGGAATGGAAGTTGTTAGTTTAAAGTTCTGTACTTTAAGTTAAAATCAAAATTCTATTCTTCAAGTAAATAATTTAGAGAAAGGAAGTTATAAATTTAAAGGTTTGTACTTTAAGTTAAAATCAAAATTCTTTTCGTCAAGTAAATAACTTAAAGAATGGAAGTAATTAGTTTAAAGTTCTGTACTTTAAGTTAAAATCTAAATTCTTTTTTTCAAGTTAATAACTTAAAGAATGGAAGTTGTTAGTTTAAAGTTCTGTACTTTAAGTTAAAATCAAAATTCTTTTCTTCAAGTTAATAACTTAAAGAATAAAAGTTGTTAGTATAGAGTTCTGTACTTTAAGTTAAAATCAAAATTTTCTTCTTCTAGTAATTAACTTAAAGAATGGAAGTTACAATTTTAAAGTTCTGTACTTTAAGTTAAAATCAAAATTCTTTTCTTCAAGTTAATAACTTAAGGAATGGAAGTTGTTAGTTTAAAGTTCTGTACTTTAAGTTAAAATCAAAATTCTATTCTTCAAGTAAATAATTTAGAGAAAGGAAGTTATAAATTTAAAGGTTTGTACTTTAAGTTAAAATCAAAATTCTTTTCGTCAAGTAAATAACTTAAAGAATGGAAGTAATTAGTTTAAAGTTCTGTACTTTAAGTTAAAATCTAAATTCTTTTTTTCAAGTTAATAACTTAAAGAATGGAAGTTGTTAGTTTAAAGTTCTGTACTTTAAGTTAAAATCAAAATTCTTTTCTTCAAGTTAATAACTTAAAGAATAAAAGTTGTTAGTATAGAGTTCTGTACTTTAAGTTAAAATCAAAATTTTCTTCTTCTAGTAATTAACTTAAAGAATGGAAGTTACAATTTTAAAGTTCTGTACTTTAAGTTAAAATCAAAATTCTTTTCTTCAAGTTAATAACTTAAAGAATGGAAGTTGTTAGTTTAAAGTTCTGTACTTCAAGTTAAAATCAAAATTCTTTTCTTCAAGTTAATAACTTAAAGAATGGAAGTTATTAGTTTAAAGTTCTGTACTTCAAGTTTAAATCATAATTCTTTTCTTCTAGTTAATAACTTAAAGAATGGAAGTGATTAGTTTAAAGTTCTGTACTTTAAGTTAAAATCAAAATTCTTTTCTTCAAGTAAATAACTTAAAGAATGGAAGTTATTAGTTTAAAGTTCTGTACTTTAAGTTAAAATCAAAATTCTTTTCTTCAAGTTAAAACTTAAAGAATGGAAGTTGTTAGTTTAAAGTTCTGTACTTTAAGTTAAAATCAAAATTCTTTTCTTCAAGTTAATAACTTAAAGAATGGAAGTTGTTAGTTTAAAGTTCTGTACTTTAAGTTAAAATCAAAATTCTTTTCTTCAAGTTAATAACTTAAGGAATGGAAGTTGTTAGTTTAAAGTTCTGTACTTCAAGTTAAAATCAAAATTCTTTTCGTCAAGTTAATAACTTAAAGAATGGAAGTTATTAGTTTAAAGTTCTGTACTTTAAGTTAAAATCAATATGTGTTTCTTCAAGTTAATAACTTTAAAAATGGAAGTTGTTAGTTTAAAGTTCTGTACTTTAAGTTAAAATCAAAATTCTTTTCTTCAAGTTAATAACTTAAAAAATGGAAGTTGTTAGTTTAAAGTTCTGTACTTTAAGTTAAAATCAAAATTCTTTTCTTCAAGTTAATAACTTAAAGAATGGAAGTTGTTAGTTTAAAGTTCTGTACTTTAAGTTAAAATCAAAATTCTTTTCTTCAAGTTAATAACTTAAAGAATGGAAGTTGTTAGTTTAAAGTTCTGTACTTTAAGTTAAAATCAAAATTCTATTCTTCAAGTACATAATTTAGAGAAAGGAAGTTATAAATTTAAAGGTTTGTACTTTAAGTTAAAATCAAAATTCTTTTCGTCAAGTAAATAACTTAAAGAATGGAAGTAATTAGTTTAAAGTTCTGTACTTTAAGTTAAAATCTAAATTCTTTATTTCAAGTTAATAACTTAAAGAATGGAAGTTATTAGTTTAAAGTTCTGTACTTTAAGTTAAAATCAAAATTCTTTTCTTCAAGTTAATAACTTAAAGAATAAAAGTTGTTAGTATAGAGTTCTGTACTTTAAGTTAAAATCAAAATTTTCTTCTTCTAGTAATTAACTTAAAGAATGGAAGTTACAATTTTAAAGTTCTGTACTTTAAGTTAAAATCAAAATTCTTTTCTTCAAGTTAATAACTTAAAGAATGGAAGTTGTTAGTTTAAAGTTCTGTACTTTAAGTTAAAATCAAAATTCTTTTCTACAAGTTAATAACTTAAAGAATGGAAGTTGTTAGTTTAAAGTTCTGTACTTGAAGTTAAAATCAAAATTCTTTTCTTCAAGTTAATAACTTAAAGAATGGAAGTTGTTAGTTTAAAGTTCTGTACTTTAAGTTAAAATCAAAATTCTTTTCTTCAAGTTAATAACTTAAGGAATGGAAGTTGTTAGTTTAAAGTTCTGTACTTTAAGTTAAAATCAAAATTCTATTCTTCAAGTAAATAATTTAGAGAAAGGAAGTTATAAATTTAAAGGTTTGTACTTTAAGTTAAAATCAAAATTCTTTTCGTCAAGTAAATAACTTAAAGAATGGAAGTAATTAGTTTAAAGTTCTGTACTTTAAGTTAAAATCTAAATTCTTTTTTTCAAGTTAATAACTTAAAGAATGGAAGTTGTTAGTTTAAAGTTCTGTACTTTAAGTTAAAATCAAAATTCTTTTCTTCAAGTTAATAACTTAAAGAATAAAAGTTGTTAGTATAGAGTTCTGTACTTTAAGTTAAAATCAAAATTTTCTTCTTCTAGTAATTAACTTAAAGAATGGAAGTTACAATTTTAAAGTTCTGTACTTTAAGTTAAAATCAAAATTCTTTTCTTCAAGTTAATAACTTAAAGAATGGAAGTTGTTAGTTTAAAGTTCTGTACTTCAAGTTAAAATCAAAATTCTTTTCTACAAGTTAATAACTTAAAGAACGGAAGTTGTTAGTTCAAAGTTCTGTACTTTAAGTTAAAATCAAAATTCTTTTCTTCAAGTTAATAACTTAAAGAATGGAAGTTATTAGTTTAAAGTTCTGTACTTCAAGTTTAAATCATAATTCTTTTCTTCTAGTTAATAACTTAAAGAATGGAAGTGATTAGTTTAAAGTTCTGTACTTTAAGTTAAAATCAAAATTCTTTTCTTTAAGTAAATAACTTAAAGAATGGAAGTTATTAGTTTAAAGTTCTGTACTTTAAGTTAAAATCAAAATTCTTTTCTTCAAGTTAAAACTTAAAAAATGGAAGTTGTTAGTTTAAAATTCTGTACTTTAAGTTAAAATCAAAATTCTTTTCTTCAAGTTAATAACTTAAAGAATGGAAGTTGTTAGTTTAAAGTTCTGTACTTTAAGTTAAAATCAAAATTCTTTTCTTCAAGTTAATAACTTAAGGAATGGAAGTTGTTAGTTTAAAGTTCTGTACTTCAAGTTAAAATCAAAATTCTTTTCGTCAAGTTAATAACTTAAAGAATGGAAGTTATTAGTTTAAAGTTCTGTACTTTAAGTTAAAATCAATATGTGTTTCTTCAAGTTAATAACTTAAAAAATGGAAGTTGTTAGTTTAAAGTTCTGTACTTTAAGTTAAAATCAAAATTCTTTTCTTCAAGTTAATAACTTAAAAAATGGAAGTTGTTAGTTTAAAGTTCTGTACTTTAAGTTAAAATCAAAATTCTTTTCTTCAAGTTAATAACTTAAAGAATGGAAGTTGTTAGTTTAAAGTTCTGTACTTTAAGTTAAAATCAAAGTTCTTTTCTTCAAGTTAATAACTTAAAGAATGGAAGTTGTTAGTTTAAAGTTCTGTAGTTCAAGTTAAAATCAAAATTCTTTTCTTCAAGTTAATAACTTAAAGAATGGAAGTTGTTAGTTTAAAGTTCTGTACTTTAAGTTAAAATCAAAATTCTTTTCTTCAAGTTTATAACTTAAGGAATGGAAGTTGTTAGCTTAAAGTTCTGTACTTTAAGTTAAAATCAAAATTCTTTTCTTCAAGTACATAATTTAGAGAAAGGAAGTTATAAATTTAAAGTTCTGTACTTTAAGTTAAAATCAAAATTCTTTTCTTCAAGTTAATAACTTAAAGAATAAAAGTTGTTAGTATAGAGTTCTGTACTTTAAGTTAAAATCAAAATTTTCTTCTTCTAGTAATTAACTTAAAGAATGGAAGTTACAATTTTAAAGTTCTGTACTTTAAGTTAAAATCAAAATTCTTTTCTTCAAGTTAATAACTTAAAGAATGGAAGTTGTTAGTTTAAAGTTCTGTACTTCAAGTTAAAATCAAAATTCTTTTCTACAAGTTAATAACTTAAAGAACGGAAGTTGTTAGTTCAAAGTTCTGTACTTTAAGTTAAAATCAAAATTCTTTTCTTCAAGTTAATAACTTAAAGAATGGAAGTTATTAGTTTAAAGTTCTGTACTTCAAGTTTAAATCATAATTCTTTTCTTCTAGTTAATAACTTAAAGAATGGAAGTGATTAGTTTAAAGTTCTGTACTTTAAGTTAAAATCAAAATTCTTTTCTTCAAGTAAATAACTTAAAAAATGGAAGTTATTAGTTTAAAGTTCTGTACTTTAAGTTAAAATCAAAATTCTTTTCTTCAAGTTAAAACTTAAAGAATGGAAGTTGTTAGTTTAAAATTCTGTACTTTAAGTTAAAATCAAAATTCTTTTCTTCAAATTAATAACTTAAAGAATGGAAGTTGTTAGTTTAAAGTTCTGTACTTTAAGTTAAAATCAAAATTCTTTTCTTCAAGTTAATAACTTAAGGAATGGAAGTTGTTAGTTTAAAGTTCTGTACTTCAAGTTAAAATCAAAATTCTTTTCGTCAAGTTAATAACTTAAAGAATGGAAGTTATTAGTTTAAAGTTCTGTACTTTAAGTTAAAATCAATATGTGTTTCTTCAAGTTAATAACTTAAAAAATGGAAGTTGTTAGTTTAAAGTTCTGTACTTTAAGTTAAAATCAAAATTCTTTTCTTCAAGTTAATAACTTAAAAAATGGAAGTTGTTAGTTTAAAGTTCTGTACTTTAAGTTAAAATCAAAATTCTTTTCTTCAAGTTAATAACTTAAAGAATGGAAGTTGTTAGTTTAAAGTTCTGTACTTTAAGTTAAAATCAAAATTCTTTTCTTCAAGTTTATAACTTAAGGAATGGAAGTTGTTAGTTTAAAGTTCTGTACTTTAAGTTAAAATCAAAATTCTATTCTTCAAGTACATAATTTAGAGAAAGGAAGTTATAAATTTAAAGGTTTGTACTTTAAGTTAAAATCAAAATTCTTTTCGTCAAGTAAATAACTTAAAGAATGGAAGTAATTAGTTTAAAGTTCTGTACTTTAAGTTAAAATCTAAATTCTTTTTTTCAAGTTAATAACTTAAAGAATGGAAGTTGTTAGTTTAAAGTTCTGTACTTTAAGTTAAAATCAAAATTCTTTTCTTCAAGTTAATAACTTAAAGAATAAAAGTTGTTAGTATAGAGTTCTGTACTTTAAGTTAAAATCAAAATTTTCTTCTTCTAGTAATTAACTTAAAGAATGGAAGTTACAATTTTAAAGTTCTGTACTTTAAGTTAAAATCAAAATTCTTTTCTTCAAGTTAATAACTTAAAGAATGGAAGTTGTTAGTTTAAAGTTCTGTACTTCAAGTTAACATCAAAATTCTTTTCTACAAGTTAATAACTTAAAGAACGGAAGTTGTTAGTTCAAAGTTCTGTACTTTAAGTTAAAATCAAAATTCTTTTCTTCAAGTTAATAACTTAAAGAATGGAAGTTATTAGTTTAAAGTTCTGTACTTCAAGTTAAAATCATAATTCTTTTCTTCTAGTTAATAACTTAAAGAATGGAAGTTATTAGTTTAAAGTTCTGTACTTTAAGTTAAAATCAAAATTCTTTTCTTCAAGTTAATAACTTAAAGAATGGAAGTTGTTAGTTTAAAGTTCTGTACATCAAGTTAAAATCAAAATTCTTTTCTTCAAGTTAATAACTTAAAGAATGGAAGTTGTTAGTTCAAAGTTTTGTACTTTAAGTTAAAATCAAAATTCTTTCGTCAAGTTAATAACTTAAGGAGTGGAAGTTATTAGTTTAAAGTTCTGTACTTTAAGTTAATATCAAAATTCTTTTCTTCAAGTTAATAACTTAAAAAATGGAAGTTGTTAGTTTAAAGTTCTGTACTTTAAGTTAAAATCAAAATTCTTTTCGTCAAGTTAATAACTTAAAGAGTGGAAGTGATTAGTTTAAAGTTCTGTACTTTAAGTTAAAATCAAAATTTTCTTCTTCTAGTAATTAACTTAAAGAATGGAAGTTACAATTTTAAAGTTCTGTACTTTAAGTTAAAATCAAAATTTTCTTCTTCTAGTAATTAACTTAAAGAATGGAAGTTACAATTTTAAAGTTCTGTACTTTAAGTTAAAATCAAAATTCTTTTCTTCAAGTTAATAACTTAAAGAATGGAAGTTGTTAGTTTAAAGTTCTGTACTTCAAGTTAAAATCAAAATTCTTTTCTACAAGTTAATAACTTAAAGAACGGAAGTTGTTAGTTCAAAGTTCTGTACTTTAAGTTAAAATCAAAATTCTTTTCTTAAAGTTAATAACTTAAAGAATGGAAGTTATTAGTTTAAAGTTCTGTACTTCAAGTTAAAATCATAATTCTTTTCTTCTAGTTAATAACTTAAAGAATGGAAGTTATTAGTTTAAAGTTCTGTACTTTAAGTTAAAATCAAAATTCTTTTCTTCAAGTTAATAACTTAAAGAATGGAAGTTGTTAGTTTAAAGTTCTGTACTTCAAGTTAAAATCAAAATTCTTTTCTTCAAGTTAATAACTTAAAGAATGGAAGTTGTTAGTTCAAAGTTCTGTACTTTAAGTTAAAATCAAAATTCTTTCGTCAAGTTAATAACTTAAGGAGTGGAAGTTATTAGTTTAAAGTTCTGTACTTTAAGTTAATATCAAAATTCTTTTCTTCAAGTTAATAACTTAAAAAATGGAAGTTGTTAGTTTAAAGTTCTGTACTTTAAGTTAAAATCAAAATTCTTTTCGTCAAGTTAATAACTTAAAGAGTGGAAGTGATTAGTTTAAAGTTCTGTACTTTAAGTTAAAATCAAAATGTTTTTCTTCAAGTATAAACTTAAAGAAAGGACGTTATTAATTTATAGTTCTGTTCTTTAAGTGAAAATCAAAATTCTTTTCTTCAAGTAAATAACTTAAAGAAAGGAAGTTATTAATTTCAAGTTATGTACTTTAAGTTAAAATCAAAATTCTTTTCGTCAACTTAATAACTTAAAGAGTGGAAGTGATTAGTTTAAAGTTCTGTACTTTAAGTTAAAATCAAAATTCTTTTCTTCAAGTTAATAACTTAAAGGATGGAAGTTGTTAGTTTAAAGTTCTGTACTTTAAGTTAAAATCAATATTCTTTTCTTCAAGTTAATAACTTAAAGAATGGAAGTTGTTAGTTTAAAGTTCTGTACTTTAAGTTAAAATCAAAATTCTTTTCTTCAAGTTAATAACTTAAAGAATGGAAGTTGTTAGTTTAAACTTCTGTACTTTAAGTTAGAATCAAAATTCTCTTCTTCAAGTAATTTACTTAAAGAATGGAAGTTACAATTTTAAAGTTCTGTACTTTAAGTTAAAATCAAAATTCTTTTCTACAAGTAAATAACTTAGAGAATGGAAGTTATTAGTTTAAAGTTTTGTACTTTAAGCTAAAATCAAAATTCTTTTCTTCAAGTAAATAACTTAAAGAAAGGACGTTATTAATTTATAGTTCTGTAGTTTAAGTTAAAATCAAAATTATTTTCTTCTAGTTAATAACTTAAAGAATGGAAGTTGTTAGTTTAAAGTTCTGTACTTTAAGTTAAAATCAAAATTCTTTTCTTCAAGTAAATAACTTAAAGAACGGAAGTAATTAGTTTACAGTTCTGTACTTTAAGTTAAAATCAAAATTCTTTTCTTCTAGTTAATAACTTAAAGAATGGAAGTTGTTAGTTTAAAGTTCTGTACTTTAAGTTAAAATCAAAATTCTTTTCTTCAAATTAATAACTTAAAGAAAGGAAGTTATTAATTTATAGTTTCGTACTTTAAGTTAAAATCAAAATTCTCATCTTCAAGTAAATAACTAAAGGAATAGAAGTTACTATTTTAAAGTTCGATACTTTAAGTTAAAATCAAAATTCTTTTCTTCAAGTAAATAACTTAAAGAAAAAAAGTTATTAGTTTAAAGTTCTGTTCTGTAAGTTAAAATCAAAATTCTTTCCTTCAAGTAAATAACTTAAAGAATAGAAGTTGTTAGTTTAAAGTTCTGTACTTTAAGTTAAAATCAAAATTCTTTTCTTCAAGTAAATAATTTAGAGAAAGGAAGTTATAAATTTAAAGTTTTGTACTTTAAGTTAAAATCAAAATTCTTTTCGTCAAGTAAATAACTTAAAGAATGGAAGTAATTAGTTTAAAGTTCTGTACTTTAAGTTAAAATCTAAATTCTTTTCTTCAAGTTAATAACTTAAAGAATGGAAGTTGTTAGTTTAAAGTTCTGTACTTTAAGTTAAAATCAAAATTCTTTTCTTCAAGTTAATAACTTAAAGAATAAAAGTTATTAGTATAGAGTTTTGTACTTTAAGTTAAAATCAAAATTCTTTTCTTCAAGTAAATAACATAAAGAATGGAAGTTATTAGTTTAAAGTTCTGTACTTTAAGCTAAAATCAAAATTCTTTTCGTCAAGTAAATAACTTAAAGAATGGAAGTAATTACTTTAAAGTTCTGTACTTTCAGCTAAAATCAAAATTCTTTTCGTCAAGTAAATAACTTATAGAATGGAAGTAATTACTTTAAAGTTCTGTACTTTAAGTTAAAATCAAAATTCTTTTCGACAAGTAAATAACTTAAAGAATGGAAGTAATTAGTTTAAAGTTCTGTACTTTAAGTTAAAATCTAAATTCTTTTTTTCAAGTTAATAACTTAAAGAATGGAAGTTGTTAGTTTAAAGTTCTGTACTTTAAGTTAAAATCAAAATTCTTTTCTTCAAGTTAATAACTTAAAGAATAAAAGTTGTTAGTATAGAGTTCTGTACTTTAAGTTAAAATCAAAATTTTCTTCTTCTAGTAATTAACTTAAAGAATGGAAGTTACAATTTTAAAGTTCTGTACTTTAAGTTAAAATCAAAATTCTTTTCTTCAAGTTAATAACTTAAAGAATGGAAGTTGTTAGTTTAAAGTTCTGTACTTCAAGTTAAAATCAAAATTCTTTTCTACAAGTTAATAACTTAAAGAACGGAAGTTGTTAGTTCAAAGTTCTGTACTTTAAGTTAAAATCAAAATTCTTTTCTTCAAGTTAATAACTTAAAGAATGGAAGTTATTAGTTTAAAGTTCTGTACTTCAAGTTAAAATCATAATTCTTTTCTTCTAGTTAATAACTTAAAAAATGGAAGTTATTAGTTTAAAGTTCTGTACTTTAAGTTAAAATCAAAATTCTTTTCTTCAAGTTAATAACTTAAAGAATGGAAGTTGTTAGTTTAAAGTTCTGTACTTTAAGTTAATATCAAAATTCTTTTCTTCAAGTTAATAACTTAAGGAGTGGAAGTTATTAGTTTAAAGTTCTGTACTTTAAGTTAATATCAAAATTCTTTTCTTCAAGTTAATAACTTAAAAAATGGAAGTTGTTAGTTTAAAGTTCTGTACTTTAAGTTAAAATCAAAATTCTTTTCGTCAAGTTAATAACTTAAAGAGTGGAAGTGATTAGTTTAAAGTTCTGTACTTTAAGTTAAAATCAAAATGTTTTTCTTCAAGTATAAACTTAAAGAAAGGACGTTATTAATTTATAGTTCTGTTCTTTAAGTTAAAATCAAAATTCTTTTCTTCAAGTAAATAACTTAAAGAAAGGAAGTTATTAATTTCAAGTTATGTACTTTAAGTTAAAATCAAAATTCTTTTCGTCAAGTTAATAACTTAAAGAGTGGAAGTGATTAGTTTAAAGTTCTGTACTTTAAGTTAAAATCAAAATTCTTTTCTTCAAGTTAATATTTTAAAGAATGGAAGTTGTTAGTTTAAAGTTCTGTACTTTAAGTTAAAATCAATATTCTTTTCTTCAAGTTAATAACTTTAAGAATGGAAGTTGTTAGTTTAAAGTTCTGTACTTTAAGTTAAAATCAAAATTCTTTTCTTCAAGTTAATAACTTAAAGAATGGAAGTTGTTAGTTTAAACTTCTGTACTTTAAGTTAGAATCAAAATTCTTTTCTTCAAGTTAATAACTTAAGGAGTGGAAGTTATTAGTTTAAAGTTCTGTACTTTAAGTTAAAATCAAAATTCTTTTCTTCAAGTTAATATTTTAAAGAATGGAAGTTGTTAGTTTAAAGTTCTGTACTTTAAGTTAAAATCAATATTCTTTTCTTCAAGTTAATAACTTTAAGAATGGAAGTTGTTAGTTTAAAGTTCTGTACTTTAAGTTAAAATCAAAATTCTTTTCTTCAAGTTAATAACTTAAAGAACGGAAGTTGTTAGTTCAAAGTTCTGTACTTTAAGTTAAAATCAAAATTCTTTTCTTCAAGTTAATAACTTAAGGAGTGGAAGTTATTAGTTTAAAGTTCTGTACTTTAAGTTAATATCAAAATTCTTTTCTTCAAGTTAATAACTTAAAAAATGGAAGTTGTTAGTTTAAAGTTCTGTACTTTAAGTTAAAATCAAAATTCTTTTCGTCAAGTTAATAACTTAAAGAGTGGAAGTGAGTAGTTTAAAGTTCTGTACTTTAAGTTAAAATCAAAATTCTTTTCTTCAAGTTAATATTTTAAAGAATGGAAGTTGTTAGTTTAAAGTTCTGTACTTTAAGTTAAAATCAATATTCTTTTCTTCAAGTTAATAACTTTAAGAATGGAAGTTGTTAGTTTAAAGTTCTGTACTTTAAGTTAAAATCAAAATTCTTTTCTTCAAGTTAATAACTTAAAGAATGGAAGTTGTTAGTTTAAACTTCTGTACTTTAAGTTAGAATCAAAATTCTCTTCTTCAAGTAATTAACTTAAAGAATGGAAGTTACAATTTTAAAGTTCTGTACTTGAAGTTAAAATCAAAATTCTTTTCTACAAGTAAATAACTTAGAGAATGGAAGTTATTAGTTTAAAGTTTTGTACTTTAAGCTAAAATCAAAATTTTTTTCTTCAAGTAAATAACTTAAAGAAAGGACGTTATTAATTTATAGTTCTGTAGTTTAAGTTAAAATCAAAATTATTTTCTTCTAGTTAATAACTTAAAGAATGGAAGTTGTTAGTTTAAAGTTCTGTACTTTAAGTTAAAATCAAAATTCTTTTCTTCAAATTAATAACTCAAAGAAAGGAAGTTATTAATTTATAGTTCTGTACTTTAAGTTAAAATCAAAATTCTCATCTTCAAGTAAATAACTAAAGGAATAGAAGTTACTATTTTAAAGTTCGATACTTTAAGTTAAAATCAAAATTCTTTTCTTCAAGTAAATAACTTAAAGAAAAAAAGTTATTAGTTTAAAGTTCTGTACTGTAAGTTAAAATCAAAATTCTTTCCTTCAAGTAAATAACTTAAAGAATGGAAGTTGTTAGTTTAAAGTTCTGTACTTTAAGTTAAAATCAAAATTCTTTTCTTCAAGTAAATAATTTAGAGAAAGGAAGTTATAAATTTAAAGTTTTGTACTTTAAGTTAAAATCAAAATTCTTTTCGTCAAGTAAATAACTTAAAGAATGGAAGTAATTAGTTTAAAGTTCTGTACTTTAAGTTAAAATCTAAATTCTTTTCTTCAAGTTAATAACTTAAAGAATGGAAGTTGTTAGTTTAAAGTTCTGTACTTTAAGTTAAAATCAAAATTCTTTTCTTCAAGTTAATAACTTAAAGAATAAAAGTTATTAGTATAGAGTTCTGTACTTTAAGTTAAAATCAAAATTCTTTTCTTCAAGTAAATAACTTAAAAAATGGAAGTTATTAGTTTAAAGTTCTGTACTTTAAGCTAAAATCAAAATTCTTTTCGTCAAGTAAATAACTTAAAGAATGGAAGTAATTACTTTAAAGTTCTGTACTTTCAGCTAAAATCAAAATTCTTTTCGTCAAGTAAATAACTTAAAGAATGGAAGTAATTACTTTAAAGTTCTGTACTTTAAGTTAAAATCAAAATTCTTTTCTTCAAGTTAATACCTTAAAGAATGGAAGTTGTTAGTTTAAAGTTCTGTACTTTAAGTTAAAATCAAAATTCTTTTCTTCAAGTTAATACCTTAAAGATTGAAAGTTATTAGTTTAAAGTTCTGTACTTTAAGTTAAAATCAAAATTCTTTTCTACAAGTAAATAACTTAGAGAATGGAAGTTATTAGTTTAAAGTTTTGTACTTTAAGCTAAAATCAAAATTCTTTTTTTCAAGTAAATAACTTAAAGAAAGGACGTTATTAATTTATAGTTCTGTAGTTTAAGTTAAAATCAAAATTATTTTCTTCTAGTTAATAACTTAAAGAATGGAAGTTGTTAGTTTAAAGTTCTGTACTTTAAGTTAAAATCAAAATTCTTTTCTTCAAGTAAATAACTTAAAGAACGGAAGTAATTAGTTTACAGTACTGTACTTTAAGTTAAAATCAAAATTCTTTTCTTCTAGTTAATAACTTAAAGAATGGAAGTTGTTAGTTTAAAGTTCTGTACTTTAAGTTAAAATCAAAATTCTTTTCTTCAAATTAATAACTTAAAGAAAGGAAGTTATTAATTTATAGTTCTGTACTTTAAGTTAAAATCAAAATTCTCATCTTCAAGTTAATAACTTAAAGAATGGAAGTTGTTAGTTTAAAGTTCTGTACTTTAAGTTAAAATCAAAATTCTCTTCTTCAAGTTAATAACTTAAAGAATGGAAGTTGTTAGTTTAAAGTTCTGTACTTTAACTTAAAATGAAAATTCTCTTCTTCAAGTTAATAACTTAAAGAATGGAAGTTGTTAGTTTAAAGTTCTGGACTTTAAGTTAAAATCAAAATTCTCTTCTTCAAGTAATTACCTTAACGAATAGAAGTTACAATTTTAAAGTTCTGTACTTTAAGTTAAAATCAAAATTTTTTCTTTAAGTAAATAACTTAAAGAATGGAAGTAATTAGTTTAAAGTTCGGTACTTTAAGTTAAAATCAAAATTCTCATCTTCAAGTAATAAACTTAAGGAATTGAAGTAACTATTTTAAAGTTCTGTGCTTTAAGTTAAAATAAAAATCTTCTCTTCAAGTAAATAACTTGAAGAAAGGAAGTTATTAGTTTAAAGTTCTGTACTTTAAGTTAAAATCAAAATTCTTTTCTTCAAGTAAATTACTTAAAGAATGGAAGTTGTTAGTTCAAAGTTCTGTACTTTAAGTTAAAATCAGAATTTTTTTCTTCAAGTAAATAACTTAAAGAATGGAAGTTGTTAGTTTAAAGTTCTGTACTTTAAGTTAAAATCAAAATTCTTTTCTTCAAGTTAATAACTTAAAGAATGGAAGTTGTTAGTTTAAAGTTCTGTACTTTAAGTTAAAATAAATATTCTTTTCTTCAAGTAAATAACTGAAAGAATGGAAGTTATTAGTTTAAAGTTCTGTACTTTAAGTTAAAATCAAAATTCTTTTCTTCAAGTTAATAACTTAAAGAATGGAAGTTGTTAGTTTAAAGTTCTGTACTTTAAGTTAAAATCAAAATTCTTTTCTTCAAGTAAATAACTTAAAGAATGGAAGTTATTAGTTTAAAGTTCTGTACTTTAAGTTAAAATCAAAATTCTTTTCGTCATGTTAATAACTTAAAGAATGGAAGTTATTAGTTTAAAGTTCTGTACTTTAAGTTAAAATCAATATTTGTTTCTTCAAGTTAATAACTTAAAAAATGGAAGTTGTTAGTTTAAAGTTCTGTACTTTAAGTTAAAATCAAAATTCTTTTCTTCAAGTTAATAACTTAAAGAATGGAAGTTGTTAGTTTAAAGTTCTGTACTTTAAGTTAAAATAAAAATTCTTTTCTTCAAGTAAATAACTGAAAGAATTGAAGTTATTAGTTTAAAGTTCTGTACTTTAAGTTAAAATCAAAATTCTTTTCTTCAAGTTAATAACTTAAAGAATGGAAGTTGTTAGTTTAAAGTTCTGTACTTTAAGTTAAAATCAAAATTCTTTTCTTCAAGTAAATAACTTAAAGAATGGAAGTTTATAGTTCAAAGTTCTGTACTTTAAGTTAAAATCAATATTTGTTTCTTCAAGTTAATAACTTAAAAAATGGAAGTTGTTAGTTTAACTTTCTATACTTTAAGTTAAAATCAAAATTCTTTTCGTCAAGTAAATAACTTAAAGAATGGAAGTAATTACTTTAAAGTTCTGTACTTTCAGCTAAAATCAAAATTCTTTTCGTCAAGTAAATAACTTAAAGAATGGAAGTAATTACTTTAAAGTTCTGTACTTTAAGTTAAAATCAAAATTCTTTTCTTCAAGTTAATACCTTAAAGAATGGAAGTTGTTAGTTTAAAGTTCTGTACTTTAAGTTAAAATCAAAATTCTTTTCTTCAAGTTAATAACTTAAAGAATGGAAGTTGTTAGTTTAAAGTTCTGTACTTTGAGTTAAAACCAAAATTCTTCTCTTCAAGTAATTAACTTAAAGAATGAAAGTTACAATTTTAAAGTTCTGTACTTTAAGTTAAAATCAAAATTCTTTTCTTCAAGTTAATAACTTAAAGAATGAAAGTTATTAGTTTATTGTTCTGTACTTTAAGTTAAAATCAAAATTCTTTTCTTCAAATAAATAACTTAAAGAAAGGAAGTTATTAATTTATAGTTCTGTACTTTCAGTTAATATCAAAATTCTTTTCTTCAAGTAAATAACTTAAAGATTGAAAGTTATTAGTTTAAAGTTCTGTACTTTAAGTTAAAATCAAAATTCTTTTCTACAAGTAAATAACTTAGAGAATGGAAGTTATTAGTTTAAAGTTTTGTACTTTAAGCTAAAATCAAAATTCTTTTCTTCAAGTAAATAACTTAAAGAAAGGACGTTATTAATTTATAGTTCTGTAGTTTAAGTTAAAATCAAAATTATTTTCTTCTAGTTAATAACTTAAAGAATGGAAGTTGTTAGTTTAAAGTTCTGTACTTTAAGTTAAAATCAAAATTCTTTTCTTCAAGTAAATAACTTAAAGAACGGAAGTAATTAGTTTACAGTACTGTACTTTAAGTTAAAATCAAAATTCTTTTCTTCTAGTTAATAACTTAAAGAATGGAAGTTGTTAGTTTAAAGTTCTGTACTTTAAGTTAAAATCAAAATTCTTTTCTTCAAATTAATAACTTAAAGAAAGGAAGTTCTTAATTTATAGTTCTGTACTTTAAGTTAAAATCAAAATTCTCATCTTCAAGTAAATAACTAAAGGAATAGAAGTTACTATTTTAAAGTTCGATACTTTAAGTTAAAATCAAAATTCTGTTCTTCAAGTAAATAACTTAAAGGATGGAAGTTCTTTTTTTAAAGATCTGTACTTTAAGTAAAAATCAAAATTATTTTCTTCAAGTAAATAACTTAAAGGTTGGAAGTTATTAGTTTAAGGTTCTGTACTTTAAGTTAAAATTAAAATTCTTTTCTTCAAGTAAATAACTTAAAGAAAGGAAGTTATTAGTTTAAAGTTCTGTACTTTAAGTTAAAATGAAAATTCTCTTCTTCAAGTTAATAACTTAAAGATTGGAAGTAATTAGTTTAAAGTTCTGTACTTTAAGTTAAAATGAAAATTCTCTTCTTCAAGTTAATAACTTAAAGAATGGAAGTTGTTAGTTTAAAGTTCTGTACTTTAACTTAAAATGAAAATTATCTTCTTCAAGTTAATAACTTAAAGAATGGAAGTTGTTAGTTTAAAGTTCTGGACTTTAAGTTAAAATCAAAATTCTCTTCTTCAAGTAATTACCTTAACGAATAGAAGTTACAATTTTAAAGTTCTGTACTTTAAGTTAAAATCAAAATTTTTTCTTTAAGTAAATAACTTAAAGAATGGAAGTAATTAGTTTAAAGTTCGGTACTTTAAGTTAAAATCAAAATTCTCATCTTCAAGTAATAAACTTAAGGAATTGAAGTAACTATTTTAAAGTTCTGTGCTTTAAGTTAAAATAAAAATCTTCTCTTCAAGTAAATAACTTGAAGAAAGGAAGTTATTAGTTTAAAGTTCTGTACTTTAAGTTAAAATCAAAATTCTTTTCTTCAAGTAAATTACTTAAAGAATGGAAGTTGTTAGTTCAAAGTTCTGTACTTTAAGTTAAAATCAGAATTTTTTTCTTCAAGTAAATAACTTAAAGAATGGAAGTTGTTAGTTTAAAGTTCTGTACTTTAAGTTAAAATCAAAATTCTTTTCTTCAAGTTAATAACTTAAAGAATGGAAGTTGTTAGTTTAAAGTTCTGTACTTTAAGTTAAAATAAATATTCTTTTCTTCAAGTAAATAACTGAAAGAATGGAAGTTATTAGTTTAAAGTTCTGTACTTTAAGTTAAAATCAAAATTCTTTTCTTCAAGTTAATAACTTAAAGAATGGAAGTTGTTAGTTTAAAGTTCTGTACTTTAAGTTAAAATCAAAATTCTTTTCTTCAAGTAAATAACTTAAAGAATGGAAGTTATTAGTTTAAAGTTCTGTACTTTAAGTTAAAATCAAAATTCTTTTCGTCATGTTAATAACTTAAAGAATGGAAGTTATTAGTTTAAAGTTCTGTACTTTAAGTTAAAATCAATATTTGTTTCTTCAAGTTAATAACTTAAAAAATGGAAGTTGTTAGTTTAAAGTTCTGTACTTTAAGTTAAAATCAAAATTCTTTTCTTCAAGTTAATAACTTAAAGAATGGAAGTTGTTAGTTTAAAGTTCTGTACTTTAAGTTAAAATAAAAATTCTTTTCTTCAAGTAAATAACTGAAAGAATTGAAGTTATTAGTTTAAAGTTCTGTACTTTAAGTTAAAATCAAAATTCTTTTCTTCAAGTTAATAACTTAAAGAATGGAAGTTGTTAGTTTAAAGTTCTGTACTTTAAGTTAAAATCAAAATTCTTTTCTTCAAGTAAATAACTTAAAGAATGGAAGTTTATAGTTTAAAGTTCTGTACTTTAAGTTAAAATCAATATTTGTTTCTTCAAGTTAATAACTTAAAAAATGGAAGTTGTTAGTTTAACTTTCTATACTTTAAGTTAAAATCAAAATTCTTTTCTTCAAGTTAATAACTTAAAGAATGGAAGTTATCAGTTTAAAGTTCTGTACTTTAAGTTAAAATCAAAATTAATTTCGTCAAGTTAATAACTTAAAGAATGGAAGGTATTAGTATAAAGTTCTGTACTTTAAGTTAAAATCAATATTTGTTTCTTCAAGTTAATAACTTAAAAAATGGAAGTTGTTAGTTTAAAGTTCTGTACTTTATGTTAAAATCAAAATTCTTTTCTTCAAGTTAATAACTTAAAGAAAGGAAGTTGTTAGTTTAAAGTTCTGTACTTTAAGTTAAAATAAAAATTATTTTCTTCAAGTAAATAACTGAAAGAATTGAAGTTATTAGTTTAAAGTTCTGTACTTTAAGTTAAAATCAAAATTCTTTTCTTCAAGTTAATAACTTAAAGAATGGAAGTTGTTAGTTTAAGGTTCTGTACTTTAAGTTAAAATCAAAATTCTTTTCTTCAAGTAAATAACTTAAAGAATGGAAGTTTATAGTTTAAAGTTCTGTACTTTAAGTTAAAATCAATATTTGTTTCTTCAAGTTAATAACTTAAAAAATGGAAGTTGTTAGTTTAACTTTTTATACTTTAAGTTAAAATCAAAATTCTTTTCTTCAAGTTAATAACTTAAAGAATGGAAGTTATCAGTTTAAAGTTCTGTACTTTAAGTTAAAATCAAAATTAATTTCGACAAGTTAATAACTTAAAGAATGGAAGGTATTAGTATAAAGTTCTGTACTTTAAGTTAAAATCAATATTTGTTTCTTCAAGTTAATAACTTAAAAAATGGAAGTTGTTAGTTTAAAGTTCTGTACTTTATGTTAAAATCAAAATTCTTTTCTCCAAGTAAATAACTTAAAGAATGGAAGTTATTAGTTTAAAGTTCTGTACTTTAAGTTAAAATCAAAATTCTTTTCGTCAAGTTAATAACTTAAAGAACGGAAGTTATTAGTTTAAAGTTCTGTACTTTAAGTTAAAATCAATATTTGTTTCTTCAAGTTAATAACTTAAAAAATAGAAGTTGTTAGTTTAAAGTTCTGTACTTTAAGTTAAAATCAAAATTCTTTTGTCAAGTTATTAACTTAAGGAGTGGAAGTTATTAGTTTAAAGTTCTGTACTTTAAGTTAAAATCAAAATGCTTTTCTTCAAGTTAATAACTTAAAGAATGGAAGTTGTTAATTTAAAGTTCTGTACTTTAAGTTAAAATCAATATTCTTTTCTTCAAGTAAATAACTGAAAGAATGGAAGTTATTAGTTTAAAGTTCTGTACTTTAAGTTAAAATCAAAATTCTTTTCGTCAAGTTAATAACTTAAAAAATAGAAGTTGTTAGTATAAAGTTCTGTACTTTATGTTAAAATCAAAATTCTTTTCTTCAAGAAAAAAACTTAAAGAATGCAAGTTATTAGTTTAAAGTTCTGTACTTTAAGTTAAAATCAAAATTCTTTTCTTCAAGTTAATAACTTAAACAATGGAAGTTGTTAGTTCAAAGTTCTATACTTTAAGTTAGAATCAAAATTACTTTCTTCAAGTTAATAACTTAAAGAATGGAAGTTGTTAGTTCAAAGTTCTATACTTTAAGTTAAAATCATATTTCTTTTCTTCTAGTTAATAACTTAAAGAATGGAAGTTATTAGTTTAAAGTTCTGTACTTTAAGTTAAAATCAAAATTCTTTCGTCAAGTTAATAACTTAAAGAATAGAAGTTGTTAGTTTAAAGTTCTGTACTTTAAGTTAAAATCAAAATTCTTTTCTTCAAGTTAATAACTTAAAAAATGGAAGTTGTTAGTTTAAAGTTCTATACTTTAAGTTAAAATCAAAATTCTTGTCTTCAAGTAAATAACTTAAAGAAAGGAAGTTATTAATTTAAAGTTCTGTACTTTAAGTTAAAATCAAAATTTTTTCGTCAAGTTAATAACTTAAAGAGTGGAAGTTATTAGTTTAAAGTTCTGTACTTTAAGTTAAAATCAAAATTCTTTTCTTCAAGTTAATAACTTAAAGAATGGAAGTTGTTAGTTTAAAGTTCTGTACTTTAAGTTAAAATCAAAATTCTTTTCTTCAAGTTAATAACTTAAAGAATGGAAGTTGTTAGTTTAAAGTTCTGTACTTTAAGTTAAAATCAAAATTCTTTTCTTCAAGTAAATAACTTAAAGAATGGAAGTTTATAGTTTAAAGTTCTGTACTTTAAGTTAAAATCAATATTTGTTTCTTCAAGTTAATAACTTAAAAAATGGAAGTTGTTAGTTTAACTTTCTATACTTTAAGTTAAAATCAAAATTCTTTTCTTCAAGTTAATAACTTAAAGAATGGAAGTTATCAGTTTAAAGTTCTGTACTTTAAGTTAAAATCAAAATTAATTTCGTCAAGTTAATAACTTAAAGAATGGAAGGTATTAGTATAAAGTTCTGTACTTTAAGTTAAAATCAATATTTGTTTCTTCAAGTTAATAACTTAAAAAATGGAAGTTGTTAGTTTAAAGTTCTGTACTTTATGTTAAAATCAAAATTCTTTTCTTCAAGTTAATAACTTAAAGAATGGAAGTTGTTAGTTTAAAGTTCTGTACTTTAAGTTAAAATAAAAATTCTTTTCTTCAAGTAAATAACTGAAAGAATTGAAGTTATTAGTTTAAAGTTCTGTACTTTAAGTTAAAATCAAAATTCTTTTCTTCGAGTTAATAACTTAAAGAATGGAAGTTGTTAGTTTAAGGTTCTGTACTTTAAGTTAAAATCAAAATTCTTTTCTTCAAGTAAATAACTTAAAGAATGGAAGTTTATAGTTTAAAGTTCTGTACTTTAAGTTAAAATCAATATTTGTTTCTTCAAGTTAATAACTTAAAAAATGGAAGTTGTTAGTTTAACTTTCTATACTTTAAGTTAAAATCAAAATTCTTTTCTTCAAGTTAATAACTTAAAGAATGGAAGTTATCAGTTTAAAGTTCTGTACTTTAAGTTAAAATCAAAATTAATTTCGTCAAGTTAATAACTTAACGAATGGAAGGTATTAGTATAAAGTTCTGTACTTTAAGTTAAAATCAATATTTGTTTCTTCAAGTTAATAACTTAAAAAATGGAAGTTGTTAGTTTAAAGTTCTGTACTTTATGTTAAAATCAAAATTCTTTTCTCCAAGTAAATAACTTAAAGAATGGAAGTTATTAGTTTAAAGTTCTGTACTTTAAGTTAAAATCAAAATTCTTTTCGTCAAGTTAATAACTTAAAGAATGGAAGTTATTAGTTTAAAGTTCTGTACTTTAAGTTAAAATCAATATTTGTTTCTTCAAGTTAATAACTTAAAAAATGGAAGTTGTTAGTTTAAAGTTCTGTACTTTAAGTTAAAATCAAAATTCTTTCGTCAAGTTAATAACTTAAGGAGTGGAAGTTATTAGTTTAAAGTTCTGTACTTTAAGTTAAAATCAAAATGCTTTTCTTCAAGTTAATAACTTAAAGAATGGAAGTTGTTAATTTAAAGTTCTGTACTTTAAGTTAAAATCAATATTCTTTTCTTCAAGTAAATAACTGAAAGAATGGAAGTTATTAGTTTAAAGTTCTGTACTTTAAGTTAAAATCAAAATTCTTTTCGTCAAGTTAATAACTTAAAAAATAGAAGTTGTTAGTATAAAGTTCTGTACTTTATGTTAAAATCAAAATTCTTTTCTTCAAGAAAAAAACTTAAAGAATGCAAGTTATTAGTTTAAAGTTCGGTACTTTAAGTTAAAATCAAAATTCTCATCTTCAAGTAATAAACTTAAGGAATTGAAGTAACTATTTTAAAGTTCTGTGCTTTAAGTTAAAATAAAAATCTTCTCTTCAAGTAAATAACTTGAAGAAAGGAAGTTATTAGTTTAAAGTTCTGTACTTTAAGTTAAAATCAAAATTCTTTTCTTCAAGTAAATTACTTAAAGAATGGAAGTTGTTAGTTCAAAGTTCTGTACTTTAAGTTAAAATCAGAATTTTTTTCTTCAAGTAAATAACTTAAAGAATGGAAGTTGTTAGTTTAAAGTTCTGTACTTTAAGTTAAAATCAAAATTCTTTTCTTCAAGTTAATAACTTAAAGAATGGAAGTTGTTAGTTTAAAGTTCTGTACTTTAAGTTAAAATCAATATTCTTTTCTTCAAGTAAATAACTGAAAGAATGGAAGTTATTAGTTTAAAGTTCTGTACTTTAAGTTAAAATCAAAATTCTTTTCGTCAAGTTAATAACTTAAAAAATAGAAGTTGTTAGTATAAAGTTCTGTACTTTATGTTAAAATCAAAATTCTTTTCTTCAAGAAAAAAACTTAAAGAATGCAAGTTATTAGTTTAAAGTTCGGTACTTTAAGTTAAAATCAAAATTCTCATCTTCAAGTAATAAACTTAAGGAATTGAAGTAACTATTTTAAAGTTCTGTGCTTTAAGTTAAAATAAAAATCTTCTCTTCAAGTAAATAACTTGAAGAAAGGAAGTTATTAGTTTAAAGTTCTGTACTTTAAGTTAAAATCAAAATTCTTTTCTTCAAGTAAATTACTTAAAGAATGGAAGTTGTTAGTTCAAAGTTCTGTACTTTAAGTTAAAATCAGAATTTTTTTCTTCAAGTAAATAACTTAAAGAATGGAAGTTGTTAGTTTAAAGTTCTGTACTTTAAGTTAAAATCAAAATTCTTTTCTTCAAGTTAATAACTTAAAGAATGGAAGTTGTTAGTTTAAAGTTCTGTACTTTAAGTTAAAATCAAAATTCTTTCGTCAAGTTAATAACTTAAGGAGTGGAAGTTATTAGTTTAAAGTTCTGTACTTTAAGTTAAAATCAAAATGCTTTTCTTCAAGTTAATAACTGAAAGAATGGAAGTTGTTAATTTAAAGTTCTGTACTTTAAGTTAAAATCAATATTCTTTTCTTCAAGTAAATAACTGAAAGAATGGAAGTTATTAGTTTAAAGTTCTGTACTTTAAGTTAAAATCAAAATTCTTTTCGTCAAGTTAATAACTTAAAAAATAGAAGTTGTTAGTATAAAGTTCTGTACTTTATGTTAAAATCAAAATTCTTTTCTTCAAGAAAAAAACTTAAAGAATGCAAGTTATTAGTTTAAAGTTCGGTACTTTAAGTTAAAATCAAAATTCTCATCTTCAAGTAATAAACTTAAGGAATTGAAGTAACTATTTTAAAGTTCTGTGCTTTAAGTTAAAATAAAAATCTTCTCTTCAAGTAAATAACTTGAAGAAAGGAAGTTATTAGTTTAAAGTTCTGTACTTTAAGTTAAAATCAAAATTCTTTTCTTCAAGTAAATTACTTAAAGAATGGAAGTTGTTAGTTCAAAGTTCTGTACTTTAAGTTAAAATCAGAATTTTTTTCTTCAAGTAAATAACTTAAAGAATGGAAGTTGTTAGTTTAAAGTTCTGTACTATAAGTTAAAATCAAAATTCTTTTCTTCAAGTTAATAACTTAAAGAATGGAAGTTGTTAGTTTAAAGTTCTGTACTTTAAGTTAAAATCAATATTCTTTTCTTCAAGTAAATAACTGAAAGAATGGAAGTTATTAGTTTAAAGTTCTGTACTTTAAGTTAAAATCAAAATTCTTTTCGTCAAGTTAATAACTTAAAAAATAGAAGTTGTTAGTATAAAGTTCTGTACTTTATGTTAAAATCAAAATTCTTTTCTTCAAGAAAAAAACTTAAAGAATGCAAGTTATTAGTTTAAAGTTCGGTACTTTAAGTTAAAATCAAAATTCTCATCTTCAAGTAATAAACTTAAGGAATTGAAGTAACTATTTTAAAGTTCTGTGCTTTAAGTTAAAATAAAAATCTTCTCTTCAAGTAAATAACTTGAAGAAAGGAAGTTATTAGTTTAAAGTTCTGTACTTTAAGTTAAAATCAAAATTCTTTTCTTCAAGTAAATTACTTAAAGAATGGAAGTTGTTAGTTCAAAGTTCTGTACTTTAAGTTAAAATCAGAATTTTTTTCTTCAAGTAAATAACTTAAAGAATGGAAGTTGTTAGTTTAAAGTTCTGTACTTTAAGTTAAAATCAAAATTCTTTTCTTCAAGTTAATAACTTAAAGAATGGAAGTTGTTAGTTTAAAGTTCTGTACTTTAAGTTAAAATCAAAATTCTTTCGTCAAGTTAATAACTTAAGGAGTGGAAGTTATTAGTTTAAAGTTCTGTACTTTAAGTTAAAATCAATATTCTTTTCTTCAAGTAAATAACTGAAAGAATGGAAGTTATTAGTTTAAAGTTCTGTACTTTAAGTTAAAATCAAAATTCTTTTCGTCAAGTTAATAACTGAAAGAATGGAAGTTGTTAATTTAAAGTTCTGTACTTTAAGTTAAAATCAATATTCTTTTCTTCAAGTAAATAACTGAAAGAATGGAAGTTATTAGTTTAAAGTTCTGTACTTTAAGTTAAAATCAAAATTCTTTTCGTCAAGTTAATAACTTAAAAAATAGAAGTTGTTAGTATAAAGTTCTGTACTTTATGTTAAAATCAAAATTCTTTTCTTCAAGAAAAAAACTTAAAGAATGCAAGTTATTAGTTTAAAGTTCGGTACTTTAAGTTAAAATCTAAATTCTCATCTTCAAGTAATAAACTTAAGGAATTGAAGTAACTATTTTAAAGTTCTGTGCTTTAAGTTAAAATAAAAATCTTCTCTTCAAGTAAATAACTTGAAGAAAGGAAGTTATTAGTTTAAAGTTCTGTACTTTAAGTTAAAATCAAAATTCTTTTCTTCAAGTAAATTACTTAAAGAATGGAAGTTGTTAGTTCAAAGTTCTGTACTTTAAGTTAAAATCAGAATTTTTTTCTTCAAGTAAATAACTTAAAGAATGGAAGTTGTTAGTTTAAAGTTCTGTACTTTAAGTTAAAATCAAAATTCTTTTCTTCAAGTTAATAACTTAAAGAATGGAAGTTGTTAGTTTAAAGTTCTGTACTTTAAGTTAAAATCAATATTCTTTTCTTCAAGTAAATAACTGAAAGAATGGAAGTTATTAGTTTAAAGTTCTGTACTTTAAGTTAAAATCAAAATTCTTTTCGTCAAGTTAATAACTTAAAAAATAGAAGTTGTTAGTATAAAGTTCTGTACTTTATGTTAAAATCAAAATTCTTTTCTTCAAGAAAAAAACTTAAAGAATGCAAGTTATTAGTTTAAAGTTCGGTACTTTAAGTTAAAATCAAAATTCTCATCTTCAAGTAATAAACTTAAGGAATTGAAGTAACTATTTTAAAGTTCTGTGCTTTAAGTTAAAATAAAAATCTTCTCTTCAAGTAAATAACTTGAAGAAAGGAAGTTATTAGTTTAAAGTTCTGTACTTTAAGTTAAAATCAAAATTCTTTTCTTCAAGTAAATTACTTAAAGAATGGAAGTTGTTAGTTCAAAGTTCTGTACTTTAAGTTAAAATCAGAATTTTTTTCTTCAAGTAAATAACTTAAAGAATGGAAGTTGTTAGTTTAAAGTTCTGTACTTTAAGTTAAAATCAAAATTCTTTTCTTCAAGTTAATAACTTAAAGAATGGAAGTTGTTAGTTTAAAGTTCTGTACTTTAAGTTAAAATCAAAATTCTTTCGTCAAGTTAATAACTTAAGGAGTGGAAGTTATTAGTTTAAAGTTCTGTACTTTAAGTTAAAATCAATATTCTTTTCTTCAAGTAAATAACTGAAAGAATGGAAGTTATTAGTTTAAAGTTCTGTACTTTAAGTTAAAATCAAAATTCTTTTCGTCAAGTTAATAACTGAAAGAATGGAAGTTGTTAATTTAAAGTTCTGTACTTTAAGTTAAAATCAATATTCTTTTCTTCAAGTAAATAACTGAAAGAATGGAAGTTATTAGTTTAAAGTTCTGTACTTTAAGTTAAAATCAAAATTCTTTTCGTCAAGTTAATAACTTAAAAAATAGAAGTTGTTAGTATAAAGTTCTGTACTTTATGTTAAAATCAAAATTCTTTTCTTCAAGAAAAAAACTTAAAGAATGCAAGTTATTAGTTTAAAGTTCGGTACTTTAAGTTAAAATCTAAATTCTCATCTTCAAGTAATAAACTTAAGGAATTGAAGTAACTATTTTAAAGTTCTGTGCTTTAAGTTAAAATAAAAATCTTCTCTTCAAGTAAATAACTTGAAGAAAGGAAGTTATTAGTTTAAAGTTCTGTACTTTAAGTTAAAATCAAAATTCTTTTCTTCAAGTAAATTACTTAAAGAATGGAAGTTGTTAGTTCAAAGTTCTGTACTTTAAGTTAAAATCAGAATTTTTTTCTTCAAGTAAATAACTTAAAGAATGGAAGTTGTTAGTTTAAAGTTCTGTACTTTAAGTTAAAATCAAAATTCTTTTCTTCAAGTTAATAACTTAAAGAATGGAAGTTGTTAGTTTAAAGTTCTGTACTTTAAGTTAAAATCAATATTCTTTTCTTCAAGTAAATAACTGAAAGAATGGAAGTTATTAGTTTAAAGTTCTGTACTTTAAGTTAAAATCAAAATTCTTTTCGTCAAGTTAATAACTTAAAAAATAGAAGTTGTTAGTATAAAGTTCTGTACTTTATGTTAAAATCAAAATTCTTTTCTTCAAGAAAAAAACTTAAAGAATGCAAGTTATTAGTTTAAAGTTCGGTACTTTAAGTTAAAATCAAAATTCTCATCTTCAAGTAATAAACTTAAGGAATTGAAGTAACTATTTTAAAGTTCTGTGCTTTAAGTTAAAATAAAAATCTTCTCTTCAAGTAAATAACTTGAAGAAAGGAAGTTATTAGTTTAAAGTTCTGTACTTTAAGTTAAAATCAAAATTCTTTTCTTCAAGTAAATTACTTAAAGAATGGAAGTTGTTAGTTCAAAGTTCTGTACTTTAAGTTAAAATCAGAATTTTTTTCTTCAAGTAAATAACTGAAAGAATGGAAGTTATTAGTTTAAAGTTCTGTACTTTAAGTTAAAATCAAAATTCTTTTCGTCAAGTTAATAACTGAAAGAATGGAAGTTGTTAATTTAAAGTTCTGTACTTTAAGTTAAAATCAATATTCTTTTCTTCAAGTAAATAACTGAAAGAATGGAAGTTATTAGTTTAAAGTTCTGTACTTTAAGTTAAAATCAAAATTCTTTTCGTCAAGTTAATAACTTAAAAAATAGAAGTTGTTAGTATAAAGTTCTGTACTTTATGTTAAAATCAAAATTCTTTTCTTCAAGAAAAAAACTTAAAGAATGCAAGTTATTAGTTTAAAGTTCGGTACTTTAAGTTAAAATCAAAATTCTCATCTTCAAGTAATAAACTTAAGGAATTGAAGTAACTATTTTAAAGTTCTGTGCTTTAAGTTAAAATAAAAATCTTCTCTTCAAGTAAATAACTTGAAGAAAGGAAGTTATTAGTTTAAAGTTCTGTACTTTAAGTTAAAATCAAAATTCTTTTCTTCAAGTAAATTACTTAAAGAATGGAAGTTGTTAGTTCAAAGTTCTGTACTTTAAGTTAAAATCAGAATTTTTTTCTTCAAGTAAATAACTTAAAGAATGGAAGTTGTTAGTTTAAAGTTCTGTACTTTAAGTTAAAATCAAAATTCTTTTCTTCAAGTTAATAACTTAAAGAATGGAAGTTGTTAGTTTAAAGTTCTGTACTTTAAGTTAAAATCAATATTCTTTTCTTCAAGTAAATAACTGAAAGAATGGAAGTTATTAGTTTAAAGTTCTGTACTTTAAGTTAAAATCAAAATTCTTTTTGTCAAGTTAATAACTTAAAAAATAGAAGTTGTTAGTATAAAGTTCTGTACTTTATGTTAAAATCAAAATTCTTTTCTTCAAGAAAAAAACTTAAAGAATGCAAGTTATTAGTTTAAAGTTCGGTACTTTAAGTTAAAATCAAAATTCTCATCTTCAAGTAATAAACTTAAGGAATTGAAGTAACTATTTTAAAGTTCTGTGCTTTAAGTTAAAATAAAAATCTTCTCTTCAAGTAAATAACTTGAAGAAAGGAAGTTATTAGTTTAAAGTTCTGTACTTTAAGTTAAAATCAAAATTCTTTTCTTCAAGTAAATTACTTAAAGAATGGAAGTTGTTAGTTCAAAGTTCTGTACTTTAAGTTAAAATCAGAATTTTTTTCTTCAAGTAAATAACTGAAAGAATGGAAGTTATTAGTTTAAAGTTCTGTACTTTAAGTTAAAATCAAAATTCTTTTCGTCAAGTTAATAACTGAAAGAATGGAAGTTGTTAATTTAAAGTTCTGTACTTTAAGTTAAAATCAATATTCTTTTCTTCAAGTAAATAACTGAAAGAATGGAAGTTATTAGTTTAAAGTTCTGTACTTTAAGTTAAAATCAAAATTCTTTTCGTCAAGTTAATAACTTAAAAAATAGAAGTTGTTAGTATAAAGTTCTGTACTTTATGTTAAAATCAAAATTCTTTTCTTCAAGAAAAAAACTTAAAGAATGCAAGTTATTAGTTTAAAGTTCGGTACTTTAAGTTAAAATCAAAATTCTCATCTTCAAGTAATAAACTTAAGGAATTGAAGTAACTATTTTAAAGTTCTGTGCTTTAAGTTAAAATAAAAATCTTCTCTTCAAGTAAATAACTTGAAGAAAGGAAGTTATTAGTTTAAAGTTCTGTACTTTAAGTTAAAATCAAAATTCTTTTCTTCAAGTAAATTACTTAAAGAATGGAAGTTGTTAGTTCAAAGTTCTGTACTTTAAGTTAAAATCAGAATTTTTTTCTTCAAGTAAATAACTTAAAGAATGGAAGTTGTTAGTTTAAAGTTCTGTACTTTAAGTTAAAATCAAAATTCTTTTCTTCTAGTTAATAACTTAAAGAATGGAAGTTGTTAGTTTAAAGTTCTGTACTTTAAGTTAAAATCAATATTCTTTTCTTCAAGTAAATAACTGAAAGAATGGAAGTTATTAGTTTAAAGTTCTGTACTTTAAGTTAAAATCAAAATTCTTTTCGTCAAGTTAATAACTTAAAAAATAGAAGTTGTTAGTATAAAGTTCTGTACTTTATGTTAAAATCAAAATTCTTTTCTTCAAGAAAAAAACTTAAAGAATGCAAGTTATTAGTTTAAAGTTCGGTACTTTAAGTTAAAATCAAAATTCTCATCTTCAAGTAATAAACTTAAGGAATTGAAGTAACTATTTTAAAGTTCTGTGCTTTAAGTTAAAATAAAAATCTTCTCTTCAAGTAAATAACTTGAAGAAAGGAAGTTATTAGTTTAAAGTTCTGTACTTTAAGTTAAAATCAAAATTCTTTTCTTCAAGTAAATTACTTAAAGAATGGAAGTTGTTAGTTCAAAGTTCTGTACTTTAAGTTAAAATCAGAATTTTTTTCTTCAAGTAAATAACTTAAAGAATGGAAGTTGTTAGTTTAAAGTTCTGTACTTTAAGTTAAAATCAAAATTCTTTTCTTCAAGTTAATAACTTAAAGAATGGAAGTTGTTAGTTTAAAGTTCTGTACTTTAAGTTAAAATCAAAATTCTTTCGTCAAGTTAATAACTTAAGGAGTGGAAGTTATTAGTTTAAAGTTCTGTACTTTAAGTTAAAATCAATATTCTTTTCTTCAAGTAAATAACTGAAAGAATGGAAGTTATTAGTTTAAAGTTCTGTACTTTAAGTTAAAATCAAAATTCTTTTCGTCAAGTTAATAACTGAAAGAATGGAAGTTGTTAATTTAAAGTTCTGTACTTTAAGTTAAAATCAAAATTCTTTTCGTCAAGTTAATAACTGAAAGAATGGAAGTTGTTAATTTAAAGTTCTGTACTTTAAGTTAAAATCAATATTCTTTTCTTCAAGTAAATAACTGAAAGAATGGAAGTTATTAGTTTAAAGTTCTGTACTTTAAGTTAAAATCAAAATTCTTTTCGTCAAGTTAATAACTTAAAAAATAGAAGTTGTTAGTATAAAGTTCTGTACTTTATGTTAAAATCAAAATTCTTTTCTTCAAGAAAAAAACTTAAAGAATGCAAGTTATTAGTTTAAAGTTCGGTACTTTAAGTTAAAATCAAAATTCTCATCTTCAAGTAATAAACTTAAGGAATTGAAGTAACTATTTTAAAGTTCTGTGCTTTAAGTTAAAATAAAAATCTTCTCTTCAAGTAAATAACTTGAAGAAAGGAAGTTATTAGTTTAAAGTTCTGTACTTTAAGTTAAAATCAAAATTCTTTTCTTCAAGTAAATTACTTAAAGAATGGAAGTTGTTAGTTCAAAGTTCTGTACTTTAAGTTAAAATCAGAATTTTTTTCTTCAAGTAAATAACTTAAAGAATGGAAGTTGTTAGTTTAAAGTTCTGTACTTTAAGTTAAAATCAAAATTCTTTTCTTCAAGTTAATAACTTAAAGAATGGAAGTTGTTAGTTTAAAGTTCTGTACTTTAAGTTAAAATCAATATTCTTTTCTTCAAGTAAATAACTGAAAGAATGGAAGTTATTAGTTTAAAGTTCTGTACTTTAAGTTAAAATCAAAATTCTTTTCGTCAAGTTAATAACTTAAAAAATAGAAGTTGTTAGTATAAAGTTCTGTACTTTATGTTAAAATCAAAATTCTTTTCTTCAAGAAAAAAACTTAAAGAATGCAAGTTATTAGTTTAAAGTTCGGTACTTTAAGTTAAAATCAAAATTCTCATCTTCAAGTAATAAACTTAAGGAATTGAAGTAACTATTTTAAAGTTCTGTGCTTTAAGTTAAAATAAAAATCTTCTCTTCAAGTAAATAACTTGAAGAAAGGAAGTTATTAGTTTAAAGTTCTGTACTTTAAGTTAAAATCAAAATTCTTTTCTTCAAGTAAATTACTTAAAGAATGGAAGTTGTTAGTTCAAAGTTCTGTACTTTAAGTTAAAATCAGAATTTTTTTCTTCAAGTAAATAACTTAAAGAATGGAAGTTGTTAGTTTAAAGTTCTGTACTTTAAGTTAAAATCAAAATTCTTTTCTTCAAGTTAATAACTTAAAGAATGGAAGTTGTTAGTTTAAAGTTCTGTACTTTAAGTTAAAATCAAAATTCTTTCGTCAAGTTAATAACTTAAGGAGTGGAAGTTATTAGTTTAAAGTTCTGTACTTTAAGTTAAAATCAATATTCTTTTCTTCAAGTAAATAACTGAAAGAATGGAAGTTATTAGTTTAAAGTTCTGTACTTTAAGTTAAAATCAAAATTCTTTTCGTCAAGTTAATAACTGAAAGAATGGAAGTTGTTAATTTAAAGTTCTGTACTTTAAGTTAAAATCAATATTCTTTTCTTCAAGTAAATAACTGAAAGAATGGAAGTTATTAGTTTAAAGTTCTGTACTTTAAGTTAAAATCAAAATTCTTTTCGTCAAGTTAATAACTTAAAAAATAGAAGTTGTTAGTATAAAGTTCTGTACTTTATGTTAAAATCAAAATTCTTTTCTTCAAGAAAAAAACTTAAAGAATGCAAGTTATTAGTTTAAAGTTCGGTACTTTAAGTTAAAATCAAAATTCTCATCTTCAAGTAATAAACTTAAGGAATTGAAGTAACTATTTTAAAGTTCTGTGCTTTAAGTTAAAATAAAAATCTTCTCTTCAAGTAAATAACTTGAAGAAAGGAAGTTATTAGTTTAAAGTTCTGTACTTTAAGTTAAAATCAAAATTCTTTTCGTCAAGTTAATAACTGAAAGAATGGAAGTTGTTAATTTAAAGTTCTGTACTTTAAGTTAAAATCAATATTCTTTTCTTCAAGTAAATTACTTAAAGAATGGAAGTTGTTAGTTCAAAGTTCTGTACTTTAAGTTAAAATCAGAATTTTTTTCTTCAAGTAAATAACTTAAAGAATGGAAGTTGTTAGTTTAAAGTTCTGTACTTTAAGTTAAAATCAAAATTCTTTCGTCAAGTTAATAACTTAAGGAGTGGAAGTTATTAGTTTAAAGTTCTGTACTTTAAGTTAAAATCAAAATGCTTTTCTTCAAGTTAATAACTGAAAGAATGGAAGTTGTTAATTTAAAGTTCTGTACTTTAAGTTAAAATCAATATTCTTTTCTTCAAGTAAATAACTGAAAGAATGGAAGTTATTAGTTTAAAGTTCTGTACTTTAAGTTAAAATCAAAATTCTTTTCGTCAAGTTAATAACTGAAAGAATGGAAGTTGTTAATTTAAAGTTCTGTACTTTAAGTTAAAATCAATATTCTTTTCTTCAAGTAAATAACTGAAAGAATGGAAGTTATTAGTTTAAAGTTCTGTACTTTAAGTTAAAATCAAAATTCTTTTCGTCAAGTTAATAACTTAAAAAATAGAAGTTGTTAGTATAAAGTTCTGTACTTTATGTTAAAATCAAAATCCTTTTCTTCAAGAAAAAAACTTAAAGAATGCAAGTTATTAGTTTAAAGTTCGGTACTTTAAGTTAAAATCAAAATTCTCATCTTCAAGTAATAAACTTAAGGAATTGAAGTAACTATTTTAAAGTTCTGTGCTTTAAGTTAAAATAAAAATCTTCTCTTCAAGTAAATAACTTGAAGAAAGGAAGTTATTAGTTTAAAGTTCTGTACTTTAAGTTAAAATCAAAATTCTTTTCTTCAAGTAAATTACTTAAAGAATGGAAGTTGTTAGTTCAAAGTTCTGTACTTTAAGTTAAAATCAGAATTTTTTTCTTCAAGTAAATAACTTAAAGAATGGAAGTTGTTAGTTTAAAGTTCTGTACTTTAAGTTAAAATCAAAATTCTTTTCTTCAAGTTAATAACTTAAAGAATGGAAGTTGTTAGTTTAAAGTTCTGTACTTTAAGTTAAAATCAATATTCTTTTCTTCAAGTAAATAACTGAAAGAATGGAAGTTATTAGTTTAAAGTTCTGTACTTTAAGTTAAAATCAAAATTCTTTTCGTCAAGTTAATAACTTAAAAAATAGAAGTTGTTAGTATAAAGTTCTGTACTTTATGTTAAAATCAAAATTCTTTTCTTCAAGAAAAAAACTTAAAGAATGCAAGTTATTAGTTTAAAGTTCGGTACTTTAAGTTAAAATCAAAATTCTCATCTTCAAGTAATAAACTTAAGGAATTGAAGTAACTATTTTAAAGTTCTGTGCTTTAAGTTAAAATAAAAATCTTCTCTTCAAGTAAATAACTTGAAGAAAGGAAGTTATTAGTTTAAAGTTCTGTACTTTAAGTTAAAATCAAAATTCTTTTCTTCAAGTAAATTACTTAAAGAATGGAAGTTGTTAGTTCAAAGTTCTGTACTTTAAGTTAAAATCAGAATTTTTTTCTTCAAGTAAATAACTTAAAGAATGGAAGTTGTTAGTTTAAAGTTCTGTACTTTAAGTTAAAATCAAAATTCTTTTCTTCAAGTTAATAACTTAAAGAATGGAAGTTGTTAGTTTAAAGTTCTGTACTTTAAGTTAAAATCAAAATTCTTTCGTCAAGTTAATAACTTAAGGAGTGGAAGTTATTAGTTTAAAGTTCTGTACTTTAAGTTAAAATCAATATTCTTTTCTTCAAGTAAATAACTGAAAGAATGGAAGTTATTAGTTTAAAGTTCTGTACTTTAAGTTAAAATCAAAATTCTTTTCGTCAAGTTAATAACTGAAAGAATGGAAGTTGTTAATTTAAAGTTCTGTACTTTAAGTTAAAATCAATATTCTTTTCTTCAAGTAAATAACTGAAAGAATGGAAGTTATTAGTTTAAAGTTCTGTACTTTAAGTTAAAATCAAAATTCTTTTCGTCAAGTTAATAACTTAAAAAATAGAAGTTGTTAGTATAAAGTTCTGTACTTTATGTTAAAATCAAAATTCTTTTCTTCAAGAAAAAAACTTAAAGAATGCAAGTTATTAGTTTAAAGTTCGGTACTTTAAGTTAAAATCAAAATTCTCATCTTCAAGTAATAAACTTAAGGAATTGAAGTAACTATTTTAAAGTTCTGTGCTTTAAGTTAAAATAAAAATCTTCTCTTCAAGTAAATAACTTGAAGAAAGGAAGTTATTAGTTTAAAGTTCTGTACTTTAAGTTAAAATCAAAATTCTTTTCGTCAAGTTAATAACTGAAAGAATGGAAGTTGTTAATTTAAAGTTCTGTACTTTAAGTTAAAATCAATATTCTTTTCTTCAAGTAAATTACTTAAAGAATGGAAGTTGTTAGTTCAAAGTTCTGTACTTTAAGTTAAAATCAGAATTTTTTTCTTCAAGTAAATAACTTAAAGAATGGAAGTTGTTAGTTTAAAGTTCTGTACTTTAAGTTAAAATCAAAATTCTTTTCTTCAAGTTAATAACTTAAAGAATGGAAGTTGTTAGTTTAAAGTTCTGTACTTTAAGTTAAAATCAAAATTCTTTCGTCAAGTTAATAACTTAAGGAGTGGAAGTTATTAGTTTAAAGTTCTGTACTTTAAGTTAAAATCAATATTCTTTTCTTCAAGTAAATAACTGAAAGAATGGAAGTTATTAGTTTAAAGTTCTGTACTTTAAGTTAAAATCAAAATTCTTTTCGTCAAGTTAATAACTGAAAGAATGGAAGTTGTTAATTTAAAGTTCTGTACTTTAAGTTAAAATCAATATTCTTTTCTTCAAGTAAATAACTGAAAGAATGGAAGTTATTAGTTTAAAGTTCTGTACTTTAAGTTAAAATCAAAATTCTTTTCGTCAAGTTAATAACTTAAAAAATAGAAGTTGTTAGTATAAAGTTCTGTACTTTATGTTAAAATCAAAATTCTTTTCTTCAAGAAAAAAACTTAAAGAATGCAAGTTATTAGTTTAAAGTTCGGTACTTTAAGTTAAAATCAAAATTCTCATCTTCAAGTAATAAACTTAAGGAATTGAAGTAACTATTTTAAAGTTCTGTGCTTTAAGTTAAAATAAAAATCTTCTCTTCAAGTAAATAACTTGAAGAAAGGAAGTTATTAGTTTAAAGTTCTGTACTTTAAGTTAAAATCAAAATTCTTTTCTTCAAGTAAATTACTTAAAGAATGGAAGTTGTTAGTTCAAAGTTCTGTACTTTAAGTTAAAATCAGAATTTTTTTCTTCAAGTAAATAACTTAAAGAATGGAAGTTGTTAGTTTAAAGTTCTGTACTTTAAGTTAAAATCAAAATTCTTTTCTTCAAGTTAATAACTTAAAGAATGGAAGTTGTTAGTTTAAAGTTCTGTACTTTAAGTTAAAATCAATATTCTTTTCTTCAAGTAAATAACTGAAAGAATGGAAGTTATTAGTTTAAAGTTCTGTACTTTAAGTTAAAATCAAAATTCTTTTCGTCAAGTTAATAACTTAAAAAATAGAAGTTGTTAGTATAAAGTTCTGTACTTTATGTTAAAATCAAAATTCTTTTCTTCAAGAAAAAAACTTAAAGAATGCAAGTTATTAGTTTAAAGTTCGGTACTTTAAGTTAAAATCAAAATTCTCATCTTCAAGTAATAAACTTAAGGAATTGAAGTAACTATTTTAAAGTTCTGTGCTTTAAGTTAAAATAAAAATCTTCTCTTCAAGTAAATAACTTGAAGAAAGGAAGTTATTAGTTTAAAGTTCTGTACTTTAAGTTAAAATCAAAATTCTTTTCTTCAAGTAAATTACTTAAAGAATGGAAGTTGTTAGTTCAAAGTTCTGTACTTTAAGTTAAAATCAGAATTTTTTTCTTCAAGTAAATAACTTAAAGAATGGAAGTTGTTAGTTTAAAGTTCTGTACTTTAAGTTAAAATCAAAATTCTTTTCTTCAAGTTAATAACTTAAAGAATGGAAGTTGTTAGTTTAAAGTTCTGTACTTTAAGTTAAAATCAAAATTCTTTCGTCAAGTTAATAACTTAAGGAGTGGAAGTTATTAGTTTAAAGTTCTGTACTTTAAGTTAAAATCAAAATGCTTTTCTTCAAGTTAATAACTGAAAGAATGGAAGTTGTTAATTTAAAGTTCTGTACTTTAAGTTAAAATCAATATTCTTTTCTTCAAGTAAATAACTGAAAGAATGGAAGTTATTAGTTTAAAGTTCTGTACTTTAAGTTAAAATCAAAATTCTTTTCGTCAAGTTAATAACTTAAAAAATAGAAGTTGTTAGTATAAAGTTCTGTACTTTATGTTAAAATCAAAATTCTTTTCTTCAAGAAAAAAACTTAAAGAATGCAAGTTATTAGTTTAAAGTTCGGTACTTTAAGTTAAAATCAAAATTCTCATCTTCAAGTAATAAACTTAAGGAATTGAAGTAACTATTTTAAAGTTATGTGCTTTAAGTTAAAATAAAAATCTTCTCTTCAAGTAAATAACTTGAAGAAAGGAAGTTATTAGTTTAAAGTTCTGTACTTTAAGTTAAAATCAAAATTCTTTTCTTCAAGTAAATTACTTAAAGAATGGAAGTTGTTAGTTCAAAGTTCTGTACTTTAAGTTAAAATCAGAATTTTTTTCTTCAAGTAAATAACTTAAAGAATGGAAGTTGTTAGTTTAAAGTTCTGTACTTTAAGTTAAAATCAAAATTCTTTTCTTCAAGTTAATAACTTAAAGAATGGAAGTTGTTAGTTTAAAGTTCTGTACTTTAAGTTAAAATAAATATTCTTTTCTTCAAGTAAATAACTGAAAGAATGGAAGTTATTAGTTTAAAGTTCTGTACTTTAAGTTAAAATCAAAATTCTTTCGTCAAGTTAATAACTTAAGGAGTGGAAGTTATTAGTTTAAAGTTCTGTACTTTAAGTTAAAATCAAAATGCTTTTCTTCAAGTTAATAACTGAAAGAATGGAAGTTGTTAATTTAAAGTTCTGTACTTTAAGTTAAAATCAATATTCTTTTCTTCAAGTAAATAACTGAAAGAATGGAAGTTATTAGTTTAAAGTTCTGTACTTTAAGTTAAAATCAAAATTCTTTTCGTCAAGTTAATAACTGAAAGAATGGAAGTTGTTAATTTAAAGTTCTGTACTTTAAGTTAAAATCAATATTCTTTTCTTCAAGTAAATAACTGAAAGAATGGAAGTTATTAGTTTAAAGTTCTGTACTTTAAGTTAAAATCAAAATTCTTTTCGTCAAGTTAATAACTTAAAAAATAGAAGTTGTTAGTATAAAGTTCTGTACTTTATGTTAAAATCAAAATTCTTTTCTTCAAGAAAAAAACTTAAAGAAAGCAAGTTATTAGTTTAAAGTTCGGTACTTTAAGTTAAAATCAAAATTCTCATCTTCAAGTAATAAACTTAAGGAATTGAAGTAACTATTTTAAAGTTCTGTGCTTTAAGTTAAAATAAAAATCTTCTCTTCAAGTAAATAACTTGAAGAAAGGAAGTTATTAGTTTAAAGTTCTGTACTTTAAGTTAAAATCAAAATTCTTTTCTTCAAGTAAATTACTTAAAGAATGGAAGTTGTTAGTTCAAAGTTCTGTACTTTAAGTTAAAATCAGAATTTTTTTCTTCAAGTAAATAACTTAAAGAATGGAAGTTGTTAGTTTAAAGTTCTGTACTTTAAGTTAAAATCAAAATTCTTTTCTTCAAGTTAATAACTTAAAGAATGGAAGTTGTTAGTTTAAAGTTCTGTACTTTAAGTTAAAATAAATATTCTTTTCTTCAAGTAAATAACTGAAAGAATGGAAGTTATTAGTTTAAAGTTCTGTACTTTAAGTTAAAATCAAAATTCTTTCGTCAAGTTAATAACTTAAGGAGTGGAAGTTATTAGTTTAAAGTTCTGTACTTTAAGTTAAAATCAAAATGCTTTTCTTCAAGTTAATAACTGAAAGAATGGAAGTTGTTAATTTAAAGTTCTGTACTTTAAGTTAAAATCAATATTCTTTTCTTCAAGTAAATAACTGAAAGAATGGAAGTTATTAGTTTAAAGTTCTGTACTTTAAGTTAAAATCAAAATTCTTTTCGTCAAGTTAATAACTTAAAGAATGGAAGTTATTAGTTTAAAGTTCTGTACTTTAAGTTAAAATCAATATTTGTTTCTTCAAGTTAATAACTTAAAAAATGGAAGTTGTTAGTTTAAAGTTCTGTACTTTAAGTTAAAATCAAAATTCTTTCGTCAAGTTAATAACTTAAGGAGTGGAAGTTATTAGTTTAAAGTTCTGTACTTTAAGTTAAAATCAAAATGCTTTTCTTCAAGTTAATAACTGAAAGAATGGAAGTTGTTAATTTAAAGTTCTGTACTTTAAGTTAAAATCAATATTCTTTTCTTCAAGTAAATAACTGAAAGAATGGAAGTTATTAGTTTAAAGTTCTGTACTTTAAGTTAAAATCAAAATTCTTTTCGTCAAGTTAATAACTTAAAAAATAGAAGTTGTTAGTATAAAGTTCTGTACTTTATGTTAAAATCAAAATTCTTTCGTCAAGTTAATAACTTAAAGAATAGAAGTTGTTAGTTTAAAGTTCTGTACTTTAAGTTAAAATCAAAATTCTTTTCTTCAAGTTAATAACTTAAAAAATGGAAGTTGTTAGTTCAAAGTTCTGTACTTTAAGTTAAAATCAAAATTTTTTTCTTCAAGTAAATAACTTAAAGAATGGAAGTTGTTAGTTTAAAGTTCTATACTTTAAGTTAAAATCAAAATTCTTGTCTTCAAGTAAATAACTTAAAGAAAGGAAGTTATTAATTTAAAGTTATGTACTTAAAGTTAAAATCAAAATTCTTTTCTTCAAGTTAATAACTTAAAGAATGGAAGTTGTTAGTTCAAAGTTCTGTACTTTAAGTTAAAATCAAAATTTTTTTTTTCAAGTAAATAACTTAAAGAAAGGACGTTTTAATTTATAGTTCTGTTCTTTAAGTTAAAATTAAAATTCTTTTCTTCAAGTAAATAACTTAAAGAAAGGAAGTTATTAGTTTAAAGTTCTGTACTTTAAGTTAAAATGAAAATTCTCTTCTTCAAGTTAATAACTTAAAGATTGGAAGTAATTAGTTTAAAGTTCTGTACTTTAAGTTAAAATGAAAATTCTCTTCTTCAAGTTAATAACTTAAAGAATGGAAGGTGTTAGTTTAAAGTTCTGTACTTTAACTTAGAATGAAAATTCTCTTCTTCAAGTTAATAACTTAAAGAATGGAAGTTGTTAGTTTAAAGTTCTGGACTTTAAGTTAAAATCAAAATTCTCTTCTTCAAGTAATTACCTTAACGAATGGAAGTTACAATTTTAAAGTTCTGTACTTTAAGTTAAAATCAAAATTTTTTCTTTAAGTAAATAACTTAAAGAATGGAAGTAATTAGTTTAAAGTTCGGTACTTTAAGTTAAAATCAAAATTCTCATCTTCAAGTAATAAACTTAAGGAATTGAAGTAACTATTTTAAAGTTCTGTGCTTTAAGTTAAAATAAAAATCTTCTCTTCAAGTAAATAACTTGAAGAAAGGAAGTTATTAGTTTAAAGTTCTGTACTTTAAGTTAAAATCAAAATTCTTTTCTTCAAGTAAATTACTTAAAGAATGGAAGTTGTTAGTTCAAAGTTCTGTACTTTAAGTTAAAATCAGAATTTTTTTCTTCAAGTAAATAACTTAAAGAATGGAAGTTGTTAGTTTAAAGTTCTGTACTTTAAGTTAAAATCAAAATTCTTTTCTTCAAGTTAATAACTTAAAGAATGGAAGTTGTTAGTTTAAAGTTCTGTACTTTAAGTTAAAATAAATATTCTTTTCTTCAAGTAAATAACTGAAAGAATGGAAGTTATTAGTTTAAAGTTCTGTACTTTAAGTTAAAATCAAAATTCTTTTCGTCATGTTAATAACTTAAAGAATGGAAGTTATTAGTTTAAAGTTCTGTACTTTAAGTTAAAATCAATATTTGTTTCTTCAAGTTAATAACTTAAAAAATGGAAGTTGTTAGTTTAAAGTTCTGTACTTTAAGTTAAAATCAAAATTCTTTTCTTCAAGTTAATAACTTAAAGAATGGAAGTTGTTAGTTTAAAGTTCTGTACTTTAAGTTAAAATAAAAATTCTTTTCTTCAAGTAAATAACTGAAAGAATTGAAGTTGTTAGTTTAAAGTTCTGTACTTTAAGTTAAAATCAAAATTCTTTTCTTCAAGCAAATAACTTAAAGAATGGAAGTTTATAGTTTAAAGTTCTGTACTTTAAGTTAAAATCAATATTTGTTTCTTCAAGTTAATAACTTAAAAAATGGAATTTGTTAGTTTAACTTTCTATACTTTAAGTTAAAATCAAAATTCTTTTCTTCAAGTTAATAACTTAAAGAATGGAAGTTATCAGTTTAAAGTTCTGTACTTTAAGTTAAAATCAAAATTAATTTCGTCAAGTTAATAACTTAAAGAATGGAAGGTATTAGTATAAAGTTCTGTACTTTAAGTTAAAATCAATATTTGTTTCTTCAAGTTAATAACTTAAAAAATGGAAGTTGTTAGTTTAAAGTTCTGTACTTTATGTTAAAATCAAAATTCTTTTCTTCAAGTTAATAACTTAAAGAATGGAAGTTGTTAGTTTAAAGTTCTGTACTTTAAGTTAAAATAAAAATTCTTTTCTTCAAGTAAATAACTGAAAGAATTGAAGTTATTAGTTTAAAGTTCTGTACTTTAAGTTAAAATCAAAATTCTTTTCTTCAAGTTAATAACTTAAAGAATGGAAGTTGTTAGTTTAAGGTTCTGTACTTTAAGTTAAAATCAAAATTCTTTTCTTCAAGTAAATAACTTAAAGAATGGAAGTTTATAGTTTAAAGTTCTGTACTTTAAGTTAAAATCAATATTTGTTTCTTCAAGTTAATAACTTAAAAAATGGAAGTTGTTAGTTTAACTTTCTATACTTTAAGTTAAAATCAAAATTCTTTTCTTCAAGTTAATAACTTAAAGAATGGAAGTTATCAGTTTAAAGTTCTGTACTTTAAGTTAAAATCAAAATTAATTTCGTCAAGTTAATAACTTAAAGAATGGAAGGTATTAGTATAAAGTTCTGTACTTTAAGTTAAAATCAATATTTGTTTCTTCAAGTTAATAACTTAAAAAATGGAAGTTGTTAGTTTAAAGTTCTGTACTTTATGTTAAAATTAAAATTCTTTTCTCCAAGTAAATAACTTAAAGAATGGAAGTTATTAGTTTAAAGTTCTGTACTTTAAGTTAAAATCAAAATTCTTTTCGTCAAGTTAATAACTTAAAGAATGGAAGTTATTAGTTTAAAGTTCTGTACTTTAAGTTAAAATCAATATTTGTTTCTTCAAGTTAATAACTTAAAAAATGGAAGTTGTTAGTTTAAAGTTCTGTACTTTAAGTTAAAATCAAAATTCTTTCGTCAAGTTAATAACTTAAGGAGTGGAAGTTATTAGTTTAAAGTTCTGTACTTTAAGTTAAAATCAAAATGCTTTTCTTCAAGTTAATAACTGAAAGAATGGAAGTTGTTAATTTAAAGTTCTGTACTTTAAGTTAAAATCAATATTCTTTTCTTCAAGTAAATAACTGAAAGAATGGAAGTTATTAGTTTAAAGTTCTGTACTTTAAGTTAAAATCAAAATTCTTTTCGTCAAGTTAATAACTTAAAAAATAGAAGTTGTTAGTATAAAGTTCTGTACTTTATGTTAAAATCAAAATTCTTTTCTTCAAGAAAAAAACTTAAAGAATGCAAGTTATTAGTTTAAAGTTCTGTACTTTAAGTTAAAATCAAAATTCTTTTCTTCAAGTTAATAACTTAAACAATGGAAGTTGTTAGTTCAAAGTTCTGTACTTTAAGTTAAAATCAAAATTCTTTTCTTCAAGTTATTAACTTAAACAATGGAAGTTGTTAGTTCAAAGTTCTGTACTTTAAGTTAAAATCAAAATTCTTTTCTTCAAGTTAATAACTTAAAGAATGGAAGTTATTAGTTTAAAGTTCTGTACTTCAAGTTAAAATCAAAATTCTTTTCTTCAAGTTAATAACTTAAAGAATGGAAGTTGTTAGTTTAAAGTTCTGTACTTTAAGTTAAAATCAAAATTATTTTCTTCAAGTTAATAACTTAAAGAATGGAAGTTGTTAGTTCAAAGTTCTATACTTTAAGTTAAAATCATAATTCTTTTCTTCTAGTTAATAACTTAAAGATTGGAAGTTATTAGTTTAAAGTTCTGTACTTTAAGTTAAAATCAAAATTCTTTCGTCAAGTTAATAACTTAAAGAATAGAAGTTGTTAGTTTAAAGTTCTGTACTTTAAGTTAAAATCAAAATTCTTTTCTTGAAGTTAATAACTTAAAAAATGGAAGTTGTTAGTTTAAAGTTCTATACTTTAAGTTAAAATCAAAATTCTTGTCTTCAAGTTAATAACTTAAAGAATGGAAGTTGTTAGTTTAAAGTTCTGTACTTTAAGTTAAAATCAATATTTGTTTCTTCAAGTTAATAACTTAAAAAATGGAATTTGTTAGTTTAAAGTTCTGTACTTTAAGTTAAAATCAAAATTCTTTTCTTCAAGTTAATAACTTAAAGAATGGAAGTTGTTAGTTTAAAGTTCTGTACTTCAAGTTAAAATCAAAATTCTTTTCTTCAAGTTAATAACTTAAAGAAAGGAAGTTATTAATTTAAAGTTCTGTACTTTAAGTTAAAATCAAAATTCTTTTCTTCAAGTAAACAACTTAAAGAATGGAAGTTGTTAGGTCAAAGTTCTGTACTTTAAGTTAAAATCAAAATTATTTTCTTCAAGTAAATAACTTAAAGAAAGGAAGTTATTAATATAAAGTTCTGTACTTTAAGTTAAAATCAAAATTCTTTTCTTCAAGTAAACAACTTAAAGAATGGAAGTTGTTAGTTCAAAGTTCTATACTTTAAGTTAAAATCATAATTCTTTTCTTCTAGTTAATAACTTAAAGAATGGAAGTTATCAGTTTAAAGTTCTGTACTTTAAGTTAAAATCAAAATTAATTTCGGCAAGTTAATAACTTAAAGAATGGAAGGTATTAGTATAAAGTTCTGTACCTTAAGTTAAAATCAATATTTGTTTCTTCAAGTTAATAACTTAAAAAATGGAAGTTGTTAGTTTAAAGTTCTGTACTTTATGTTAAAATCAAAATTCTTTTCTTCAAGTAAATAACTTAAAGAATGGAAGTTATTAGTTTAAAGTTCTGTACTTTAAGTTAAAATCAAAATTCTTTTCTTCAAGTTAATAACTTAAAGAATGGAAGTTGTTCGTTTAAAGTTCTGTACTTCAAGTTAAAATCAAAATTCTTTTCTACAAGTTAATAACTTAAAGAATGGAAGTTGTTAGTTCAAAGTTCTGTACTTTAAGTTAAAATCAAAATTCTTTTCTTCAAGTTAATAACTTAGAGAATGGAAGTTATTAGTTTAAAGTTCTGTACTTCAAGTTAAAATCATAATTCTTTTCTTCTAGTTAATAACTTAAAGAATGGAAGTTATTAGTTTAAAGTTCTGTACTTTAAGTTAAAATCAAAATTCTTTTCGTCAAGTTAATAACTTAAAGAATGGAAGTTGTTAGTTCAAAGTTCTGTACTTTAAGCTAAAATCAAAATTCTTTCTTCAAGTAAATAACTTAAAGAATGAAAGTTATTAGTTTAAAGTTCTGTACTTTAAGTTAAAATCAAAATGCTTTTCTTTAAGTTAATAACTTAAAGAATGGAAGTTGTTAATTTAAAGTTCTGTACTTTAAGTTAAAATCAATATTCTTTTCTTCAAGTAAATAACTGAAAGAATGGAAGTTATTAGTTTAAAGTTCTGTACTTTAAGTTAAAATCCAAATTCTTTTCGTCAAGTTAATAACTTAAAAAATAGAAGTTGTTAGTATAAAGTTCTGTACTTTATGTTAAAATCAAAATTTTTTTCTTCAAGAAAAAAACTTAAAGAATGCAAGTTATTAGTTTAAAGTTCTCTACTTTAAGTTAAAATCAAAATTCTTTTCTTCAAGTTAATAACTTAAACAATGGAAGTTGTTAGTTCAAAGTTCTGTACTTTAAGTTAAAATCAAAATTCTTTTCTTCAAGTTATTAACTTAAACAATGGAAGTTGTTAGTTCAAAGTTCTGTACTTTAAGTTAAAATCAAAATTCTTTTCTTCAAGTTAATAACTTAAAAAATGGAAGTTATTAGTTTAAAGTTCTGTACTTCAAGTTAAAATCAAAATTCTTTTCTTCAAGTTAATAACTTAAAGAATGGAAGTTGTTAGTTTAAAGTTCTGTACTTTAAGTTAAAATCAAAATTATTTTCTTCAAGTTAATAACTTAAAGAATGGAAGTTGTTAGTTCAAAGTTCTATACTTTAAGTTAAAATCATAATTCTTTTCTTCTAGTTAATAACTTAAAGAATGGAAGTTATTAGTTTAAAGTTCTGTACTTTAAGTTAAAATCAAAATTCTTTCGTCAAGTTAATAACTTAAAGAATAGAAGTTGTTAGTTTAAAGTTCTGTACTTTAAGTTAAAATCAAAATTCTTTTCTTCAAGTTAATAACTTAAAAAATGGAAGTTGTTAGTTTAAAGTTCTATACTTTAAGTTAAAATCAAAATTCTTGTCTTCAAGTTAATAACTTAAAGAATGGAAGTTGTTAGTTTAAAGTTCTGTACTTTAAGTTAAAATCAATATTTGTTTCTTCAAGTTAATAACTTAAAAAATGGAATTTGTTAGTTTAAAGTTCTGTACTTTAAGTTAAAATCAAAATTCTTTTCTTCAAGTTAATAACTTAAAGAATGGAAGTTGTTAGTTTAAAGTTCTGTACTTCAAGTTAAAATCAAAATTCTTTTCTTCAAGTTAATAACTTAAAGAAAGGAAGTTATTAATTTAAAGTTCTGTACTTTAAGTTAAAATCAAAATTCTTTTCTTCAAGTAAACAACTTAAAGAATGGAAGTTGTTAGTTCAAAGTTCTGTACTTTAAGTTAAAATCAAAATTCTTTTCTTCAAGTAAATAACTTAAAGAAAGGAAGTTATTAATATAAAGTTCTGTACTTTAAGTTAAAATCAAAATTCTTTTCTTCAAGTAAACAACTTAAAGAATGGAAGTTGTTAGTTCAAAGTTCTATACTTTAAGTTAAAATCATAATTCTTTTCTTCTAGTTAATAACTTAAAGAATGGAAGTTATCAGTTTAAAGTTCTGTACTTTAAGTTAAAATCAAAATTAATTTCGGCAAGTTAATAACTTAAAGAATGGAAGGTATTAGTATAAAGTTCTGTACCTTAAGTTAAAATCAATATTTGTTTCTTCAAGTTAATAACTTAAAAAATGGAAGTTGTTAGTTTAAAGTTCTGTACTTTATGTTAAAATCAAAATTCTTTTCTTCAAGTAAATAACTTAAAGAATGGAAGTTATTAGTTTAAAGTTCTGTACTTTAAGTTAAAATCAAAATTCTTTTCTTCAAGTTAATAACTTAAAGAATGGAAGTTGTTCGTTTAAAGTTCTGTACTTCAAGTTAAAATCAAAATTCTTTTCTACAAGTTAATAACTTAAAGAATGGAAGTTGTTAGTTCTAAGTTCTGTACTTTAAGTTAAAATCAAAATTCTTTTCTTCAAGTTAATAACTTAGAGAATGGAAGTTATTAGTTTAAAGTTCTGTACTTCAAGTGAAAATCATAATTCTTTTCTTCTAGTTAATAACTTAAAGAATGGAAGTTATTAGTTTAAAGTTCTGTACTTTAAGTTAAAATCAAAATTCTTTTCGTCAAGTTAATAACTTAAAGAATGGAAGTTGTTTGTTCAAAGTTCTGTACTTTAAGCTAAAATCAAAATTCTTTCTTCAAGTAAATAACTTAAAGAATGAAAGTTATTAGTTTAAAGTTCTGTACTTTAAGTTAAAATCAAAATTCTTTTCTTCAAGTTAATAACTTAAAGAATGGAAGTTGTTAGTTTAAAGTTCTGTACTTCAAGTTAAAATCAAAATTCTTTTCTTCAAGTTAATAACTTAAAGAATGGAAGTTGTTAGCTCAAAGTTCTGTACTTTAAGTTAAAATCAAAATTCTTTCGTCAAGTTAATAACTTATGGAGTGGAAGTTATTAGTTTAAAGTTCGGTATTTTAAGTTAAAATCAAAATTCTTTTCTTCAAGTTAATAACTTAAAGAATAGAAGTTGTTAGTTTAAAGTTCTGTGCTTTAAGTTAAAATCAAAATTCTTTTCTTCAAGTTAATAACTTAAAGAATAGAAGTTGTTAGTTTAAAGTTCTGTACTTTAAGTTAAAATCAAAATTCTTTTCTTCAAGTTAATAACTTAAAGAATGGAAGTTATCAGTTTAAAGTTCTGTACTTTAAGTTAAAATCAAAATTAATTTCGTCAAGTTAATAACTTAAAGAATGGAAGGTATTAGTATAAAGTTCTGTACTTTAAGTTAAAATCAATATTTGTTTCTTCAAGTTAATAACTTAAAAAATGGAAGTTGTTAGTTTAAAGTTCTGTACTTTATGTTAAAATCAAAATTCTTTTCTTCAAGTTAATAACTTAAAGAATGGAAGTTGTTAGTTTAAAGTTCTGTACTTTAAGTTAAAATAAAAATTCTTTTCTTCAAGTAAATAACTGAAAGAATTGAAGTTATTAGTTTAAAGTTCTGTACTTTAAGTTAAAATCAAAATTCTTTTCTTCAAGTTAATAACTTAAAGAATGGAAGTTGTTAGTTTAAGGTTCTGTACTTTAAGTTAAAATCAAAATTCTTTTCTTCAAGTAAATAACTTAAAGAATGGAAGTTTATAGTTTAAAGTTCTGTACTTTAAGTTAAAATCAATATTTGTTTCTTCAAGTTAATAACTTAAAAAATGGAAGTTGTTAGTTTAACTTTCTATACTTTAAGTTAAAATCAAAATTCTTTTCTTCAAGTTAATAACTTAAAGAATGGAAGTTATCAGTTTAAAGTTCTGTACTTTAAGTTAAAATCAAAATTAATTTCGTCAAGTTAATAACTTAAAGAATGGAAGGTATTAGTATAAAGTTCTGTACTTTAAGTTAAAATCAATATTTGTTTCTTCAAGTTAATAACTTAAAAAATGGAAGTTGTTAGTTTAAAGTTCTGTACTTTATGTTAAAATTAAAATTCTTTTCTCCAAGTAAATAACTTAAAGAATGGAAGTTATTAGTTTAAAGTTCTGTACTTTAAGTTAAAATCAAAATTCTTTTCGTCAAGTTAATAACTTAAAGAATGGAAGTTATTAGTTTAAAGTTCTGTACTTTAAGTTAAAATCAATATTTGTTTCTTCAAGTTAATAACTTAAAAAATGGAAGTTGTTAGTTTAAAGTTCTGTACTTTAAGTTAAAATCAAAATTCTTTCGTCAAGTTAATAACTTAAGGAGTGGAAGTTATTAGTTTAAAGTTCTGTACTTTAAGTTAAAATCAAAATGCTTTTCTTCAAGTTAATAACTGAAAGAATGGAAGTTGTTAATTTAAAGTTCTGTACTTTAAGTTAAAATCAATATTCTTTTCTTCAAGTAAATAACTGAAAGAATGGAAGTTATTAGTTTAAAGTTCTGTACTTTAAGTTAAAATCAAAATTCTTTTCGTCAAGTTAATAACTTAAAAAATAGAAGTTGTTAGTATAAAGTTCTGTACTTTATGTTAAAATCAAAATTCTTTTCTTCAAGAAAAAAACTTAAAGAATGCAAGTTATTAGTTTAAAGTTCTGTACTTTAAGTTAAAATCAAAATTCTTTTCTTCAAGTTAATAACTTAAACAATGGAAGTTGTTAGTTCAAAGTTCTGTACTTTAAGTTAAAATCAAAATTCTTTTCTTCAAGTTATTAACTTAAACAATGGAAGTTGTTAGTTCAAAGTTCTGTACTTTAAGTTAAAATCAAAATTCTTTTCTTCAAGTTAATAACTTAAAGAATGGAAGTTATTAGTTTAAAGTTCTGTACTTCAAGTTAAAATCAAAATTCTTTTCTTCAAGTTAATAACTTAAAGAATGGAAGTTGTTAGTTTAAAGTTCTGTACTTTAAGTTAAAATCAAAATTATTTTCTTCAAGTTAATAACTTAAAGAATGGAAGTTGTTAGTTCAAAGTTCTATACTTTAAGTTAAAATCATAATTCTTTTCTTCTAGTTAATAACTTAAAGATTGGAAGTTATTAGTTTAAAGTTCTGTACTTTAAGTTAAAATCAAAATTCTTTCGTCAAGTTAATAACTTAAAGAATAGAAGTTGTTAGTTTAAAGTTCTGTACTTTAAGTTAAAATCAAAATTCTTTTCTTGAAGTTAATAACTTAAAAAATGGAAGTTGTTAGTTTAAAGTTCTATACTTTAAGTTAAAATCAAAATTCTTGTCTTCAAGTTAATAACTTAAAGAATGGAAGTTGTTAGTTTAAAGTTCTGTACTTTAAGTTAAAATCAATATTTGTTTCTTCAAGTTAATAACTTAAAAAATGGAATTTGTTAGTTTAAAGTTCTGTACTTTAAGTTAAAATCAAAATTCTTTTCTTCAAGTTAATAACTTAAAGAATGGAAGTTGTTAGTTTAAAGTTCTGTACTTCAAGTTAAAATCAAAATTCTTTTCTTCAAGTTAATAACTTAAAGAAAGGAAGTTATTAATTTAAAGTTCTGTACTTTAAGTTAAAATCAAAATTCTTTTCTTCAAGTAAACAACTTAAAGAATGGAAGTTGTTAGGTCAAAGTTCTGTACTTTAAGTTAAAATCAAAATTATTTTCTTCAAGTAAATAACTTAAAGAAAGGAAGTTATTAATATAAAGTTCTGTACTTTAAGTTAAAATCAAAATTCTTTTCTTCAAGTAAACAACTTAAAGAATGGAAGTTGTTAGTTCAAAGTTCTATACTTTAAGTTAAAATCATAATTCTTTTCTTCTAGTTAATAACTTAAAGAATGGAAGTTATCAGTTTAAAGTTCTGTACTTTAAGTTAAAATCAAAATTAATTTCGGCAAGTTAATAACTTAAAGAATGGAAGGTATTAGTATAAAGTTCTGTACCTTAAGTTAAAATCAATATTTGTTTCTTCAAGTTAATAACTTAAAAAATGGAAGTTGTTAGTTTAAAGTTCTGTACTTTATGTTAAAATCAAAATTCTTTTCTTCAAGTAAATAACTTAAAGAATGGAAGTTATTAGTTTAAAGTTCTGTACTTTAAGTTAAAATCAAAATTCTTTTCTTCAAGTTAATAACTTAAAGAATGGAAGTTGTTCGTTTAAAGTTCTGTACTTCAAGTTAAAATCAAAATTCTTTTCTACAAGTTAATAACTTAAAGAATGGAAGTTGTTAGTTCAAAGTTCTGTACTTTAAGTTAAAATCAAAATTCTTTTCTTCAAGTTAATAACTTAGAGAATGGAAGTTATTAGTTTAAAGTTCTGTACTTCAAGTTAAAATCATAATTCTTTTCTTCTAGTTAATAACTTAAAGAATGGAAGTTATTAGTTTAAAGTTCTGTACTTTAAGTTAAAATCAAAATTCTTTTCGTCAAGTTAATAACTTAAAGAATGGAAGTTGTTAGTTCAAAGTTCTGTACTTTAAGCTAAAATCAAAATTCTTTCTTCAAGTAAATAACTTAAAGAATGAAAGTTATTAGTTTAAAGTTCTGTACTTTAAGTTAAAATCAAAATGCTTTTCTTTAAGTTAATAACTTAAAGAATGGAAGTTGTTAATTTAAAGTTCTGTACTTTAAGTTAAAATCAATATTCTTTTCTTCAAGTAAATAACTGAAAGAATGGAAGTTATTAGTTTAAAGTTCTGTACTTTAAGTTAAAATCCAAATTCTTTTCGTCAAGTTAATAACTTAAAAAATAGAAGTTGTTAGTATAAAGTTCTGTACTTTATGTTAAAATCAAAATTTTTTTCTTCAAGAAAAAAACTTAAAGAATGCAAGTTATTAGTTTAAAGTTCTCTACTTTAAGTTAAAATCAAAATTCTTTTCTTCAAGTTAATAACTTAAACAATGGAAGTTGTTAGTTCAAAGTTCTGTACTTTAAGTTAAAATCAAAATTCTTTTCTTCAAGTTATTAACTTAAACAATGGAAGTTGTTAGTTCAAAGTTCTGTACTTTAAGTTAAAATCAAAATTCTTTTCTTCAAGTTAATAACTTAAAAAATGGAAGTTATTAGTTTAAAGTTCTGTACTTCAAGTTAAAATCAAAATTCTTTTCTTCAAGTTAATAACTTAAAGAATGGAAGTTGTTAGTTTAAAGTTCTGTACTTTAAGTTAAAATCAAAATTATTTTCTTCAAGTTAATAACTTAAAGAATGGAAGTTGTTAGTTCAAAGTTCTATACTTTAAGTTAAAATCATAATTCTTTTCTTCTAGTTAATAACTTAAAGAATGGAAGTTATTAGTTTAAAGTTCTGTACTTTAAGTTAAAATCAAAATTCTTTCGTCAAGTTAATAACTTAAAGAATAGAAGTTGTTAGTTTAAAGTTCTGTACTTTAAGTTAAAATCAAAATTCTTTTCTTCAAGTTAATAACTTAAAAAATGGAAGTTGTTAGTTTAAAGTTCTATACTTTAAGTTAAAATCAAAATTCTTGTCTTCAAGTTAATAACTTAAAGAATGGAAGTTGTTAGTTTAAAGTTCTGTACTTTAAGTTAAAATCAATATTTGTTTCTTCAAGTTAATAACTTAAAAAATGGAATTTGTTAGTTTAAAGTTCTGTACTTTAAGTTAAAATCAAAATTCTTTTCTTCAAGTTAATAACTTAAAGAATGGAAGTTGTTAGTTTAAAGTTCTGTACTTCAAGTTAAAATCAAAATTCTTTTCTTCAAGTTAATAACTTAAAGAAAGGAAGTTATTAATTTAAAGTTCTGTACTTTAAGTTAAAATCAAAATTCTTTTCTTCAAGTAAACAACTTAAAGAATGGAAGTTGTTAGTTCAAAGTTCTGTACTTTAAGTTAAAATCAAAATTCTTTTCTTCAAGTAAATAACTTAAAGAAAGGAAGTTATTAATATAAAGTTCTGTACTTTAAGTTAAAATCAAAATTCTTTTCTTCAAGTAAACAACTTAAAGAATGGAAGTTGTTAGTTCAAAGTTCTATACTTTAAGTTAAAATCATAATTCTTTTCTTCTAGTTAATAACTTAAAGAATGGAAGTTATCAGTTTAAAGTTCTGTACTTTAAGTTAAAATCAAAATTAATTTCGGCAAGTTAATAACTTAAAGAATGGAAGGTATTAGTATAAAGTTCTGTACCTTAAGTTAAAATCAATATTTGTTTCTTCAAGTTAATAACTTAAAAAATGGAAGTTGTTAGTTTAAAGTTCTGTACTTTATGTTAAAATCAAAATTCTTTTCTTCAAGTAAATAACTTAAAGAATGGAAGTTATTAGTTTAAAGTTCTGTACTTTAAGTTAAAATCAAAATTCTTTTCTTCAAGTTAATAACTTAAAGAATGGAAGTTGTTCGTTTAAAGTTCTGTACTTCAAGTTAAAATCAAAATTCTTTTCTACAAGTTAATAACTTAAAGAATGGAAGTTGTTAGTTCTAAGTTCTGTACTTTAAGTTAAAATCAAAATTCTTTTCTTCAAGTTAATAACTTAGAGAATGGAAGTTATTAGTTTAAAGTTCTGTACTTCAAGTGAAAATCATAATTCTTTTCTTCTAGTTAATAACTTAAAGAATGGAAGTTATTAGTTTAAAGTTCTGTACTTTAAGTTAAAATCAAAATTCTTTTCGTCAAGTTAATAACTTAAAGAATGGAAGTTGTTTGTTCAAAGTTCTGTACTTTAAGCTAAAATCAAAATTCTTTCTTCAAGTAAATAACTTAAAGAATGAAAGTTATTAGTTTAAAGTTCTGTACTTTAAGTTAAAATCAAAATTCTTTTCTTCAAGTTAATAACTTAAAGAATGGAAGTTGTTAGTTTAAAGTTCTGTACTTCAAGTTAAAATCAAAATTCTTTTCTTCAAGTTAATAACTTAAAGAATGGAAGTTGTTAGCTCAAAGTTCTGTACTTTAAGTTAAAATCAAAATTCTTTCGTCAAGTTAATAACTTATGGAGTGGAAGTTATTAGTTTAAAGTTCGGTATTTTAAGTTAAAATCAAAATTCTTTTCTTCAAGTTAATAACTTAAAGAATGGAAGTTGTTAGTTTAAAGTTCTGTACTTTAAGTTAAAATCAATATTCTTTTCTTCAAGTAAATAACTGAAAGAATGGAAGTTATTAGTTTAAAGTTCTGTACTTTAAGTTAAAATCAAAATTCTTTTCTTCAAGTTAATAACTTAAAGAATGGAAGTTGTTAGTTTAAAGTTCTGTGCTTTAAGTTAAAATCAAAATTCTTTTCATCAAGTTAATAACTTAAAGAATAGAAGTTGTTAATTTAAAGTTCTGTACTTTAAGTTAAAATCAAAATTTTTTTCTTCAAGTTAATAACTTAAAGAATGGAAGTTGTTAGTTCAAAGTTCTGTACTTTAAGTTAAAATCAAAATTTTTTTCTTCAAGTAAATAACTTAAAGAAAGGACGTTATTAATTTATAGTTCTGTTCTTTAAGTTAAAATCAAAATTCTTTTCTTCAAGTAAATAACTTAAAGAAAGAAAGTTAATAATTTAAAGTTATGTACTTTAAGTTAAAATCAAAATTCTTTTCGTCAAGTTAATAACTTAAAGAGTGGAAGTGATTAGTTTAAAGTTCTGTATTTTAAGTTAAAATCAAAATTCTTTTCTTCAAGTTAATAACTTAAAGAATGGAAGTTGTTAGTTTAAAGTTCTGTACTTTAAGTTAAAATCAATATTCTTTTCTTCAAGTAAATAACTGAAAGAATGGAAGTTATTAGTTTAAAGTTCTGTACTTTAAGTTAAAATCAAAATTCTTTTCTTTAAGTTAATAACTTAAAGAATGGAAGTTATTAGTTTAAAGTTCTGTACTTTAAGTTAAAATCAAAATTCTTTTCTTTAAGTTAATAACTTAAAGAATGGAAGTTATTAGTTTAAAGTTCTGTACTTTAAGTTAAAATCATAATTCTTTTCTTCTAGTTAATAACTTAAAGAATGGAAGTTATTAGTTTAAAGTTCTGTACTTTAAGTTAAAATCAATATTTCTTTCTTCAAGTTAATAACTTAAAAAATGGAAGTTGTTAGTTTAACTTTCTGTACTTTAAGTTAAAATCAAAATTCTTTTCTTCAAGTTAATAACTTAAAAAATGGAAGTTGTTATTTCAAAGTTCTGTACTTTAAGTTAAAATCAAATTTTTTTTCTTCAAGTAAATAACTTAAAGAATGGAAGTTGTTAGTTTAAAGTTCTATACTTTAAGTTAAAATCAAAATTCTTGTCTTCAAGTAAATAACTTTAAGAAAGGAAGTTATTAATTTAAAGTTCTGTACTTTAAGTTAAAATCAAAATTCTTTTCTTCAAGTTAATAACTTAAAGAATGGAAGTTGTTAGTTCAAAGTTCTGTACTTTAAGTTAAAATCAAAATTTTTTTCTTCAAGTAAATAACTTAAAGAAAGGACGTTTTAATTTATAGTTCTGTTCTTTAAGTTAAAATCAAAATTCTTTTCTTGAAGTAAATAACTTAAAGAACGGAAGTTATTAATTTAAAGTTATGTACTTTAAGTTAAAATCAAAATTCTTTTCGTCAAGTTAATAACTTAAAGAGTGGAAGTTATTAGTTTAAAGTTCTGTACTTTAAGTTAAAATCAAAATTCTTTTCTTCAAGTTAATAACTTAAAGAATTGAAGTTGTTAGTTTAAAGTTCTGTACTTTAAGTTAAAATCAATATTTGTTTCTTCAAGTTAATAACTTAAAAAATGGAATTTGTTAGTTTAAAGTTCTGTACTTTAAGTTAAAATCAAAATTCTTTTCTTCAAGTTAATAACTTAAAGAATGGAAGTTGTTAGTTTAAAGTTCTGTACTTCAAGTTAAAATCAAAATTCTTTTCTTCAAGTTAATAACTTAAAGAATGGAAGTTGTTAGTTTAAAGTTCTGTACTTTAAGTTAAAATCAAAATTCTTTTCTTCAAGTAAACAACTTAAAGAATGGAAGTTGTTAGTTCAAAGTTCTGTACTTTAAGTTAAAATCAAAATTATTTTCTTCAAGTAAATAACTTAAAGAAAGGAAGTTATTAATATAAAGTTCTGTACTTTAAGTTAAAATCAAAATTCTTTTCTTCAAGTAAACAACTTAAAGAATGGAAGTTGTTAGTTCAAAGTTCTATACTTTAAGTTAAAATCATAATTTTTTTCTTCTAGTTAATAACTTAAAGAATGGAAGTTATCAGTTTAAAGTTCTGTACTTTAAGTTAAAATCAAAATTAATTTCGGCAAGTTAATAACTTAAAGAATGGAAGGTATTAGTAGAAAGTTCTGTACCTTAAGTTAAAATCAATATTTGTTTCTTCAAGTTAATAACTTAAAAAATGGAAGTTGTTAGTTTAAAGTTCTGTACTTTATGTTAAAATCAAAATTCTTTTCTTCAAGTAAATAACTTAAAGAATGGAAGTTATTAGTTTAAAGTTCTGTACTTTAAGTTAAAATCAAAATTTTTTTCTTCAAGTTAATAACTTAAAGAATGGAAGTTGTTAGTTTAAAGTTCTGTACTTCAAGTTAAAATCAAAATTCTTTTCTACAAGTTAATAACTTAAAGAATGGAAGTTGTTAGTTCAAAGTTCTGTACTTTAAGTTAAAATCAAAATTCTTTTCTTCAAGTTAATAACTTAGAGAATGGAAGTTATTAGTTTAAAGTTCTGTACTTCAAGTTAAAATCATAATTCTTTTCTTCTAGTTAATAACTTAAAGATTGGAAGTTATTAGTTTAATGTTCTGTACTTTAAGTTAAAATCAAAATTCTTTTCGTCAAGTTAATAACTTAAAGAATGGAAGTTGTTAGTTCAAAGTTCTTTACTTTAAGCTAAAATCAAAATTCTTTCTTTAAGTAAATAACTTAAAGAATGAAAGTTATTAGTTTAAAGTTCTGTACTTTAAGTTAAAATCAAAATTCTTTTCTTCAAGTTAATAACTTAAAGAATGGAAGTTGTTAGTTCAAAGTTCTGTACTTTAAGTTAAAATCAAAATTCTTTCGTCAAGTTAATAACTTAAAGAATGGAAGTTGTTAGTTCAAAGTTCTGTACTTTAAGTTAAAATCAAAATTCTTTCGTCAAGTTAATAACTTATGGAGTGGAAGTTATTAGTTTAAAGTTCGGTATTTTAAGTTAAAATCAAAATTCTTTTCTTCAAGTTAATAACTTAAAGAATGGAAGTTGTTAGTTTAAAGTTCTGTACTTTAAGTTAAAATCAATATTCTTTTCTTCAAGTAAATAACTGAAAGAATTGAAGTTATTAGTTTAAAGTTCTGTACTTTAAGTTAAAATCAAAATTTTTTTCTTCAAGTTAATAACTTAAAGAATGGAAGTTGTTAGTTTAAAGTTCTGTGCTTTAAGTTAAAATCAAAATTCTTTTCTTCAAGTTAATAACTTAAAGAATAGAAGTTGTTAGTTTAAAGTTCTGTACTTTAAGTTAAAATCAAAATTTTTTTCTTCAAGTAAATAACTTAAAGAAAGGACGTTATTAATATATAGTTCTGTTCTTTAAGTTAAAATCAAAATTCTTTTCTTCAAGTAAATAACTTAAAGAAAGGAAGTTATTAATTTAAAGTTATGTACTTTAAGTTAAAATCAAAATTCTTTTCGTCAAGTTAATAACTTAAAGAGTGGAAGTGATTAGTTTAAAGTTCTGTATTTTAAGTTAAAATCAAAATTCTTTTCTTCAAGTTAATAACTTAAAGAATTGAAGTTGTTAGTTTAAAGTTCTGTACTTTAAGTTAAAATCAATATTCTTTTCTTCAAGTAAATAACTGAAAGAATGGAAGTTATTAGTTTAAAGTTCTGTACTTTAAGTTAAAATCAAAATTCTTTTCTTTAAGTTAATAACTTAAAGAATGGAAGTTATTAGTTTAAAGTTCTGTACTTTAAGTTAAAATCAAAATTATTTTCTTCAAGTTAATAACTTAAAGAATGGAAGTTGTTAGTTTAAAGTTCTGTACTTCAAGTTAAAATCAAAATTCTTTTCTTCAAGTTAATAACTTAAACAATGGAAGTTGTTAGTTCAAAGTTCTGTACTTTAAGTTAAAATCAAAATTCTTTTCTTCAAGTTAATAACTTAAAGAATGGAAGTTATTAGTTTAAAGTTCTGTACTTCAAGTTAAAATCAAAATTCTTTTCTTCAAGTTAATAACTTAAAGAATGGAAGTTGTTAGTTTAAAGTTCTGTACTTTAAGTTAACATCAAAATTATTTTCTTCAAGTTAATAACTTAAAGAAAGGAAGTTATTAATTTAAAGTTCTGTACTTTAAGTTAAAATCAAAATTCTTTTCTTCAAGTAAACAACTTAAAGAATGGAAGTTGTTAGTTCAAAGTTCTGTACTTTAAGTTAAAATCAAAATTATTTTCTTCAAGTAAATAACTTAAAGAAAGGAAGTTATTAATATAAAGTTCTGTACTTTAAGTTAAAATCAAAATTCTTTTCTTCAAGTAAACAACTTAAAGAATGGAAGTTGTTAGTTCAAAGTTCTATACTTTAAGTTAAAATCATAATTTTTTTCTTCTAGTTAATAACTTAAAGAATGGAAGTTATCAGTTTAAAGTTCTGTACTTTAAGTTAAAATCAAAATTAATTTCGGCAAGTTAATAACTTAAAGAATGGAAGGTATTAGTAGAAAGTTCTGTACCTTAAGTTAAAATCAATATTTGTTTCTTCAAGTTAATAACTTAAAAAATGGAAGTTGTTAGTTTAAAGTTCTGTACTTTATGTTAAAATCAAAATTCTTTTCTTCAAGTAAATAACTTAAAGAATGGAAGTTATTAGTTTAAAGTTCTGTACTTTAAGTTAAAATCAAAATTTTTTTCTTCAAGTTAATAACTTAAAGAATGGAAGTTGTTAGTTTAAAGTTCTGTACTTCAAGTTAAAATCAAAATTCTTTTCTACAAGTTAATAACTTTAAGAATGGAAGTTGTTAGTTCAAAGTTCTGTACTTTAAGTTAAAATCAAAATTCTTTTCTTCAAGGTAATAACTTAGAGAATGGAAGTTATTAGTTTAAAGTTCTGTACTTCAAGTTAAAATCAAAATTCTTTTCGTCAAGTTAATAACTTAAAGAATGGAAGTTGTTAGTTCAAAGTTCTTTACTTTAAGCTAAAATCAAAATTCTTTCTTCAAGTAAATAACTTAAAGAATGAAAGTTATTAGTTTAAAGTTCTGTACTTTAAGTTAAAATCAAAATTCTTTTCTTCAAGTTAATAACTTAAAGAATGGAAGTTGTTAGTTCAAAGTTCTGTACTTTAAGTTAAAATCAAAATTCTTTCGTCAAGTTAATAACTTAAAGAATGGAAGTTGTTAGTTCAAAGTTCTGTACTTTAAGTTAAAATCAAAATTCTTTTCTTCAAGTTAATAACTTAAAGAATGGAAGTTGTTAGTTTAAAGTTCTGTGCTTTAAGTTAAAATCAAAATTCTTTTCTTCAAGTTAATAACTTAAAGAATAGAAGTTGTTAGTTTAAAGTTCTGTACTTTAAGTTAAAATCAAAATTTTTTTCTTCAAGTAAATAACTTAAAGAAAGGACGTTATTAATATATAGTTCTGTTCTTTAAGTTAAAATCAAAATTCTTTTCTTCAAGTAAATAACTTAAAGAAAGGAAGTTATTAATTTAAAGTTATGTACTTTAAGTTAAAATCAAAATTCTTTTCGTCAAGTTAATAACTTAAAGAGTGGAAGTGATTAGTTTAAAGTTCTGTATTTTAAGTTAAAATCAAAATTCTTTTCTTCAAGTTAATAACTTAAAGAATTGAAGTTGTTAGTTTAAAGTTCTGTACTTTAAGTTAAAATCAATATTCTTTTCTTCAAGTAAATAACTGAAAGAATGGAAGTTATTAGTTTAAAGTTCTGTACTTTAAGTTAAAATCAAAATTCTTTTCTTTAAGTTAATAACTTAAAGAATGGAAGTTATTAGTTTAAAGTTCTGTACTTTAAGTTAAAATCAAAATTATTTTCTTCAAGTTAATAACTTAAAGAATGGAAGTTGTTAGTTTAAAGTTCTGTACTTCAAGTTAAAATCAAAATTCTTTTCTTCAAGTTAATAACTTAAACAATGGAAGTTGTTAGTTCAAAGTTCTGTACTTTAAGTTAAAATCAAAATTCTTTTCTTCAAGTTAATAACTTAAAGAATGGAAGTTATTAGTTTAAAGTTCTGTACTTCAAGTTAAAATCAAAATTCTTTTCTTCAAGTTAATAACTTAAAGAATGGAAGTTGTTAGTTTAAAGTTCTGTACTTTAAGTTAACATCAAAATTATTTTCTTCAAGTTAATAACTTAAAGAATGGAAGTTGTTAGTTCAAAGTTCTATACTTTAAGTTAAAATCATAATTCTTTTCTTCTAGTTAATAACTTAAAGAATGGAAGTTATTAGTTTAAAGTTCTGTACTTTAAGTTAAAATCAAAATTCTTTTCGTCAAGTTAGTAACTTAAAGAATGGAAGTTTATAGTTTAAAGTTCTGTACTTTAAGTTAAAATCAATATTTGTTTCTTCAAGTTAATAACTCAAAAAATGGCAGTTGTTAGTTTAACTTTCTGTACTTTAAGTTAAAATCAATATTCTTTTCTTCAAGTTAATAACTTAAAGAATGGAAGTTGTTAGTTCAAAGTTCTGTACTTTAAGTTAAAATCAAAATTCTTTCGTCAAGTTAATAACTTAAAGAATAGAAGTTGTTAGTTTAAAGTTCTGTACTTTAAGTTAAAATCAAAATTCTTTTCTTCAAGTTAATAACTTAAAGAATGGAAGTTGTTAGTTCAAAGTTCTGTACTTTAAGTTAAAATCAAAATTTTTTTCTTTAAGTAAATAACTTAAAGAATGGAAGTTGTTAGTTTAAAGTTCTGTACTTTAAGTTAAAATCAAAATTCTTTTCTTCAAGTAAATAACTTAAAGAGACGAAGTTATTAATTTAAAGTTCTGTACTTTAAGTTAAAATCAAAATTCTTTTCTTCAAGTTAATAACTTAAAGAATGGAAGTTATTAGTTTAAAGTTCTGTACTTTAAGTTAAAATCAAAATTCTTTTCTTCAAGTTAATAACTTTAAGAATGGACGTTGTTAGTTTAAAGTTTTGTACTTTAAGTGAAAATCAAAATTCTTTTCTTCAAGTAAATAACTTAAAGAATGGAAGTTATTAGTTTAAAGTTCTGTACTTTAAGTTAAAATCAAAACTCTTTTCTTCAAGTAAATAACTTAAAGAATGGAAGTTGTTAGTTCAAAGTTCTGTACTTTAAGTTAAAATGATAATTCTTTTCTTCTAGTTAATAACTTAAAGAAAGGAAGTTATTAATTTAAAGTTCTGTACTTTAAGTTAAAATCAATATTTGTTTCTTCAAGTTAATAACTTAAAAAATGGAAGTTGTTAGTTTAAAGTTCTGTACTTTAAGTTAAAATCAAAATTCTTTCTTCAAGTAAATAACTTAAAGAATGAAAGTTATTAGTTTAAAGTTCTGTACTTTAAGTTAAAATCAAAATTCTTTTCTTCAAGTTAATAACTTAAAGAATGGAAGTTGTTAGTTTAAAGTTCTGTACTTTAACTTAAAATCAAAATTCTTTTCTACAAGTAAATAACTTAAAGAAAGGAAGTTATTAATTTAAAGTTCTGTACTTTAAGTTAAAATCAAAATTCTTTTCGTCAAGTAAATAACTTAATGAATGGAAGTAATTAGTTTAAAGTTCTGTACTTTAAGTTAAAATCAAAATTCTTTTCTTCAAGTTAATAACTTAAAGAATGGAAGTTGTTAGTTTAAAGTTCTGTACTTTAAGTTAAAATCAATATTCTTTTCTTCAAGTAAATAACTGAGAGAATGGAAGTTATTAGTTTAAAGTTCTGAACTTTAAGTTAAAATCAAAATTCTTTTCTTCAAGTTAATAACTTAAAGAATGGAAGTTGTTAGTTTAAAGTTCTGTACTTTAAGTTAAAATCAAAATTCTTTTCTTCAAGTTAATAACTTAAAGAATAGAAGTTGTTAGTTTAAAGTTCTGTACTTTAAGTTAAAATCAAAATTCTTTTCTTCAAGTTAATAACTTAAAGAATGGAAGTTGTTAGTTCAAAGTTCTGTACTTTAAGTTAAAATCAAAATTCTTTTCGTCAAGTTAATAACTTAAAGAGTGGAAGTGATTAGTTTAAAGTTCTGTACTTTAAGTTAAAATCAAAATTCTTTTCTTCAAGTTAATAACTTAAAGAATGGAAGTTGTTAGTTTAAAGTTCTGTACTTTAAGTTAAAATCAATATTCTTTTCTTCAAGTAAATAACTGAAAGAATGGAAGTTATTAGTTTAAAGTTCTGTACTTTAAGTTAAAATCAAAATTCTTTTCTTCAAGTTAATAACTTAAAGAATGGAAGTTGTTAGTTTGAAGTTCTGTACTTTAAGTTAAAATCAAAATTCTTTTCTTCAAGTTAATAACTTAAAGAATGGAAGTTGTTAGTTTAAAGTTCTGTACTTTAAGTTAAAATAAAAATTCATTTCTTCAAGTTAATAACTTAATGACTGGAAGTTGTTAGTTCAAAGTTCTGTACTTTAAGTTAAAATCAAAATTCTTTTCGTCAAGTTAATAACTTAAAGAATGGAAGTTATGAGTTTAAAGTTCTGTACTTTAAGTTAAAATCAATATTTGTTTCTTCAAGTTAATAACTTAAAAAATAGAAGTTGTTAGTTTAAAGTTCTATACTTTATGTTAAAATCAAAATTCTTTTCTTCAAGTAAATAACTTAAAGAATGGAAGTTATTAGTTTAAAGTTCTGTACTTTAAGTTAAAATCAAAATTCTTTTCTTCAAGTTAATAACTTAAAGAATGGAAGTTGTTAGTTTAAAGTTCTGTACTTCAAGTTAAAATCAAAATTCTTTTTTTCAAGTTAATAACTTAAACAATGGAAGTTGTTAGTTCAAAGTTCTGTACTTTAAGTTAAATTCATAATTCTTTTCTTCTAGTTAATAACTTAAAGAATGGAAGTTATTAGTGTAAAGTTCTGTACTTTAAGTTAAAATCAAAATTCTTTTCTTCAAGTTAATAACTTAAAGAATGGAAGTTGTTAGTTCAAAGTTCTGTACTTTAAGTTAAAATCATAATTCTTTTCTTCTAGTTAATAACTTAAAGAATGGAAGTTATTAGTGTAAAGTTCTGTACTTTAAGTTAAACTCAAAATTCTTTTCGTCAAGTTAATAACTTAAAGAATGGAAGTTATTAGTTTAAAGTTCTGTACTTTAAGTTAAAATTAATATTTGTTTCTTCAAGTTAATAACTTAAAAATGGAAGTTGTTAGTTTAAAGTTCTGTACTTTAAGTTAAAATCAAAATTCTTTTCTTCAAGTAAATAACTTAAAGAATGGAAGTTATTAGTTTAAAGTTCTTTACTTTAAGTTAAAATCAAAATTCTTTTTTTCAAGTTAATAACTTACAGAATGGAAGTTGTTAGTTTAAAGTTCTGTACTTTAAGTTAAAATCAAAATTTTTTTCTTCAAGTAAATAACTTAAAGAAAGGACGTTATTGATTTATAGTTCTGTTCTTTAAGTTAAAATCAAAATTCTTTTCTTCAAGTAAATAACTTAAAGAAAGGAAGTTATTAATTTAAAGTTATGTACTTTAAGTTAAAATCAAAATTCTTTTCGTCAAGTTAATAACTTAAAGAGTGGAAGTGATTAGTTTAAAGTTCTGTATTTTAAGTTAAAATCAAAATTCTTTTCTTCAAGTTAATAACTTAAAGAATGGAAGTTGTTAGTTGAAAGTTCTGTACTTTAAGTTAAAATCAATATTCTTTTCTTCAAGTAAATAACTGAAAGAATGGAAGTTATTAGTTTAAAGTTCTGTACTTTAAGTTAAAATCAAAATTCTTTTCTTTAAGTTAATAACTTAAAGAATGGAAGTTATTAATTTAAAGTTCTGTACTTTAAGTTAAAATCAAAATTCTTTTCTTCAAGTTAATAACTTAAAGAATGGAAGTTGTTAGTTTAAAGTTCTGTACTTCAAGTTAAAATCAAAATTCTTTTCTTCAAGTTAATAACTTAAACAATGGAAGTTGTTAGTTCAAAGTTCTGTACTTTAAGTTAAAATCAAAATTCTTTTCTTCAAGTTAATAACTTAAAGAATGGAAGTTATTAGTTTAAAGTTCTGTACTTCAAGTTAAAATCAAAATTCTTTTCTTCAAGTTAATAACTTAAAGAATGGAAGTTGTTAGTTTAAAGTTCTGTACTTTAAGTTAACATCAAAATTAATTTCTTCAAGTTAATAACTTAAAGAATGGAAGTTATTAGTTTAAAGTTCTGTACTTTAAGTTAAAATCAAAATTCTTTTCGTCAAGTTAGTAACTTAAAGAATGGAAGTTTATAGTTTAAAGTTCTGTACTTTAAGTTAAAATCAATATTTGTTTCTTCAAGTTAATAACTTAAAAAATGGCAGTTGTTAGTTTAACTTTCTGTACTTTAAGTTAAAATCAATATTCTTTTCTTCAAGTTAATAACTTAAAGAATGGAAGTTGTTAGTTCAAAGTTCTGTACTTTAAGTTAAAATCAAAATTCTTTCGTCAAGTTAATAACTTAAAGAATAGAAGTTGTTAGTTTAAAGTTCTGTACTTTAAGTTAAAATCAAAATTCTTTTCTTCAAGTTAATAACTTAAAGAATGGAAGTTGTTAGTTCAAAGTTCTGTACTTTAAGTTAAAATCAAAATTTTTTTCTTCAAGTAAATAACTTAAAGAATGGAAGTTGTTAGTTTAAAGTTCTGTACTTTAAGTTAAAATCAAAATTCTTTTCTTCAAGTAAATAACTTAAAGAGAGGAAGTTATTAATTTAAAGTTCTGTACTTTAAGTTAAAATTAAAATTCTTTTCTTCAAGTTAATAACTTAAAGAATGGAAGTTATTAGTTTAAAGTTCTGTACTTTAAGTTAAAATCAAAATTCTTTTCTTCAAGTTAATAACTTTAAGAATGGACGTTGTTAGTTTAAAGTTTTGTACTTTAAGTGAAAATCAAAATTCTTTTCTTCAAGTAAATAACTTAAAGAATGGAAGTTATTAGTTTAAAGTTCTGTACTTTAAGTTAAAATCAAAATTCTTTTCTTCAAGTAAATAACTTAAAGAATGGAAGTTGTTAGTTCAAAGTTCTGTACTTTAAGTTAAAATCATAATTCTTTTCTTCTAGTTAATAACTTAAAGAAAGGAAGTTATTAATTTAAAGTAATGTACTTTAAGTTAAAATAAAAATTCTTTTCGTCAAGTTAATAACTTAAAGAGTGGAAGTTATTAGTTTAAAGTTCTGTACTTTAAGTTAAAATCAATATTTGTTTCTTCAAGTTAATAACTTAAAAAATGGAAGTTGTTAGTTTAAAGTTCTGTACTTTAAGTTAAAATCAAAATTCTTTCTTCAAGTAAATAACTTAAAGAATGAAAGTTATTAGTTTAAAGTTCTGTACTTTAAGTTAAAATCAAAATTCTTTTCTTCAAGTTAATAACTTAAAGAATATAAGTTGTTAGTTTAAAGTTCTGTACTTCAAGTTAAAATCAAAATTCTTTTCTTCAAGTTAATAACTTAAAAAATGGAAGTTGTTAGTTCAAAGTTCTGTACTTTAAGTTAAAATCAAAATTCTTTTGTCAAGTTAATAGCTTATGGAGTGGAAGTTATTAGTTTAAAGTTCTGTACTTTAAGTTAAAATCAAAATTCTTTTCTTCAAGTTAATAACTTAAAGAATGGAAGTTGTTAGTTTAAAGTTCTGTACTTTAAGTTAAAATCAATATTCTTTTCTTCAAGTAAATAACTGAGAGAATGGAAGTTATTAGTTTAAAGTTCTGAACTTTAAGTTAAAATCAAAATTCTTTTCTTCAAGTTAATAACTTAAAGAATGGAAGTTGTTAGTTTAAAGTTCTGTACTTTAAGTTAAAATCAAAATTCTTTTCTTCAAGTTAATAACTTACAGAATAGAAGTTGTTAGTTTAAAGTTCTGTACTTTAAGTTAAAATCAAAATTCTTTTCTTCAAGTTAATAACTTAAAGAATGGAAGTTGTTAGTTCAAAGTTCTGTACTTTAAGTTAAAATCAAAATTATTTTCGTCAAGTTAATAACTTAAAGAGTGGAAGTGATTAGTTTAAAGTTCTGTACTTTAAGTTAAAATCAAAATTCTTTTCTTCAAGTTAATAACTTAAAGAATGGAAGTTGTTAGTTTAAAGTTCAGTACTTTAAGTTAAAATCAATATTCTTTTCTTCAAGTAAATAACTGAAAGAATGGAAGTTATTAGTTTAAAGTTCTGTACTTTAAGTTAAAATCAAAATTCTTTTCTTCAAGTTAATAACTTAAAGAATGGAAGTTGTTAGTTTGAAGTTCTGTACTTTAAGTTAAAATCAAAATTCTTTTCTTCAAGTTAATAACTTAAAGAATGGAAGTTGTTAGTTTAAAGTTCTGTACTTTAAGTTAAAATAAAAATTCATTTCTTCAAGTTAATAACTTAATGACTGGAAGTTGTTAGTTCAAAGTTCTGTACTTTAAGTTAAAATCAAAATTCTTTTCGTCAAGTTAATAACTTAAAGAATGGAAGTTATGAGTTTAAAGTTCTGTACTTTAAGTTAAAATCAATATTTGTTTCTTCAAGTTAATAACTTAAAAAATAGAAGTTGTTAGTTTAAAGTTCTATACTTTATGTTAAAATCAAAATTCTTTTCTTCAAGTAAATAACTTAAAGAATGGAAGTTATTAGTTTAAAGTTCTATACTTTATGTTAAAATCAAAATTCTTTTCTACAAGTTAATAACTTAAAGAATGGAAGTTATTAGTTTAAAGTTCTGTACTTTAAGTTAAAATCAATATTTGTTTCTTCAAGTTAATAACTTAAAAATGGAAGTTGTTAGTTTAAAGTTCTGTACTTTAAGTTAAAATCAAAATTCTTTTCTTCAAGTAAATAACTTAAAGAATGGAAGTTATTAGTTTAAAGTTCTTTACTTTAAGTTAAAATCAAAATTCTTTTTTTCAAGTTAATAACTTACAGAATGGAAGTTGTTAGTTTAAAGTTCTGTACTTCAAGTTAAAATCAAAATTCTTTTCTTCAAGTTAATAACTTAAAGAATGGAAATTTTTAATTTAAAGTTCTGTACTTTAAGTTAAAAACAAAATTCTTTTCGTCAAGTTAATAACTTAAACAATGGAAGTTATTAGTTTAAAGTTCTGTACTGTAAGTTAAAATCAATATTTGTTTCTTCAAGTTAATAACTTAAAGAATGGAAGTTGTTAGTTTAAAGTTCTGTACTTCAAGTTAAAATCAAAATTCTTTTCTTCAAGTTAATAACTTAAAGAATGGAAATTTTTAATTTAAAGTTCTGTACTTTAAGTTAAAAACAAAATTCTTTTCGTCAAGTTAATAACTTAAACAATGGAAGTTATTAGTTTAAAGTTCTGTACTGTAAGTTAAAATCAATATTTGTTTCTTCAAGTTAATAACTTAAAAAATGGAAGTTGTTAGTTTAAAGTTCTGTACTTTAAGTTAAAATCAATATTTGTTTCTTCAAGTTAATAACTTAAAAAATGGAAGTTGTTAGTTTAAAGTTCTGTACTTTAAGTTAAAATCAAAATTCTTTTCTTCAAGTAAATAACTTAAAGAATGGAAGTTATTAGTTTAAAGTCTTGTACTTTAAGTTAAAATCATAATTCTTTTCTTCTAGTTAATAACTTAAAGAATGGAAGTTATTAGTGTAAAGTTCTGTACTTTAAGTTAAAATTAAAATTCTTTTCGTCAAGTTAATAACTTAAAGAATGGAAGTTATTAAGTTAAAGTTCTGTACTTTAAGTTAGCATCAATATTTGTTTCTTCAAGTTAATAACTTAAAAAATGGAAGTTGTTAGTTTGAAGTTCTGTACTTTAAGTTAAAATCAAAATTCTTTTCTTCAAGTATATAACTTAAAGAAAGGAAGTTATTAATTTAAAGTTCTGTACTTTAAGTTAAAATCAAAATTCTTTTTTTCAAGTCAGTAACTTAAAGAATGGAAGTTGTTAGTTTAAAGTCCTGTACTTTAAGTTAAAATCAAAATTCTTTTCTGCAAGTAAATAACTTAAAGAAAGGAAGTTATTAATTTAAAGTTCTGTACTTTAAGTTAAAATCAAAATTCTTTTCTTCAAGTTAATAACTTAAAGAATGGAAGTTGTTAGTTTAAAGTTCTGTACATTAAGTTAAAATCATAATTCTTTTCTTCAAGTAAATAACTTCAAGAAAGGAAGTTATTAATTTAAAGTTCTGTACTTTAAGTTAAAAACAAAATTCTTTTCTGCAAGTAAATAACTTAAAGAAAGGAAGTTATTAATTTAAAGTTCTGTACTTTAAGTAAAAATCAAAATTCTTTTCTTCAAGTTAATAACTTAAAGAATGGAAGTTGTTAGTTTAAAGTTCTGTACTTTAAGTTAAAATCATAATTCTTTTCTTCAGGTAAATAACTTCAAGAAGGGAAGTTATTAATTTAAAGTTCTGTACTTTATGTTAAAATCATAATTCTTTTCTTCTAGTTAATAACTTAAAGAATGGAAGGTATTAGTTTAAAGTTCTGTACTTTAAGTTAAAATCAAAATTTTTTGTTCAAGTAAATAACTTAAAGAATGGATGTTATTAGTTTAAAGTTCTGTACTTTAAGTTAAAATCAAAATTCTTTTGTTCAAGTAAATAACTTAAAGAATGGATGTTATTAGTTTAAAGTTCTGTACTTTAAGTTAAAATCAAAATTCTTTTTTTTAAGTTAATAACTTAAAGAATGGAAGTTGTTAGTTTAAAGTTCTGTACTTTAAGTTAAAATCAAAATTCTTTTCTTCAAGTAAATAACTTCAAGAAAGGAAGTTATTAATTTAAAGTTCTGTACTTTAAGTTAAAATCAAACTTCTTTTCTTCAGGTAAATAACTTCAAGAAAGGAAGTTATTAATTTAAAGTTCTGTACTTTATGTTAAAATCATAATTCTCTTCTTCTAGTTAAAACTTAAAGAATGGAAGCTATTAGTTTAAAGTTCTGTACTTTAAGTTAAAATAAAAATTCATTTCTTCAAGTTAATAACTTAATGACTGGAAGTTGTTAGTTCAAAGTTCTGTACTTTAAGTTAAAATCAAAATTCTTTTCGTCAAGTTAATAACTTAAAGAATGGAAGTTATGAGTTTAAAGTTCTGTACTTTAAGTTAAAATCAATATTTGTTTCTTCAAGTTAATAACTTAAAAAATAGAAGTTGTTAGTTTAAAGTTCTATACTTTATGTTAAAATCAAAATTCTTTTCTTCAAGTAAATAACTTAAAGAATGGAAGTTATTAGTTTAAAGTTCTATACTTTATGTTAAAATCAAAATTCTTTTCTACAAGTTAATAACTTAAAGAATGGAAGTTATTAGTTTAAAGTTCTGTACTTTAAGTTAAAATCAATATTTGTTTCTTCAAGTTAATAACTTAAAAATGGAAGTTGTTAGTTTAAAGTTCTGTACTTTAAGTTAAAATCAAAATTCTTTTCTTCAAGTAAATAACTTAAAGAATGGAAGTTATTAGTTTAAAGTTCTTTACTTTAAGTTAAAATCAAAATTCTTTTTTTCAAGTTAATAACTTACAGAATGGAAGTTGTTAGTTTAAAGTTCTGTACTTCAAGTTAAAATCAAAATTCTTTTCTTCAAGTTAATAACTTAAAGAATGGAAATTTTTAATTTAAAGTTCTGTACTTTAAGTTAAAAACAAAATTCTTTTCGTCAAGTTAATAACTTAAACAATGGAAGTTATTAGTTTAAAGTTCTGTACTGTAAGTTAAAATCAATATTTGTTTCTTCAAGTTAATAACTTAAAGAATGGAAGTTGTTAGTTTAAAGTTCTGTACTTCAAGTTAAAATCAAAATTCTTTTCTTCAAGTTAATAACTTAAAGAATGGAAATTTTTAATTTAAAGTTCTGTACTTTAAGTTAAAAACAAAATTCTTTTCGTCAAGTTAATAACTTAAACAATGGAAGTTATTAGTTTAAAGTTCTGTACTGTAAGTTAAAATCAATATTTGTTTCTTCAAGTTAATAACTTAAAAAATGGAAGTTGTTAGTTTAAAGTTCTGTACTTTAAGTTAAAATCAATATTTGTTTCTTCAAGTTAATAACTTAAAAAATGGAAGTTGTTAGTTTAAAGTTCTGTACTTTAAGTTAAAATCAAAATTCTTTTCTTCAAGTAAATAACTTAAAGAATGGAAGTTATTAGTTTAAAGTCTTGTACTTTAAGTTAAAATCATAATTCTTTTCTTCTAGTTAATAACTTAAAGAATGGAAGTTATTAGTGTAAAGTTCTGTACTTTAAGTTAAAATTAAAATTCTTTTCGTCAAGTTAATAACTTAAAGAATGGAAGTTATTAAGTTAAAGTTCTGTACTTTAAGTTAGCATCAATATTTGTTTCTTCAAGTTAATAACTTAAAAAATGGAAGTTGTTAGTTTGAAGTTCTGTACTTTAAGTTAAAATCAAAATTCTTTTCTTCAAGTATATAACTTAAAGAAAGGAAGTTATTAATTTAAAGTTCTGTACTTTAAGTTAAAATCAAAATTCTTTTTTTCAAGTCAGTAACTTAAAGAATGGAAGTTGTTAGTTTAAAGTCCTGTACTTTAAGTTAAAATCAAAATTCTTTTCTGCAAGTAAATAACTTAAAGAAAGGAAGTTATTAATTTAAAGTTCTGTACTTTAAGTTAAAATCAAAATTCTTTTCTTCAAGTTAATAACTTAAAGAATGGAAGTTGTTAGTTTAAAGTTCTGTACATTAAGTTAAAATCATAATTCTTTTCTTCAAGTAAATAACTTCAAGAAAGGAAGTTATTAATTTAAAGTTCTGTACTTTAAGTTAAAAACAAAATTCTTTTCTGCAAGTAAATAACTTAAAGAAAGGAAGTTATTAATTTAAAGTTCTGTACTTTAAGTAAAAATCAAAATTCTTTTCTTCAAGTTAATAACTTAAAGAATGGAAGTTGTTAGTTTAAAGTTCTGTACTTTAAGTTAAAATCATAATTCTTTTCTTCAGGTAAATAACTTCAAGAAGGGAAGTTATTAATTTAAAGTTCTGTACTTTATATTAAAATACTAATTCTTTTCTTCTAGTTAATAACTTAAAGAATGGAAGGTATTAGTTTAAAGTTCTGTACTTTAAGTTAAAATCAAAATTTTTTGTTCAAGTAAATAACTTAAAGAATGGATGTTATTAGTTTAAAGTTCTGTACTTTAAGTTAAAATCAAAATTCTTTTGTTCAAGTAAATAACTTAAAGAATGGATGTTATTAGTTTAAAGTTCTGTACTTTAAGTTAAAATCAAAATTCTTTTTTTTAAGTTAATAACTTAAAGAATGGAAGTTGTTAGTTTAAAGTTCTGTACTTTAAGTTAAAATCAAAATTCTTTTCTTCAAGTAAATAACTTCAAGAAAGGAAGTTATTAATTTAAAGTTCTGTACTTTAAGTTAAAATCAAACTTCTTTTCTTCAGGTAAATAACTTCAAGAAAGGAAGTTATTAATTTAAAGTTCTGTACTTTATGTTAAAATCATAATTCTCTTCTTCTAGTTAAAACTTAAAGAATGGAAGCTATTAGTTTAAAGTTCTGTACTTTAAGTTAAAATCAAAATTCTTTTCGTCAAGTTAATAACTTAAAGAATGGAAGTTATTAGTTTAAAGTTCTGTACTTTAAGTTAAAATCAAAATTTTTTTCTTCAAGTTAATAACTTAAAGAATGGAAGTTGTTAGTTTAAAGTTCTGTACTTTAAGTTAAAATCATAATTCTTTTCTTCAAGTAAATAACTTAAAGAATGGAAGTTATAAGTTTAAAGTTCTGTACTTTAAGTTAAAATCAAAATTCTTTTTTTCAAGTTAATAACTTAAAGAATGGAAGTTGTTAGTTTAAAGTTCTGTACTTTAAGTTAAAATCAAAAGTCTTTTCTTCAAATAAATAACTTAAACAAAGGAAGTTGTTAGTTCAAAGTTCTGTACTTTAAGTTAAAATCAAAATTCTTTTCTTCAAGTAAATAACTTAAAGAAAGGACGTTATTAATTGATAGTTCTGTACTTTAAGTTAAAATCAAAATTTCTTTCTTCAAGTAAATAACTTAAAGTATGGAAGTAAGTAGTTTAAAGTTCTGTACTTTAAGTTAAAATCAAAATTCTTTTCTTCAAGTAAATAACTTAAAGAATGGAAATTGTTAGTTTAAAGTTCTGTACTTTAAGTTAAAATCAAAATTTTTTCTTCAGGTTAATAACTTAAAGAATGGAAGTTGTTAGTTTAAAGTTCTGTACTTCAAGTTAAAATCAAAATTCTTTTTTTCAAGTTAATAACTTAAAGAATGGAAGTTGTTAGTTTATAGTTCTGTACTTTAAGTTAAAATCAAAATTCTGTTCTTCAAGCTAATAACTTAAAGAATGGAAGTTGTTAGTTTAAAGTTCTGTACTTTAAGTTAAAATCAAAATTCTTTTCAACAAGCTAATAACTTAAAGAATGGAAGTTGTTAGTTTAAAGTTCTGTACTTTAAGTTAAAATCAAAATTCTTTTCTTCAAGTAAATAACTTAAAGAATGGAATTTATTAGTTTAAAGTTCTGTACTTTAAGTTAAAATCAAAATTCTTTTCTTCAAGTAAATAACTTAAAGAAAGGAAGTTATTTATTTAAAGTTCTGTACTTTAAGTTAAAATCAAAATTCTTTTCGTCTAGTAAATAACTTAATGAATGGAAGTAATTAGTTTTTAGTTCTGTACTTTAAGTTAAAATCAAAATGCTTTTCTTCAAGCTAATAACTTAAAGAATGGAAGTTGTTAGTTTAAAGTTCTGTACTTTAAGTTAAAATCAAAATTCTTTTCTTCAAGTTAATAACTTAAAGAATGGAAGTTGTTAGTTCAAAGTTCTGTACTTTAAGTTAAAATCAAAATTCTTTTCTTCAAGTTAATACCTTAAAGAATGGAAGTTGTTAGTTCAAAGTTCTGTACTTTAAGTTAAAATCAATATTTGTTTCTTCAAGTTAATAACTTAAAAAATGGAAGTTGTTAGTTTAAAGTTCTGTACTTTAAGTTTAAATCAAAATTATTTTCTTCAAGTTAATAACTTAAAGAATGGAAGTTGTTAGTTTAAAGTTCTGTACTTCAAGTTAAAATCATAATTCTTTTTTTCAAGTTAATAACTTAAAGAATGGAAGTTGTTAGTTTATAGTTCTGTACTTTAAGTTAAAATCAAAATTCTTTTCTTCAAGTTAATAACTTAAAGAATGGAAGTTGTTAGTTAAAAGTTCTGTACTTTAAGTTAAAATCAAAATTCTTTTCTTCAAGTTAATAACTTAAAGAATTGAAGTTGTTAGTTCAAAGTTGTGTACTTTAAGTTAAAATCATAATTCTTTTTTTCAAGTTAATAACTTAAAGAATTGAAGTTGTTAGTTCAAAGTTGTGTACTTTAAGTTTAAATCAAAATTATTTTCTTCAAGTTAATAACTTAAAGAATGGAAGTTGTTAGTTTAAAGTTCTGTACTTCAAGTTAAAATCATAATTCTTTTTTTCAAGTTAATAACTTAAAGAATGGAAGTTGTTAGTTTATAGTTCTGTACTTTAAGTTAAAATCAAAATTCTTTTCTTCAAGTTAATATCTTAAAGAATGGAAGTTGTTAGTTTAAAGTTCTGTACTTTAAGTTAAAATCATAATTCTTTTCTTCAAGTAAATAACTTAAAGAATGGAAGTTATAAGTTTAAAGTTCTGTACTTTAAGTTAAAATCAAAATTCTTTTCTTCAAGTAAATAACTTAAAGAATGGAATTTATTAGTTTAAAGTTCTGTACTTTAAGTTAAAATCAAAATTCTTTTCTTCAAGTAAATAACTTAAAGAAAGGAAGTTATTTATTTAAAGTTCTGTACTTTAAGTTAAAGTCAAAATTCTTTTCGTCTAGTAAATAACTTAATGAATGGAAGTAATTAGTTTTTAGTTCTGTACTTTAAGTTATAATCAAAATTCTTTTCTTCAAGCTAATAACTTAAAGAATGGAAGTTGTTAGTTTAAAGTTCTGTACTTTAAGTTAAAATCAAAATTCTTTTCTTCAAGTTAATAACTTAAAGAATGGAAGTTGTTAGTTCAAAGTTCTGTACTTTAAGTTAAAATCAAAATTCTTATCTTCAAGTTAATACCTTAAAGAATGGAAGTTGTTAGTTCAAAGTTCTGTACTTTAAGTTAAAATCGAAATTCTTTTCTTCAACTTAATAACTTAAAGAATGGAAGTTGTTAGTTTAAAGTTCTGTACTTTAAGTTAAAATCAAAATTCTTTTCTTCAAGTTAATAACTTAAAGAATGGAAGTTGTTAGTTTAAAGTTCTGTACTTTAAGTTTAAATCAAAATTATTTTCTTCAAGTTAATAACTTAAAGAATGGAAGTTGTTAGTTTAAAGTTCTGTACTTCAAGTTAAAATCATAATTCTTTTTTTCAAGTTAATAACTTAAAGAATGGAAGTTGTTAGTTTATAGTTCTGTACTTTAAGTTAAAATCAAAATTCTTTTCTTCAAGTTAATAACTTAAAGAATGGAAGTTGTTAGTTAAAAGTTCTGTACTTTAAGTTAAAATCAAAATTCTTTTCTTCAAGTTAATAACTTAAAGAATTGAAGTTGTTAGTTCAAAGTTGTGTACTTTAAGTTAAAATCATAATTCTTTTTTTCAAGTTAATAACTTAAAGAATGGAAGTTGTTAGTTTATAGTTCTGTACTTTAAGTTAAAATCAAAATTTTTTTCTTCAAGTTAATAACTTAAAGAATGGAAGTTGTTAGTTTAAAGTTCTGTACTTCAAGTTAAAATCATAATTCTTTTTTTCAAGTTAATAACTTAAAGAATGGAAGTTGTTAGTTTATAGTTCTGTACTTTAAGTTAAAATCAAAATTTTTTTCTTCAAGTTAATAACTTAAAGAATGGAAGTTGTTAGTTTAAAGTTCTGTACTTTAAGTTAAAATCATAATTCTTTTCTTCAAGTAAATAACTTAAAGAATGGAAGTTATAAGTTTAAAGTTCTGTACTTTAAGTTAAAATCAAAATTCTTTTTTTCAAGTTAATAACTTAAAGAATGGAAGTTGTTAGTTTAAAGTTCTGTACTTTAAGTTAAAATCAAAAGTCTTTTCTTCAAATAAATAACTTAAACAAAGGAAGTTGTTAGTTCAAAGTTCTGTACTTTAAGTTAAAATCAAAATTCTTTTCTTCAAGTAAATAACTTAAAGAAAGGACGTTATTAATTGATAGTTCTGTACTTTAAGTTAAAATCAAAATTTCTTTCTTCAAGTAAATAACTTAAAGTATGGAAGTAAGTAGTTTAAAGTTCTGTACTTTAAGTTAAAATCAAAATTTTTTTCTTCTAGTTAATAACTTAAAGAATGGAAATTGTTAGTTTAAAGTTCTGTACTTTAAGTTAAAATCAAAATTTTTTCTTCAGGTTAATAACTTAAAGAATGGAAGTTGTTAGTTTAAAGTTCTGTACATTAAGTTAAAATCATAATTCTTTTCTTCTAGTTAATAACTTAAAGAATGGAAGTTATTAGTTTAAAGTTCTGTACATTAAGTTAAAATCAAAATTCTTTTCAACAAGCTAATAACTTAAAGAATGGAAGTTGTTAGTTTAAAGTTCTGTACTTTAAGTTAAAATCAAAATTCTTTTCTTCAAGTAAATAACTTAAAGAATGGAATTTATTAGTTTAAAGTTCTGTACTTTAAGTTAAAATCAAAATTCTTTTCTTCAAGTAAATAACTTAAAGAAAGGAAGTTATTTATTTAAAGTTCTGTACTTTAAGTTAAAATCAAAATTCTTTTCGTCTAGTAAATAACTTAATGAATGGAAGTAATTAGTTTTTAGTTCTGTACTTTAAGTTATAATCAAAATTCTTTTCTTCAAGTTAATAACTTAAAGAATGGAAGTTGTTAGTTCAAAGTTCTGTACTTTAAGTTAAAATCGAAAGTCTTTTCTTCAAATAAATAACTTAAAGAAAGGAAGTTATTAATTTAAAGTTCTGTACTTGAAGTTAAAATCAAAATTCTTTTCTTCTAGTTAATAACTTAAAGAATGGAAGTTGTTAGTTCAAAGTTCTGTACTTTAAGTTAAAATCAAAATTCTTTTCTTCAAGTAAATAACTTAAAGAAAGGACGTTACTAATTGATAGTTCTGTACTTTAAGTTAAAATCAAAATTTCTTTCTTCAAGTAAATAACTTAAAGTATGGAAGTAATTAGTTTAAAGTTCTGTACTTTAAGTTAAAATCAAAATTTTTTTCTTCTAGTTAATAACTTAAAGAATGGAAATTGTTAGTTTAAAGTTCTGTACTTTAAGTTAAAATCAAAATTTTTTCTTCAGGTTAATAACTTAAAGAATGGAAGTTGTTAGTTTAAAATTCTGTACTTCAAGTTAAAATCAAAATTCTTTTTTTCAAGTTAATAACTTAAAGAATGGAAGTTGTTAGTTTATAGTTCTGTACTTTAAGTTAAAATCAAAATTCTGTTCTTCAAGCTAATAACTTAAAGAATGGAAGTTGTTAGTTTAAAGTTCTGTACTTTAAGTTAAAATCAAAATTCTTTTCAACAAGCTAATAACTTAAAGAATGGAAGTTGTTAGTTTAAAGTTCTGTACTTTAAGTTAAAATCAAAATTCTTTTCTTCAAGTAAATAACTTAAAGAATGGAATTTATTAGTTTAAAGTTCTGTACTTTAAGTTAAAATCAAAATTCTTTTCTTCAAGTAAATAACTTAAAGAAAGGAAGTTATTTATTTAAAGTTCTGTACTTTAAGTTAAAATCAAAATTCTTTTCGTCTAGTAAATAACTTAATGAATGGAAGTAATTAGTTTTTAGTTCTGTACTTTAAGTTAAAATCAAAATTCTTTTCTTCAAGCTAATAACTTAAAGAATGGAAGTTGTTAGTTTAAAGTTCTGTACTTTAAGTTAAAATCAAAATTCTTTTCTTCAAGTTAATAACTTAAAGAATGGAAGTTGTTAGTTCAAAGTTCTGTACTTTAAGTTAAAATCAAAATTCTTTTCTTCAAGTTAATACCTTAAAGAATGGAAGTTGTTAGTTCAAAGTTCTGTACTTTAAGTTAAAATCGAAATTCTTTTCTTCAACTTAATAACTTAAAGAATGGAAGTTGTTAGTTTAAAGTTCTGTACTTTAAGTTAAAATCAAAATTCTTTTCTTCAAGTTAATAACTTAAAGAACGGAAGTTGTTAGTTTAAAGTTCTGTACTATAAGTTAAAATCAAAATTTTTTCTTCAAGTTAATAACTTAAAGAATGGAAGTTGTTAGTTTAAAGTTCTGTACTTTAAGTTTAAATCAAAATTATTTTCTTCAAGTTAATAACTTAAAGAATGGAAGTTGTTAGTTTAAAGTTCTGTACTTCAAGTTAAAATCAAAATTCTTTTTTTCAAGTTAATAACTTAAAGAATGGAAGTTGTTAGTTTATAGTTCTGTACTTTAAGTTAAAATCAAAATTCTTTTCTTCAAGTTAATAACTTAAAGAATGGAAGTTGTTAGTTCAAAGTTCTGTACTTTAAGTTAAAATCAAAATTCTTTTCTTCAAGTTAATAACTTAAAGAATTGAAGTTGTTAGTTCAAAGTTCTGTAGTTTAAGTTAAAATCAAAATTCTTTTCTTCAAGTTAATAACTTAAGGAATGGAAGTTGTTAGTTTATAGTTCTGTACTTTAAGTTAAAATCAAAATTCTTTTCTTCAAGCTAATAACTTAAAGAATGGAAGTTGTTAGTTTAAAGTTCTGTACTTTAAGTTAAAACTAAAATTCTTTTCTTCAAGCTAATAACTTAAAGAATGGAAGTTGTTAGTTTAAAGTTCTGTACTTTAAGTTAAAATAAAAATTCTTTTCTTCAAGTTAATAACTTAAAGAATGGAAGTTGTTAGTTCAAAGTTGTGTACTTTAAGTTAAAATCAAAATTCTTTTCTTCAAGTTAATAACTTAAAGAATGGAAGTTGTTAGTTTAAAGTTCTGTACTTTAAGTTAAAATCAAAATTCTTTTCTTCCAGTAAATAACTTAAAGAATGGAAGTTATAAGTTTAAAGTTCTGTACTTTAAGTTAAAATCAAAATTCTTTTTTTCAAGTTAATAACTTAAAGAATGGAAGTTGTTAGTTTAAAGTTCTGTACTTTAAGTTAAAATCAAAAGTCTTTTCTTCAAATAAATAACTTAAAGAAAGGAAGTTATTAATTTAAAGTTCTGTACTTTAAGTTAAAATCAAAATTCTTTTCTTCTAGTTAATAACTTAAAGAATGGAAGTTATTAGTTTAAAGTTCTGTACTTTAAGTTAAAATCAAAATTCTTTTTTTCAAGTTAATAACTTAAAGAATGGAAGTTGTTAGTTTAAAGTTCTGTACTTTAAGTTAAAATCAAAATTCTTTTCTTCAAGTAAATAACTTAAAGAATGGAAGTTATTTATTTAAAGTTCTGTACTTTAAGTTAAAATCAAAATTCTTTTCTTCAAGTAAATAACTTAAAGAATGGAAGTTATTAGTTTAAAGTTCTGTACTTTAAGTTAAAATCAAAATTCTTTTTTTCAAGTTAATAACTTAAAGAATGGAAGTTGTTAGTTTAAAGTTCTGTACTTTAAGTTAAAATCAAAATTCTTTTCTTCAAGTAAATAACTTAAAGAAAGGAAGTTATTAATTTAAAGTTCTGTACTTTAAGGTGAAATCAAAATTCTTTTCTTTTAGTTAATAACTTAAAGAATGGAAGTTATTAGTTTAAAGTTCTTTACTTTAAGTTAAAATCAAAATTCTTTTCGTCAAGTAAATAACTTAATGAATGGAAGTAATTAGTTTAAAGTTCTGTACTTTAAGTTAAAATCAAAATTCTTTTCTTCAAGTAAATAACTTAATGAATAGAAGTAATTAGTTACCGTTCTGTACTTTAAGTTAAAATCAAAGATCTTTTCTTCAAGCTAATAACTTAAAGAATGGAAGTTGTTAGTTTAAAGTTCTGTACTTTAATTTAAAATCAAAATTCTTTTCTTCAAGTTAATAACTTAAAGAAAGGAAGTTGTTAGTTCAAAGTTTTGTACTTTAAGTTAAAATCAAAATTCTTTTCTTCAAGTAATTAACTTAAAGAATGGAAGTTACAATTTTAAAGTTCTGTACTTTTAAGTTAAAATCAAAATTCTTTTCTTCAACTTAATAACTTATAGAATGGAAGTTGTTAGTTTAAAGTTCTGTACTTTAAGTTAAAACCAAAATTCTTTTCTTCAAGTTAATTACTTAAAGAACGGAAGTTGTTAGTTTAAAGTTCTGTACTATAAGTTAAAATCAAAATTTTTTCTTCAAGTTAATAACTTAAAGAATGGAAGTTGTTAGTTTAAAGTTCTGTACTTCAAGTTAAAATCAAAATTCTTTTTTTCAAGTTAATAACTTAAAGAATGGAAGTTGTTAGTTTATAGTTCTGTACTTTAAGTTAAAATCAAAATTCTTTTCTTCAAGTTAATAACTTAAAGAATGGAAGTTGTTAGTTCAAAGTTCTGTACTTTAAGTTAAAATCAAAATTCTTTTCTTCAAGTTAATAACTTAAAGAATTGAAGTTGTTAGTTCAAAGTTCTGTACTTTAAGTTAAAATCAAAATTCTTTTCTTCAAGTTAATAACTTAAAGAACGGAAGTTGTTAGTTTAAAGTTCTGTACTATAAGTTAAAATCAAAATTTTTTCTTCAAGTTAATAACTTAAAGAATGGAAGTTGTTAGTTCAAAGTTCTGTACTTTAAGTCAAAATCAAAATTTCTTTCTTCAAGTAAATAACTTAAAGTATGGAAGTAATTAGTTTAAAGTGCTGTACTTTAAGTTAAAATCAAAATTTTTTTCTTCTAGTTAATAACTTAAAGAATGGAAATTGTTAGTTTAAAGTTCTGTACTTTAAGTTAAAATCAAAATTCTTTATTTCAAGTTAATAACTTAAAGAATGGAAGCTGTTAGTTTAAAGTTCTGTACTTCAAGTTAAAATCAAAATTCTTTTTTTCAAGTTAATAACTTAAAGAATGGAAGCTGTTAGTTTAAAGTTCTGTACTTTAAGTTAAAATCAAATTCTTTTCTTCTAGTTAATAACTTATAGAATGGAAGTTATTAGTTTAAAGTTCTGTACTTTAAGTTAAAATCAAAATTTTTTTTTCAAGTTAATAACTTAAAGAATGGAAGTTGTTAGTTTAAAGTTCTGTACTTTAAGTTACAATCAAAATTCTTTTCTTTAAGTAAATAACTTAAAAAAAGGAAGTTATTAATTTAAAGTTCTGTACTTTAAGTTAAAATCAAAATTCTTTTCTTCAAGTTAATAACTTAAAGAATGGAAGTTGTTAGTTCAAAGTTCTGTACTTTAAGTTAAAATCAAAATTCTTTTCTTCAAGTAAATAACTTAAAGAAAGGACGTTATTAATTGATAGTTCTGTACTTTAAGTTAAAATCAAAATTTCTTTCTTCAAGTAAATAACTTAAAGTATGGAAGTAATTAGTTTAAAGTTCTGTACTTTAAGTTAAAATCAAAATTTTTTTCTTCTAGTTAATAACTTAAAGAATGGAAATTTTTAGTTTAAAGTTCTGTACTTTAAGTTAAAATCAAAATTTTTTCTTCAAGTTAATAACTTAAAGAATGGAAGTTGTTAGTTTAAAGTTCTGTACTTTAAGTTTAAATCAAAATTCTTTTCTTCAAGTTAATAACTTATAAAATGGAAGTTGTTAGTTTAAAGTTCTGTACTTTAAGTTAAAATCAAAATTCTTTTCTTCAAGTAAATAACTTAAAGAATGGAAGTTACTAGTTTAAAGTTCTGTACTTTAAGTTAAAATCAAAATTCTTTTTTTCAAGTTAATAACTTAAAGAATGGAAGTTGTTAGTTTAAAGTTCTGTACTTTAAGTTAAAATCAAAATTCTTTTCTTCAAGTTAATAAATTAAAGAATGGAAGCTGTTAGTTTAAAGTTCTGTACTTTAAGTTAAAATCAAATTCTTTTCTTCTAGTTAATAACTTAAAGAATAGAAGTTGTTAGTTTAAAGTTCTGTACTTTAAGTTACAATCAAAATTCTTTTCTTTAAGTAAATAACTTAAAGAAAGGAAGTTATTAATTTAAAGTTCTGTACTTTAAGTTAAAATCAAAATTCTTTTCATCAAGTATATAACTTAATGAATGGAAGTAATTAGTTTAAAGTTCTGTACTTTAAGTTAAAATCAAAATTCTTTTCTTCAAGTTAATAAATTAAAGAATGGAAGTTGTTAATTTAAAGTTCTGTACTTTAAGTTAAAATCAAAATTCTTTTTTTCAAGTTAATAACTTAAAGAATGGAAGTTGTTAGTTCAAAGTTCTGTACTTTAAGTTAAAATCAAAATTCTTTTCTTCAAGTAAATAACTTAAAGAAAGGACGTTATTAATTGATAGTTCTGTACTTTAAGTTAAAATCAAAATTTTTTTCTTCAAGTAAATAACTTAAAGTATGGAAGTAATTAGTTTAAAGTGCTGTACTTTAAGTTAAAATCAAAATTTTTTTCTTCTAGTTAATAACTTAAAGAATGGAAATTGTTAGTTTAAAGTTCTGTACTTTAAGTTAAAATCAAAATTTTTTCTTCAAGTTAATAACTTAAAGAATGGAAGTTGTTAGTTTAAAGTTCTGTACTTTAAGTTAAAATCAAAATTCTTTTTTTCAAGTTAATAAATTAAAGAATGGAAGCTGTTAGTTTAAAGTTCTGTACTTTAAGTTAAAATCAAAATTCTTTTCTTCAAGTAAATAACTTAAAGAAAGGAAGTTATTTATTTAAAGTTCTGTACTTTAAGTTAAAATCAAAATTCTTTTCGTCTAGTAAATAACTTAATGAATGTAAGTAATTAGTTTAAAGTTCTGTACTTTAAGTAAACAACAAAATTCTTTTCTTCAAGCTAGTTACTTAAAGAATGGAAGTTGTTAGTTTAAAGTTCTGTACTTTAAGTTAAAATCAAAATTCTTTTCTTCAAGTTAATAACTTAAAGAATGGAAGTTGTTAGTTCAAAGTTCTGTACTTTAAGTTGAAATCAAAATTCTTTTCTTCAAGTTAATACCTTAAAGAATGGAAGTTGTTAGTTCAAAGTTCTGTACTTTAAGTTAAAATCGAAATTCTTTTCTTCAACTTAATAACTTAAAGAATGGAAGTTGTTAGTTTAAAGTTCTGTACTTTAAGTTTAAATCAAAATTATTTTCTTCAAGTTACAAACTTAAAGAATGGAAGTTGTTAGTTTAAAGTTCTGTACTTCAAGTAAAAATCAAAATTCTTTTTTTCAAGTTAATAACTTAAAGAATGGAAGTTGTTAGTTTATAGTTCTGTACTTTAAGTTAAAATCAAAATTCTTTTTTTCAAGTTAATAACTTAAAGAATGGAAGTTGTTAGTTCAAAGTTCTGTACTTTAAGTTAAAATCAAAATTCTTTTCTTCAAGTTAATAACTTAAAGAATGGAAGTTGTTAGTTTAAAGTTCTGTACTTTAAGTTAAAATCAAAATTCTTTTCGTCAAGTTAATAACTTAAAGAATGGAAGTTATTAGTTTAAAGTTCTGTACTTTAAGTTAAAATCAATATTTGTTTCTTCAAGTTAATAACTTAAAAAATGGAAGTTGTTAGTTTAAATTTCTGTACTTTAAGTTAAAATCAAAATTCTTTTTTTCAAGTTAATAACTTAAAGAATGGAAGTTATTAGTTTAAAGTTCTGTACCTTAAGTTAAAATCAAAATTCTTTTCTTCTAGTTAATAACTTAAAGAATGGAAGTTATTAGTTTAAAGTTCTGTACTTTAAGTTAAAATCAAAATTCTTTTTTTCAAGTTAATAACTTAAAGAATGGAAGTTGTTAGTTTAAAGTTCTGTACTTTAAGTTAAAATCAAAATTCTTTTCTTCAAGTAAATAACTTAAAGAATGGAAGTTATTTATTTAAAGTTCTGTACTTTAAGTTAGTATCAAAATTCTTTTCGTCTAGTAAATAACTTAATGAATGGAAGTCATTAGTTTAAAGTTCTGTACTTTAAGTTAAAATCAAAATTCTTTTCTTCAAGTAAATAACTTAAAGAATGGAAGTTATTTATTTAAAGTTCTGTACTTTAAGTTAGTATCAAAATTCTTTTCGTCTAGTAAATAACTTAATGAATGGAAGTAATTAGTTTAAAGTTCTCTACTTTAAGTTAAAATCAAAATGCTTTTCTTCAAGCTAATAACTTAAAGAATGGAAGTTGTTAGTTTAAAGTTCTGTACTTTAAGTTAAAATCAAAATTCTTTTCTTCAAGTAAATAACTTAAAGAATGGAAGTTATTTATTTAAAGTTCTGTACTTTAAGTTAATATCAAAATTCTTTTCGTCTAGTAAATAACTTAATGAATGGAAGTAATTAGTTTAAAGTTCTGTACTTTAAGTTAAAATCAAAATTCTTTTTTTCAAGTAAATAACTTAAAGAAAGGAAGTTATTTATTTAAAGCTCTGTACTTTAAGTTAAAATCAAAATTCTTTTCGTCTAGTAAATAACTTAATGAATGGAAGTAATTAGTTTAAAGATCTCTACTTTAAGTTAAAATCAAAATGCTTTTCTTCAAGCTAATAACTTAAAGAATGGAAGTTGTTAGTTTAAAGTTCTGTACTTTAAGTTAAAATCAAAAATCTTTTCTTCAAGTTAATAACTTAAAGAATGGAAGTTGTTAGTTCAAAGTTCTGTACTTTAAGTTAAAATCAAAATTCTTTTCTTCAAGTTAATACCTTAAAGAATGGAAGTTGTTAGTTCAAAGTTCTGTACTTTAAGTTAAAATCGAAATTCTTTTCTTCAACTTAATAACTTAAAGAATGGAAGTTGTTAGTTTAAAGTTCTGTACTTTAAGTTAAAATCAAAATTCTTTTCGTCAAGTTAATAACTTAAAGAATGGAAGTTATTAGTTTAAAGTTCTGTACTTTAAGTTAAAATCAATATTTGTTTCTTCAAGTTAATAACTTAAAAAATGGAAGTTGTTAGTTTAAATTTCTGTACTTTAAGTTAAAATCAAAATTCTTTTTTTCAAGTTAATAACTTAAAGAATGGAAGTTATTAGTTTAAAGTTCTGTACCTTAAGTTAAAATCAAAATTCTTTTCTTCTAGTTAATAACTTAAAGAATGGAAGTTATTAGTTTAAAGTTCTGTACTTTAAGTTAAAATCAAAATTCTTTTTTTCAAGTTAATAACTTAAAGAATGGAAGTTGTTAGTTTAAAGTTCTGTACTTTAAGTTAAAATCAAAATTCTTTTCTTCAAGTAAATAACTTAAAGAATGGAAGTTATTTATTTAAAGTTCTGTACTTTAAGTTAGTATCAAAATTCTTTTCGTCTAGTAAATAACTTAATGAATGGAAGTCATTAGTTTAAAGTTCTGTACTTTAAGTTAAAATCAAAATTCTTTTCTTCAAGTAAATAACTTAAAGAATGGAAGTTATTTATTTAAAGTTCTGTACTTTAAGTTAGTATCAAAATTCTTTTCGTCTAGTAAATAACTTAATGAATGGAAGTAATTAGTTTAAAGTTCTCTACTTTAAGTTAAAATCAAAATGCTTTTCTTCAAGCTAATAACTTAAAGAATGGAAGTTGTTAGTTTAAAGTTCTGTACTTTAAGTTAAAATCAAAATTCTTTTCTTCAAGTAAATAACTTAAAGAATGGAAGTTATTTATTTAAAGTTCTGTACTTTAAGTTAATATCAAAATTCTTTTCGTCTAGTAAATAACTTAATGAATGGAAGTAATTAGTTTAAAGTTCTGTACTTTAAGTTAAAATCAAAATTCTTTTTTTCAAGTAAATAACTTAAAGAAAGGAAGTTATTTATTTAAAGCTCTGTACTTTAAGTTAAAATCAAAATTCTTTTCGTCTAGTAAATAACTTAATGAATGGAAGTAATTAGTTTAAAGATCTCTACTTTAAGTTAAAATCAAAATGCTTTTCTTCAAGCTAATAACTTAAAGAATGGAAGTTGTTAGTTTAAAGTTCTGTACTTTAAGTTAAAATCAAAAATCTTTTCTTCAAGTTAATAACTTAAAGAATGGAAGTTGTTAGTTCAAAGTTCTGTACTTTAAGTTAAAATCAAAATTCTTTTCTTCAAGTTAATACCTTAAAGAATGGAAGTTGTTAGTTCAAAGTTCTGTACTTTAAGTTAAAATCGAAATTCTTTTCTTCAACTTAATAACTTAAAGAATGGAAGTTGTTAGTTTAAAGTTCTGTACTTTAAGTTAAAATCAAAATTCTTTTCTTCAAGTTAATAACTTAAAGAACGAAAGTTGTTAGTTTAAAGTTCTGTACTATTAGTTAAAATCAAAATTTTTTCTTTTCTAGAAGAAAAGAATTTTGATTTTAACTTAAAGTACAGAACTTTAAACTAATTACTTCCATTCTTTAAGTTATTTACTTGAAGAAAAAAAATTTTATTTTAATTTAAAGTACAGAACTATCAATTAATAACGTCCTTTCTTTAAGTTATTTACTTGAAGAAAAGAATTTTGATTTTACTTAAAGTACAGAACTTTAAACTAATTACTTCCATTCATTAAGTTATTTACTTGACGAAAAGAATTTTGATTTTAACTTAAAGTACAGAACTTTAAATTGATAACTTCCTTTCTTTAAGTTATTTACTTGAAGAAAAGAATTTTGATTTTAACTTAAAGTACAAAACTTTAAACTAACAACTTCCATTCTTTAAGTTATTAACTTGAAAAAAAGAATTTTGATTTTAACTTAAAGTACAGAACTTTAAACTAATAACTTCCATTCATTAAGTTATTTACTTGAAGAAACAAATATTGATTTTAACTAAAAGTACAGAACTATACATTAATAACGTCCGTTCTTTAATTTATTTACTTGAAGAAAAGAATTTTGATTTTAACTTAAAGTACAGAACTTTGAACTAACAACTTCCATTCTTTAAGTTATTAACTTGAAGAAAAGAATTTTGATGTTAACTTAAAGTACAGAACTTTAAACTAACAACTTCCATTCTTTAAGTTATTAACTAGAAGAAAAGAATTTTGATTTTAACTTAAAGTACAGAACTTTAAACTAATTACTTCCATTCTTTAAGTTATTTACTTGAAGAAAAAAATTTTGATTTTAATTTAAAGTACAGAACTATCAATTAATAACGTCCTTTCTTTAAGTTATTTACTTGAAGAAAAGAATTTTGATTTTAACTTAAAGTACAGAACTTTGAACTAACAACTTCTATTCTTTAAGTTATTAACTTGAAGAAAAGAATTTTGATGTTAACTTAAAGTACAGAACTTTAAACTAACAACTTCCATTCTTTAATTTATTAACTTGAAGAAAAGAATTTGGATTTTAACTTAAAGTACAGAACTTTAAACTAATTACTTCCATTCATTAAGTTATTTACTTGACGATAAGAATTTTGATTTTAACTTAAAGTACAGAACTTTAAATTAATAACTTCCTTTCTTTAACTTATTTACTTGAAGAAAAGAATTTTGATTTTAACTTAAAGTACAAAACTTTAAACTAACAACTTCCATTCTTTAAGTTATTAACTTGTAACAAAGAATTTTGATTTTAACTTAAAGTACAGAACTTTAAACTAATAACTTCCATTCTTTAAGTTATTTACTTGAAGAAAAGAATTTTGATTTTAACTTAAAGTACAGAACTTTAAACTAACAACTTCCATTCTTTAATTTATTAACTTGAAGAAAAGAATTTTGATTTTAACTTAAAGTACAGAACTTTAAACTATTTACTTCCATTCATTAAGTTATTTACTTGACGAAAAGAATTTTGATTTTAACTTAAAGTACAGAACTTTAAATTAATAACTTCCTTTCTTTAACTTATTTACTTGAAGAAAAGAATTTTGATTTTAACTTAAACTACAAAACTTTAAACTAACAACTTCCATTCTTTAAGTTATTAACTTGAAAAAAACAATTTTGATGTTAACTTAAAGTACAGAACTTTAAACTAACAACTTCCATTCTTTAATTTATTAACTTGAAGAAAAGAATTTTGATTTTAACTTAAAGTACAGAACTTTAAACTAATTACTTCCATTCATTAAGTTATTTACTTGACGAAAAGAATTTTGATTTTAACTTAAAGTACAGAACTTTAAACTAATAACTTCCATTCTTTAAGTTATTAACTTGACGAAAAGAATTTTGATTTTAACTTAAAGTACAGAACTTTAAACTAACAACTTCCATTCTTTAAGTTATTAACTTGGAAACAAGAATTTTGATTTTAACTTAAAGTACAGAACTTTAAACTAACAACTTCCATTCTTTAAGTTATTAACTAGAAGAAAAGAATTTTGATTTTAACTTAAACTACAAAACTTTAAACTAACAACTTCCATTCTTTAAGTTATTAACTTGAAAAAAAGAATTTTGATTTTAACTTAAAGTACAGAACTTTAAACTAACAACTTCCATTCTTTAATTTATTAACTTGAAGAAAAGAATTTTGATTTTAACTTAAAGTACAGAACTTTAAACTAATTACTTCCATTCATTAAGTTATTTACTTGACGAAAAGAATTTTGATTTTAACTTAAAGTACAGAACTTTAAATTAACAACTTCCATTCTTTAAGTTATTAACTTGAAGAAAAGAATTTTGATTTTAACTTAAAGTACAGAACTTTAAACTAACAACTTCCATTCTTTAAGTTATTAACTTAAAGAAAAGAATTTTGAATTTAACTTAAAGTACAGAACTTTAAACTAACAACTTCCATTCTTTAAGTTATTAACTAGAAGAAAAGAATTTTGATTTTAACTTAAAGTACAGAACTTTAAACTAACAACTTCCATTCTTTAATTTATTAACTTGAAGAAAAGAATTTTGATGTTAACTTAAAGTACAGAACTTTAAACTAACAACTTCCGTTCTTTAAGTTATTAACTAGAAGAAAAGAATTTTGATTTTAACTTAAAGTACAGAACTTTAAACTAATTACTTCCATTCTTTAAGTTATTTACTTGAAGAAAAAAATTTTGATTTTAATTTAAAGTACAGAACTATCAATTAATAACGTCCTTTCTTTAAGTTATTAACTTGAAGAAAAGAATTTTGATGTTAACTTAAAGTACAGAACTTTAAACTAACAACTTCCATTCTTTAATTTATTAACTTGAAGAAAAGAATTTTTATTTTACTTAAAGTACAGAACTTTAAACTAATTACTTCCATTCATTAAGTTATTTAATTGAGGATAAGAATTTTGATTTTAACTTAAAGTACAGAACTTTAAATTAATAACTTCCATTCTTTAAGTTATTAACTTGAAGAAAAGAATTTTGATTTTAACTTATAGTACAGAACTTTGAACTGACAACTTCCATTCTTTAAGTTATTAACTTGAAGAAAAGAATTTTGATTTTAACTTAAAGTACAGAACTTTGAACTAACAACTTCCATTCTTTAAGTTATTAACTTGAATAAAAGAATTTTGATTTTAACTTTAAGTACAGAACTTTAAACTAACAACTTCCATTCTTTAAGTTAGTAGCTTGAAGAAAAGAATTTTGATTTTAACTTAAAGTACAGAACTTTAAACTAACAACTTCCATTCTTTAAGTTCTTAACTTGAAGAAAAGAATTTTGATTTTAACTTACAGTACAGAACTTTGAACTAACAACTTCCATTCTTTAAGTTATTTACTTGAAGAAAAGAATTTTGATTTTAACTTAAAGTGCAGAACTTTAAACTAATTACTTCCATTCCTTAAGTTATTTACTTGACGAAAAGAATTTTGATTTTAACTTAAAGTACAGAACTTTAAATTAACAACTTCCATTTTTTAAGTTATTAACTTGAAGAAACAAATATTGATTTTAACTTAAAGTACAGAACTTTAAACTAATAACTTCCATTCTTTAAGGTATTAACTTGAAGCAAAGAATTTTGATTTTAACTTATAGTACAGAACTTTGAACTAACAACTTCCATTCTTTAAGTTATTAACTTGAAGAAAAGAATTTTGATTTTAACTTATAGTACAGAACTTTGAACTAACAACTTCCATTCTTTAAGTTATTAACTTGAAGAAAAGAAATTTGATTTTAACTTAAAGTACAGAACTTTAAACTAAATACTTCCATTCTTTAAGTTATTTACTTGAAGAAAAAAATTTTGATGTTAACTTAAAGTACAGAACTTTAAACTAACAACTTCCATTCTTTAAGTTATTAACTAGAAGAAAAGAATTTTGATTTTAACTTAAAGTACAGAACTTTAAACTAATTACTTCCATTTTTTAAGTTATTTACTTGAAGAAAAAAATTTTGATTTTAATTTAAAGTACAGAACTATCAATTAATAACGTCCTTTCTTTAAGTTATTTACTTGAAGAAAAGAATTTTGATTTTAACTTAAAGTACAGAACTTTGAACTAACAACTTCCATTCTTTAAGTTATTAACTTGAAGAAAAGAATTTTGATGTTAACTTAAAGTATAGAACTTTAAACTAACAACTTCCATTCTTTAATTTATTAACTTGAAGAAAAGAATTTTGATTTTAACTTAAAGTACAGAACTTTAAACTAATTACTTCCATTCATTAAGTTATTTACTTGACGATAAGAATTTTGATTTTAACTTAAAGTACAGAACTTTAAATTAATAACTTCCTTTCTTTAACTTATTTACTTGAAGAAAAGAATTTTGATTTTAACTTAAAGTACAAAACTTTAAACTAACAACTTCCATTCTTTAAGTTATTAACTTGAAGAAATGAATTTTGATTTTAACTTAAAGTACAGAACTTTAAACTAACAACTTCCATTCTTTAATTTATTAACTTGAAGAAATGAATTTTGATTTTAACTTAAAGTACAGAACTTTAAACTAATTACTTCCATTCATTAAGTTATTTACTTGACGAAAAGAATTTTGATTTTAACTTAAAGTACAAAAATTAAATTAATAACTTCCTTTCTTTAACTTATTTACTTGAAGAAAAGAATTTTGATTTTAACTTAAACTACAAAACTTTAAACTAACAACTTCCATTCTTTAAGTTATTAACTTGAAAAAAAGAATTTTGATGTTAACTTAAAGTACAGAACTTTAAACTAACAACTTCCATTCTTTAATTTATTAACTTGAAGAAAAGAATTTTGATTTTAACTTAAAGTACAGAACTTTAAACTAATTACTTCCATTCATTAAGTAATTTACTTGACGAAAAGAATTTTGATTTTAACTTAAAGTACAGAACTTTAAACTAACAACTTCCATTCTTTAAGTTATTAACTTGAAGAAAAGAATTTTGATTTTAACTTAAAGTACAGAACTTTAAACTAACAACTTCCTTTCTTTAACTTATTTACTTGAAGAAAAGAATTTTGATTTTAACTTAAAGTACAAAACTTTAAACTAACAACTTCCATTCTTTAAGTTATTAACTTGAAGAAATGAATTTTGATTTTAACTTAAAGTACAGAACTTTAAACTAACAACTTCCATTCTTTAATTTATTAACTTGAAGAAATGAATTTTGATATTAACTTAAAGTACAGAACTTTAAACTAATTACTTCCATTCATTAAGTTATTTACTTGACGATAAGAATTTTGATTTTAACTTAAAGTACAGAACTTTAAATTAATAACTTCCTTTCTTTAACTGATTTACTTGAAGAAAAGAATTTTGATTTTAACTTAAAGTACAAAACTTTAAACTAACAACTTCCTTTCTTTAAGTTATTAACTTGAAGAAATGAATTTTGATTTTAACTTACAGTACAGAACTTTAAACTAACAACTTCCATTCTTTAATTTATTAACTTGAAGAAATGAATTTTGATTTTAACTTAAAGTACAGAACTTTAAACTAATAACTTCCATTCTTTAAGTTATTTACTTGAAGAAAACGATTTTGATTTTAACTTAAAGTACAGAACTTTAAAATTGTAACTTTCATTCTTTAAGTTAATTACTTGAAGAAAAGAATTTTGATTTTACCTTAAAGTACAGAACTTTAAACTAACAACTTCCATTCTTTAAGTTATTAACTTGAAGAAAACGATTTTGATTTTAACTTAAAGTACAGAACTTTAAAATTGTAACTTTCATTCTTTAAGTTAATTACTTGAAGAAAATAATTTTGATTTTAACTTAAAGTACAGAACTATAAATTAATAACGTCCTTTCTTTAAGTTATTTACTTGAAGAAAAGAATTTTGATTTTAACTTAAAGTACAGAACTTTAAACTAATCACTTTCATTCTTTAAATTATATACTTGAAGAAAAGAATTTTGATTTTAACTTAAAGTACAGAACTTTAAACTAATAACTTCCATTCTTTAAGTTATTTACTTGAAGAAAAGAATTTTAATTTTAACTTAAAGTACAGAACTTTTACCTAATTACTTCCATTCTTTAAGATATTTACTTGAAGAAAATAATTTTTATTTTAACTTAAAGTACAGAACTTTAAACTCATAACTTCCATTCTTTAAGTTATTTACTCGAAGAAAAGAATTTTGTTTTTATCTTAAAGTACAGAACTTTAAACTAATTACTTCCATTCTTTAAGTTATTTACTTGTAGAAAAGAATTTTTGTTTTAACTTAAGGTACAGAACTTAAAACTTATAACTTCCATTCTTTAAGTTATTTACTTGAAGAAAAGAATTTTGATTTTAACTTAAAGTACTGAACTTTAAAATAGTAACTTCTATTCCTTAAGTTATTTACTTGAAGATGAAAATTTTGATTTTAACTTAAGGTACAGAGCTTTAAAGTAATAACTTCCAATCTTTAAGTTATTTACTTGAAGCAGAGAATTTTGATTTTAACTTAAAATACAGAACTTTAAACTAATTTCTTCCATTCTTTAAGTTATTTACATGAAGAAAAGAATTTTTATTTTAAATTAAAGTACAGAACTTTAAACTTATAACTTCCATTCTTTAAGTTATTTACTTGAAGAAAAGAATTTTGATTTTACCTTAAAGTACAAAACTGTAAACTAACAATTTCCATTCTTTAAGTTATTAACTTGAAAAAAAAATTTTGATTTTAACTTAAAGTACAGAACTTTAAACTAATTACTTCCATTCTTTAAGTTATTTACTTGAAGAAAAGAATTTTGATTTTAACTAAAAGTACAGAACTATGAATTAATAACTTCCTTTCTTTAAGTTATTTACTTGAAGAAAAGAATTTTGATTTTAACTTAAAGTACAGAATTTAAACTAATAACTTTCATTCTTTAAGTTATTTACTTGAAGAAAAGAAATTTGATTTTAACTAAAAGTACAGAACTTTAAAGTAATAACTTCCAATCTTTAAGTAATTTACTTGAAGAAGAGAATTTTGATTTTAACTTAAAGTACAGAACTATAACCTAATTACTTCCATTCTTTAAGATATTTACTTGAAGAACATAATTTTTATTTTAACTTAAAGTACAGAACTTCAAACTTATAACTTCCATTCTTTAAGTTATTTACTCGAAGAAAAGAATTTTGTTTTTATCTTAAAGTACAGAACTTTAAACTACTTACTTCCATTCTTTAAGTTATTTACTTGAAGAAAAGAATTTTGATTTTAACTTAAAGTACAGAACTTTAAACTGATAACTTCCAATCTTTAAGTTATTTACTTGAAGAAAAGAATTTTGATTTTAACTTTAAGTACAGAACTATAAATTAATAACTTCCTTTCTTTAAGTTATTTACTTGAAGAAAAGAATTTTGATTTTAACTTAAAGTACAGAACTTTAAACTAATCACTTTCATTCTTTAAGTTATTTACTTGAAGAAAAGAATTTTGATTTTAACTTAAAGTACAGAACTTTAAACTAATAACTTCCATTCTTTAAGTTATTTACTTGAAGAAAAGAATTATGATTTTAACTTAAAGTACAGAACTTTAACCTAATTACTTCCATTCTTTAAGATATTTACTTGAAGAAAATAATTTTTATTTTAACTTAAAGTACAGAACTTTAAACTAATAACGTCCTTTCTTTAAGTTTTTTTTTTCATTTACTTGAAGAAAAGAATTTTGATTTTAACTTAAAGTACAGAACTTTAAACTAACAACTTCCATTCTTTAAGGTATTAACTTGAAGAAAAGAATTTTGATTTTAACTTAAAGTACAGAACTGTAAACTAATTACTTCCATGCTTTAAGTTATTTACTTGACGAAAAGAATTTTGATTTTAACTTAAAGTACAGAACTTTAAATTAATAACTTCCTTTCTTTAAGTTATTTACTTAAAGAAAAGAATTTTGATTTTAACTTAAAGTACCGAACTTTAAAGTAATAACCTTCCAATCTTTAAGTTATTAACTTGAAGAAGAGAATTTTGATTTTAACTTAAAGTACAGAACTGTAAACTAATTACTTACATGCTTTAAGTTATTTACTTGACGAAAAGAATTTTGATTTTAACTTAAAGTACAGAACTTTAAACTAATAACTTTCATTCTTTAAGTTATTTACTTGAAGAAAAGAATTTTGATTTTATTTTAAAGTACAAAACTTCAAAAAAGTAACTTCTATTCCTTAAGTTATTTACTTGAAGATGAGAATTTTAATTTTAACTTAAAGTACAGAGCTTTAAAGTAATAACTTCCAATCTTTAAGTTATTTACTTGAAGAAGAGAATTTTGATTATAACTTAAAGTACAGAACTTTAAACTAATAACTTCCAATCTTTAAGTTATTTACTTGAAGATAAGAATTTTGATTTTAACTTTAACGTACAGAACTATAAATTAATAACCTCCTTTCTTTAAGTTATTTACTTGAAGAAAAGAATTTAGATTTTAACTTAAAGTACAGAACTTTAAACTAATAACTTCCATTCTTTAAGTTATTTACTTGAAGAAAAGAATTTTGATTTTAACTTAAAGTACAAAACTTTAAACTAACAACTTCCATTCTTTAAGTTATTTACTGCAAGAAAAGAATTTTGATTTTAACTTAAAGTACAGTACTTTAAAAAAAAATTTCCATTCTATAAGTTATTTACTTGAAGAAAAGAATTTTGATTTTAACTAAAAGTACAGAACTATAAATTAATAACTTCCTTTCTTTAAGTTAATTACTTGATGAAAGAATTTTGATTTTAACTTAAAGTACAGAACTTTAAACTAATAACTTTCATTCTTTAAGTTATTTACTTGAAGAAAAAAATTTTGATTTTAACTTAAAGTACAGAACTTTGAACTAACAACTTCCATTCTTTAAGTTATTAACTTGAAGAAAAGAATTTTGATTTTAACTTAAAGTACAGAACTTTAAACTAACAACTTCCATTCTTTAATTTATTAACTTGTAGAAAAGAATTTTGATTTTAACTTAAAGTACAGAACTTTAAACTAATTACTTCCATTCATTAAGTTATATACTTGACGAAAAGAAATTTGATTTTAACTTAAAGTACAGAACTTTAAATTAATAACTTCCTTTCTTTAAGTTATTTACTTGAAGAAAAGAATTTTGATTTTAACTTAAAGTACAGAACTTTAAACTAACAACTTCCATTCTTTAAGTTATTAACTTGAAAAAAAGAATTTTGATTTTAACTTAAAGTACAGAACTTTAAACTAATAACTTCCATTCTTTAAGTTATTTACTTGAAGAAAAGAATTTTGATTTTAACTTAAAGTACAGAACTGTAAACTAACAACTTCCATTTTTTAAGTTATTAACTTGAAGAAACAAATATAGATTTTAACTTAAAGTACAGAACTTTAAACTAATAACTTCCATTCTTTAAGTTATTTACTTGAAGAAAACGATTTTGATTTTAACTTAAAGTACAGAACTTTAAACTAACAACTTCCATTCTTTAAGTTATTAGCTTGAAGAAAAGAATTTTGATTTTAACTTAAAGTGCAGAACTTTAAACTAATTACTTCCATTCATTAAGTTATTTACTTGACGACAAGAATTTTGATTTTAACTTAAAGTACAGAATTTTAAATTAATAACTACCTTTCTTTAAGTTATTTACTTGAAGAAAGAATTTTGATTTTAACTTAAAGTACAGAACTTTGAACTAACAACTTCCATTCTTTAAGTTATTAACTTGAAGAAAACTATTTTGATTTCAACTAAAAGTACAGAACTTTAAACTAACAACTTCCATTCTTTAAGTTGTTCACTAGAAGAAAAAATTTTAATTTCAACTTAAAGTACAGAACTTCAAACTAATTACTTCCATTCTTTAAGTTATTTACTTGAAGAAAAAAATTTTGATTTTAACTTAAAGTACAGAACTATCAATTGATAACGCCCTTTCTTTAAGTTATTTACTTGAAGAAAAGAATTTTGATTTTAACTTAAAGTACAGAACTTTGAACTAACAACTTCCATTCTTTAAGTTATTAACTTGAAGAAAAGAATTTTGATTTTAACTTAAAGTACAGAACTTTAAACTAATAACTTCCATTCTTTAATTTATTAACTTGTAGAAAAGAATTTTGATTTTAACTTAAAGTACAGAACTTTAAACTTATTACTTCCATTCATTAAGTTATTTACTTGACGAAAAGAATTTTGATTTTAACTTAAAGTACAGAACTTTAAATTAATAACTTCCTTTCTTTAAGTTATTTACTTGAAGAAAAGAATTTTGATTTTAACTTAAAGTACAGAACTTTAAACTAACAACTTCCATTCTTTAAGTTATTAACTTGAAAAAAAGAATTTTGATTTTAACTTAAAGTACAGAACTTTAAACTAATAACTTCCATTCTTTAAGTTATTAACTTGAAGAAAAGAATTTTGATTTTAACTTAAAGTACAGAACTTTAAACTAATAACTTCCATTCTTTAAGTTATTAACTTGAAGAAAAGAATTTTGATTTTAACTTAAAGTACAGAACTTTAAACTAATAACTTCCATTCTTTAAGTTATTTACTTGAAGAAAAGGATTTTGATTTTAACTTAAAGTACAGAACTTTAAACTAACAACTTCCATTCTTTAAGTTATTAGCTTGAAGAAAAGAATTTTGATTTTAACTTAAAGTGCAGAACTTTAAACTAATTACTTCCATTCATTAAGTTATTTACTTGACGACAAGGATTTTGATTTTAACTTAAAGTACAGAATTTTAAATTAATATCTTCCTTTCTTTAAGTTATTTACTTGAAGAAAAGAATTTTGATTTTAACTTAAAGTACAGAACTATAAACTAACAACTTCCTTTCTTTAAGTTATTAACTTGAAAAAAAGAATTTTGATTTTAACTTGAAGTACAGAACTTTAAACTAATAACTTCCATTCTTTAAGTTATTAACTTGAAGAAAAGAATTTTGATTTTAACTTAAAGTACAGAACTTTAAACTAACAACTTCCATTCTTTAAGTTATTAACTTGAGGAAAAGAATTTTGATTTTAACTTAAAGTACAGAACTTTAAACTAACAACTTCCATTCTTTAAGTTATTAACTAGAAGAAAAGAATTTAGATTTTAACTTAAAGTACAGAACTTTAAACTAACAACTTCCATTCTTTAAGTTATTAACTTGAAGGAAAGAATTTTGATTTTAACTTAAAGTACAGAACTTTAAACTAACAACTTCCATTCCTTAAGTTATTAACTTGAAGAAAAAATTTTGATTTTAACTTAAAGTACAGAACTTTAAACTAACAACTTCCATTCTTTAAGTTATTAACTTGAAGAAAAAACTTTTGATTGCAACTTAAAGTACAGAACTTTAAACTAACAACTTCCATTCTTTAAATTATTAACAAGAAGAAAAGAATTTTGATTTTAACTTAAAGTACAGAACTTTAAACTAACAACTTCCATTCTTTTGATTTTTTTTTTTTGAAGAAGAATTTTGATTTTAACTTAAAGTACAGAACTATAAATTAATAACTTCCTTTCTTTAAGTTATTTACTTGAAGAAAAGAATTTTGATTTTAACTTAAAGTACAGAACTTTAAACTAATAACTTCCATTCTTTAAGTTATTTACTTGAAGAAAAGAATTTTGATTTTAACTTAAAGCACAGAACTTTAAACTAATAACTTTCTTTCTTTAATTTATTTACTTGAAGAAAAGAATTTTGATTTTAACTTAAAGTACAGAACTATAAATTAATAACTTCCTTTCTTTAAGTTATTTACTTGAAGAAAAGAATTTTGATTTTAACTTAAAGTACAGAACTTTAAACTAACAACTTCCATTCTTTAAGTTATTAACTTGAAGAAAAGAATTTTGATTTTAACTTAAAGTACAGAACAATAAACTAATTACTTCCATTCTTTAAGTTATTTACTGCAAGAAAAGAATTTTGATTTTAACTTAAAGTACAGTACTTTAAAAAAAAATTTCCATTCTATAAGTTATTTACTTGAAGAAAAGAATTTTGATTTTAACTAAAAGTACAGAACTATAAATTAATAACTTCCTTTCTTTAAGTTAATTACTTGATGAAAGAATTTTGATTTTAACTTAAAGTACAGAACTTTAAACTAATAACTTTCATTCTTTAAGTTATTTACTTGAAGAAAAAAATTTTGATTTTAACTTAAAGTACAGAACTTTGAACTAACAACTTCCATTCTTTAAGTTATTAACTTGAAGAAAAGAATTTTGATTTTAACTTAAAGTACAGAACTTTAAACTAACAACTTCCATTCTTTAATTTATTAACTTGTAGAAAAGAATTTTGATTTTAACTTAAAGTACAGAACTTTAAACTAATTACTTCCATTCATTAAGTTATATACTTGACGAAAAGAAATTTGATTTTAACTTAAAGTACAGAACTTTAAATTAATAACTTCCTTTCTTTAAGTTATTTACTTGAAGAAAAGAATTTTGATTTTAACTTAAAGTACAGAACTTTAAACTAACAACTTCCATTCTTTAAGTTATTAACTTGAAAAAAAGAATTTTGATTTTAACTTAAAGTACAGAACTTTAAACTAATAACTTCCATTCTTTAAGTTATTTACTTGAAGAAAAGAATTTTGATTTTAACTTAAAGTACAGAACTGTAAACTAACAACTTCCATTTTTTAAGTTATTAACTTGAAGAAACAAATATAGATTTTAACTTAAAGTACAGAACTTTAAACTAATAACTTCCATTCTTTAAGTTATTTACTTGAAGAAAAGGATTTTGATTTTAACTTAAAGTACAGAACTTTAAACTAACAACTTCCATTCTTTAAGTTATTAGCTTGAAGAAAAGAATTTTGATTTTAACTTAAAGTGCAGAACTTTAAACTAATTACTTCCATTCATTAAGTTATTTACTTGACGACAAGAATTTTGATTTTAACTTAAAGTACAGAATTTTAAATTAATAACTTCCTTTCTTTAAGTTATTTACTTGAAGAAAGAATTTTGATTTTAACTTAAAGTACAGAACTTTGAACTAACAACTTCCATTCTTTAAGTTATTAACTTGAAGAAAACTATTTTGATTTCAACTAAAAGTACAGAACTTTAAACTAACAACTTCCATTCTTTAAGTTGTTCACTAGAAGAAAAAATTTTAATTTCAACTTAAAGTACAGAACTTCAAACTAATTACTTCCATTCTTTAAGTTATTTACTTGAAGAAAAAAATTTTGATTTTAACTTAAAGTACAGAACTATCAATTGATAACGCCCTTTCTTTAAGTTATTTACTTGAAGAAAAGAATTTTGATTTTAACTTAAAGTACAGAACTTTGAACTAACAACTTCCATTCTTTAAGTTATTAACTTGAAGAAAAGAATTTTGATTTTAACTTAAAGTACAGAACTTTAAACTAATAACTTCCATTCTTTAATTTATTAACTTGTAGAAAAGAATTTTGATTTTAACTTAAAGTACAGAACTTTAAACTTATTACTTCCATTCATTAAGTTATTTACTTGACGAAAAGAATTTTGATTTTAACTTAAAGTACAGAACTTTAAATTAATAACTTCCTTTCTTTAAGTTATTTACTTGAAGAAAAGAATTTTGATTTTAACTTAAAGTACAGAACTTTAAACTAACAACTTCCATTCTTTAAGTTATTAACTTGAAAAAAAGAATTTTGATTTTAACTTAAAGTACAGAACTTTAAACTAATAACTTCCATTCTTTAAGTTATTAACTTGAAGAAAAGAATTTTGATTTTAACTTAAAGTACAGAACTTTAAACTAATAACTTCCATTCTTTAAGTTATTAACTTGAAGAAAAGAATTTTGATTTTAACTTAAAGTACAGAACTTTAAACTAATAACTTCCATTCTTTAAGTTATTAATTGAAGAAAAGGATTTTGATTTTAACTTAAAGTACAGAACTTTAAACTAACAACTTCCATTCTTTAAGTTATTAGCTTGAAGAAAAGAATTTTGATTTTAACTTAAAGTGCAGAACTTTAAACTAATTACTTCCATTCATTAAGTTATTTACTTGACGACAAGGATTTTGATTTTAACTTAAAGTACAGAATTTTAAATTAATATCTTCCTTTCTTTAAGTTATTTACTTGAAGAAAAGAATTTTGATTTTAACTTAAAGTACAGAACTATAAACTAACAACTTCCTTTCTTTAAGTTATTAACTTGAAAAAAAGAATTTTGATTTTAACTTGAAGTACAGAACTTTAAACTAACAACTTCCATTCTTTAAGTTTTTAACTTGAAGAAAAGAATTTTGATTTTAACTTAAAGTACAGAACTTTAAACTAACAACTTCCATTCTTTAAGTTATTAACTTGAGGAAAAGAATTTTGATTTTAACTTAAAGTACAGAACTTTAAACTAACAACTTCCATTCTTTAAGTTATTAACTAGAAGAAAAGAATTTAGATTTTAACTTAAAGTACAGAACTTTAAACTAACAACTTCCATTCTTTAAGTTATTAACTTGAAGGAAAGAATTTTGATTTTAACTTAAAGTACAGAACTTTAAACTAACAACTTCCATTCCTTAAGTTATTAACTTGAAGAAAAAATTTTGATTTTAACTTAAAGTACAGAACTTTAAACTAACAACTTCCATTCTTTAAGTTATTAACTTGAAGAAAAAACTTTTGATTGCAACTTAAAGTACAGAACTTTAAACTAACAACTTCCATTCTTTAAATTATTAACAAGAAGAAAAGAATTTTGATTTTAACTTAAAGTACAGAACTTTAAACTAACAACTTCCATTCTTTTGATTTTTTTTTTTTGAAGAAGAATTTTGATTTTAACTTAAAGTACAGAACTATAAATTAATAACTTCCTTTCTTTAAGTTATTTACTTGAAGAAAAGAATTTTGATTTTAACTTAAAGTACAGAACTTTAAACTAATAACTTCCATTCTTTAAGTTATTTACTTGAAGAAAAGAATTTTGATTTTAACTTAAAGCACAGAACTTTAAACTAATAACTTTCTTTCTTTAATTTATTTACTTGAAGAAAAGAATTTTGATTTTAACTTAAAGTACAGAACTATAAATTAATAACTTCCTTTCTTTAAGTTATTTACTTGAAGAAAAGAATTTTGATTTTAACTTAAAGTACAGAACTTTAAACTAACAACTTCCATTCTTTAAGTTATTAACTTGAAGAAAAGAATTTTGATTTTAACTTAAAGTACAGAACAATAAACTAATTACTTCCATTCTTTAAGTTATTTACTTGAAGAAAAGAATTTTGATTTTAACTTAAAGTACAGAACTTTAAACTAATAACTTCCAATCTTTAAGTTATTTACTTGAAGATAAGAATTTTGCTTTTAACTTAAAGTACAGAACTATAAATTAATAACTTCCTTTCTTGAAGTTATTTACTTGAAGAAAAGAATTTTGATTTTAACTTAAAGTACAGAACTTTAAACTAATAACTTCCATTCTTTAAGTTATTTACTTGAAGAAAAGAATTTTGATTTTAACTTAAAGTACAGAACTTTAAACTAATAACTTCCGTTCTTTAAGTTATTTACTTGAAGAAAAGAATTTTGATTTTAACTTAAAGTACAGAGCTTTAAACTTATAACTTCCATTCTTCAGGTTATTTATTTGAAGAAAAGAATTTTGATTTTAACTTAAAGTACAGAACTTTAAACTAATAACTTCCAATCTTTAAGTTATTTACTTGAAGATAAGAATTTTAATTTTAACTTAAAGTACAGAACTATAAATTAATAACTTCCTTTCTTTAAGTTATTTACTTGAAGAAAAGAATTTTGATTTTAACTTAAAGTACAGAACTTTAAACTAATAACTTCCATTCTTTAAGTTATTTACTTGAAGAAAAGAATTTTGATTTTAACTTAAAGTTCAGAACTTTAAACTAATAACTTCCGTTCTTTAAGTTATTTACTTGAAGAAAAGAATTTTGATTTTAACTTAAAGTACAGAGCTTTAAACTTATAACTTCCATTCTTCAGGTTATTTATTTGAAGAAAAGAATTTTGATTTTAACTTAAAGTACAGAACTTTAAACTAACAACTTCCATTCTTTAAGATATTAACTTGAAGAAAAGAATTTTGATTTTAACTTAAAGTACAGAGCTTTAAACTTAAAACTTCCATTCTTCAGGTTATTTATTTGAAGAAAAGAATTTTGATTTTAACTTAAAGTACAGAACTTTAAACTAACAACTTCCATTCTTTAAGTAATTAACTTGAAGAAGAGTGTTTTGATTTTAACTTAAAGCACAGAACTTTAAACCAAAAACTTCCTTTCTTTAAGTTATTTACTTGAAGAAAAGAATTTTGATTTTAACTTAAAGTACAGAACTATAAATTAAAACTTCCTTTCTTTAAGTTATTTACTTGAAGAAAAAAATTTTGATTTTAACTTAAAATACAGAACTTTAAACTAATTTCTTCCATTCTTTAAGTTATTTACTTGAAGAAAAGAATTTTGATTTTAACTTAAAGTACAGAACTTTAAACTTATAACTTCCATTCTTTAAGTTATTTACTTGAAGAAAAGAATTTTGATTTTAACTTAAAGTACAGAACTTTAAAATTGTAACCTCCATTGTTTAAGTTATTTATTTGAAGAAGAGAATTTTGATTTTAACTTAAAGTCAAGAACTTTATACTAGCAACTTCCAGTCTTTAAGTTTTAACTCGAAGAAAAGAATTTTCATTTTAACTTCAAGTACAGAACTTTAAACTAACAATTTCCATTCTTTAAGTTATTAACTGGAAGAAAAGAATTTTGATGTTAACTTAAAGTACAGAACTTTAAACTAACAACTTCCATTCTTTAAGTTAATAACTAGAAGAAAAGAATTTTTATTTTAACTTAAAGTACAGAACTTTAAACTTATAACTTCCATTCTTTAAGTTATTTACTTGAAGAAAAGAATTTTGATTTTAACTTAAAGTACAGAACTTTAAAATTGTAACTTCCATTGTTTAAGTTATTTACTTGAAGAAGAAAATTTTGATTTTAACTTAAAGTCGAAAACTTTAAACTAGCAACTTCCAGTCTTTAAGTTTTAACTTGAAGAAAAGAATTTTGATTTTATCTTAAAGTACAGAACTTTAAACTAATTACTTCCAATCTTTAAGTTATTTACTTGAAGATAAGAATTTTGATTTTAACTTTAACGTACAGAACTATAAATTAATATCCTCCTTTCTTTAAGTTATTTACTTGAAGAAAAGAATTTAGATTTTAACTTAAAGTACAGAACTTTAAACTAATAACTTCCATTCTTTAAGTTATTTACTTGAAGAAAAGAATTTTGATTTTAACTTAAAGTACAAAACTTTAAACTAACAACTTCCATTCTTTAAGTTATTTACTTCAAGAAAAGAATTTTGATTTTAACTTAAAGTACAGTACTTTAAAAAAAAATTTCCATTCTATAAGTTATTTACTTGAAGAAAAGAATTTTGATTTTAACTAAAAGTACAGAACTATAAATTAATAACTTCCTTTCTTTAAGTTAATTACTTGATGAAAGAATTTTGATTTTAACTTAAAGTACAGAACTTTAAACTAATAACTTTCATTCTTTAAGTTATTTACTTGAAGAAAAGAATTTTGATTTTAACTTAAAGTACAATACTTCAAAATAGTAACTTCTATTCCTTAAGTTATTTACTTGAAGATGAGAATTTTGATTTTAACTTAAAGTACAGAGCTTTAAAGTAATAACTTCCAATCTTTAAGTTATTTACTTGAAGAAGAGAATTTTGATTTTAACTTAAAGTACAGAACTTTAAACTAATTACTTCCATTCTTTAAGTTATTTACTTGAAGAAAAGAATTTTGATTTTATCTTAAAGTACAGAACTTTAAACTAACAACTTCCATTTTTTAAGTTATTAGCTTCAAGAAAAGAATTTTGATTTTAACTTAAAGTACAGAACTTTAAAAAAAAAACTTCCATTCTATAAGTTATTTACTTGAAGAAAAGAATTTTGATTTTAACTAAAAGTACAGAACTATCAATTAATAACTTCCTTTCTTTAAGTTATTTACTTGAAGAAAAGAATTTTGATTTTAACTTAAAGTACAGAACTTTAAACTAATAACTTTCATTCTTTAAGTTATTTACTTGAAGAAAAGAATTTTGATTTTAACTTAAAGTACAAAACTTCAAAATAGTAACTTCTATTCCTTAAGTTATTTACTTGAAGATGAGAATTTTGATTTTAACTTAAAGTACGGAGCTTTAAAGTAATAACTTCCAATCTTTAAGATATTTACTTGAAGAAGAGAATTTTGATTTTAACTTAAAGTGCAGAACTTTAAACTAATTACTTCCATTCTTTAAGTTATTTACTTGAAGAAAAGAATTTTTATTTTAACTTAAAGTACAGATTTTTAAAATTGTAACTTCCAATGTTTAAGCTATTTACTTGGAGAAGTGAATTTTGATTTTAACTTAAAGTCCAGAACTTTAAACTAGCAACTTCCATTCATTAAGTTTTAACTTGAAGAAAAGAATTTTGATTTTAACTTAAAGTACAGAACTTTAAACTAACAACTTCCATTCTTTAAGTTATTAACTAGAAGAAAAGAGTTTTGATTTTAACTTAAAGTACAGAACTTTTAACTAATTACTTCCATTCTTTAAGTTATTTACATGAAGAAAAGAATTTTGATTTTAACTTAAAGTACAGAACTTTAAACTAATAACTTCCATTCTATAAGTTATTAACTTGACGAAAAGAATTTTGATTTTAACTTAAAGTACAGAACTTTAAACTAATAACTTCCATTCTTTAAGTTATTAACTAGAAGAAAAGAATTATGATTTTAACTTAAAGTACAGAACTTTGAACTAACAACTTCCATTCTTTAAGTTATTAACTTGACGAAAAGAATTTTGATTTTAACTTAAAGTACAGAACTTTAAACTAATACCTTCCATTTTTTAAGCTATTAACTGGAAGAAAAGAATTTTGATTTTAACTTAAAGTACAGAACTTTAAATTAATAACTTCCTTTCTTTAAGTTATTTACTTGAAGAAAAGAATTTTGATTTTAACTTAAAGTACAGAACTTTAAACTAACAACTTCCATTCTTTAAGTTATTAACTTGAAAAAAAGAATTTTGATTTTAACTTAAAGTACAGAACTTTTAACTAATAACTTCCATTCTTTAAGTTATTTACTTGAAGAAAATAATTTTGATTTTAACTTAAAGTACAGAACTTTAAACTAACAACTTCCATTTTTTAAGTTATTAACTGGAAGAAAAGAATTTTGATTTTAACTTAAAGTACAGAACTTTAAACTAATAACTTCCATTCTTAAGTTATTAACTAGAGGAAAGGAATTATGATTTTAACTTAAAGTACAGAACTTTGAACTAACAACTTCCATTCTTTAAGTTATTAACTTGAAAAAAAGAATTTTAATTTTAACTTAAAGTACAGAACTTTAAACTAATAACATCCATTCTTTAAGTTATTAACTTGAAGAAAAGAATTTTGATTTTAACTTAAAGTACAGAACTTTAAACTAACAACTTCCATTCTTTAAGTTATTAACTTGAAGAAAAGAATTTTGATTTTAACTTAAAGTACAGAACTTTAAACTAACAACTTCCATTCTTTAAGTTATTAACTTGAAGAAAAGAATTTTGATTTTAACTTAAAGTACAGAACTTTAAACTAGCAACTTCCATTCATTAAGTTTTAACTTGAAGAAAAGAATTTTGATTTTAACTTAAAGTACAGAACTTTAAACTAGCAACTTCCATTCATTAAGTTTTAACTTGAAGATAAGAATTTTGATTTTAACTTAAAGTACAGAACTTTAAACTAACAACTTCCATTCTTTAAGTTATTAACTAGAAGAAAAGAGTTTTGATTTTAACTTAAAGTACAGAACTTTTAACTAATTACTTCCATTCTTTAAGTTATTTACATGAAGAAAAGAATTTTGATTTTAACTTAAAGTACAGAACTTTAAACTAATAACTTCCATTCTATAAGTTATTAACTTGACGAAAAGAATTTTGATTTTAACTTAAAGTACAGAACTTTAAACTAATAACTTCCATTCTTTAAGTTATTAACTAGAAGAAAAGAATTATGATTTTAACTTAAAGTACAGAACTTTGAACTAACAACTTCCATTCTTTAAGTTATTAACTTGAAGAAAAGAATTTTGATTTTAACTTTAAGTACAGAACTATAAACTAACAACTTCCATACTTTAAGTTAATAACTTGAAAAAAAGAATTTTGATTTTAACTTGAAGTACAGAACTTTAAACTAACAACTTCCATTCTTTAAGTTATTAACTGGAAGAAAAGAATTTTGATTTTAACTTAAAGTACAGAACTTTAAACTAATAACTTCCATTCTTTAAGTTATTAACTAGAGGAAAAGAATTATGATTTTAACTTAAAGTACAGAACTTTGAAATAACAACTTCCATTCTTTAAGTTATTAACTTGAAAAAAAGAATTTTGATTTTAACTTAAAGTACAGAACTTTAAACTAATAACATCCTTTCTTTAAGTTATTTACTTGAACAAAAGAATTTTTATTTTAACTTAAAGTACAGAACTTTAAACTAACAACTTCCATTCTTTCAGTTATTTACTTGAAGAAAAGAATATTGATTTTAACTTAAAGTACAGAACTTTAAACTAACAACTTCCATTTTTTAAGTTATTAACTTGAAGAAGCAAATATTGATTTTAACTTAAAGTATGGAACTTTAAACTAATAACTTCCATTCTTTAAGTTATTAACTTGACGAAAAGAATTTTGATTTTAACTTAAAGTACAGAACTTTAAACTAATACCTTCCATTTTTTAAGCTATTAACTGGAAGAAAAGAATTTTGATTTTAACTTAAAGTACAGAACTTTAAATTAATAACTTCCTTTCTTTAAGTTATTTACTTGAAGAAAAGAATTTTGATTTTAACTTAAAGTACAGAACTTTAAACTAACAACTTCCATTCTTTAAGTTATTAACTTGAAAAAAAGAATTTTGATTTTAACTTAAAGTACAGAACTTTAAACTAACAACTTCCATTCTTTAAGTTATTAACTAGAAGAAAAGAGTTTTGATTTTAACTTAAAGTACAGAACTTTTAACTAATTACTTCCATTCTTTAAGTTATTTACATGAAGAAAAGAATTTTGATTTTAACTTAAAGTACAGAACTTTAAACTAATAACTTCCATTCTATAAGTTATTAACTTGACGAAAAGAATTTTGATTTTAACTTAAAGTACAGAACTTTAAACTAATAACTTCCATTCTTTAAGCTATTAACTAGAAGAAAAGAATTATGATTTTAACTTAAAGTACAGAACTTTGAACTAACAACTTCCATTCTTTAAGTTATTAACTTGAAGAAAAGAATTTTGATTTTAACTTTAAGTACAGAACTATAAACTAACAACTTCCATACTTTAAGTTAATAACTTGAAAAAAAGAATTTTGATTTTAACTTGAAGTACAGAACTTTAAACTAACAACTTCCATTCTTTAAGTTATTAACTGGAAGAAAAGAATTTTGATTTTAACTTAAAGTACAGAACTTTAAACTAATAACTTCCATTCTTTAAGTTATTAACTAGAGGAAAAGAATTATGATTTTAACTTAAAGTACAGAACTTTGAAATAACAACTTCCATTCTTTAAGTTATTAACTTGAAAAAAAGAATTTTGATTTTAACTTAAAGTACAGAACTTTAAACTAATAACATCCTTTCTTTAAGTTATTTACTTGAACAAAGGAATTTTTATTTTAACTTAAAGTACAGAACTTTAAACTAACAACTTCCATTCTTTCAGTTATTTACTTGAAGAAAAGAATATTGATTTTAACTTAAAGTACAGAACTTTAAACTAACAACTTCCATTTTTTAAGTTATTAACTTGAAGAAGCAAATATTGATTTTAACTTAAAGTATGGAACTTTAAACTAATAACTTCCATTCTTTAAGTTATTAACTTGACGAAAAGAATTTTGATTTTAACTTAAAGTACAGTACTTTAAACTAATACCTTCCATTTTTCAAGCTATTAACTGGAAGAAAAGAATTTTGATTTTAACTTAAAGTACAGAACTTTAAATTAATAACTTCCTTTCTTTAAGTTATTGACTTGAAGAAAAGAATTTTGATTTTAACTTAAAGTACAGAACTTTAAACTAACAACTTCCATTCTTTAAGTTATTAACTTGAAAAAAAGAATTTTGATTTTAACTTAAAGTACAGAACTTTTAACTAATAACTTCCATTCTTTAAGTTATTTACTTGAAGAAAATAATTTTGATTTTAACTTAAAGTACAGAACTTTAAACTAACAACTTCCATTTTTTAAGTTATTAACTGGAAGAAAAGAATTTTGATTTTAACTTAAAGTACAGAACTTTAAACTAATAACTTCCATTCTTAAGTTATTAACTAGAGGAAAAGAATTATGATTTTAACTTAAAGTACAGAACTTTGAACTAACAACTTCCATTCTTTAAGTTATTAACTTGAAAAAAAGAATTTTGATTTTAACTTAAAGTACAGAACTTTAAACTAATAACATCCATTCTTTAAGTTATTTACTTGAACAAAAGAATTTTTATTTTAACTTAAAGTACAGAACTTTAAACTAACAACTTCCATTTTTTAAGTTATTAACTTGAAGAAACAAATATTGATTTTAACTTAAAGTACAGAACTTTAAACTAATAACTTCCATTCTTTAAGTTATTAACTTGAAGAAAAGAATTTTGATTTAAACTTAAAGTACAGAACTTTAAACTAACAACTTCCATTCTTTAAGTTATTAACTTGAAGAAAAGAATTTTGATTTTAACTTAAAGTACAGAACTTTAAACTAACAACATCCATTTTTTAAGTTATTAACTTGAAGAAACAAATATTGATTTTAACTTAAAGTACAGAACTTTAAACTAACAACTTCCATTCTTTAAGTTATTAACTTGAAGAAAAGAATTTTGATTTTAACTTGAAGTACAGAACTTTAAACTAACAACTTCCATTCTTTAAGTTATTAACTTGAAGAAAAGAATTTTGAATTTAACTTAAAGTACAGAGCTTTAAAGTAATAACTTCCAATCTTTAAGTTATTTACTTGAAGAAGAGAATTTTGATTTTAACTTAAAGTACAGAACTTTAAACTAATTACTTCCATTCTTTAAGTTATTTACTTGAAGAAAAGAATTTTGATTTTATCTTAAAGTACAGAACTTTAAACTAACAACTTCCATTTTTTAAGTTATTAGCTTCAAGAAAAGAATTTTGATTTTAACTTAAAGTACAGAACTTTAAAAAAAAAACTTCCATTCTATAAGTTACTTACTTGAAGAAAAGAATTTTGATTTAACTAAAAGTACAGAACTATCAATTAATAACTTCCATTCTTTAAGTTATTTACTTGAAGAAAAGAATTTTGATTTTAACTTAAAGTACAGAACTTTAAACTAATAACTTTCATTCTTTAAGTTATTTACTTGAAGAAAAGAATTTTGATTTTAACTTAAAGTACAAAACTTCAAAATAGTAACTTCTATTCCTTAAGTTATTTACTTGAAGATGAGAATTTTGATTTTAACTTAAAGTACGGAGCTTTAAAGTAATAACTTCCAATCTTTAAGATATTTACTTGAAGAAGAGAATTTTGATTTTAACTTAAAGTGCAGAACTTTAAACTAATTACTTCCATTCTTTAAGTTATTTACTTGAAGAAAAGAATTTTTATTTTAACTTAAAGTACAGATTTTTAAAATTGTAACTTCCAATGTTTAAGCTATTTACTTGGAGAAGTGAATTTTGATTTTAACTTAAAGTCCAGAACTTTAAACTAGCAACTTCCATTCATTAAGTTTTAACTTGAAGAAAAGAATTTTGATTTTAACTTAAAGTACAGAACTTTAAACTAACAACTTCCATTCTTTAAGTTATTAACTAGAAGAAAAGAGTTTTGATTTTAACTTAAAGTACAGAACTTTTAACTAATTACTTCCATTCTTTAAGTTATTTACATGAAGAAAAGAATTTTGATTTTAACTTAAAGTACAGAACTTTAAACTAATAACTTCCATTCTATAAGTTATTAACTTGACGAAAAGAATTTTGATTTTAACTTAAAGTACAGAACTTTAAACTAATAACTTCCATTCTTTAAGTTATTAACTAGAAGAAAAGAATTATGATTTTAACTTAAAGTACAGAACTTTGAACTAACAACTTCCATTCTTTAAGTTATTAACTTGACGAAAAGAATTTTGATTTTAACTTAAAGTACAGAACTTTAAACTAATACCTTCCATTTTTTAAGCTATTAACTGGAAGAAAAGAATTTTGATTTTAACTTAAAGTACAGAACTTTAAATTAATAACTTCCTTTCTTTAAGTTATTTACTTGAAGAAAAGAATTTTGATTTTAACTTAAAGTACAGAACTTTAAACTAACAACTTCCATTCTTTAAGTTATTAACTTGAAAAAAAGAATTTTGATTTTAACTTAAAGTACAGAACTTTTAACTAATAACTTCCATTCTTTAAGTTATTTACTTGAAGAAAATAATTTTGATTTTAACTTAAAGTACAGAACTTTAAACTAACAACTTCCATTTTTTAAGTTATTAACTGGAAGAAAAGAATTTTGATTTTAACTTAAAGTACAGAACTTTAAACTAATAACTTCCATTCTTAAGTTATTAACTAGAGGAAAGGAATTATGATTTTAACTTAAAGTACAGAACTTTGAACTAACAACTTCCATTCTTTAAGTTATTAACTTGAAAAAAAGAATTTTAATTTTAACTTAAAGTACAGAACTTTAAACTAATAACATCCATTCTTTAAGTTATTAACTTGAAGAAAAGAATTTTGATTTTAACTTAAAGTACAGAACTTTAAACTAACAACTTCCATTCTTTAAGTTATTAACTTGAAGAAAAGAATTTTGATTTTAACTTAAAGTACAGAACTTTAAACTAACAACTTCCATTCTTTAAGTTATTAACTTGAAGAAAAGAATTTTGATTTTAACTTAAAGTACAGAACTTTAAACTAGCAACTTCCATTCATTAAGTTTTAACTTGAAGAAAAGAATTTTGATTTTAACTTAAAGTACAGAACTTTAAACTAGCAACTTCCATTCATTAAGTTTTAACTTGAAGAAAAGAATTTTGATTTTAACTTAAAGTACAGAACTTTAAACTAACAACTTCCATTCTTTAAGTTATTAACTAGAAGAAAAGAGTTTTGATTTTAACTTAAAGTACAGAACTTTTAACTAATTACTTCCATTCTTTAAGTTATTTACATGAAGAAAAGAATTTTGATTTTAACTTAAAGTACAGAACTTTAAACTAATAACTTCCATTCTATAAGTTATTAACTTGACGAAAAGAATTTTGATTTTAACTTAAAGTACAGAACTTTAAACTAATAACTTCCATTCTTTAAGTTATTAACTAGAAGAAAAGAATTATGATTTTAACTTAAAGTACAGAACTTTGAACTAACAACTTCCATTCTTTAAGTTATTAACTTGAAGAAAAGAATTTTGATTTTAACTTTAAGTACAGAACTATAAACTAACAACTTCCATACTTTAAGTTAATAACTTGAAAAAAAGAATTTTGATTTTAACTTGAAGTACAGAACTTTAAACTAACAACTTCCATTCTTTAAGTTATTAACTGGAAGAAAAGAATTTTGATTTTAACTTAAAGTACAGAACTTTAAACTAATAACTTCCATTCTTTAAGTTATTAACTAGAGGAAAAGAATTATGATTTTAACTTAAAGTACAGAACTTTGAAATAACAACTTCCATTCTTTAAGTTATTAACTTGAAAAAAAGAATTTTGATTTTAACTTAAAGTACAGAACTTTAAACTAATAACATCCTTTCTTTAAGTTATTTACTTGAACAAAAGAATTTTTATTTTAACTTAAAGTACAGAACTTTAAACTAACAACTTCCATTCTTTCAGTTATTTACTTGAAGAAAAGAATATTGATTTTAACTTAAAGTACAGAACTTTAAACTAACAACTTCCATTTTTTAAGTTATTAACTTGAAGAAGCAAATATTGATTTTAACTTAAAGTATGGAACTTTAAACTAATAACTTCCATTCTTTAAGTTATTAACTTGACGAAAAGAATTTTGATTTTAACTTAAAGTACAGAACTTTAAACTAATACCTTCCATTTTTTAAGCTATTAACTGGAAGAAAAGAATTTTGATTTTAACTTAAAGTACAGAACTTTAAATTAATAACTTCCTTTCTTTAAGTTATTTACTTGAAGAAAAGAATTTTGATTTTAACTTAAAGTACAGAACTTTAAACTAACAACTTCCATTCTTTAAGTTATTAACTTGAAAAAAAGAATTTTGATTTTAACTTAAAGTACAGAACTTTAAACTAACAACTTCCATTCTTTAAGTTATTAACTAGAAGAAAAGAGTTTTGATTTTAACTTAAAGTACAGAACTTTTAACTAATTACTTCCATTCTTTAAGTTATTTACATGAAGAAAAGAATTTTGATTTTAACTTAAAGTACAGAACTTTAAACTAATAACTTCCATTCTATAAGTTATTAACTTGACGAAAAGAATTTTGATTTTAACTTAAAGTACAGAACTTTAAACTAATAACTTCCATTCTTTAAGCTATTAACTAGAAGAAAAGAATTATGATTTTAACTTAAAGTACAGAACTTTGAACTAACAACTTCCATTCTTTAAGTTATTAACTTGAAGAAAAGAATTTTGATTTTAACTTTAAGTACAGAACTATAAACTAACAACTTCCATACTTTAAGTTAATAACTTGAAAAAAAGAATTTTGATTTTAACTTGAAGTACAGAACTTTAAACTAACAACTTCCATTCTTTAAGTTATTAACTGGAAGAAAAGAATTTTGATTTTAACTTAAAGTACAGAACTTTAAACTAATAACTTCCATTCTTTAAGTTATTAACTAGAGGAAAAGAATTATGATTTTAACTTAAAGTACAGAACTTTGAAATAACAACTTCCATTCTTTAAGTTATTAACTTGAAAAAAAGAATTTTGATTTTAACTTAAAGTACAGAACTTTAAACTAATAACATCCTTTCTTTAAGTTATTTACTTGAACAAAGGAATTTTTATTTTAACTTAAAGTACAGAACTTTAAACTAACAACTTCCATTCTTTCAGTTATTTACTTGAAGAAAAGAATATTGATTTTAACTTAAAGTACAGAACTTTAAACTAACAACTTCCATTTTTGAAGTTATTAACTTGAAGAAGCAAATATTGATTTTAACTTAAAGTATGGAACTTTAAACTAATAACTTCCATTCTTTAAGTTATTAACTTGACGAAAAGAATTTTGATTTTAACTTAAAGTACAGAACTTTAAACTAATACCTTCCATTTTTCAAGCTATTAACTGGAAGAAAAGAATTTTGATTTTAACTTAAAGTACAGAACTTTAAATTAATAACTTCCTTTCTTTAAGTTATTGACTTGAAGAAAAGAATTTTGATTTTAACTTAAAGTACAGAACTTTAAACTAACAACTTCCATTCTTTAAGTTATTAACTTGAAAAAAAGAATTTTGATTTTAACTTAAAGTACAGAACTTTTAACTAATAACTTCCATTCTTTAAGTTATTTACTTGAAGAAAATAATTTTGATTTTAACTTAAAGTACAGAACTTTAAACTAACAACTTCCATTTTTTAAGTTATTAACTGGAAGAAAAGAATTTTGATTTTAACTTAAAGTACAGAACTTTAAACTAATAACTTCCATTCTTAAGTTATTAACTAGAGGAAAAGAATTATGATTTTAACTTAAAGTACAGAACTTTGAACTAACAACTTCCATTCTTTAAGTTATTAACTTGAAAAAAAGAATTTTGATTTTAACTTAAAGTACAGAACTTTAAACTAATAACATCCATTCTTTAAGTTATTTACTTGAACAAAAGAATTTTTATTTTAACTTAAAGTACAGAACTTTAAACTAACAACTTCCATTTTTTAAGTTATTAACTTGAAGAAACAAATATTGATTTTAACTTAAAGTACAGAACTTTAAACTAATAACTTCCATTCTTTAAGTTATTAACTTGAAGAAAAGAATTTTGATTTAAACTTAAAGTACAGAACTTTAAACTAACAACTTCCATTCTTTAAGTTATTAACTTGAAGAAAAGAATTTTGATTTTAACTTAAAGTACAGAACTTTAAACTAACAACATCCATTTTTTAAGTTATTAACTTGAAGAAACAAATATTGATTTTAACTTAAAGTACAGAACTTTAAACTAACAACTTCCATTCTTTAAGTTATTAACTTGAAGAAAAGAATTTTGATTTTAACTTGAAGTACAGAACTTTAAACTAACAACTTCCATTCTTTAAGTTATTAACTTGAAGAAAAGAATTTTGAATTTAACTTAAAGTACAGAGCTTTAAAGTAATAACTTCCAATCTTTAAGTTATTTACTTGAAGAAGAGAATTTTGATTTTAACTTAAAGTACAGAACTTTAAACTAATTACTTCCATTCTTTAAGTTATTTACTTGAAGAAAAGAATTTTGATTTTATCTTAAAGTACAGAACTTTAAACTAACAACTTCCATTTTTTAAGTTATTAGCTTCAAGAAAAGAATTTTGATTTTAACTTAAAGTACAGAACTTTAAAAAAAAAACTTCCATTCTATAAGTTACTTACTTGAAGAAAAGAATTTTGATTTTAACTAAAAGTACAGAACTATCAATTAATAACTTCCTTTCTTTAAGTTATTTACTTGAAGAAAAGAATTTTGATTTTAACTTAAAGTACAGAACTTTAAACTAATAACTTTCATTCTTTAAGTTATTTACTTGAAGAAAAGAATTTTGATTTTAACTTAAAGTACAAAACTTCAAAATAGTAAGTTCTATTCCTTAAGTTATTTACTTGAAGATGAGAATTTTGATTTTAACTTAAAGTACGGAGCTTTAAAGTAATAACTTCCAATCTTTAAGATATTTACTTGAAGAAGAGAATTTTGATTTTAACTTAAAGTGCAGAACTTTAAACTAATTACTTCCATTCTTTAAGTTATTACTTGAAGAAAAGAATTTTTATTTTAACTTAAAGTACAGATTTTTAAAATTGTAACTTCCAATGTTTAAGCTATTTACTTGGAGAAGTGAATTTTGATTTTAACTTAAAGTCCAGAACTTTAAACTAGCAACTTCCATTCATTAAGTTTTAACTTGAAGAAAAGAATTTTGATTTTAACTTAAAGTACAGAACTTTAAACTAACAACTTCCATTCTTTAAGTTATGAACTAGAAGAAAAGAGTTTTGATTTTAACTTAAAGTACAGAACTTTTAACTAATTACTTCCATTCTTTAAGTTATTTACATGAAGAAAAGAATTTTGATTTTAACTTAAAGTACAGAACTTTAAACTAATAACTTCCATTCTATAAGTTATTAACTTGACGAAAATAATTTTGATTTTAACTTAAAGTACAGAACTTTAAACTAATAACTTCCATTCTTTAAGTTATTAACTAGAAGAAAAGAATTATGATTTTAACTTAAAGTACAGAACTTTGAACTAACAACTTCCATTCTTTAAGTTATTAACTTGAAGAAAAGAATTTTGATTTTAACTTAAAGTACAGAACTATAAACTAACAACTTTCATACTTTAAGTTAATAACTTGAAAAAAAGAATTTTGATTTTAACTTGAAGTACAGAACTTTAAACTAACAACTTCCATTCTTTAAGTTATTAACTGGAAGAAAAGAATTTTGATTTTAACTTAAAGTACAGAACTTTAAACTAATAACTTCCATTCTTTAAGTTATTAACTAGAGGAAAAGAATTATGATTTTAACTTAAAGTACAGAACTTTGAAATAACAACTTCCATTCTTTAAGTTATTAACTTGAAAAAAAGAATTTTGATTTTAACTTAAAGTACAGAACTTTAAACTAATAACATCCTTTCTTTAAGTTATTTACTTGAACAAAAGAATTTTTATTTTAACTTAAAGTACAGAACTTTAAACTAACAACTTCCATTCTTTCAGTTATTATCTTGAAGAAAAGAATATTGATTTTAACTTAAAGTACAGAACTTTAAACTAACAACTTCCATTTTTTAAGTTATTAACTTGAAGAAGCAAATATTGATTTTAACTTAAAGTATGGAACTTTAAACTAATAACTTCCATTCTTTAAGTTATTAACTTGACGAAAAGAATTTTGATTTTAACTTAAAGTACAGAACTTTAAACTAATACCTTCCATTTTTTAAGCTATTAACTGGAAGAAAAGAATTTTGATTTTAACTTAAAGTACAGAACTTTAAATTAATAACTTCCTTTCTTTAAGTTATTTACTTGAAGAAAAGAATTTTGATTTTAACTTAAAGTTCAGAACTTTAAACTAACAACTTCCATTCTTTAAGTTATTAACTTGAAAAAAAGAATTTTGATTTTAACTTAAAGTACAGAACTTTCAACTAATAACTTCCATTGTTTAAGTTATTTACTTGAAGAAAATAATTTTGATTTTAACTTAAAGTACAGAACTTTAAACTAACAACTTCCATTTTTTAAGTTATTAACTGGAAGAAAAGAATTTTGATTTTAACTTAAAGTACAGAACTTTAAACTAATAACTTCCATTCTTAAGTTATTAACTAGAGGAACAGAATTATGATTTTAACTTAAAGTACAGAACTTTGAACTAACAACTTCCATTCTTTAAGTTATTAACTTGAAAAAAAGAATTTTGATTTTAACTTAAAGTACAGAACTTTAAACTAATAACATGCATTCTTTAAGTTATTTACTTGAAGAAAAGAATTTTGATTTTAACTTAAAGTACAGAACTTTAAACTAACAACTTCCATTCTTTAAGTTATTAACTTGAAAAAAAGAATTTTGATTTTAACTTAAAGTACAGAACTTTAAACTAACAACTTCCATTCTTTAAGTTATTAACTAGAAGAAAAGAGTTTTGATTTTAACTTAAAGTACAGAACTTTTAACTAATTACTTCCATTCTTTAAGTTATTTACATGAAGAAAAGAATTTTGATTTTAACTTAAAGTACAGAACTTTAAACTAATAACTTCCATTCTATAAGTTATTAACTTGACGAAAAGAATTTTGATTTTAACTTAAAGTACAGAACTTTAAACTAATAACTTCCATTCTTTAAGTTATTAACTAGAAGAAAAGAATTATGATTTTAACTTAAAGTACAGAACTTTGAACTAACAACTTCCATTCTTTAAGTTATTAACTTGAAGAAAAGAATTTTGATTTTAACTTTAAGTACAGAACTATAAACTAACAACTTCCATACTTTAAGTTAATAACTTGAAAAAAAGAATTTTGATTTTAACTTGAAGTACAGAACTTTAAACTAACAACTTCCATTCTTTAAGTTATTAACTGGAAGAAAAGAATTTTGATTTTAACTTAAAGTACAGAACTTTAACTAATAACTTCCATTCTTTAAGTTATTAACTAGAGGAAAAGAATTATGATTTTAACTTAAAGTACAGAACTTTGAAATAACAACTTCCATTCTTTAAGTTATTAACTTGAAAAAAAGAATTTTGATTTTAACTTAAAGTACAGAACTTTAAACTAATAACATCCTTTCTTTAAGTTATTTACTTGAACAAAAGAATTTTTATTTTAACTTAAAGTACAGAACTTTAAACTAACAACTTCCATTCTTTCAGTTATTTACTTGAAGAAAAGAATATTGATTTTAACTTAAAGTACAGAACTTTAAACTAACAACTTCCATTTTTTAAGTTATTAACTTGAAGAAGCAAATATTGATTTTAACTTAAAGTATGGAACTTTAAACTAATAACTTCCATTCTTTAAGTTATTAACTTGACGAAAAGAATTTTGATTTTAACTTAAAGTACAGAACTTTAAACTAATACCTTCCATTTTTCAAGCTATTAACTGGAAGAAAAGAATTTTGATTTTAACTTAAAGTACAGAACTTTAAATTAATAACTTCCTTTCTTTAAGTTATTGACTTGAAGAAAAGAATTTTGATTTTAACTTAAAGTACAGAACTTTAAACTAACAACTTCCATTCTTTAAGTTATTAACTTGAAAAAAAGAATTTTGATTTTAACTTAAAGTACAGAACTTTTAACTAATAACTGCCATTCTTTAAGTTATTTACTTGAAGAAAATAATTTTGATTTTAACTTAAAGTACAGAACTTTAAACTAACAACTTCCATTTTTTAAGTTATTAACTGGAAGAAAAGAATTTTGATTTTAACTTAAAGTACAGAACTTTAAACTAATAACTTCCATTCTTAAGTTATTAACTAGAGGAAAAGAATTATGATTTTAACTTAAAGTACAGAACTTTGAACTAACAACTTCCATTCTTTAAGTTATTAACTTGAAAAAAAGAATTTTGATTTTAACTTAAAGTACAGAACTTTAAACTAATAACATCCATTCTTTAAGTTATTTACTTGAACAAAAGAATTTTTATTTTAACTTAAAGTACAGAACTTTAAACTAACAACTTCCATTTTTTAAGTTATTAACTTGAAGAAACAAATATTGATTTTAACTTAAAGTACAGAACTTTAAACTAATAACTTCCATTGTTTAAGTTATTAACTTGAAGAAAAGAATTTTGATTTAAACTTAAAGTACAGAACTTTAAACTAACAACTTCCATTCTTTAAGTTATTAACTTGAAAAAAAGAATTTTGATTTTAACTTAAAGTACAGAACTTTAAACTAACAACATCCATTTTTTAAGTTATTAACTTGAAGAAACAAATATTGATTTTAACTTAAAGTACAGAACTTTAAACTAACAACTTCCATTCTTTAAGTTATTAACTTGAAGAAAAGAATTTTGAATTTAACTTAAAGTACAGAGCTTTAAAGTAATAACTTCCAATCTTTAAGTTATTTACTTGAAGAAGAGAATTTTGATTTTAACTTAAAGTACAGAACTTTAAACTAATTACTTCCATTCTTTAAGTTATTTACTTGAAGAAAAGAATTTTGATTTTATCTTAAAGTACAGAACTTTAAACTAACAACTTCCATTTTTTAAGTTATTAGCTTCAAGAAAAGAATTTTGATTTTAACTTAAAGTACAGAACTTTAAAAAAAAAACTTCCATTCTATAAGTTATTTACTTGAAGAAAAGAATTTTGATTTTAACTAAAAGTACAGAACTATCAATTAATAACTTCCTTTCTTTAAGTTATTTACTTGAAGAAAAGAATTTTGATTTTAACTTAAAGTACAGAACTTTAAACTAATAACTTTCATTCTTTAAGTTATTTACTTGAAGAAAAGAATTTTGATTTTAACTTAAAGTACAAAACTTCAAAATAGTAACTTCTATTCCTTAAGTTATTTACTTGAAGATGAGAATTTTAATTTTAACTTAAAGTACGGAGCTTTAAAGTAATAACTTCCAATCTTTAAGATATTTACTTGAAGAAGAGAATTTTGATTTTAACTTAAAGTGCAGAACTTTAAACTAATTACTTCCATTCTTTAAGTTATTTACTTGAAGAAAAGAATTTTTATTTTAACTTAAAGTACAGATTTTTAAAATTGTAACTTCCAATGTTTAAGCTATTTACTTGGAGAAGTGAATTTTGATTTTAACTTAAAGTCCAGAACTTTAAACTAGCAACTTCCATTCATTAAGTTTTAACTTGAAGAAAAGAATTTTGATTTTAACTTAAAGTACAGAACTTTAAACTAACAACTTCCATTCTTTAAGTTATTAACTAGAAGAAAAAAGTTTTGATTTTAACTTAAAGTACAGAACTTTTAACTAATTACTTCCATTCTTTAAGTTATTTACATGAAGAAAAGAATTTTGATTTTAACTTAAAGTACAGAACTTTAAACTAATAACTTCCATTCTATAAGTTATTAACTAGAAGAAAAGAATTATGATTTTAACTTAAAGTACAGAACTTTGAACTAACAACTTCCATTCTTTAAGTTATTAACTTGAAGAAAAGAATTTTGATTTTAACTTAAAGTACAGAACTATAAACTAACAACTTTCATACTTTAAGTTAATAACTTGAAAAAAAGAATTTTGATTTTAACTTGAAGTACAGAACTTTAAACTAACAACTTCCATTCTTTTAGTTATTAACTTGAAGAAAAGAATTTTGATTTTAACTTAAAGTACAGAACTATAAACTAACAACTTTCATACTTTAACTTAATAACTTGAAAAAAAGAATTTTGATTTTAACTTGAAGTACAGAACTTTAAACTAATAACTTCCATTCTTTAAGTTATTAACTAGAGGAAAAGAATTATGATTTTAACTTAAAGTACAGAACTTTGAAATAACAACTTCCATTCTTTAAGTTATTAACTTGAAAAAAAGAATTTTGATTTTAACTTAAAGTACAGAACTTTAAACTAATAACATCCTTTCTTTAAGTTATTTACTTGAACAAAAAAATTTTTATTTTAACTTAAAGTACAGAACTTTAAACTAACAACTTCCATTCTTTCAGTTATTTACTTGAAGAAAAGAATATTGATTTTAACTTAAAGTACAGAACTTTAAACTAACAACTTCCATTTTTTAAGTTATTAACTTGAAGAAGCAAATATTGATTTTAACTTAAAGTATGGAACTTTAAACTAATAACTTCCATTCTTTAAGTTATTAACTTGACGAAAAGAATTTTGATTTTAACTTAAAGTACAGAACTTTAAACTAATACCTTCCATTTTTTAAGCTATTAACTGGAAGAAAAGAATTTTGATTTTATCTTAAAGTACAGAACTTTAAATTAATAACTTCCTTTCTTTAAGTTATTTACTTGAAGAAAAGAATTTTTGATTTTAACTTAAAGTACAGAACTTTAAACTAACAACTTCCATTCTTTAAGTTATTAACTTGAAAAAAAGAATTTTGATTTTAACTTAAAGTACAGAACTTTTAACTAATAACTTCCATTGTTTAAGTTATTTACTTGAAGAAAATAATTTTGATTTTAACTTAAAGTACAGAACTTTAAACTAACAACTTCCATTTTTTAAGTTATTAACTGGAAGAAAAGAATTTTGATTTTAACTTAAAGTACAGAACTTTAAACTAATAACTTCCATTCTTAAGTTGATACTAGAGGAAAAGAATTATGATTTTAACTTAAAGTACAGAACTTTGAACTAACAACTTCCATTCTTTAAGTTATTAACTTGAAAAAAAGAATTTTGATTTTAACTTAAAGTACAGAACTTTAAACTAATAACATCCATTCTTTAAGTTATTTACTTGAACAAAAGAATTTTGATTTTAACTTAAAGTACAGAACTTTAAACTAATAACTTCCATTCTTTAAGTTATTTACTTGAAGAAAAGAATTTTGATTTTAACTTAAAGTACAGAACTTTAAACTAACAACTTCCATTTTTTAAGTTATTAACTTGAAGAAACAAATATTGATTTTAACTTCAAGTACAGAACTTTAAACTAACAACTTCCATTCTTTAAGTTATTAACTTGAAGAAAAGAATTTTGATTTTAACTTGAAGTACAGAACGTTAAACTAACAACTTCCATTCTTTAAGTTATTAACTTGAAGAAAAGAATTTTGATTTTAACTTAAAGTACAGAACTTTAAACTAATAACTTCCATTCTTTAAGTTATTTACTTGAAGAAAAGAATTTTGATTTTAACTTAAAGTACAGAACTTTGAACTAACAACTTCCATTCTTTAAGTTATTAACTTGAAGAAAAGAATTTTGATTTTAACTTGAAGTACAGAACGTTAAACTAACAACTTCCATTCTTTAAGTTATTAACTTGAAGAAAAGAATTTTGATTTTAACTTAAAGTACAGAACTTTAAACTAATAACTTCCATTCTTTAAGTTATTTACTTGAAGAAAAGAATTTTGATTTTAACTTGAAGTACAGAACGTTAAACTAACAACTTCCATTCTTTAAGTTATTAACTTGAAGAAAAGAATTTTGATTTTAACTTAAAGTACAGAACTTTAAACTAATAACTTCCATTCTTTAAGTTATTTACTTGAAGAAAAGAATTTTGATTTTAACTTAAAGTACAGAACTTTGAACTAACAACTTCCATTCATTAAGTTATTAACTTGAAGAAAAGAATTTTGATTTTAACTTAAAGTACAGAACTTTAAACTAACAACTTCCATTCTTTAAGTTATTAACTTGAAGAAAAGAATTTTGATTTTAACTTAAAGTACAGAACTTTAAACTAATAACTTCCACTCTTTAAGTTATTTACTTGAAGAAAAGAATTTTGATTTTAACTTAAAGTACAGAACTTTAAACTAACAACTTCCATTTTTTAAGTTATTAACTTGAAGAAAACAATTTTGATTTTAACTTAAAGTACAGAACTTTAAACTAACAACTTCCATTCTTTAAGTTATTAACTTGAAGAAAACAATTTTGATTTTAACTTAAAGTACAGAACTTTAAACTAATAACTTCCATTCTTTCAGTTATTTACTTGAAGAAAAGAATATTGATTTTAACTTAAAGTACAGAACTTTAAACTAACAACTTCCATTCTTTAAGTTATTAACTTGACGAAAAGAATTTTGATTTTAACTTAAAGTACAGAACTTTTAACTAACAACTTCCATTCTTTAAGTTATTAACTTGAAGAAACAAATACTGATTTTAACTTAAAGTACAGAACTTTAAACTAACAACTTCCATTCTTTAAGTTATTAACTTGAAGAAAAGAATTTTGATTTTAACTTGAAGTACAGAACTTTAAACTAACAACTTCCATTCTTTAAGTTATTAACTTGAAGAAAAGAATTTTGATTTTAACTTAAAGTACAGAACTTTAAACTAATAACTTCCATTCTTTAAGTTATTCACTTGAAGAAAAGAATTTTGATTTTAACTTAAAGTACAGAACTTTAAACTAACAACTTCCATTTTTTAAGTTATTAACTTGAAGAAAACAATTTTGATTTTAACTTAAAGTACAGAACTTTAAACTAATAACTTCCATTTTTTAAGTTATTAACTTGAAGAAAACAATTTTGATTTTAACTTAAAGTACAGAACTTTAAACTAACAACTTCCATTCTTTAAGTTATTAACTTGAAGAAAACAATTTTGATTTTAACTTAAAGTACAGAACTTTAAACTAATAACTTCCATTCTTTCAGTTATTTACTTGAAGAAAAGAATATTGATTTTAACTTAAAGTACAGAACTTTAAACTAACAACTTCCATTCTTTAAGTTATTAACTTGACGAAAAGAATTTTGATTTTAACTTAAAGTACAGAACTTTTAACTAACAACTTCCATTCTTTAAGTTATTAACTTGAAGAAACAAATACTGATTTTAACTTAAAGTACAGAACTTTAAACTAACAACTTCCATTCTTTAAGTTATTAACTTGAAGAAAAGAATTTTGATTTTAACTTGAAGTACAGAACTTTAAACTAACAACTTCCATTTTTTAAGTTATTAACTTGAAGAAACAAATATTGATTTTAACTTCAAGTACAGAACTTTAAACTAATAACTTCCGTTCTTTAAGTTATTTACTTGAAGAAAAGAATTTTGATTTTAGCTTAAAGTACAGAACTATAAACTAATAACTTCCATTCTTTAAGTTAATTACTTGAAGAAAAGGATTTTGATTTTAACTTAAAGTACAGAACTTTAAAATTGTAACTTCCCTTCTTTAAGTTAATTACTTGAAGCAAAGAATATTGATTTTAACTTGAAGTACAGAACGTTAAACTAACAACTTCCATTCTTTAAGTTATTAACTTGAAGAAAAGAATTTTGATTTAAACTTAAAGTACAGAACTTTAAACTAATAACTTCCATTCTTTAAGTTATTTACTTGAAGAAAAGAATTTTGATTTTAACTTAAAGTACAGAACTTTAAACTAACAACTTCCATTCTTTAAGTTATTAACTTGAAGAAAAGAATTTTGATTTTAACTTAAAGTACAGAACTTTAAACTAATAACTTCCATTCTTTAAGTTATTCACTTGAAGAAAAGAATTTTGATTTTAACTTAAAGTACAGAACTTTAAACTAACAACTTCCATTTTTTAAGTTATTAACTTGAAGAAAACAATTTTGATTTTAACTTAAAGTACAGAACTTTAAACTAATAACTTCCATTTTTTAAGTTATTAACTTGAAGAAAACAATTTTGATTTTAACTTAAAGTACAGAACTTTAAACTAACAACTTCCATTCTTTAAGTTATTAACTTGAAGAAAACAATTTTGATTTTAACTTAAAGTACAGAACTTTAAACTAATAACTTCCATTCTTTCAGTTATTTACTTGAAGAAAAGAATATTGATTTTAACTTAAAGTACAGAACTTTAAACTAACAACTTCCATTCTTTAAGTTATTAACTTGACGAAAAGAATTTTGATTTTAACTTAAAGTACAGAACTTTTAACTAACAACTTCCATTCTTTAAGTTATTAACTTGAAGAAACAAATACTGATTTTAACTTAAAGTACAGAACTTTAAACTAACAACTTCCATTCTTTAAGTTATTAACTTGAAGAAAAGAATTTTGATTTTAACTTGAAGTACAGAACTTTAAACTAACAACTTCCATTTTTTAAGTTATTAACTTGAAGAAACAAATATTGATTTTAACTTCAAGTACAGAACTTTAAACTAATAACTTCCGTTCTTTAAGTTATTTACTTGAAGAAAAGAATTTTGATTTTAGCTTAAAGTACAGAACTATAAACTAATAACTTCCATTCTTTAAGTTAATTACTTGAAGAAAAGGATTTTGATTTTAACTTAAAGTACAGAACTTTAAAATTGTAACTTCCCTTCTTTAAGTTAATTACTTGAAGCAAAGAATATTGATTTTAACTTGAAGTACAGAACGTTAAACTAACAACTTCCATTCTTTAAGTTATTAACTTGAAGAAAAGAATTTTGATTTAAACTTAAAGTACAGAACTTTAAACTAATAACTTCCATTCTTTAAGTTATTTACTTGAAGAAAAGAATTTTGATTTTAACTTAAAGTACAGAACTTTGAACTAACAACTTCCATTCATTAAGTTATTAACTTGAAGAAAAGAATTTTGATTTTAACCTAAAGTACAGAACTTTAAACTAACAACTTCTATTCTTTAAGTTATTAACTTGAAGAAAAGAATTTTGATTTTAACTTAAAGTACAGAACTTTAAACTAACAACTTCCATTCTTAAAGTTATTAACTTGAAGAAAAGAATTTTGATTTTAACTTAAAGTACAGAACTTTAAACTAATAACTTCCATTCTTTCAGTTATTTACTTGAAGAAAAGAATATTGATTTTAACTTAAAGTACAGAACTTTAAACTAACAACTTCCATTCTTTAAGTTATTAACTTGAAGAAAAGAATTTTGATTTTAACTTAAAGTACAGAACTTTAAACTAATAACTTCCACTCTTTAAGTTATTTACTTGAAGAAAAGAATTTTGATTTTAACTTAAAGTACAGAACTTTAAACTAACAACTTCCATTTTTTAAGTTATTAACTTGAAGAAACAAATATTGATTTTAACTTAAAATACAGAACTTTAAACTAATAATTTCCATTCTTTAAGTTATTAACTTGACGAAAAGAATTTTGATTTTAACTTAAAGTACAGAAGTTTAAACTAATAACTTCCATTCTTTTAGTTATTAACTAGAAGAAAAGAATTATGATTTTAACTTAAAGTACAGAACTGTGAACTAACAACTTCCATTCTTTAAGTTATTAACTTGAAGAAAAGAATTTTGATTTTAACTTAAAGTAAGAACTATAAACTAACAACTTCAATACTTTAAGTTAATAACTTGAAAAAAAGAATTTTGATTTTAACTTGAAGTACAGAACTTTAAACTAACAACTTCCATTCTTTAAGTTATTAACTGGAAGAAAAGAATTTTGATTTTAACTTAAAGTACAGAACTTTAAACTAATAACTTCCATTCTTTAAGTTATTAACTAGAGGAAAAGAATTATGATTTTAACTTAAAGTACAGAACTTTGAACTAACAACTTCCATTCTTTAAGTTATTAACTTGAAAAAAAGAATTTTGATTTTAACTTAAAGTACAGAACTTTAAACTAATAACATCCATTCTTTAAGTTATTTACTTGAACAAAAGAATTTTTATTTTAACTTAAAGTACAGAACTGTAAACTAACAACTTCCATTTTTTAAGTTATTAACTTGAAGAAGCAAATATTGATTTTAACTTAAAGTACACAACTTTAAACTAATAACTTCCATTCTTTAAGTTATTAACTTGACGAAAAGAATTTTGATTTTAACTTAAAGTACAGAACTTTAAACTAATACCTTCCATTCTTTAAGTTATTAACTAGAAGAAAAGAATTATGATTTTAGCATAAAGTACAGAACTTTGAACTAACAACTTCCATTCTTTAAGTTATTAACTTGAAGAAAAGAATTTTGATTTTAACTTAAAGTACAGAACTTTAAACTAACAACTTCCATTCTTTAAGTTATTAACTTGAAGAAACAAATACTGATTTTAACTTAAAGTACAGAACTTTAAACTAACAACTTCCATTCTTTAAGTTATTAACTTGAAGAAAAGCATTTTGATTTTAACTTGAAGTACAGAACTTTAAACTAGCAACTTCCATGCTTTAAGTTATTTACTTGAAAAAAAGAATTTTGATTTTAACTTAAAGTACAGAACTTTAAACTAACAACTTCCATTCTTTAAGTTATTAACTTGAAGAAACAATTATTGATTTTAACTAAAAGTACAGAACTATACATTAATAACGTCCTTTCTTTAAGTTTTTTACTTGAAGAAAAAAATTTTGATTTTAACTTAAAGTACAGTACTTTAAACTAATTACTTCCATTCTTTAAGTTATTTACTTGAAGAAAAAAATTTTGATTTTAACTTAAAGTACAGAACTATCAATTGATAACGCCCTTTCTTTAAGTTATTTACTTGAAGAAAAGAATTTTGATTTTAACTTAAAGTACAGAACTTTAAACTAACAACTTCCATTTTTTAAGTTATTAACTTGAACAAACAAATATTGATTTTAACTTAAAGTACAGAACTTTAAACTAATAATTTCCATTCTTTAAGTTATTAACTTGACGAAAAGAATTTTGATTTTAACTTGAAGTACAGAACTTTAAACTAATAAATTCCATTCTTTTAGTTATTAACTAGAAGAAAAGAATTATGATTTTAACTTAAAGTACAGAACTGTGAACTAACAACTTCCATTCTTTAAGTTATTAACTTGAAGAAAAGAATTTTGATTTTAACTTAAAGTAAGAACTATAAACTAACAACTTCAATACTTTAAGTTAATAACTTGAAAAAAAGAATTTTGATTTTAACTTGAAGTACAGAACTTTAAACTAACAACTTCCATTCTTTAAGTTATTAACTGGAAGAAAAGAATTTTGATTTTAACTTAAAGTACAGAACTTTAAACTAATAACTTCCATTCTTTAAGTTATTAACTAGAGGAAAAGAATTATGATTTTAACTTAAAGTACAGAACTTTGAACTAACAACTTCCATTCTTTAAGTTATTAACTTGAAAAAAAGAATTTTGATTTTAACTTAAAGTACAGAACTTTAAACTAATAACATCCATTCTTTAAGTTATTTACTTGAACAAAAGAATTTTTATTTTAACTTAAAGTACAAAACTTTAAACTAACAACTTCCATTTTTTAAGTTATTAACTTGAAGAAGCAAATATTGATTTTAACTTAAAGTACAGAACTTTAAACTAATAACTTCCATTCTTTAAGTTATTAACTTGACGAAAAGAATTTTGATTTTAACTTAAAGTACAGAACTTTAAACTAATACCTTCCATTCTTTAAGTTATTAACTAGAAGAAAAGAATTATGATTTCAGCATAAAGTACAGAACTTTGAACTAACAACTTCCATTCTTTAAGTTATTAACTTGAAGAAAAGAATTTTGATTTTAACTTAAAGTACAGAACTTTAAACTAACAACTTCCATTCTTTAAGTTATTAACTTGAAGAAACAAATACTGATTTTAACTTAAAGTACAGAACTTTAAACTAACAACTTCCATTCTTTAAGTTATTAACTTGAAGAAAAGAATTTTGATTTTAACTTGAAGTACAGAACTTTAAACTAGCAACTTCCATGCTTTAAGTTATTTACTTGAAAAAAAGAATTTTGATTTTAACTTAAAGTATAGAACTTTAAACTAACAACTTCCATTCTTTAAGTTATTAACTTGAAGAAACAATTATTGATTTTAACTAAAAGTACAGAACTATACATTAATAACGTCCTTTCTTTAAGTTTTTTACTTGAAGAAAAAAATTTTGATTTTAACTTAAAGTACAGTACTTTAAACTAATTACTTCCATTCTTTAAGTTATTTACTTGAAGAAAGAAATTTTGATTTTAACTTAAAGTACAGAACTATCAATTGATAACGCCCTTTCTTTAAGTTATTTACTTGAAGAAAAGAATTTTGATTTTAACTTAAAGTACAGAACTTTGAACTAACAACTTCCATTCTTTAAGTTATTAACTTGAAGAAAAGAATTTTGATTTTAACTTAAAGTACAGAACTTTAAACTAACAACTTCCATTCTTTAATTTATTAACTTGAAGAAAAGAATTTTGATTTTAACTTAAAGTACAGAACTTTAAACTAATTACTTCCATTCATTAAGTTATTTACTTGACGAAAAGAATTTTGATTTTAACTTAAAGTACAGAACTTTAAATTAATACCTTCCATTCTTTAAGTTATTAACTAGAAGAAAAGAATTATGATTTCAGCATAAAGTACAGAACTTTGAACTAACAACTTCCATTCTTTAAGTTATTAACTTGAAGAAAAGAATTTTGATTTTAACTTAAAGTACAGAACTTTAAACTAACAACTTCCATTCTTTAAGTTATTAACTTGAAGAAACAAATACTGATTTTAACTTAAAGTACAGAACTTTAAACTAACAACTTCCATTCTTTAAGTTATTAACTTGAAGAAAAGAATTTTGATTTTAACTTGAAGTACAGAACTTTAAACTAGCAACTTCCATGCTTTAAGTTATTTACTTGAAAAAAAGAATTTTGATTTTAACTTAAAGTATAGAACTTTAAACTAACAACTTCCATTCTTTAAGTTATTAACTTGAAGAAACAATTATTGATTTTAACTAAAAGTACAGAACTATACATTAATAACGTCCTTTCTTTAAGTTTTTTACTTGAAGAAAAAAATTTTGATTTTAACTTAAAGTACAGTACTTTAAACTAATTACTTCCATTCTTTAAGTTATTTACTTGAAGAAAGAAATTTTGATTTTAACTTAAAGTACAGAACTATCAATTGATAACGCCCTTTCTTTAAGTTATTTACTTGAAGAAAAGAATTTTGATTTTAACTTAAAGTACAGAACTTTGAACTAACAACTTCCATTCTTTAAGTTATTAACTTGAAGAAAAGAATTTTGATTTTAACTTAAAGTACAGAACTTTAAACTAACAACTTCCATTCTTTAATTTATTAACTTGAAGAAAAGAATTTTGCTTTTAACTTAAAGTACAGAACTTTAAACTAATTACTTCCATTCATTAAGTTATTTACTTGACGAAAAGAATTTTGATTTTAACTTAAAGTACAGAACTTTAAATTAATAACTTCCTTTCTTTAAGTTATTTACTTGAAGAAAAGAATTTTGATTTTAACTTAAAGTACAGAACTTTAAACTAACAACTTCCATTCTTTAAGTTATTAACTTGAAAAAAAGAATTTTGATTTTAACTTAAAGTACAGAACTTTAAACTAATAACTTTCATTCTTTAAGTTATTTACTTGAAGAAAAGAATTTTGATTTTAACTTAAAGTACAGAACTTTAAACTAACAACTTCCATTTTTTAAGTTATTAACTTGAAGAAACAAATATTGATTTTAACTTAAAGTACAGAACTTTAAACTAATAACTTCCATTCTTTAAGTTATTTACTTGAAGAAAAGGATTTTGATTTTAACTTAAAGTACAGAACTTTAAACTAACAACTTCCATTCTTTAAGTTATTAGCTTGAAGAACAGAATTTTGATTTTAACTTAAAGTGCAGAACTTTAAACTAATTACTTCCATTCATTAAGTTATTTACTTGACGACAAGAATTTTGATTTTAACTTAAAGTACAGAATTTTAAATTAATAACTTCCTTTCTTTAAGTTATTTACTTAAAGAAAAGAATTTTGATTTTAACTTAAAGTACAGAACTTTGAACTAACAACTTCCATTCTTTAAGTTATTAACTTGAAGAAAAGAATTTTGATTTTAACTTAAAGTACAAAACTTTAAACTAACAACTTCCATTCTTTAAGTTGTTAACTAGAAGAAAAAATTTTGATTTTAACTTAAAGTACAGAACTTTAAACTAATTACTTCCATTCTTTAAGTTATTTACTTGAAGAAAAAAATTTTGATTTTAACTTAAAGTACAGAACTATCAATTGTTAACGCCCTTTCGTTAAGTTATTTACTTGAAGAAAAGAATTTTGATTTTAACTTAAAGTACAGAACTTTGAACTAACAACTTCCATTCTTTAAGTTATTAACTTGAAGAAAAGAATTTTGATTTTAACTTAAAGTACAGAACTTTAAACTAATTACTTCCATTCATTAAGTTATTTACTTGACGAAAAGAAATTTGATTTTAACTTAAAGTACAGAACTTTAAATTAATAACTTCCTTTCTTTAAGTTATTTACTTGAAGAAAAGAATTTTGATTTTAACTTAAAGTACAGAACTTTAAACTAACAACTTCCATTCTTTAAGTTATTAACTTGAAAAAAAGAATTTTGATTTTAACTTAAAGTACAGAACTTTAAACTAATAACTTCCATTCTTTAAGTTATTTACTTGAAGAAAAGGATTTTGATTTTAACTTAAAGTACAGAACTTTAAACTAACAACTTCCATTCTTTAAGTTATTAGCTTGAAGAAAAGAATTTTGATTTTAACTTAAAGTGCAGAACTTTAAACTAATTGCTTCCATTCATTAAGTTATTTACTTGACGACAAGAATTTTGATTTTAACTTAAAGTACAGAATTTTAAATTAATAACTTCCTTTCTTTAAGTTATTTACTTGAAGAAAAGAATTTTGATTTTAACTTAAAGTACAGAACTTTAAACTAACAACTTCCATTTTTTAAGTTATTAACTTGAAGAAACAAATATCGATTTTAACTTCAAGTACAGAACTTTAAACTAATAACTTACATTCTTTAAGTTATTAACTTGACGAAAAGAATTTTGATTTTAACTTAAAGTACAGAACTTTAAAATTGTAACTTCCGTTCTTTAAGTTATTTACTTGAAGAAAAGAATTTTGATTTTAGCTTAAAGTACAGAACTATAAACTAATAACTTCCATTCTTTAAGCTATTTACTTGAAGAAAAGGATTTTGATTTTAACTTAAAGTACAGAACTTTAAAATTGTAACTTCCCTTCTTTAAGTTAATTACTTGAAGCAAAGAATATTGATTTTAACTTGAAGTACAGAACGTTAAACTAACAACTTCCATTCTTTAAGTTATTAACTTGAAGAAAAGAATTTTGATTTAAACTTAAAGTACAGAACTTTAAACTAATAACTTCCATTCTTTAAGTTATTTACTTGAAGAAAAGAATTTTGATTTTAACTTAAAGTACAGAACTTTGAACTAACAACTTCCATTCATTAAGTTATTAACTTGAAGAAAAGAATTTTGATTTTAACCTAAAGTACAGAACTTTAAACTAACAACTTCTATTTTTTAAGTTATTAACTTGAAGAAAAGAATTTTGATTTTAACTTAAAGTACAGAACTTTAAACTAACAACTTCCATTCTTAAAGTTATTAACTTGAAGAAAAGAATTTTGATTTTAACTTAAAGTACAGAACTTTAAACTAATAACTTCCATTCTTTCAGTTATTTACTTGAAGAAAAGAATATTGATTTTAACTTAAAGTACAGAACTTTAAACTAACAACTTCCATTCTTTAAGTTATTAACTTGAAGAAAAGAATTTTGATTTTAACTTAAAGTACAGAACTTTAAACCAATAACTTCCACTCTTTAAGTTATTTACTTGAAGAAAAGAATTTTGATTTTAACTTAAAGTACAGAACTTTAAACTAACAACTTCCATTTTTTAAGTTATTAACTTGAAGAAACAAATATTGATTTTAACTTAAAGTACAGAACTTTAAACTAATAATTTCCATTCTTTAAGTTATTAACTTGACGAAAAGAATTTTGATTTTAACTTAAAGTACAGAACTTTAAACTAATAACTTGCATTCTTTTAGTTATTAACTAGAAGAAAAGAATTATGATTTTAACTTAAAGTACAGAACTGTGAACTAACAACTTCCATTCTTTAAGTTATTAACTTGAAGAAAAGAATTTTGATTTTAACTTAAAGTAAGAACTATAAACTAACAACTTCAATACTTTAAGTTAATAACTTGAAAAAAAGAATTTTGATTTTAACTTGAAGTACAGAACTTTAAACTAACAACTTCCATTCTTTAAGTTATTAACTGGAAGAAAAGAATTTTGATTTTAACTTAAAGTACAGAACTTTAAACTAATAACTTCCATTCTTTAAGTTATTAACTAGAGGAAAAGAATTATGATTTTAACTTAAAGTACAGAACTTTGAACTAACAACTTCCATTCTTTAAGTTATTAACTTGAAAAAAAGAATTTTGATTTTAACTTAAAGTACAGAACTTTAAACTAATAACATCCATTCTTTAAGTTATTTACTTGAACAAAAGAATTTTTATTTTAACTTAAAGTACAGAACTTTAAACTAACAACTTCCATTTTTTAAGTTATTAACTTGAAGAAGCAAATATTGATTTTAACTTAAAGTACAGAACTTTAAACTAATAACTTCCATTCTTTAAGTTATTAACTTGACGAAAAGAATTTTGATTTTAACTTAAAGTACAGAACTTTAAACTAATACCTTCCATTCTTTAAGTTATTAACTAGAAGAAAAGAATTATGATTTTAGCATAAAGTACAGAACTTTGAACTAACAACTTCCATTCTTTAAGTTATTAACTTGAAGAAAAGAATTTTGATTTTAACTTAAAGTACAGAACTTTAAACTAACAACTTCCATTCTTTAAGTTATTAACTTGAAGAACCAAATACTGATTTTAACTTAAAGTACAGAACTTTAAACTAACAACTTCCATTCTTTAAGTTATTAACTTGAAGAAAAGAATTTTGATTTTAACTTGAAGTACAGAACTTTAAACTAGCAACTTCCATGCTTTAAGTTATTTACTTGAAAAAAAGAATTTTGATTTTAACTTAAAGTACAGAACTTTAAACTAACAACTTCCATTCTTTAAGTTATTAACTTGAAGAAACAATTATTGATTTTAACTAAAAGTACAGAACTATACATTAATAACGTCCTTTCTTTAAGTTTTTTACTTGAAGAAAAAAATTTTGATTTTAACTTAAAGTACAGTACTTTAAACTAATTACTTCCATTCTTTAAGTTATTTACTTGAAGAAAAAAATTTTGATTTTAACTTAAAGTACAGAACTATCAATTGATAACGCCCTTTCTTTAAGTTATTTACTTGAAGAAAAGAATTTTGATTTTAACTTAAAGTACAGAACTTTGAACTAACAACTTCCATTCTTTAAGTTATTAACTTGAAGAAAAGAATTTTGATTTTAACTTAAAGTACAGAACTTTAAACTAACAACTTCCATTCTTTAATTTATTAACTTGAAGAAAAGAATTTTGATTTTAACTTAAAGTACAGAACTTTAAACTAATTACTTCCATTCATTAAGTTATTTACTTGACGAAAAGAATTTTGATTTTAACTTAAAGTACAGAACTTTAAATTAATAACTTCCTTTCTTTAAGTTATTTACTTGAAGAAAAGAATTTTGATTTTAACTTAAAGTACAGAACTTTAAACTAACAACTTCCATTCTTTAAGTTATTAACTTGAAAAAAAGAATTTTGATTTTAACTTAAAGTACAGAACTTTAAACTAATAACTTTCATTCTTTAAGTTATTTACTTGAAGAAAAGAATTTTGATTTTAACTTAAAGTACAGAACTTTAAACTAACAACTTCCATTTTTTAAGTTATTAACTTGAAGAAACAAATATTGATTTTAACTTAAAGTACAGAACTTTAAACTAATAACTTCCATTCTTTAAGTTATTTACTTGAAGAAAAGGATTTTGATTTTAACTTAAAGTACAGAACTTTAAACTAACAACTTCCATTCTTTAAGTTATTAGCTTGAAGAACAGAATTTTGATTTTAACTTAAAGTGCAGAACTTTAAACTAATTACTTCCATTCATTAAGTTATTTACTTGACGACAAGAATTTTGATTTTAACTTAAAGTACAGAATTTTAAATTAATAACTTCCTTTCTTTAAGTTATTTACTTAAAGAAAAGAATTTTGATTTTAACTTAAAGTACAGAACTTTGAACTAACAACTTCCATTCTTTAAGTTATTAACTTGAAGAAAAGAATTTTGATTTTAACTTACAGTACAGAACTTTAAACTAACAACTTCCATTCTTTAAGTTGTTAACTAGAAGAAAAAATTTTGATTTTAACTTAAAGTACAGAACTTTAAACTAATTACTTCCATTCTTTAAGTTATTTACTTGAAGAAAAAAATTTTGATTTTAACTTAAAGTACAGAACTATCAATTGTTAACGACCTTTCTTTAAGTTATTTACTTGAAGAAAAAAATTTTGATTTTAACTTAAAGTACAGAACTTTGAACTAACAACTTCCATTCTTTAATTTATTAACTTGTAGAAAAGAATTTTGATTTTACCTTAAAGTACAGAACTTTAAACTTATGACTTCCATTCATTAAGTTATTTACTTGACGAAAAGAATTTTGATTTTAACTTAAAGTACAGAACTTTAAGTTAATAACTTCCTTTCTTTAAGTTATATGCTTGACGAAAAGAATTTTGATTTTAACTTAAAGTACAGAACTATAAATTAATAACGTCCTTTTTTTAAGTTATTTACTTGAAGAAAAGAATTTTGATTTTAACTTAAAGTACAGAACTTTAAACTAACAACTTCCATTCTTTAAGTTATTAACTTGAAGAAAAGAATTTTGATTTTACCTTAAAGTGAATAACTTTAAATTAATAACTTCCTTTCTTTAAGTTATTTACTTGAAGAAAAGAATTTTGATTTTAACTTCAAGTACAGAACTTTAAACTAATTACTTCCATTCTTTAAGTTATTTGCTTGACGAAAAGAATTTTGATTTTAACTTAAAGTACAGAACTATAAATTAATAACGTCCTTTTTTTAAGTTATTTACTTGAAGAAAAGAATTTTGATTTTAACTTAAAGTACAGAACTTTGAACTAACAACTTCCATTCTTTAAGTTATTAACTTGAAGAAAAGAATTTTGATTTTAACTTAAACTACAGAACTTTAAACTAACAACTTCCATTCTTTAAGTTATTAACTTGAAGCAAAGAATTTTGATTTTAACTTAAAGTACAGAACTTTAAACTAACAACTTCCATTCTTTAAGTTATTAACTTGAAAAAAAGAATATTTATTTTGACTTAAAGTACAGAACTTTAAACTAATAACTTCCATTCTTTAAGTTATTTACTTGAAGAAAAGAATTTTGATTTTAACTTAAAGTACAGAACTTCAAACTAACAACTTCCATTTTTTAAGTTATTAACTTGAAAAAACAAATATTGATTTTAACTTAAAGTACAGAACTTTAAACTAATAACTTCCATTCTTTAAGTTATTAACTTGACGAAATGAATTTTGATTTTAACTTAAAGTACAGAACTTTAAACTAATAACTTCCATTCTTTAAGTTATTTACTTGAAGACAACGATTTTGATTTTAACTTAAAGTACAGAACTTTAAAATTGTAACTTCCATTCTTTAAGTTAATTACTTGAAGAAAAGAATTTTGATTTTAACTTAAAGTACAGAACTTTAAACTAACAACTTCCATTCTTTAAGTTATTAACTTGAAGAATTGAATTTTGATTTTAACTTAAAGTACGGAACTTTTAACTAACAACTTCCATTCTTTAAGTTATTAGCTTGAAGAAAAAAATTTTGATTTTAACTTAAAGTACAGAACTTTAAACTAATTACTTCCATTCATTAAGTTATTTACTTGACGAAAAGAATTTTGATTTTAACTTAAAGTGCAGAATTTTAAATTAATGACTTCCTTTCTTTAAGTTATTTACTTGAAGAAAAGAATTTTGATTTTAACTTAAAGTACAGAACTTTAAACTAACAACTTCCATTCTTTAAGTTATTAACTTGAAAAAAAGAATTTTGATTTTAACTTCAAGTACAGAACTTTAAACTAATAACTTCCATTCTTTAAGTTATTTACTTGAAAAAAGAATTTTGATTTTAACTTAAAGGACAGAACTTTAAACTAACAAATTCTATTTGTTAAGTTATTAACTTGAAGAAACAAATATTGATTTTAACTTAAAGTACAGAACTTTAAACTAATAACTTCCATTCTTTAAGTTATTAACTTGACGAAAAGAAATTTGATTTTAACTTAAAGTACAGAACTTTAAACTAATAACTTCCATTCTTTAAGTTATTAACTAGAAGAAAAGAATTATGATTTTAACTTAAAGTACAGAACTTTGTACTAACAATTTCCATTCTTTAAGTTATTAACTTGAAGAAAAGAATTTTGATTTTAACTTAAAGTACAGAACTATAAACTAACAACTTCCATTCTTTAAGTTATTAACTTGAAAAAAAGAATTTTGATTTTAACTTGAAGTACAGAACTTTAAACTAACAACTTCCATTCTTTAAGTTATTAACTTGAAGAAAAAAATTTTGATTTTAACTTAAAGTACAGAACTTTAAACTAACAACTTCCATTCCTTAAGTTATTAACTTGAAGAAAAAATTTTGATTTTAACTTAAAGTACAGAACTTTAAACTAACAACTTCCATTCTTTAAGTTATTAACTTGAAGAAAAGAATTTTGATTTTAACTTAAAGTACAGAACTTTAAACTAACAACTTCCATTCTTTAAGTTATTAACTAGAAGAAAAGAATTTTGATTTTAACTTAAAGTACAGAACTTTAAACTAACAACTTCCATTCTTTAAGTTATTATCTAGAAGAAAAGAATTTTGATTTTAACTTAAAGTACAGAACTTTAAACTAATTACTTCCATTCTTTAAGTTATTTACTTCAAGAAAAAAATTTTGATTTTAACTTAAAGTACAGAACTATCAATTAATAACGTCCTTTCTTTAAGTTATTTACTGGAAGAAATGAAATTTGATTTTAACTTAAAGTACAGAACTTTGAACTAACAACTTCCATTCTTTAAGTTATTAACTTGAAGAAAAGAATTTTGATTTTAACTTAAAGTACAGAACTTTAAACTAACAACTTCCATTCTTTAAGTTATTAACTTGAAGAAAAGAATTTTGATTTTAACTTAAAGTACAGAACTTTAAACTAACAACTTCCATTCTTTAAGTTATTAACTTGAAGAATAGAATTTTGATTTTAACTTAAAGTACAGAACTTTTAACTAACAACTTCCATTCTTTAGGTTATTAACTTGAAGAAAAAAATTTTGATTTTAACTTAAAGTACAGAACTTTAAACTAACAACTTCCATTCTTTAAGTTATTAACTTGAAGAAAAGAATTTTGATTTTAACTTACAGTACAGAACTTTAAACTAATAACTTCCATTCTTTAAGTTATTTACTTGAAGAAAAGAATTTTCATTTTTTTTTAAAGTACAGAACTTTAAACTAACAACTTCCATTCTTTAAGTTATTAACTTGAAGAAAAAATTTTGATTTTAACTTAAAGTACAGAACTTTAAACTAATAACTTCCATTCTTTAAGTTATTAACTTGAAGAAAAGAATTTTGATTTTAACTTCAAGTACAGAACTTTAAACTAATTACTTCCATTCTTTAAGTTATTTGCTTGACGAAAAGAATTTTGATTTTAACTTAAAGTACAGAACTATAAATTAATAACGTCCTTTCTTTAAGTTATTTACTTGAAGAAAAGAATTTTGATTTTAACTTAAAGTACAGAACTTTGAACTAACAACTTCCATTCTTTAAGTTATTAACTTGAAGAAAAGAATTTTGATTTTAACTTAAACTACAGAACTTTAAACTAACAACTTCCATTCTTTAAGTTATTAACTTGAAGAAAAGAATTTTGATTTTAACTTAAAGTACAGAACTTTAAACTAACAACTTCCATTCTTTAAGTTATTAACTTGAAGAAAAGAATTTTGATTTTAACTTACAGTACAGAACTTTAAACTAATAACTTCCATTCTTTAAGTTATTTACTTGAAGAAAAGAATTTTGATTTTAACTTAAAGTACAGAACTTTAAACTAACAACTTCCATTCTTTAAGTTATTAACTTGAAGAAAAGAATTTTGATTTTACCTTAAAGTGAATAACTTTAAATTAATAACTTCCTTTCTTTAAGTTATTTACTTGAAGAAAAGAATTTTGATTTTAACTTCAAGTACAGAACTTTAAACTAATTTCTTCCATTCTTTAAGTTATTTGCTTGACGAAAAGAATTTTGATTTTAACTTAAAGTACAGAACTATAAATTAATAACGTCCTTTTTTTAAGTTATTTACTTGAAGAAAAGAATTTTGATTTTAACTTAAGGTACAGAACTTTGAACTAACAACTTCCATTCTTTAATTATTAACTTGAAGAAAAGAATTTTGATTTTAACTTAAACTACAGAACTTTAAACTAACAACTTCCATTCTTTAAGTTATTAACTTGAAGAAGCAAATATTGATTTTAACTTAAAGTACAGAACTTTAAACTAATAACTTCCATTCTTTAAGTTATTAACTTGACGAAAAGAATTTTGATTTTAACTTAAAGTACAGAACTTTAAACTAATACCTTCCATTCTTTAAGTTATTAACTAGAAGAAAAGAATTATGATTTCAGCATAAAGTACAGAACTTTGAACTAACAACTTCCATTCTTTAAGTTATTAACTTGAAGAAAAGAATTTTGATTTTAACTTAAAGTACAGAACTTTAAACTAACAACTTCCATTCTTTAAGTTATTAACTTGAAGAAACAAATACTGATTTTAACTTAAAGTACAGAACTTTAAACTAACAACTTCCATTCTTTAAGTTATTAACTTGAAGAAAAGAATTTTGATTTTAACTTGAAGTACAGAACTTTAAACTAGCAACTTCCATGCTTTAAGTTATTTACTTGAAAAAAAGAATTTTGATTTTAACTTAAAGTATAGAACTTTAAACTAACAACTTCCATTCTTTAAGTTATTAACTTGAAGAAACAATTATTGATTTTAACTAAAAGTACAGAACTATACATTGATAACGTCCTTTCTTTAAGTTTTTTACTTGAAGAAAAAAATTTTGATTTTAACTTAAAGTACAGTACTTTAAACTAATTACTTCCATTCTTTAAGTTATTTACTTGAAGAAAGAAATTTTGATTTTAACTTAAAGTACAGAACTATCAATTGATAACGCCCTTTCTTTAAGTTATTTACTTGAAGAAAAGAATTTTGATTTTAACTTAAAGTACAGAACTTTGAACTAACAACTTCCATTCTTTAAGTTATTAACTTGAAGAAAAGAATTTTGATTTTAACTTAAAGTACAGAACTTTAAACTAACAACTTCCACTCTTTAATTTATTAACTTGAAGAAAAGAATTTTGATTTTAACTTAAAGTACAGAACTTTAAACTAATTACTTCCATTCATTAAGTTATTTACTTGACGAAAAGAATTTTGATTTTAACTTAAAGTACAGAACTTTAAATTAATAACTTCCTTTCTTTAAGTTATTTACTTGAAGAAAAGAATTTTGATTTTAACTTAAAGTACAGAACTTTAAACTAACAACTTCCATTCTTTAAGTTATTAACTTGAAAAAAAGAATTTTGATTTTAACTTAAAGTACAGAACTTTAAACTAATAACTTTCATTCTTTAAGTTATTTACTTGAAGAAAAGAATTTTGATTTTAACTTAAAGTACAGAACTTTAAACTAACAACTTCCATTTTTTAAGTTATTAACTTGAAGAAACAAATATTGATTTTAACTTAAAGTACAGAACTTTAAACTAATAACTTCCATTCTTTAAGTTATTTACTTGAAGAAAAGGATTTTGATTTTAACTTAAAGTACAGAACTTTAAACTAACAACTTCCATTCTTTAAGTTATTAGCTTGAAGAACAGAATTTTGATTTTAACTTAAAGTGCAGAACTTTAAACTAATTACTTCCATTCATTAAGTTATTTACTTGACGACAAGAATTTTGATTTTAACTTAAAGTACAGAATTTTAAATTAATAACTTCCTTTCTTTAAGTTATTTACTTAAAGAAAAGAATTTTGATTTTAACTTAAAGTACAGAACTTTGAACTAACAACTTCCATTCTTTAAGTTATTAACTTGAAGAAAAGAATTTTGATTTTAACTTAAAGTACAAAACTTTAAACTAACAACTTCCATTCTTTAAGTTGTTAACTAGAAGAAAAAATTTTGATTTTAACTTAAAGTACAGAACTTTAAACTAATTACTTCCATTCTTTAAGTTATTTACTTGAAGAAAAAAATTTTGATTTTAACTTAAAGTACAGAACTATCAATTGTTAACGCCCTTTCGTTAAGTTATTTACTTGAAGAAAAGAATTTTGATTTTAACTTAAAGTACAGAACTTTGAACTAACAACTTCCATTCTTTAAGTTATTAACTTGAAGAAAAGAATTTTGATTTTAACTTAAAGTACAGAACTTTAAACTAATTACTTCCATTCATTAAGTTATTTACTTGACGAAAAGAAATTTGATTTTAACTTAAAGTACAGAACTTTAAATTAATAACTTCCTTTCTTTAAGTTATTTACTTGAAGAAAAGAATTTTGATTTTAACTTAAAGTACAGAACTTTAAACTAACAACTTCCATTCTTTAAGTTATTAACTTGAAAAAAAGAATTTTGATTTTAACTTAAAGTACAGAACTTTAAACTAATAACTTCCATTCTTTAAGTTATTTACTTGAAGAAAAGGATTTTGATTTTAACTTAAAGTACAGAACTTTAAACTAACAACTTCCATTCTTTAAGTTATTAGCTTGAAGAAAAGAATTTTGATTTTAACTTAAAGTGCAGAACTTTAAACTAATTGCTTCCATTCATTAAGTTATTTACTTGACGACAAGAATTTTGATTTTAACTTAAAGTACAGAATTTTAAATTAATAACTTCCTTTCTTTAAGTTATTTACTTGAAGAAAAGAATTTTGATTTTAACTTAAAGTACAGAACTTTAAACTAACAACTTCCATTTTTTAAGTTATTAACTTGAAGAAACAAATATCGATTTTAACTTCAAGTACAGAACTTTAAACTAATAACTTACATTCTTTAAGTTATTAACTTGACGAAAAGAATTTTGATTTTAACTTAAAGTACAGAACTTTAAAATTGTAACTTCCGTTCTTTAAGTTATTTACTTGAAGAAAAGAATTTTGATTTTAGCTTAAAGTACAGAACTATAAACTAATAACTTCCATTCTTTAAGCTATTTACTTGAAGAAAAGGATTTTGATTTTAACTTAAAGTACAGAACTTTAAAATTGTAACTTCCCTTCTTTAAGTTAATTACTTGAAGCAAAGAATATTGATTTTAACTTGAAGTACAGAACGTTAAACTAACAACTTCCATTCTTTAAGTTATTAACTTGAAGAAAAGAATTTTGATTTAAACTTAAAGTACAGAACTTTAAACTAATAACTTCCATTCTTTAAGTTATTTACTTGAAGAAAAGAATTTTGATTTTAACTTAAAGTACAGAACTTTGAACTAACAACTTCCATTCATTAAGTTATTAACTTGAAGAAAAGAATTTTGATTTTAACCTAAAGTACAGAACTTTAAACTAACAACTTCTATTTTTTAAGTTATTAACTTGAAGAAAAGAATTTTGATTTTAACTTAAAGTACAGAACTTTAAACTAACAACTTCCATTCTTAAAGTTATTAACTTGAAGAAAAGAATTTTGATTTTAACTTAAAGTACAGAACTTTAAACTAATAACTTCCATTCTTTCAGTTATTTACTTGAAGAAAAGAATATTGATTTTAACTTAAAGTACAGAACTTTAAACTAACAACTTCCATTCTTTAAGTTATTAACTTGAAGAAAAGAATTTTGATTTTAACTTAAAGTACAGAACTTTAAACCAATAACTTCCACTCTTTAAGTTATTTACTTGAAGAAAAGAATTTTGATTTTAACTTAAAGTACAGAACTTTAAACTAACAACTTGCATTTTTTAAGTTATTAACTTGAAGAAACAAATATTGATTTTAACTTAAAGTACAGAACTTTAAACTAATAATTTCCATTCTTTAAGTTATTAACTTGACGAAAAGAATTTTGATTTTAACTTAATGTACAGAACTTTAAACTAATAACTTGCATTCTTTTAGTTATTAACTAGAAGAAAAGAATTATGATTTTAACTTAAAGTACAGAACTGTGAACTAACAACTTCCATTCTTTAAGTTATTAACTTGAAGAAAAGAATTTTGATTTTAACTTAAAGTAAGAACTATAAACTAACAACTTCAATACTTTAAGTTAATAACTTGAAAAAAAGAATTTTGATTTTAACTTGAAGTACAGAACTTTAAACTAACAACTTCCATTCTTTAAGTTATTAACTGGAAGAAAAGAATTTTGATTTTAACTTAAAGTACAGAACTTTAAACTAATAACTTCCATTCTTTAAGTTATTAACTAGAGGAAAAGAATTATGATTTTAACTTAAAGTACAGAACTTTGAACTAACAACTTCCATTCTTTAAGTTATTAACTTGAAAAAAAGAATTTTGATTTTAACTTAAAGTACAGAACTTTAAACTAATAACATCCATTCTTTAAGTTATTTACTTGAACAAAAGAATTTTTATTTTAACTTAAAGTACAGAACTTTAAACTAACAACTTCCATTTTTTAAGTTATTAACTTGAAGAAGCAAATATTGATTTTAACTTAAAGTACAGAACTTTAAACTAATAACTTCCATTCTTTAAGTTATTAACTTGACGAAAAGAATTTTGATTTTAACTTAAAGTACAGAACTTTAAACTAATACCTTCCATTCTTTAAGTTATTAACTAGAAGAAAAGAATTATGATTTTAGCATAAAGTACAGAACTTTGAACTAACAACTTCCATTCTTTAAGTTATTAACTTGAAGAAAAGAATTTTGATTTTAACTTAAAGTACAGAACTTTAAACTAACAACTTCCATTCTTTAAGTTATTAACTTGAAGAACCAAATACTGATTTTAACTTAAAGTACAGAACTTTAAACTAACAACTTCCATTCTTTAAGTTATTAACTTGAAGAAAAGAATTTTGATTTTAACTTGAAGTACAGAACTTTAAACTAGCAACTTCCAAGCTTTAAGTTATTTACTTGAAAAAAAGAATTTTGATTTTAACTTAAAGTACAGAACTTTAAACTAACAACTTCCATTCTTTAAGTTATTAACTTGAAGAAACAATTATTGATTTTAACTAAAAGTACAGAACTATACATTAATAACGTCCTTTCTTTAAGTTTTTTACTTGAAGAAAAAAATTTTGATTTTAACTTAAAGTACAGTACTTTAAACTAATTACTTCCATTCTTTAAGTTATTTACTTGAAGAAAAAAATTTTGATTTTAACTTAAAGTACAGAACTATCAATTGATAACGCCCTTTCTTTAAGTTATTTACTTGAAGAAAAGAATTTTGATTTTAACTTAAAGTACAGAACTTTGAACTAACAACTTCCATTCTTTAAGTTATTAACTTGAAGAAAAGAATTTTGATTTTAACTTAAAGTACAGAACTTTAAACTAACAACTTCCATTCTTTAATTTATTAACTTGAAGAAAAGAATTTTGATTTTAACTTAAAGTACAGAACTTTAAACTAATTACTTCCATTCATTAAGTTATTTACTTGACGAAAAGAATTTTGATTTTAACTTAAAGTACAGAACTTTAAATTAATAACTTCCTTTCTTTAAGTTATTTACTTGAAGAAAAGAATTTTGATTTTAACTTAAAGTACAGAACTTTAAACTAACAACTTCCATTCTTTAAGTTATTAACTTGAAAAAAAGAATTTTGATTTTAACTTAAAGTACAGAACTTTAAACTAATAACTTTCATTCTTTAAGTTATTTACTTGAAGAAAAGAATTTTGATTTTAACTTAAAGTACAGAACTTTAAACTAACAACTTCCATTTTTTAAGTTATTAACTTGAAGAAACAAATATTGATTTTAACTTAAAGTACAGAACTTTAAACTAATAACTTCCATTCTTTAAGTTATTTACTTGAAGAAAAGGATTTTGATTTTAACTTAAAGTACAGAACTTTAAACTAACAACTTCCATTCTTTAAGTTATTAGCTTGAAGAACAGAATTTTGATTTTAACTTAAAGTGCAGAACTTTAAACTAATTACTTCCATTCATTAAGTTATTTACTTGACGACAAGAATTTTGATTTTAACTTAAAGTACAGAATTTTAAATTAATAACTTCCTTTCTTTAAGTTATTTACTTAAAGAAAAGAATTTTGATTTTAACTTAAAGTACAGAACTTTGAACTAACAACTTCCATTCTTTAAGTTATTAACTTGAAGAAAAGAATTTTGATTTTAACTTACAGTACAGAACTTTAAACTAACAACTTCCATTCTTTAAGTTGTTAACTAGAAGAAAAAATTTTGATTTTAACTTAAAGTACAGAACTTTAAACTAATTACTTCCATTCTTTAAGTTATTTACTTGAAGAAAAAAATTTTGATTTTAACTTAAAGTACAGAACTATCAATTGTTAACGACCTTTCTTTAAGTTATTTACTTGAAGAAAAAAATTTTGATTTTAACTTAAAGTACAGAACTTTGAACTAACAACTTCCATTCTTTAATTTATTAACTTGTAGAAAAGAATTTTGATTTTACCTTAAAGTACAGAACTTTAAACTTATGACTTCCATTCATTAAGTTATTTACTTGACGAAAAGAATTTTGATTTTAACTTAAAGTACAGAACTTTAAATTAATAACTTCCTTTCTTTAAGTTATATGCTTGACGAAAAGAATTTTGATTTTAACTTAAAGTACAGAACTATAAATTAATAACGTCCTTTTTTTAAGTTATTTACTTGAAGAAAAGAATTTTGATTTTAACTTAAAGTACAGAACTTTAAACTAACAACTTCCATTCTTTAAGTTATTAACTTGAAGAAAAGAATTTTGATTTTACCTTAAAGTGAATAACTTTAAATTAATAACTTCCTTTCTTTAAGTTATTTACTTGAAGAAAAGAATTTTGATTTTAACTTCAAGTACAGAACTTTAAACTAATTACTTCCATTCTTTAAGTTATTTGCTTGACGAAAAGAATTTTGATTTTAACTTAAAGTACAGAACTATAAATTAATAACGTCCTTTTTTTAAGTTATTTACTTGAAGAAAAGAATTTTGATTTTAACTTAAAGTACAGAACTTTGAACTAACAACTTCCATTCTTTAAGTTATTAACTTGAAGAAAAGAATTTTGATTTTAACTTAAACTACAGAACTTTAAACTAACAACTTCCATTCTTTAAGTTATTAACTTGAAGCAAAGAATTTTGATTTTAACTTAAAGTACAGAACTTTAAACTAACAACTTCCATTCTTTAAGTTATTAACTTGAAAAAAAGAATATTTATTTTGACTTAAAGTACAGAACTTTAAACTAATAACTTCCATTCTTTAAGTTATTTACTTGAAGAAAAGAATTTTGATTTTAACTTAAAGTACAGAACTTCAAACTAACAACTTCCATTTTTTAAGTTATTAACTTGAAAAAACAAATATTGATTTTAACTTAAAGTACAGAACTTTAAACTAATAACTTCCATTCTTTAAGTTATTAACTTGACGAAATGAATTTTGATTTTAACTTAAAGTACAGAACTTTAAACTAATAACTTCCATTCTTTAAGTTATTTACTTGAAGACAACGATTTTGATTTTAACTTAAAGTACAGAACTTTAAAATTGTAACTTCCATTCTTTAAGTTAATTACTTGAAGAAAAGAATTTTGATTTTAACTTAAAGTACAGAACTTTAAACTAACAACTTCCATTCTTTAAGTTATTAACTTGAAGAATAGAATTTTGATTTTAACTTAAAGTACGGAACTTTAAACTAACAACTTCCATTCTTTAAGTTATTAGCTTGAAGAAAAAAATTTTGATTTTAACTTAAAGTACAGAACTTTAAACTAATTACTTCCATTCATTAAGTTATTTACTTGACGAAAAGAATTTTGATTTTAACTTAAAGTGCAGAATTTTAAATTAATGACTTCCTTTCTTTAAGTTATTTACTTGAAGAAAAGAATTTTGATTTTAACTTAAAGTACAGAACTTTAAACTAACAACTTCCATTCTTTAAGTTATTAACTTGAAAAAAAGAATTTTGATTTTAACTTCAAGTACAGAACTTTAAACTAATAACTTCCATTCTTTAAGTTATTTACTTGAAGAAAAGAATTTTGATTTTAACTTAAAGGACAGAACTTTAAACTAACAAATTCTATTTGTTAAGTTATTAACTTGAAGAAACAAATATTGATTTTAACTTAAAGTACAGAACTTTAAACTAATAACTTTCATTCTTTAAGTTATTAACTTGACGAAAAGAAATTTGATTTTAACTTAAAGTACAGAACTTTAAACTAATAACTTCCATTCTTTAAGTTATTAACTAGAAGAAAAGAATTATGATTTTAACTTAAAGTACAGAACTTTGTACTAACAATTTCCATTCTTTAAGTTATTAACTTGAAGAAAAGAATTTTGATTTTAACTTAAAGTACAGAACTATAAACTAACAACTTCCATTCTTTAAGTTATTAACTTGAAAAAAAGAATTTAATTTTAACTTGAAGTACAGAACTTTAAACTAACAACTTCCATTCTTTAAGTTATTAACTTGAAGAAAAAAATTTTGATTTTAACTTAAAGTACAGAACTTTAAACTAACAACTTCCATTCCTTAAGTTATTAACTTGAAGAAAAAATTTTGATTTTAACTTAAAGTACAGAACTTTAAACTAACAACTTCCATTCTTTAAGTTATTAACTTGAAGAAAAGAATTTTGATTTTAACTTAAAGTACAGAACTTTAAACTAACAACTTCCATTCTTTAAGTTATTAACTAGAAGAAAAGAATTTTGATTTTAACTTAAAGTACAGAACTTTAAACTAACAACTTCCATTCTTTAAGTTATTATCTAGAAGAAAAGAATTTTGATTTTAACTTAAAGTACAGAACTTTAAACTAATTACTTCCATTCTTTAAGTTATTTACTTCAAGAAAAAAATTTTGATTTTAACTTAAAGTACAGAACTATCAATTAATAACGTCCTTTCTTTAAGTTATTTACTGGAAGAAATGAAATTTGATTTTAACTTAAAGTACAGAACTTTGAACTAACAACTTCCATTCTTTAAGTTATTAACTTGAAGAAAAGAATTTTGATTTTAACTTAAAGTACAGAACTTTAAACTAACAACTTCCATTCTTTAAGTTATTAACTTGAAGAAAAGAATTTTGATTTTAACTTAAAGTACAGAACTTTAAACTAACAACTTCCATTCTTTAAGTTATTAACTTGAAGAATAGAATTTTGATTTTAACTTAAAGTACAGAACTTTTAACTAACAACTTCCATTCTTTAGGTTATTAACTTGAAGAAAAAAATTTTGATTTTAACTTAAAGTACAGAACTTTAAACTAACAACTTCCATTCTTTAAGTTATTAACTTGAAGAAAAGAATTTTGATTTTAACTTACAGTACAGAACTTTAAACTAATAACTTCCATTCTTTAAGTTATTTACTTGAAGAAAAGAATTTTGATTTTTTCTTAAAGTACAGAACTTTAAACTAACAACTTCCACTCTTTAATTTATTAACTTGAAGAAAAGAATTTTGATTTTAACTTAAAGTACAGAACTTTAAACTAATTACTTCCATTCATTAAGTTATTTACTTGACGAAAAGAATTTTGATTTTAACTTAAAGTACAGAACTTTAAATTAATAACTTCCTTTCTTTAAGTTATTTACTTGAAGAAAAGAATTTTGATTTTAACTTAAAGTACAGAACTTTAAACTAACAACTTCCATTCTTTAAGTTATTAACTTGAAAAAAAGAATTTTGATTTTAACTTAAAGTACAGAACTTTAAACTAATAACTTTCATTCTTTAAGTTATTTACTTGAAGAAAAGAATTTTGATTTTAACTTAAAGTACAGAACTTTAAACTAACAACTTCCATTTTTTAAGTTATTAACTTGAAGAAACAAATATTGATTTTAACTTAAAGTACAGAACTTTAAACTAATAACTTCCATTCTTTAAGTTATTTACTTGAAGAAAAGGATTTTGATTTTAACTTAAAGTACAGAACTTTAAACTAACAACTTCCATTCTTTAAGTTATTAGCTTGAAGAACAGAATTTTGATTTTAACTTAAAGTGCAGAACTTTAAACTAATTACTTCCATTCATTAAGTTATTTACTTGACGACAAGAATTTTGATTTTAACTTAAAGTACAGAATTTTAAATTAATAACTTCCTTTCTTTAAGTTATTTACTTAAAGAAAAGAATTTTGATTTTAACTTAAAGTACAGAACTTTGAACTAACAACTTCCATTCTTTAAGTTATTAACTTGAAGAAAAGAATTTTGATTTTAACTTAAAGTACAAAACTTTAAACTAACAACTTCCATTCTTTAAGTTGTTAACTAGAAGAAAAAATTTTGATTTTAACTTAAAGTACAGAACTTTAAACTAATTACTTCCATTCTTTAAGTTATTTACTTGAAGAAAAAAATTTTGATTTTAACTTAAAGTACAGAACTATCAATTGTTAACGCCCTTTCGTTAAGTTATTTACTTGAAGAAAAGAATTTTGATTTTAACTTAAAGTACAGAACTTTGAACTAACAACTTCCATTCTTTAAGTTATTAACTTGAAGAAAAGAATTTTGATTTTAACTTAAAGTACAGAACTTTAAACTAATTACTTCCATTCATTAAGTTATTTACTTGACGAAAAGAAATTTGATTTTAACTTAAAGTACAGAACTTTAAATTAATAACTTCCTTTCTTTAAGTTATTTACTTGAAGAAAAGAATTTTGATTTTAACTTAAAGTACAGAACTTTAAACTAACAACTTCCATTCTTTAAGTTATTAACTTGAAAAAAAGAATTTTGATTTTAACTTAAAGTACAGAACTTTAAACTAATAACTTCCATTCTTTAAGTTATTTACTTGAAGAAAAGGATTTTGATTTTAACTTAAAGTACAGAACTTTAAACTAACAACTTCCATTCTTTAAGTTATTAGCTTGAAGAAAAGAATTTTGATTTTAACTTAAAGTGCAGAACTTTAAACTAATTGCTTCCATTCATTAAGTTATTTACTTGACGACAAGAATTTTGATTTTAACTTAAAGTACAGAATTTTAAATTAATAACTTCCTTTCTTTAAGTTATTTACTTGAAGAAAAGAATTTTGATTTTAACTTAAAGTACAGAACTTTAAACTAACAACTTCCATTTTTTAAGTTATTAACTTGAAGAAACAAATATCGATTTTAACTTCAAGTACAGAACTTTAAACTAATAACTTACATTCTTTAAGTTATTAACTTGACGAAAAGAATTTTGATTTTAACTTAAAGTACAGAACTTTAAAATTGTAACTTCCGTTCTTTAAGTTATTTACTTGAAGAAAAGAATTTTGATTTTAGCTTAAAGTACAGAACTATAAACTAATAACTTCCATTCTTTAAGCTATTTACTTGAAGAAAAGGATTTTGATTTTAACTTAAAGTACAGAACTTTAAAATTGTAACTTCCCTTCTTTAAGTTAATTACTTGAAGCAAAGAATATTGATTTTAACTTGAAGTACAGAACGTTAAACTAACAACTTCCATTCTTTAAGTTATTAACTTGAAGAAAAGAATTTTGATTTAAACTTAAAGTACAGAACTTTAAACTAATAACTTCCATTCTTTAAGTTATTTACTTGAAGAAAAGAATTTTGATTTTAACTTAAAGTACAGAACTTTGAACTAACAACTTCCATTCATTAAGTTATTAACTTGAAGAAAAGAATTTTGATTTTAACCTAAAGTACAGAACTTTAAACTAACAACTTCTATTTTTTAAGTTATTAACTTGAAGAAAAGAATTTTGATTTTAACTTAAAGTACAGAACTTTAAACTAACAACTTCCATTCTTAAAGTTATTAACTTGAAGAAAAGAATTTTGATTTTAACTTAAAGTACAGAACTTTAAACTAATAACTTCCATTCTTTCAGTTATTTACTTGAAGAAAAGAATATTGATTTTAACTTAAAGTACAGAACTTTAAACTAACAACTTCCATTCTTTAAGTTATTAACTTGAAGAAAAGAATTTTGATTTTAACTTAAAGTACAGAACTTTAAACCAATAACTTCCACTCTTTAAGTTATTTACTTGAAGAAAAGAATTTTGATTTTAACTTAAAGTACAGAACTTTAAACTAACAACTTCCATTTTTTAAGTTATTAACTTGAAGAAACAAATATTGATTTTAACTTAAAGTACAGAACTTTAAACTAATAATTTCCATTCTTTAAGTTATTAACTTGACGAAAAGAATTTTGATTTTAACTTAATGTACAGAACTTTAAACTAATAACTTGCATTCTTTTAGTTATTAACTAGAAGAAAAGAATTATGATTTTAACTTAAAGTACAGAACTGTGAACTAACAACTTCCATTCTTTAAGTTATTAACTTGAAGAAAAGAATTTTGATTTTAACTTAAAGTAAGAACTATAAACTAACAACTTCAATACTTTAAGTTAATAACTTGAAAAAAAGAATTTTGATTTTAACTTGAAGTACAGAACTTTAAACTAACAACTTCCATTCTTTAAGTTATTAACTGGAAGAAAAGAATTTTGATTTTAACTTAAAGTACAGAACTTTAAACTAATAACTTCCATTCTTTAAGTTATTAACTAGAGGAAAAGAATTATGATTTTAACTTAAAGTACAGAACTTTGAACTAACAACTTCCATTCTTTAAGTTATTAACTTGAAAAAAAGAATTTTGATTTTAACTTAAAGTACAGAACTTTAAACTAATAACATCCATTCTTTAAGTTATTTACTTGAACAAAAGAATTTTTATTTTAACTTAAAGTACAGAACTTTAAACTAACAACTTCCATTTTTTAAGTTATTAACTTGAAGAAGCAAATATTGATTTTAACTTAAAGTACAGAACTTTAAACTAATAACTTCCATTCTTTAAGTTATTAACTTGACGAAAAGAATTTTGATTTTAACTTAAAGTACAGAACTTTAAACTAATACCTTCCATTCTTTAAGTTATTAACTAGAAGAAAAGAATTATGATTTTAGCATAAAGTACAGAACTTTGAACTAACAACTTCCATTCTTTAAGTTATTAACTTGAAGAAAAGAATTTTGATTTTAACTTAAAGTACAGAACTTTAAACTAACAACTTCCATTCTTTAAGTTATTAACTTGAAGAACCAAATACTGATTTTAACTTAAAGTACAGAACTTTAAACTAACAACTTCCATTCTTTAAGTTATTAACTTGAAGAAAAGAATTTTGATTTTAACTTGAAGTACAGAACTTTAAACTAGCAACTTCCATGCTTTAAGTTATTTACTTGAAAAAAAGAATTTTGATTTTAACTTAAAGTACAGAACTTTAAACTAACAACTTCCATTCTTTAAGTTATTAACTTGAAGAAACAATTATTGATTTTAACTAAAAGTACAGAACTATACATTAATAACGTCCTTTCTTTAAGTTTTTTACTTGAAGAAAAAAATTTTGATTTTAACTTAAAGTACAGTACTTTAAACTAATTACTTCCATTCTTTAAGTTATTTACTTGAAGAAAAAAATTTTGATTTTAACTTAAAGTACAGAACTATCAATTGATAACGCCCTTTCTTTAAGTTATTTACTTGAAGAAAAGAATTTTGATTTTAACTTAAAGTACAGAACTTTGAACTAACAACTTCCATTCTTTAAGTTATTAACTTGAAGAAAAGAATTTTGATTTTAACTTAAAGTACAGAACTTTAAACTAACAACTTCCATTCTTTAATTTATTAACTTGAAGAAAAGAATTTTGATTTTAACTTAAAGTACAGAACTTTAAACTAATTACTTCCATTCATTAAGTTATTTACTTGACGAAAAGAATTTTGATTTTAACTTAAAGTACAGAACTTTAAATTAATAACTTCCTTTCTTTAAGTTATTTACTTGAAGAAAAGAATTTTGATTTTAACTTAAAGTACAGAACTTTAAACTAACAACTTCCATTCTTTAAGTTATTAACTTGAAAAAAAGAATTTTGATTTTAACTTAAAGTACAGAACTTTAAACTAATAACTTTCATTCTTTAAGTTATTTACTTGAAGAAAAGAATTTTGATTTTAACTTAAAGTACAGAACTTTAAACTAACAACTTCCATTTTTTAAGTTATTAACTTGAAGAAACAAATATTGATTTTAACTTAAAGTACAGAACTTTAAACTAATAACTTCCATTCTTTAAGTTATTTACTTGAAGAAAAGGATTTTGATTTTAACTTAAAGTACAGAACTTTAAACTAACAACTTCCATTCTTTAAGTTATTAGCTTGAAGAACAGAATTTTGATTTTAACTTAAAGTGCAGAACTTTAAACTAATTACTTCCATTCATTAAGTTATTTACTTGACGACAAGAATTTTGATTTTAACTTAAAGTACAGAATTTTAAATTAATAACTTCCTTTCTTTAAGTTATTTACTTAAAGAAAAGAATTTTGATTTTAACTTAAAGTACAGAACTTTGAACTAACAACTTCCATTCTTTAAGTTATTAACTTGAAGAAAAGAATTTTGATTTTAACTTACAGTACAGAACTTTAAACTAACAACTTCCATTCTTTAAGTTGTTAACTAGAAGAAAAAATTTTGATTTTAACTTAAAGTACAGAACTTTAAACTAATTACTTCCATTCTTTAAGTTATTTACTTGAAGAAAAAAATTTTGATTTTAACTTAAAGTACAGAACTATCAATTGTTAACGACCTTTCTTTAAGTTATTTACTTGAAGAAAAAAATTTTGATTTTAACTTAAAGTACAGAACTTTGAACTAACAACTTCCATTCTTTAATTTATTAACTTGTAGAAAAGAATTTTGATTTTACCTTAAAGTACAGAACTTTAAACTTATGACTTCCATTCATTAAGTTATTTACTTGACGAAAAGAATTTTGATTTTAACTTAAAGTACAGAACTTTAAATTAATAACTTCCTTTCTTTAAGTTATATGCTTGACGAAAAGAATTTTGATTTTAACTTAAAGTACAGAACTATAAATTAATAACGTCCTTTTTTTAAGTTATTTACTTGAAGAAAAGAATTTTGATTTTAACTTAAAGTACAGAACTTTAAACTAACAACTTCCATTCTTTAAGTTATTAACTTGAAGAAAAGAATTTTGATTTTACCTTAAAGTGAATAACTTTAAATTAATAACTTCCTTTCTTTAAGTTATTTACTTGAAGAAAAGAATTTTGATTTTAACTTCAAGTACAGAACTTTAAACTAATTACTTCCATTCTTTAAGTTATTTGCTTGACGAAAAGAATTTTGATTTTAACTTAAAGTACAGAACTATAAATTAATAACGTCCTTTTTTTAAGTTATTTACTTGAAGAAAAGAATTTTGATTTTAACTTAAAGTACAGAACTTTGAACTAACAACTTCCATTCTTTAAGTTATTAACTTGAAGAAAAGAATTTTGATTTTAACTTAAACTACAGAACTTTAAACTAACAACTTCCATTCTTTAAGTTATTAACTTGAAGCAAAGAATTTTGATTTTAACTTAAAGTACAGAACTTTAAACTAACAACTTCCATTCTTTAAGTTATTAACTTGAAAAAAAGAATATTTATTTTGACTTAAAGTACAGAACTTTAAACTAATAACTTCCATTCTTTAAGTTATTTACTTGAAGAAAAGAATTTTGATTTTAACTTAAAGTACAGAACTTCAAACTAACAACTTCCATTTTTTAAGTTATTAACTTGAAAAAACAAATATTGATTTTAACTTAAAGTACAGAACTTTAAACTAATAACTTCCATTCTTTAAGTTATTAACTTGACGAAATGAATTTTGATTTTAACTTAAAGTACAGAACTTTAAACTAATAACTTCCATTCTTTAAGTTATTTACTTGAAGACAACGATTTTGATTTTAACTTAAAGTACAGAACTTTAAAATTGTAACTTCCATTCTTTAAGTTAATTACTTGAAGAAAAGAATTTTGATTTTAACTTAAAGTACAGAACTTTAAACTAACAACTTCCATTCTTTAAGTTATTAACTTGAAGAATAGAATTTTGATTTTAACTTAAAGTACGGAACTTTAAACTAACAACTTCCATTCTTTAAGTTATTAGCTTGAAGAAAAAAATTTTGATTTTAACTTAAAGTACAGAACTTTAAACTAATTACTTCCATTCATTAAGTTATTTACTTGACGAAAAGAATTTTGATTTTAACTTAAAGTGCAGAATTTTAAATTAATGACTTCCTTTCTTTAAGTTATTTACTTGAAGAAAAGAATTTTGATTTTAACTTAAAGTACAGAACTTTAAACTAACAACTTCCATTCTTTAAGTTATTAACTTGAAAAAAAGAATTTTGATTTTAACTTCAAGTACAGAACTTTAAACTAATAACTTCCATTCTTTAAGTTATTTACTTGAAGAAAAGAATTTTGATTTTAACTTAAAGGACAGAACTTTAAACTAACAAATTCTATTTGTTAAGTTATTAACTTGAAGAAACAAATATTGATTTTAACTTAAAGTACAGAACTTTAAACTAATAACTTTCATTCTTTAAGTTATTAACTTGACGAAAAGAAATTTGATTTTAACTTAAAGTACAGAACTTTAAACTAATAACTTCCATTCTTTAAGTTATTAACTAGAAGAAAAGAATTATGATTTTAACTTAAAGTACAGAACTTTGTACTAACAATTTCCATTCTTTAAGTTATTAACTTGAAGAAAAGAATTTTGATTTTAACTTAAAGTACAGAACTATAAACTAACAACTTCCATTCTTTAAGTTATTAACTTGAAAAAAAGAATTTAATTTTAACTTGAAGTACAGAACTTTAAACTAACAACTTCCATTCTTTAAGTTATTAACTTGAAGAAAAAAATTTTGATTTTAACTTAAAGTACAGAACTTTAAACTAACAACTTCCATTCCTTAAGTTATTAACTTGAAGAAAAAATTTTGATTTTAACTTAAAGTACAGAACTTTAAACTAACAACTTCCATTCTTTAAGTTATTAACTTGAAGAAAAGAATTTTGATTTTAACTTAAAGTACAGAACTTTAAACTAACAACTTCCATTCTTTAAGTTATTAACTAGAAGAAAAGAATTTTGATTTTAACTTAAAGTACAGAACTTTAAACTAACAACTTCCATTCTTTAAGTTATTATCTAGAAGAAAAGAATTTTGATTTTAACTTAAAGTACAGAACTTTAAACTAATTACTTCCATTCTTTAAGTTATTTACTTCAAGAAAAAAATTTTGATTTTAACTTAAAGTACAGAACTATCAATTAATAACGTCCTTTCTTTAAGTTATTTACTGGAAGAAATGAAATTTGATTTTAACTTAAAGTACAGAACTTTGAACTAACAACTTCCATTCTTTAAGTTATTAACTTGAAGAAAAGAATTTTGATTTTAACTTAAAGTACAGAACTTTAAACTAACAACTTCCATTCTTTAAGTTATTAACTTGAAGAAAAGAATTTTGATTTTAACTTAAAGTACAGAACTTTAAACTAACAACTTCCATTCTTTAAGTTATTAACTTGAAGAATAGAATTTTGATTTTAACTTAAAGTACAGAACTTTTAACTAACAACTTCCATTCTTTAGGTTATTAACTTGAAGAAAAAAATTTTGATTTTAACTTAAAGTACAGAACTTTAAACTAACAACTTCCATTCTTTAAGTTATTAACTTGAAGAAAAGAATTTTGATTTTAACTTACAGTACAGAACTTTAAACTAATAACTTCCATTCTTTAAGTTATTTACTTGAAGAAAAGAATTTTGATTTTTTCTTAAAGTACAGAACTTTAAACTAACAACTTCCATTCTTTAAGTTATTAACTTGAAGAAAAAATTTTGATTTTAACTTAAAGTACAGAACTTTAAACTAATAACTTCCATTCTTTAAGTTATTAACTTGAAGAAAAGAATTTTGATTTTAACTTCAAGTACAGAACTTTAAACTAATTACTTCCATTCTTTAAGTTATTTGCTTGACGAAAAGAATTTTGATTTTAACTTAAAGTACAGAACTATAAATTAATAACGTCCTTTCTTTAAGTTATTTACTTGAAGAAAAGAATTTTGATTTTAACTTAAAGTACAGAACTTTGAACTAACAACTTCCATTCTTTAAGTTATTAACTTGAAGAAAAGAATTTTGATTTTAACTTAAACTACAGAACTTTAAACTAACAACTTCCATTCTTTAAGTTATTAACTTGAAGAAAAGAATTTTGATTTTAACTTAAAGTACAGAACTTTAAACTAACAACTTCCATTCTTTAAGTTATTAACTTGAAGAAAAGAATTTTGATTTTAACTTACAGTACAGAACTTTAAACTAATAACTTCCATTCTTTAAGTTATTTACTTGAAGAAAAGAATTTTGATTTTAACTTAAAGTACAGAACTTTAAACTAACAACTTCCATTCTTTAAGTTATTAACTTGAAGAAAAGAATTTTGATTTTACCTTAAAGTGAATAACTTTAAATTAATAACTTCCTTTCTTTAAGTTATTTACTTGAAGAAAAGAATTTTGATTTTAACTTCAAGTACAGAACTTTAAACTAATTTCTTCCATTCTTTAAGTTATTTGCTTGACGAAAAGAATTTTGATTTTAACTTAAAGTACAGAACTATAAATTAATAACGTCCTTTTTTTAAGTTATTTACTTGAAGAAAAGAATTTTGATTTTAACTTAAGGTACAGAACTTTGAACTAACAACTTCCATTCTTTAATTATTAACTTGAAGAAAAGAATTTTGATTTTAACTTAAACTACAGAACTTTAAACTAACAACTTCCATTCTTTAAGTTATTAACTTGAAGCAAAGAATTTTGATTTTAACTTAAAGTACAGAACTTTAAACTAACAACTTCCATTCTTTAAGTTATTAACTTGAAGAAAAGAATTTTGATTTTAACTTAAAGTACAGAACTTTAAACTAATAACTTCCATTCTTTAAGTTATTTACTTGAAGAAAAGAATTTTTGATTTTAACTTAAAGTACAGAACTTTAAACTAACAACTTCCATTCTTTAAGTTATTAACTTGAAGAAAAGAATTTTGATTTTAACTTAAAGTACAGAACTTTAAACTAATAACTTCCATTCTTTAAGTTATTAACTTGAAGAAAAGAATTTTGATTTTAACTTAAAGTACAGAACTTTAAACTAATAACTTCCATTCTTTAAGTTATTAACTTGAAGAAAAGAATTTTGATTTTAACTTAAAGTACAGAACTTTAAACTAACAATTCCATTCTTTAAGTTATTAACTTAAAGAAAAGAATTTTGATTTTAACTTAAAGTACAGAACTTTAAACTAATAACTTCCATTCTTTGAGTTATATACTTGAAGAAAAGAATTTTGATTTTAATTTAAAGTACAGAACTTTAAAATTGTAACTTCAATTCTTTAAGTTAATTACTTGAAGAAGAGAATTTTGATTTTAACTTAAAGTACAGAACTTTAAACTAACAACTTCTATTCTTTAAGTTATTAACTTGAAGAAAAGAATTTTGATTTTAACTTAAAGTACAGAACTTTAAACTAACAACTTCCATTTTTTAAGTTATTAACTTGAAAAAACAAATATTGATTTTAACTTAAAGTACAGAACTTTAAACTAATAACTTCCATTCTTTAAGTTATTAACTTGACGAAATGAATTTTGATTTTAACTTAAAGTACAGAACTTTAAACTAATAACTTCCATTCTTTAAGTTATTTACTTGAAGAAAACGATTTTGATTTTAACTTAAAGTACAGAACTTTAAAATTGTAACTTCCATTCTTTAAGTTAATTACTTGAAGAAAAGAATTTTGATTTTAACTTAAAGTACAGAACTTTAAACTAACAACTTCCATTCTTTAAGTTATTAACTTGAAGAATAGAATTTTGATTTTAACTTAAAGTACAGAACTTTAAACTAACAACTTCCATTCTTTAAGTTATTAGCTTGAAGAAAAAAATTTTGATTTTAACTTAAAGTACAGAACTTTAAACTAATTACTTCCATTCATTAAGTTATTTACTTGACGAAAAGAATTTTGATTTTAACTTAAAGTGCAGAATTTTAAATTAATGACTTCCTTTCTTTAAGTTATTTACTTGAAGAAAAGAATTTTGATTTTAACTTAAAGTACAGAACTTTAAACTAACAACTTCCATTCTTTAAGTTATTAACTTGAAAAAAAGAATTTTGATTTTAACTTCAAGTACAGAACTTTAAACTAATAACCTCCATTCTTTAAGTTATTTACTTGAAGAAAAGAATTTTGATTTTAACTTAAAGGACAGAACTTTAAACTAACAAATTCCATTTGTTAAGTTATTAACTTGAAGAAACAAATATTGATTTTAACTTAAAGTACAGAACTTTAAACTAATAACTTCCATTCTTTAAGTTATTAACTTGACGAAAAGAAATTTGATTTTAACTTAAAGTACAGAACTTTAAACTAATAACTTCCATTCTTTAAGTTATTAACTAGAAGAAAAGAATTATGATTTTAACTTAAAGTACAGAACTTTGTACTAACAATTTCCATTCTTTAAGTTATTAACTTGAAGAAAAGAATTTTGATTTTAACTTAAAGTACAGAACTATAAACTAACAACTTCCATTCTTTAAGTTATTAACTTGAAAAAAAGAATTTTGATTTTAACTTGAAGTACAGAACTTTTAACTAACAACTTCCATTCTTTAAGTTATTAACTTGAAGAAAAAAATTTTGATTTTAACTTAAAGTACAGAACTTTAAACTAACAACTTCCATTCCTTAAGTTATTAACTTGAAGAAAAAATTTTGATTTTAACTTAAAGTACAGAACTTTAAACTAACAACTTCTATTCTTTAAGTTATTAACTTGAAGAAAAGAATTTTGATTTTAACTTAAAGTACAGAACTTTAAACTAACAACTTCCATTCTTTAAGTTATTAACTAGAAGAAAAGAATTTTGATTTTAACTTAAAGTACAGAACTTTAAACTAACAACTTCCATTCTTTAAGTTATTAACTAGAAGAAAAGAATTTTGATTTTAACTTAAAGTACAGAACTTTAAACTAATTACTTCCATTCTTTAAGTTATTTACTTCAAGAAAAAAATTTTGATTTTAACTTAAAGTACAGAACTATCAATTAATAACGTCCTTTCTTTAAGTTATTTACTGGAAGAAATGAAATTTGATTTTAACTTAAAGTACAGAACTTTGAACTAACAACTTCCATTCTTTAAATTATTAACTTGAAGAAAAGAATTTTGATTTTAACTTAAAGTACAGAACTTTAAACTAACAACTTCCATTCTTTAAGTTATTAACTTGAAGAAAAGAATTTTGATTTTAACTTAAAGTACAGAACTTTAAACTAACAACTTCCATTCTTTAAGTTATTAACATGAAGAATAGAATTTTGATTTTAACTTAAAGTACAGAACTTTTAACTAACAACTTCCATTCTTTAGGTTATTAACTTGAAGAAAAAAGTTTTGATTTTAACTTAAAGTACAGAACTTTAAACTAACAACTTCCATTCTTTAAGTTATTAACTTGAAGAAAAGAATTTTGATTTTAACTTACAGTACAGAACTTTAAACTAATAACTTCCATTCTTTAAGTTATTAACTAGAAGAAAAGAATTTTGATTTTAACTTAAAGTACAGAACTTTAAACTAACAACTTCCATTCTTTAAGTTATTAACTAGAAGAAAAGAATTTTGATTTTAACTTAAAGTACAGAACTTTAAACTAATTACTTCCATTCTTTAAGTTATTAACTAGAAGAAAAGAATTTTGATTTTAACTTAAAGTACAGAACTTTAAACTAACAACTTCCATTCTTTAAGTTATTAACTAGAAGAAAAGAATTTTGATTTTAACTTAAAGTACAGAACTTTAAACTAATTACTTCCATTCTTTAAGTTATTTACTTCAAGAAAAAAATTTTGATTTTAACTTAAAGTACAGAACTATCAATTAATAACGTCCTTTCTTTAAGTTATTTACTGGAAGAAATGAAATTTGATTTTAACTTAAAGTACAGAACTTTGAACTAACAACTTCCATTCTTTAAATTATTAACTTGAAGAAAAGAATTTTGATTTTAACTTAAAGTACAGAACTTTAAACTAACAACTTCCATTCTTTAAGTTATTAACTTGAAGAAAAGAATTTTGATTTTAACTTAAAGTACAGAACTTTAAACTAACAACTTCCATTCTTTAAGTTATTAACATGAAGAATAGAATTTTGATTTTAACTTAAAGTACAGAACTTTTAACTAACAACTTCCATTCTTTAGGTTATTAACTTGAAGAAAAAAATTTTGATTTTAACTTAAAGTACAGAACTTTAAACTAACAACTTCCATTCTTTAAGTTATTAACTTGAAGAAAAGAATTTTGATTTTAACTTACAGTACAGAACTTTAAACTAATAACTTCCATTCTTTAAGTTATTTACTTGAAAAAAAGAATTTTGATTTTTTCTTAAAGTACAGAACTTTAAACTAACAACTTCCATTCTTTAAGTTATTAACTTGAAGAAAAAATTTTGATTTTAACTTAAAGTACAGAACTTTAAACTAATTACTTCCATTCATTAAGTTATTTACTTGACGAAAAGAATTTTGATTTTAACTTAAAGTGCAGAATTTTAAATTAATGACTTCCTTTCTTTAAGTTATTTACTTGAAGAAAAGAATTTTGATTTTAACTTAAAGTACAGAACTTTAAACTAACAACTTCCATTCTTTAAGTTATTAACTTGAAAAAAAGAATTTTGATTTTAACTTCAAGTACAGAACTTTAAACTAATAACCTCCATTCTTTAAGTTATTTACTTGAAGAAAAGAATTTTGATTTTAACTTAAAGGACAGAACTTTAAACTAACAAATTCCATTTGTTAAGTTATTAACTTGAAGAAACAAATATTGATTTTAACTTAAAGTACAGAACTTTAAACTAATAACTTCCATTCTTTAAGTTATTAACTTGACGAAAAGAAATTTGATTTTAACTTAAAGTACAGAACTTTAAACTAATAACTTCCATTCTTTAAGTTATTAACTAGAAGAAAAGAATTATGATTTTAACTTAAAGTACAGAACTTTGTACTAACAATTTCCATTCTTTAAGTTATTAACTTGAAGAAAAGAATTTTGATTTTAACTTAAAGTACAGAACTATAAACTAACAACTTCCATTCTTTAAGTTATTAACTTGAAAAAAAGAATTTTGATTTTAACTTGAAGTACAGAACTTTTAACTAACAACTTCCATTCTTTAAGTTATTAACTTGAAGAAAAAAATTTTGATTTTAACTTAAAGTACAGAACTTTAAACTAACAACTTCCATTCCTTAAGTTATTAACTTGAAGAAAAAATTTTGATTTTAACTTAAAGTACAGAACTTTAAACTAACAACTTCTATTCTTTAAGTTATTAACTTGAAGAAAAGAATTTTGATTTTAACTTAAAGTACAGAACTTTAAACTAACAACTTCCATTCTTTAAGTTATTAACTAGAAGAAAAGAATTTTGATTTTAACTTAAAGTACAGAACTTTAAACTAATTACTTCCATTCTTTAAGTTATTTACTTCAAGAAAAAAATTTTGATTTTAACTTAAAGTACAGAACTATCAATTAATAACGTCCTTTCTTTAAGTTATTTACTGGAAGAAATGAAATTTGATTTTAACTTAAAGTACAGAACTTTGAACTAACAACTTCCATTCTTTAAATTATTAACTTGAAGAAAAGAATTTTGATTTTAACTTAAAGTACAGAACTTTAAACTAACAACTTCCATTCTTTAAGTTATTAACTTGAAGAAAAGAATTTTGATTTTAACTTAAAGTACAGAACTTTAAACTAACAACTTCCATTCTTTAAGTTATTAACATGAAGAATAGAATTTTGATTTTAACTTAAAGTACAGAACTTTTAACTAACAACTTCCATTCTTTAGGTTATTAACTTGAAGAAAAAAATTTTGATTTTAACGTAAAGTACAGAACTTTAAACTAACAACTTCCATTCTTTAAGTTATTAACTTGAAGAAAAGAATTTTGATTTTAACTTACAGTACAGAACTTTAAACTAATAACTTCCATTCTTTAAGTTATTAACTAGAAGAAAAGAATTTTGATTTTAACTTAAAGTACAGAACTTTAAACTAACAACTTCCATTCTTTAAGTTATTAACTAGAAGAAAAGAATTTTGATTTTAACTTAAAGTACAGAACTTTAAACTAATTACTTCCATTCTTTAAGTTATTAACTAGAAGAAAAGAATTTTGATTTTAACTTAAAGTACAGAACTTTAAACTAACAACTTCCATTCTTTAAGTTATTAACTAGAAGAAAAGAATTTTGATTTTAACTTAAAGTACAGAACTTTAAACTAATTACTTCCATTCTTTAAGTTATTTACTTCAAGAAAAAAATTTTGATTTTAACTTAAAGTACAGAACTATCAATTAATAACGTCCTTTCTTTAAGTTATTTACTGGAAGAAATGAAATTTGATTTTAACTTAAAGTACAGAACTTTGAACTAACAACTTCCATTCTTTAAATTATTAACTTGAAGAAAAGAATTTTGATTTTAACTTAAAGTACAGAACTTTAAACTAACAACTTCCATTCTTTAAGTTATTAACTTGAAGAAAAGAATTTTGATTTTAACTTAAAGTACAGAACTTTAAACTAACAACTTCCATTCTTTAAGTTATTAACATGAAGAATAGAATTTTGATTTTAACTTAAAGTACAGAACTTTTAACTAACAACTTCCATTCTTTAGGTTATTAACTTGAAGAAAAAAATTTTGATTTTAACTTAAAGTACAGAACTTTAAACTAACAACTTCCATTCTTTAAGTTATTAACTTGAAGAAAAGAATTTTGATTTTAACTTACAGTACAGAACTTTAAACTAATAACTTCCATTCTTTAAGTTATTTACTTGAAAAAAAGAATTTTGATTTTTTCTTAAAGTACAGAACTTTAAACTAACAACTTCCATTCTTTAAGTTATTAACTTGAAGAAAAAATTTTGATTTTAACTTAAAGTACAGAACTTTAAACTAATAACTTCCATTCTTTAAGTTATTAACTTGAAGAAAAGAATTTTGATTTTAACTTCAAGTACAGAACTTTAAACTAATTACTTCCATTCTTTAAGTTATTTGCTTGACGAAAAGAATTTTGATTTTAACTTAAAGTACAGAACTATAAATTAATAACGTCCTTTCTTTAAGTTATTAACTTGAAGAAAAGAATTTTGATTTTAACTTAAACTACAGAACTTTAAACTAACAACTTCCATTCTTTAAGTTATTAACTTGAAGAAAAGAATTTTGATTTTAACTTAAAGTACAGAACTTTAAACTAACAACTTCCATTCTTTAAGTTATTAACTTGAAGAAAAGAATTTTGATTTTAACTTAAAGTACAGAACTTTTAACTAATAACTTCCATTCTTTAAGTTATTTACTTGAAGAAAAGAATTTTGATTTTAACTTAAAGTACAGAACTTTAAACTAACAACTTCCATTCTTTAAGTTATTAACTTGAAGAAAAGAATTTTGATTTTAACTTACAGTACAGAACTTTAAACTAATAACTTCCATTCTTTAAGTTATTAACTAGAAGAAAAGAATTTTGATTTTAACTTAAAGTACAGAACTTTAAACTAACAACTTCCATTCTTTAAGTTATTAACTAGAAGAAAAGAATTTTGATTTTAACTTAAAGTACAGAACTTTAAACTAATTACTTCCATTCTTTAAGTTATTAACTAGAAAAAAAGAATTTTGATTTTAACTTAAAGTACAGAACTTTAAACTAACAACTTCCATTCTTTAAGTTATTAACTAGAAGAAAAGAATTTTAATTTTAACTTAAAGTACAGAACTTTAAACTAATTACTTCCATTCTTTAAGTTATTTACTTCAAGAAAAAAATTTTGATTTTAACTTAAAGTACAGAACTATCAATTAATAACGTCCTTTCTTTAAGTTATTTACTGGAAGAAATGAAATTTGATTTTAACTTAAAGTACAGAACTTTGAACTAACAACTTCCATTCTTTAAATTATTAACTTGAAGAAAAGAATTTTGATTTTAACTTAAAGTACAGAACTTTAAACTAACAACTTCCATTCTTTAAGTTATTAACTTGAAGAAAAGAATTTTGATTTTAACTTAAAGTACAGAACTTTAAACTAACAACTTCCATTCTTTAAGTTATTAACATGAAGAATAGAATTTTGATTTTAACTTAAAGTACAGAACTTTTAACTAACAACTTCCATTCTTTAGGTTATTAACTTGAAGAAAAAAATTTTGATTTTAACTTAAAGTACAGAACTTTAAACTAACAACTTCCATTCTTTAAGTTATTAACTTGAAGAAAAGAATTTTGATTTTAACTTACAGTACAGAACTTTAAACTAATAACTTCCATTCTTTAAGTTATTTACTTGAAAAAAAGAATTTTGATTTTTTCTTAAAGTACAGAACTTTAAACTAACAACTTCCATTCTTTAAGTTATTAACTTGAAGAAAAAATTTTGATTTTAACTTAAAGTACAGAACTTTAAACTAATTACTTCCATTCATTAAGTTATTTACTTGACGAAAAGAATTTTGATTTTAACTTAAAGTGCAGAATTTTAAATTAATGACTTCCTTTCTTTAAGTTATTTACTTGAAGAAAAGAATTTTGATTTTAACTTAAAGTACAGAACTTTAAACTAACAACTTCCATTCTTTAAGTTATTAACTTGAAAAAAAGAATTTTGATTTTAACTTCAAGTACAGAACTTTAAACTAATAACCTCCATTCTTTAAGTTATTTACTTGAAGAAAAGAATTTTGATTTTAACTTAAAGGACAGAACTTTAAACTAACAAATTCCATTTGTTAAGTTATTAACTTGAAGAAACAAATATTGATTTTAACTTAAAGTACAGAACTTTAAACTAATAACTTCCATTCTTTAAGTTATTAACTTGACGAAAAGAAATTTGATTTTAACTTAAAGTACAGAACTTTAAACTAATAACTTCCATTCTTTAAGTTATTAACTAGAAGAAAAGAATTATGATTTTAACTTAAAGTACAGAACTTTGTACTAACAATTTCCATTCTTTAAGTTATTAACTTGAAGAAAAGAATTTTGATTTTAACTTAAAGTACAGAACTATAAACTAACAACTTCCATTCTTTAAGTTATTAACTTGAAAAAAAGAATTTTGATTTTAACTTGAAGTACAGAACTTTTAACTAACAACTTCCATTCTTTAAGTTATTAACTTGAAGAAAATAATTTTGATTTTAACTTAAAGTACAGAACTTTAAACTAACAACTTCCATTCCTTAAGTTATTAACTTGAAGAAAAAATTTTGATTTTAACTTAAAGTACAGAACTTTAAACTAACAACTTCTATTCTTTAAGTTATTAACTTGAAGAAAAGAATTTTGATTTTAACTTAAAGTACAGAACTTTAAACTAACAACTTCCATTCTTTAAGTTATTAACTAGAAGAAAAGAATTTTGATTTTAACTTAAAGTACAGAACTTTAAACTAACAACTTCCATTCTTTAAGTTATTAACTAGAAGAAAAGAATTTTGATTTTAACTTAAAGTACAGAACTTTAAACTAATTACTTCCATTCTTTAAGTTATTTACTTCAAGAAAAAAATTTTGATTTTAACTTAAAGTACAGAACTATCAATGAATAACGTCCTTTCTTTAAGTTATTTACTGGAAGAAATGAAATTTGATTTTAACTTAAAGTACAGAACTTTGAACTAACAACTTCCATTCTTTAAATTATTAACTTGAAGAAAAGAATTTTGATTTTAACTTAAAGTACAGAACTTTAAACTAACAACTTCCATTCTTTAAGTTATTAACTTGAAGAAAAGAATTTTGATTTTAACTTAAAGTACAGAACTTTAAACTAACAACTTCCATTCTTTAAGTTATTTACTTCAAGAAAAAAATTTTGATTTTAACTTAAAGTACAGAACTATCAATTAATAACGTCATTTCTTTAAGTTATTTACTGGCAGAAATGAAATTTGATTTTAACTTAAAGTACAGAACTTTGAACTAACAACTTCCATTCTTTAAATTATTAACTTGAAGAAAAGAATTTTGATTTTAACTTAAAGTACAGAACTTTAAACTAACAACTTCCATTCTTTAAGTTATTAACTTGAAGAAAAGAATTTTGATTTTAACTTAAAGTACAGAACTTTAAACTAACAACTTCCATTCTTTAAGTTATTAACATGAAGAATAGAATTTTGATTTTAACTTAAAGTACAGAACTTTTAACTAACAACTTCCATTCTTTAGGTTATTAACTTGAAGAAAAAAATTTTGATTTTAACTTAAAGTACAGAACTTTAAACTAACAACTTCCATTCTTTAAGTTATTAACTTGAAGAAAAGAATTTTGATTTTAACTTACAGTACACAACTTTAAACTAATAACTTCCATTCTTTAAGTTATTAACTAGAAGAAAAGAATTTTGATTTTAACTTAAAGTACAGAACTTTAAACTAACAACTTCCATTCTTTAAGTTATTAACTAGAAGAAAAGAATTTTGATTTTAACTTAAAGTACAGAACTTTAAACTAATTACTTCCATTCTTTAAGTTATTAACTAGAAGAAAAGAATTTTGATTTTAACTTAAAGTACAGAACTTTAAACTAACAACTTCCATTCTTTAAGTTATTAACTAGAAGAAAAGAATTTTGATTTTAACTTAAAGTACAGAACTTTAAACTAATTACTTCCATTCTTTAAGTTATTTACTTCAAGAAAAAAATTTTGATTTTAACTTAAAGTACAGAACTATCAATTAATAACGTCCTTTCTTTAAGTTATTTACTGGAAGAAATGAAATTTGATTTTAACTTAAAGTACAGAACTTTGAACTAACAACTTCCATTCTTTAAATTATTAACTTGAAGAAAAGAATTTTGATTTTAACTTAAAGTACAGAACTTTAAACTAACAACTTCCATTCTTTAAGTTATTAACTTGAAGAAAAGAATTTTGATTTTAATTTAAAGTACAGAACTTTAAACTAACAACTTCCATTCTTTAAGTTATTAACATGAAGAATAGAATTTTGATTTTAACTTAAAGTACAGAACTTTTAACTAACAACTTCCATTCTTTAGGTTATTAACTTGAAGAAAAAAATTTTGATTTTAACTTAAAGTACAGAACTTTAAACTAACAACTTCCATTCTTTAAGTTATTAACTTGAAGAAAAGAATTTTGATTTTAACTTACAGTACAGAACTTTAAACTAATAACTTCCATTCTTTAAGTTATTTACTTGAAAAAAAGAATTTTGATTTTTTCTTAAAGTACAGAACTTTAAACTAACAACTTCCATTCTTTAAGTTATTAACTTGAAGAAAAAATTTTGATTTTAACTTAAAGTACAGAACTTTAAACTAATAACTTCCATTCTTTAAGTTATTAACTTGAAGAAAAGAATTTTGATTTTAACTTCAAGTACAGAACTTTAAACTAATTACTTCCATTCTTTAAGTTATTTGCTTGACGAAAAGAATTTTGATTTTAACTTAAAGTACAGAACTATAAATTAATAACGTCCTTTCTTTAAGTTATTAACTTGAAGAAAAGAATTTTGATTTTAACTTAAACTACAGAACTTTAAACTAACAACTTCCATTCTTTAAGTTATTAACTTGAAGAAAAGAATTTTGATTTTAACTTAAAGTACAGAACTTTAAACTAACAACTTCCATTCTTTAAGTTATTAACTTGAAGAAAAGAATTTTGATTTTAACTTACAGTACAGAACTTTAAACTAATAACTTCCATTCTTTAAGTTATTTACTTGAAGAAAAGAATTTTGATTTTAACTTAAAGTACAGAACTTTAAACTAACAACTTCCATTCTTTAAGTTATTAACTTGAAGAAAAGAATTTTGATTTTACCTTAAAGTGAATAACTTTAAATTAATAACTTCCTTTCTTTAAGTTATTTACTTGAAGAAAAGAATTTTGATTTTAACTTCAAGTACAGAACTTTAAACTAATTTCTTCCATTCTTTAAGTTATTTGCTTGACGAAAAGAATTTTGATTTTAACTTAAAGTACAGAACTATAAATTAAGAACGTCCTTTTTTTAAGTTATTTACTTGAAGAAAAGAATTTTGATTTTAACTTAAAGTACAGAACTTTGAACTAACAACTTCCATTCTTTAATTATTAACTTGAAGAAAAGAATTTTGATTTTAACTTAAACTACAGAACTTTAAACTAACAACTTCCATTCTTTAAGTTATTAACTTGAAGCAAAGAATTTTGATTTTAACTTAAAGTACAGAACTTTAAACTAACAACTTCCATTCTTTAAGTTATTAACTTGAAGAAAAGAATTTTGATTTTAACTTAAAGTACAGAACTTTAAACTAATAACTTCCATTCTTTAAGTTATTTACTTGAAGAAAAGAATTTTTGATTTTAACTTAAAGTACAGAACTTTAAACTAACAACTTCCATTCTTTAAGTTATTAACTTGAAGAAAAGAATTTTGATTTTAACTTAAAGTACAGAACTTTAAACTAATAACTTCCATTCTTTAAGTTATTAACTTGAAGAAAAGAATTTTGATTTTAACTTAAAGTACAGAACTTTAAACTAATAACTTCCATTCTTTAAGTTATTAACTTGAAGAAAAGAATTTTCCCACGTATACAACTTTCCGTTGTAATGTCTAATACCAATTCCAGATGCACAGCTCGTGTTACGGCACACGTCAACAACATTAGATAAGATTTCCTTTTCTCGTTATTTTCATTTAGTACGTATAATGGTCCGGCAAAATCTACACCGGTTGTGTCAAAGGGATTTGACGTTAAAATCCTATCTCTGGGTAATGGTGCAAAGGGCTGTTGACCAGGTTTACAACGTAATTTTTTGCAAATCACACATTTACTTATTAGTGATTTGATTTTTTGTCTTCCGCGTATTATCCAAAATCTTTTTCTTATTTCAGATAAAGTTAAATTCACTCCACTGTGAAAGCAGCTGTTGTGAGTTTTCCAGATAATTTTTTCAACAAGCTTAGCATTTTTTGGTAAAATTATCGGATTTACTGTGTCGTAACCAAGTTCGGATTCTTGCAGACGACTTCTAATACGTAGAAGTCCTTTCTCGTCTACAAAGGGCGTTAATTTATAAATTGTTGAATTCTTACCGACCGTACCATTCTTGATAAAATCGTCAATTTCTTGTTTAAAAATTTGTTGTTCGTACTTAACCCAATACTCTTCTGCTTCTTTAACCTCCGCCGCTGTGATTACCAAAGACGTATTTTTAAATTTTTTAAATACGCGCTTCACGTACGCGGTAATTCTTAAACATTTCTGTAATTGTTCATAATTGTCAAGTGAGAATATTGGTTTTACCACACATAATGTTTCTTTTATATTATTAGCATTTAAAGCACAAAGTGTTATGTGCTCTTTTACAGAAATGTTTATGTTGTCTTCGTTCGACCACTCGTTATTTGAACACAATAAAAAATCGGGTCCCTTTAACCAATTTTCACATTTAATTAATTCGTTCGCGCACACTCCGCGTGTTAATAAGTCGGCCGGATTGTTTTTACCTATGCAATGACGCCATACCGAGTCCTTAATCGTTAATTTTTGTATTTCTTGCACTCGATTATGAACGTAAGTTTTCCATTTCGATGCGTCACCGATTATCCAGTGCAGTGTTATCTTTGAATCCGTCCACATGTTAACACTTTCAAATTTAATGTTTACGTTTTTAATAATATAGTCTTTCAATCTAGACGCACACAAAGCCGCGGTTAACTCGAGTTTTGGTAACGATAAGTCCATTTGTTCATTGTTACCCTTTAAAGGCGCTACACGATTTTTTGCTATTAATAAATTTACACTTGCTACATCGTTATCAAGAATCTCACGTACGTAAGCAGCTGCACCATAAGCCGTTTGACTCGCGTCGCTAAAAATATGCAACTCAAATTTTGATTTGTCGTTTAATGTAACATTTCTCGGAATTACAACTTCGTTCAAATTGTTTATATCGCAACACCATTTTTTCCATTTAACATTATGTTCCATTGGTAGTTCAATGTCCCAATCAATTTTCGATTTCCAAATTTGTTGCAAAAGGATTTTGGCCGTTATTGTAATCGGTCCCAATAAACATAGTGGATCGTAAATTCTTCCGATTGCTCTTGATAGATTTCGTTTGGTACAACTTTGATTCTTTTCGATGAATGAAGTTATTGAATTTAAATCAATATGTAGTTCGTCATTTGATGTGTCCCATCTTAATCCTAAAACTTTAGGGTACAATGTTGCGTTATTTTCTGATTCTTTCTTTCTTAAGTAATCCCTTAATTCTGGATGATTGGTGTTCCACTTACGTAGATTCATTCCCGCGTTAATCATAATAATTTTTACAGAATTTTCAGTCAGAATTAAATCGTCAACATAAAATCCATTTAGCAGTCGTTGTGCAGTTTCAGCGAATTGATTTGTTTCAGTAAATAATTTTTTCAAAGTTGCTGACAGTAAAAACGGACTGCTTCTTACGCCAAATGTGACTCTTGTCATTCTGTATTTTTGCATTTCCGGTAAACTGCTCGTATCGTTAATTGCATATTTATACCATAAAAATCTATGATAATCGCGGTCGCGTTCACTTATCATTATTTGCAAAAATGCCTTTTCTATATCTGCTATCATTGCAATTTTGCCTACACGAAAGTTTATTAAAATGTTCAACAAGTCTTTTATTAAATTTTCACCCGCATACAGCAAATCGTTTAATGAAGGTAAATTTGGAGCATGAGATGAAGCATCAAAAACCACACGTAATTGTGAACTTGTCTTATCTTCGCGATACACTGCTCTATGCGGCATGTAATATGTCTTTATCGATGAACAATCACTGGGTACTTCTTCTGCAAATCCACTTTCGATGAGTTCACGCATTGCTTTGTCATATTCCAATAATTTGGAATTCTTTGAAAGATTACATGTTAGATTTTTCATTCTTGCCAATGCACCTTGAAAATTATCATCCAAATGACATTCGTTTTTCCAGGGTAACATCACTTCATATCTATTTTCTTTAATTGTGATTTTATTCTTAATGAATTCGTTGGTGTAATCTTTTTGGGTTTCTTTATCGTTAATACCTATTGTTTCTAATTCCCAAAATTTTTTTTATATCCAATTCTTCGTTTTCGATTACTTGAACATGTAATGTTCCTACCATATTGGTATTCACATTCGAATTATCGTCAATAGTTGGACCTTGCAGTGTCCACCCTAATTTTGTGTTGAGAGCTGTCAAATCTTCTGATAGTCGAATAAATTCGCCCGTTGCCAATTTCCAATAATTGTCAGCACCTACTAGTAAACCGATTCCTTCTTCTTGTTTCACATTTCCAATAGATATGTCCGCCATATTCATCGTGATAATTAATGGGTGTTTAATATTTGGCGTTTGGAAAGAATCATAGCAGATTTCAGGTACTTCTATTGCTGTTATTGAAATTGGATTATTATCGTATTGCGACATTAATGTTAATTCTACTTTATTATATAATTTTGGAACTCTCTTTTGTTCACTTCCAAAGGGCATCACTGCTAGTTTACGTGTTCCTAAAATTTGTAATCCTAGTTTTCTGGACACTTCTTGTTTTATGTAGGTTAGTTGTGAACCTCCATCAATAATTAATCTGATGAAAACACTGTCTTTATCGTTGTCCTTTGATACGTAACCCTTTGCTGTTTGTAGGAAGATTAATTCGTTATTCTCGTGATTCTTTGTAAATAAGCTCGATGTTTCATTTGTCCCTTTTGATCGTTTAGCATAATTGGGATCACACATTATCGTTTCGTGCTTATATTTGCAATTGTTGCAATTCACCTTCGACCTACAAAATCTTGAATTATGGCTTGGCTTCGTGCAACGAAAACAACGCCTATTTTCTTTTAAAATATCCCTTTTTTGTTCGATCGTTAAATTTAATTTATCGCATTTGGTCGTTACATGTTCTTTAGATTTACAAAACAAACATTCTTCAACTGTTGATAACAAAGCAGCTGCAGTATTAAATTCCTTTGACTTGAAGGTCCTTTTTTCGTTATTTGCTCGAGTCTTATCACTGCTTTTATAAACATGTTGTTGCAATGTAACATGAGTAGACGGTATCGCTATTTCAATGGACTCGACCTCCAACTTTAAATAATTTAATAGAATTTTTATTTGCTCAACAATAGTTTTCTTGTCTTGTTCGTTATTGGGATATTTTTTGTAATATTCTATTTTCATTCCGCTTGGTATGCAATTTATTAATACAGATTTAACCATCATGCCGTATTCGTTTTCATTCACACCAAGTGACGTTAAACTTCTCGAAATTGCTGATGTTGTATTATATAGCGTTCTCAAACCTACTACATCCATTCTGTTCTTTACAGGTGTTAGCGCTAATAGTTTCTGTACATGACTATCGATGATTCTTTGCTGATTACCATATTCATGCTTGAGTAACTCTATCGCATCGTTATAAGATGCTTCGGAAGGCGTTAATCCGCTAATTGTTTGCGCTGCTTTACCCTGTAGCGATTGTTCCAAGTAATTGAATTTTGCAATCACATCCAGGCTTTTATTTTCATGTACAGCCGTACGGTACTGTTCCCAGAATAACGTCCATTCCGCGAGTTCGCCTTTGAACTTTCTTAATTCTAGTTTCTGTAATTTTACATTACCCTTATTATCGCTATCTGTCATATTGACCGATCTGATGCTTGGAACTATGTCGACATTTTGTGCTTGATTTTGTTGTTCGATTTCGATTTTTAATCTTGACAGCACTTCACAAACATTGTCTTGATATTCCAGCATTTTTTCGCACTGACTTTCTAATTCATTCACTTCTAATACCGACACGACTTTATCATTTGCGATCACCAGGCTATCGTTGGCACTTATGATCCTGTCGCGTGCTACTATTAGTTCGTTAACGTTTTCACTTTTCTTTAGAAGTTCTTTCGCGACGTTAATTAATTTCGTTACTTGAGTTCTATTACTTTTTATAGCTACACGTTCCATTTTCACTAAATTTATTTCAATATTACAATTCACTTCCAAGATTCGTTAAAGGTCCCTGGTTTCGGCACCATAAATAAAAGTTAAAGTAATAACAGTAAAATGATAATTGTTTATTGACTATATTTTACAAATTTAATGAACGTTATTTTTATTACGTATGCTAATAACCGTTACTCGTTCCGCTGTCGGATCGCTACTAACTCCACTTCTATCCCGCAGACGGTCGCGCACTCCGTGCTTGCCACAGCTCGTGGTTTCCTCAGTAGTAGGGGTCGTTGGTATATTTTCTACAAACTTAAAGTACAGAACTTTAAACTAACAATTCCATTCTTTAAGTTATTAACTTAAAGAAAAGAATTTTGATTTTAACTTAAAGTACAGAACTTTAAACTAATAACTTCCATTCTTTGAGTTATATACTTGAAGAAAAGAATTTTGATTTTAATTTAAAGTACAGAACTTTAAAATTGTAACTTCAATTCTTTAAGTTAATTACCTGAAGAAGAGAATTTTGATTTTAACTTAAAGTACAGAACTTTAAACTAACAACTTCTATTCTTTAAGTTATTAACTTGAAGAAAAGAATTTTGATTTTAACTTAAAGTACAGAACTTTGAACTAACAACTTCCATTCTTTAAGTTATTAACTTGAAGAAAAGAATTTTGATTTTAACTTAAACTACAGAACTTTAAACTAACAACTTCCATTCTTTAAGTTATTAACTTGAAGAAAAGAATTTTGATTTTAACTTAAAGTACAGAACTTTAAACTAACAACTTCCATTCTTTAAGTTATTAACTTGAAGAAAAGAATTTTGATTTTAACTTACAGTACAGAACTTTAAACTAATAACTTCCATTCTTTAAGTTATTTACTTGAAGAAAAGAATTTTGATTTTAACTTAAAGTACAGAACTTTAAACTAACAACTTCTATTCTTTAAGTTATTACCTTGAAGAAAAGAATTTTGATTTTACCTTAAAGTGAATAACTTTAAATTAATAACTTCCTTTCTTTAAGTTATTTACTTGAAGAAAAGAATTTTGATTTTAACTTCAAGTACAGAACTTTAAACTAATTACTTCCATTCTTTAAGTTATTTGCTTGACGAAAAGAATTTTGATTTTAACTTAAAGTACAGAAATCTAAACTAATTACTTCCATTCATTAAGTTATTTACTTGACGAAAAGAATTTTGATTTTAACTTAAAGTACAGAACTTTAAACTAACAACTTACATTCTTTAAGTTATTTACTTGAAGAAAAGAATTTTGATTTTAACTTAAAGTACAGAACTTTAAACTAATTACTTCCATTCATTAAGTTATTTACTTGACGAAAAGAATTTTGATTTTAACTTAAAGTACAGAACTTTAAACTAACAACTTCCATTCTTTAAGTTATTTACTTGAAGAAAAGAATTTTGATTTTAGCTTAAAGTACAGAACTTTAAACTAATAACTTCCATTCTTTAAGTTATTTACTTGAAGAAAAGAATTTTGATTTTAACTTAAAGTACAGAACTTTAAACTAACAACTTCCATTCTTTAAGTTATTAACTTGAAAAAAAGAATTTTGATTTTAACTTAAAGTACAAAACTTTAAACTAATTACTTCCATTCAATAAGTTATTTACTTCACGAAAAGAATTTTAATTTTAACTTAAAGTACAGAACTTTAAATTGATAACTTCCTATCTTTAAGTTATTTACTTGAAGAAAAGAATTTTGATTTTAACTTAAAGTACAGAACTTTAAACTAACAACTTCCATTCTTTAAGTTATTACCTTGAAAAAAAATTTTGATTTTAACTTAAAGTACAAAACTTTAAACTAATTACTTCCATTCTTTAAGTTATTAACTTGAAGAAAAGAATTTTGATTTTAACTTAAAGTACAGAACTTTAAACTAATTACTTCCATTCATTAAGTTTTTTACTTGACGAAAAGAATTTTGATTTTAACTTAAAGTACAGAACTTTAAATTAATAACTTCCTTTCTTTAAGTTATTTACTTGAAGAAAAGCATTTTGATTTTAACTTAAAGTACAGAACTTTAAACTAACAACTTCCATTCTTTAAGTTATTAACTTGAAGAAAGGAATTTTGATTTTAACTTAAAGTACAGAACTTTAAACTAACAACTTCCATTCTTTAAGTTATTAACTTGAAAAAAAGAATTTTGATTTTAACTTAAAGTACAGAACTTTAAACTAATTACTTCCATTCTTTAAGTTCTTTACTTGAATAAAAGAATTTTGATTTTAGCTTAAAGTACAGAACTTTAAACTAATAACTTCCATTCTTTAAGTTATTTACTTGAAGAAAAGAATTTTGATTTTAACTTAAAGTACAGAACTTTAAACTAACAACTTCCATTCTTTAAGTTATTAACTTGAAAAAAAGAATTTTGATTTTAACTTAAAGTACAGAACTTTAAACTAATTACTTCCATTCATTAAGTTATTTACTTCACGAAAAGAATTTTAATTTTAACTTAAAGTACAGAACTTTAAATTGATAACTTCCTATCTTTAAGTTATTTACTTGAAGAAAAGAATTTTGATTTTAACTTAAAGTACAGAACTTTAAACTAACAACTTCCATTCTTTAAGTTATTACCTTGAAAAAAAAATTTTGATTTTAACTTAAAGCACAAAACTTTAAACTAATTACTTCCATTCTTTAAGTTATTAACTTGAAGAAAAGAATTTTGATTTTAACTTAAAGTACAGAACTTTAAACTAATTACTTCCATTCATTAAGTTTTTTACTTGACGAAATGAATTTTGATTTTAACTTAAAGTACAGAACTTTAAATTAATAACTTCCTTTCTTTAAGTTATTTACTTGAAGAAAAGCATTTTGATTTTAACTTAAAGTACAGAACTTTAAACTAACAACTTCCATTCTTTAAGTTATTAACTTGAAGAAAGGAATTTTGATTTTAACTTAAAGTACAGAACTTTAAACTAACAACTTCCATTCTTTAAGTTATTAACTTGAAAAAAAGAATTTTGATTTTGACTTAAAGTACAGAACTTTAAACTAATTACTTCCATTCTTTAAGTTCTTTACTTGAATAAAAGAATTTTGATTTTAACTTAAAGTACAGAATTTTGAACTAACAACTTCCATTCTTTAAGTTATTAACTTGAGGAAAAGAATTTTGATTTTAACTTAAAGTACAAAACTTTAAACTAACAACTTCCATTCTTTAAGTTATTAACTTGAAGAAAAGAATTTTGATTTTAACTTAAAGTACAGAACTTTAAACTAATAACTTCCATTCTTTAAGTTATTTACTTGAAGAAAAGAATTTTGATTTTAACTTAAAGTACAGAACTTTAAACTAATTACTTCCATTCATTAAGTTATTAACTTGACGAAAAGAATTTTGATTTTAACTTAAAGTACAGAACTTTAAATTAATAACTTCCTTTCTTTAAGTTATTTACTTGAAGAAAAGAATTTTGATTTTAACATAAAGTGCAGAACTTTAAACTAACAACTTCCATTCTATAAGTTATTAACTTGAAGAAAAGAATTTTGATTTTAACTTAAAGTACAGAACTTTAAACTAATAACTTCCATTCTTTAAGATTTTAACTTGACGAAAAATCAAAAAGAATTTTGATTTTAACTTAAAGTACAGAACTTTGAACTAACAACTTCCATTCTTTAAGTTATTAACTTGAAGAAAAGAATTTTGATTTTAACTTAAAGTACAGAACTTTAAACTAACAACTTCCATTTTTTAAGTTATTAACTTGAAGAAAAGAATTTTGATTTTAACTTAAAGTACAGAACTTTAAACTAATAACTTCCATTCTTTAAGTTTTTAACTTGACGAAAAGAATTTTGATTTTTATTTAAAGTACAGAACTTTGAACTAACAACTTCCATTCTTTAAGTTATTAACTTGAAGAAAAGAATTTTGATTTTAACTTTAAGTACAGAACTTTAAACTAACAACTTCCATTCTTTAAGTTATTAACTTGAAGAAAAGAATTTTGATTTTAACTTACAGTACAGAACTTTAAACTAATAACTTCCATTCTTTAAGTTATTTACTTGAAGAAAAGAATTTTGATTTTAACTTAAAGCACAGAACTTTAAACTAACAACTTCCATTCTTTAAGTTATTTACTTGAAGAAAAGATTTTGATTTTAGCTTAAAGTACAGAACTTTAAACTAATAACTTCCATTCTTTAAGTTAATTACTTGAAGAAAAGAATTTTGATTTTAACTGAAAGCACAGAACTTTAAAATTGTAACTTCAATTCTTTAAGTTAATTACTTGAAGAAGAGAATTTTGATTTTAACTTAAAGTACAGAACTTTAAACTAATTACTTCCATTCTTTAAGTTATTTGCTTGACGAAAAGAATTTTGATTTTAACTTAAAGTACAGAACTATAAATTAATAACGTCCTTTTTTTAAGTTATTTACTTGAAGAAAAGAATTTTGATTTTAACTTAAAGTACAGAACTTTGAACTAACAACTTCCATTCTTTAAGTTATTAACTTGAAGAAAAGAATTTTGATTTTAACTTAAACTACAGAACTTTAAACTAACAACTTCCATTCTTTAAGTTATTAACTTGAAGCAAAGAATTTTGATTTTAACTTCAAGTACAGAACTTTAAACTAATTACTTCCATTCTTTAAGTTATTTGCTTGACGAAAAGAATTTTGATTTTAACTTAAAGTACAGAACTTTAAATTAATAACTTCCTTTCTTTAAGTTATTTACTTGAAGAAAAGCATTTTGATTTTAACTTAAAGTACAGAACTTTAAACTAACAACTTCCATTCTTTAAGTTATTAACTTGAAGAAAGGAATTTTGATTTTAACTTAAAGTACAGAACTTTAAACTAACAACTTCCATTCTTTAAGTTATTAACTTGAAAAAAAGAATTTTGATTTTAACTTAAAGTACAGAACTTTAAACTAATTACTTCCATTCTTTAAGTTCTTTACTTGAATAAAAGAATTTTGATTTTAACTTAAAGTACAGAATTTTGAACTAACAACTTCCATTCTTTAAGTTATTAACTTGAGGAAAAGAATTTTGATTTTAACTTAAAGTACAAAACTTTAAACTAACAACTTCCATTCTTTAAGTTATTAACTTGAAGAAAAGAATTTTGATTTTAACTTAAAGTACAGAACTTTAAACTAATAACTTCCATTCTTTAAGTTATTTACTTGAAGAAAAGAATTTTGATTTTAACTTAAAGTACAGAACTTTAAACTAATTACTTCCATTCATTAAGTTATTAACTTGACGAAAAGAATTTTGATTTTAACTAAAAGTACAGAACTTTAAATTAATAACTTCCTTTCTTTAAGTTATTTACTTGAAGAAAAGAATTTTGATTTTAACATAAAGTGCAGAACTTTAAACTAACAACTTCCATTCTATAAGTTATTAACTTGAAGAAAAGAATTTTGATTTTAACTTTAAACTAATAACTTCCATTCTTTAAGATTTTAACTTGACGAAAAATCAAAAAGAATTTTGATTTTAACTTAAAGTACAGAACTTTGAACTAACAACTTCCATTCTTTAAGTTATTAACTTGAAGAAAAGAATTTTGATTTTAACTTAAAGTACAGAACTTTAAACTAACAACTTCCATTTTTTAAGTTATTAACTTGAAGAAAAGAATTTTGATTTTAACTTAAAGTACAGAACTTTAAACTAATAACTTCCATTCTTTAAGTTTTTAACTTGACGAAAAGAATTTTGATTTTTATTTAAAGTACAGAACTTTGAACTAACAACTTCCATTCTTTAAGTTATTAACTTGAAGAAAAGAATTTTGATTTTAACTTAAAGTACAGAACTTTAAACTAACAACTTCCATTCTTTAAGTTATTAACTTGAAGAAAAGAATTTTGATTTTAACTTACAGTACAGAACTTTAAACTAATAACTTCCATTCTTTAAGTTATTTACTTGAAGAAAAGAATTTTGATTTTAACTTAAAGCACAGAACTTTAAACTAACAACTTCCATTCTTTAAGTTATTTACTTGAAGAAAAGATTTTGATTTTAGCTTAAAGTACAGAACTTTAAACTAATAACTTCCATTCTTTAAGTTATTTACTTGAAGAAAAGAATTTTGATTTTAACTGAAAGCACAGAACTTTAAAATTGTAACTTCAATTCTTTAAGTTAATTACTTGAAGAAGAGAATTTTGATTTTAACTTAAAGTACAGAACTTTAAACTAATTACTTCCATTCTTTAAGTTATTTGCTTGCCGAAAAGAATTTTGATTTTAACTTAAAGTACAGAACTATAAATTAATAACGTCCTTTTTTTAAGTTATTTACTTGAAGAAAAGAATTTTGATTTTAACTTAAAGTACAGAACTTTGAACTAACAACTTCCATTCTTTAAGTTATTAACTTGAAGAAAAGAATTTTGATTTTAACTTAAACTACAGAACTTTAAACTAACAACTTCCATTCTTTAAGTTATTAACTTGAAGCAAAGAATTTTGATTTTAACTTCAAGTACAGAACTTTAAACTAATTACTTCCATTCTTTAAGTTATTTGCTTGACGAAAAGAATTTTGATTTTAACTTAAAGTACAGAACTATAAATTAATAACGTCCTTTTTTTAAGTTATTTACTTGAAGAAAAGAATTTTGATTTTAACTTAAAGTACAGAACTTTGAACTAACAACTTCCATTCTTTAAGTTATTAACTTGAAGAAAAGAATTTTGATTTTAACTTAAACTACAGAACTTTAAACTAACAACTTCCATTCTTTAAGTTATTAACTTGAAGCAAAGAATTTTGATTTTAACTTAAAGTACAGAACTTTAAACTAACAACTTCCATTCTTTAAGTTATTAACTTGAAGAAAAGAATTTTGATTTTAACTTAAAGTACAGAACTTTGAACTAACAACTTCCATTCTTTAAGTTATTAACTTGAAGAAAAGAATTTTGATTTTAACTTAAACTACAGAACTTTAAACTAACAACTTCCATTCTTTAAGTTATTAACTTGAAGCAAAGAATTTTGATTTTAACTTCAAGTACAGAACTTTAAACTAATTACTTCCATTCTTTAAGTTATTTGCTTGACGAAAAGAATTTTGATTTTAACTTAAAGTACAGATCTATAAATTAATAACGTCCTTTTTTTAAGTTATTTACTTGAAGAAAAGAATTTTGATTTTAACTTAAAGTACAGAACTTTGAACTAACAACTTCCATTCTTTAAGTTATTAACTTGAAGAAAAGAATTTTGATTTTAACTTAAACTACAGAACTTTAAACTAACAACTTCCATTCTTTAAGTTATTAACTTGAAGCAAAGAATTTTGATTTTAACTTAAAGTACAGAACTTTAAACTAACAACTTCCATTCTTTAAGTTATTAACTTGAAGAAAAGAATTTTGATTTTAACTTAAAGTACAGAACTTTAAATTAATAACTTCCATTCTTTAAGTTATTTACTTGAAGAAAAGAATTTTTGATTTTAACTTAAAGTAAAGAACTTTAAACTAACAACTTCCATTCTTTAAGTTATTAACTTGAAGAAAAGAATTTCGATTTTAACTTAAAGTACAGAACTTTAAACTAATAACTTCCATTCTTTAAGTTATTAACTTGAAGAAAAGAATTTTGATTTTAACTTAAAGTACAGAACTTTAAACTAATAACTTCCATTCTTTAAGTTATTAACTTGAAGAAAAGAATTTTGATTTTAACTTAAAGTACAGAACTTTAAACTAACAATTCCATTCTTTAAGTTATTAACTTAAAGAAAAGAATTTTGATTTTAACTTAAAGTACAGAACTTTAAACTAACAACTTCCATTCTTTAAGTTATTAACTTGAAGAAAAGAATTTTGATTTTAACTTAAAGTACAGAACTTTGAACTAACAACTTCCATTCTTTAAATTATTAACTTGAAGAAAAGAATTTTGATTTTAATTTAAAGTACAGAACTTTAAAATTGTAATTTCAATTCTTTAAGTTAATTACTTGAAGAAGAGAATTTTGATTTTAACTTAAAGTACAGAACTTTAAACTAACAACTTCCATTCTTTAAGTTATTAACTTGAAGAAAAGAATTTTGATTTTAACTTAAAGTACAGAACTTTGAACTAACAACTTCCATTCTTTAAATTATTAACTTGAAGAAAAGAATTTTGATTTTAACTTAAACTACAGAACTTTAAACTAACAACTTCCATTCTTTAAGTTATTAACTTGAAGAAAAGAATTTTGATTTTAACTTAAAGTACAGAACTTTAAACTAACAACTTCCATTCTTTAAGTTATTAACTTGAAGAAAATAATTTTGATTTTAACTTACAGTACAGAACTTTAAACTAATAACTTCCATTCTTTAAGTTATTTACTTGAAGAAAAGAATTTTGATTTTAACTTAAAGTACAGAACTTTAAACTAACAACTTCCATTCTTTAAGTTATTAACTTGAAGAAAAGAATTTTGATTTTACCTTAAAGTGAATAACTTTAAATTAATAACTTCCTTTCTTTAAGTTATTTACTTGAAGAAAAGAATTTTGATTTTAACTTCAAGTACAGAACTTTAAACTAATTACTTCCATTCTTTAAGTTATTTGCTTGACGAAAAGAATTTTGATTTTAATTTAAAGTACAGAACTATAAATTAATAACGTCCTTTTTTTAAGTTATTTACTTGAAGAAAAGAATTTTGATTTTAACTTAAAGTACAGAACTTTGAACTAACAACTTCCATTCTTTAAGTTATTAACTTGAAGAAAAGAATATTGATTTTAACTTAAAGTACAGAACTTTAAACTAATAACTTCCATTCTTTAAGTTATTAACTTGAAGAAAAGAATTTTGATTTTAACTTAAAGTACAGAACTTTAAACTAATAACTTCCATTCTTTAAGTTATTTACTTGCAGAAAAGAATTTTTGATTTTAACTTAAAGTACAGAACTTTAAACTAACAACCTCCATTCTTTAAGTTATTAACTTGAAGAAAAGAATTTTGATTTTAACTTAAAGTACAGAACTTTAAACTAATAACTTCCATTCTTTAAGTTATAAACTTGAAGAAAAGAATTTTGATTTTAACTTAAAGTACAGAACTTTAAACTAATAACTTCCATTCTTTAAGTTATTAACTTGAAGAAAAGAATTTTGATTTTAACTTAAAGTACAGAACCTTAAACTAACAATTCCATTCTTTAAGTTATTAACTTAAAGAAAAGAATTTTGATTTTAACTTAAAGTACAGAACTTTAAACTAATAACTTCCATTCTTTAAGTTTTTAACTTGACGAAAAGAATTTTGATTTTTATTTAAAGTACAGAACTTTGAACTAACAACTTCCATTCTTTAAGTTATTAACTTGAAGAAAAGAATTTTGATTTTAACTTAAAGTACAGAACTTTAAACTAACAACTTCCATTCTTTAAGTTATTAACTTGAAGAAAAGAATTTTGATTTTAACTTACAGTACAGAACTTTAAACTAATAACTTCCATTCTTTAAGTTATTTACTTGAAGAAAAGAATTTTGATTTTAACTTAAAGTACAGAACTTTAAACTAACAACTTCCATTCTTTAAGTTATTTACTTGAAGAAAAGATTTTGATTTTAGCTTAAAGTACAGAACTTTAAACTAATAACTTCCATTCTTTAAGTTATTTACTTGAAGAAAAGAATTTTGATTTTAACTGAAAGCACAGAACTTTAAAATTGTAACTTCAATTCTTTAAGTTAATTACTTGAAGAAGAGAATTTTGATTTTAACTTAAAGTACAGAACTTTAAACTAATTACTTCCATTCTTTAAGTTATTTGCTTGACGAAAAGAATTTTGATTTTAACTTAAAGTACAGAACTATAAATTAATAACGTCCTTTTTTTAAGTTATTTACTTGAAGAAAAGAATTTTGATTTTAACTTAAAGTACAGAACTTTGAACTAACAACTTCCATTCTTTAAGTTATTAACTTGAAGAAAAGAATTTTGATTTTAACTTAAACTACAGAACTTTAAACTAACAACTTCCATTCTTTAAGTTATTAACTTGAAGCAAAGAATTTTGATTTTAACTTCAAGTACAGAACTTTAAACTAATTACTTCCATTCTTTAAGTTATTTGCTTGACGAAAAGAATTTTGATTTTAACTTAAAGTACAGAACTATAAATTAATAACGTCCTTTTTTTAAGTTATTTACTTGAAGAAAAGAATTTTGATTTTAACTTAAAGTACAGAACTTTGAACTAACAACTTCCATTCTTTAAGTTATTAACTTGAAGAAAAGAATTTTGATTTTAACTTAAACTACAGAACTTTAAACTAACAACTTCCATTCTTTAAGTTATTAACTTGAAGCAAAGAACTTTGATTTTAACTTAAAGTACAGAACTTTAAACTAACAACTTCCATTCTTTAAGTTATTAACTTGAAGAAAAGAATTTTGATTTTAACTTAAAGTACAGAACTTTGAACTAACAACTTCCATTCTTTAAGTTATTAACTTGAAGAAAAGAATTTTGATTTTAACTTAAACTACAGAACTTTAAACTAACAACTTCCATTCTTTAAGTTATTAACTTGAAGCAAAGAATTTTGATTTTAACTTCAAGTACAGAACTTTAAACTAATTACTTCCATTCTTTAAGTTATTTGCTTGACGAAAAGAATTTTGATTTTAACTTAAAGTACAGATCTATAAATTAATAACGTCCTTTTTTTAAGTTATTTACTTGAAGAAAAGAATTTTGATTTTAACTTAAAGTACAGAACTTTGAACTAACAACTTCCATTCTTTAAGTTATTAACTTGAAGAAAAGAATTTTGATTTTAACTTAAACTACAGAACTTTAAACTAACAACTTCCATTCTTTAAGTTATTAACTTGAAGCAAAGAATTTTGATTTTAACTTAAAGTACAGAACTTTAAACTAACAACTTCCATTCTTTAAGTTATTAACTTGAAGAAAAGAATTTTGATTTTAACTTAAAGTACAGAACTTTAAATTAATAACTTCCATTCTTTAAGTTATTTACTTGAAGAAAAGAATTTTTGATTTTAACTTAAAGTAAAGAACTTTAAACTAACAACTTCCATTCTTTAAGTTATTAACTTGAAGAAAAGAATTTCGATTTTAACTTAAAGTACAGAACTTTAAATTAATAACTTCCATTCTTCAAGTTATTAACTTGAAGAAAAGAATTTTGATTTTAACTTAAAGTACAGAACTTTAAACTAATAACTTCCATTCTTTAAGTTATTAACTTGAAGAAAAGAATTTTGATTTTAACTTAAAGTACAGAACTTTAAACTAACAATTCCATTCTTTAAGTTATTAACTTAAAGAAAAGAATTTTGATTTTAACTTAAAGTACAGAACTTTAAACTAACAACTTCCATTCTTTAAGTTATTAACTTGAAGAAAAGAATTTTGATTTTAACTTAAAGTACAGAACTTTGAACTAACAACTTCCATTCTTTAAATTATTAACTTGAAGAAAAGAATTTTGATTTTAATTTAAAGTACAGAACTTTAAAATTGTAACTTCAATTCTTTAAGTTAATTACTTGAAGAAGAGAATTTTGATTTTAACTTAAAGTACAGAACTTTAAACTAACAACTTCCATTCTTTAAGTTATTAACTTGAAGAAAAGAATTTTGATTTTAACTTAAAGTACAGAACTTTGAACTAACAACTTCCATTCTTTAAATTATTAACTTGAAGAAAAGAATTTTGATTTTAACTTAAACTACAGAACTTTAAACTAACAACTTCCATTCTTTAAGTTATTAACTTGAAGAAAAGAATTTTGATTTTAACTTAAAGTACAGAACTTTGAACTAACAACTTCCATTCTTTAAGTTATTAACTTGAAGAAAAGAATTTTGATTTTAACTTAAACTACAGAACTTTAAACTAACAACTTCCATTCTTTAAGTTATTAACTTGAAGCAAAGAATTTTGATTTTAACTTCAAGTACAGAACTTTAAACTAATTACTTCCATTCTTTAAGTTATTTGCTTGACGAAAAGAATTTTGATTTTAACTTAAAGTACAGAACTATAAATTAATAACGTCCTTTTTTTAAGTTATTTACTTGAAGAAAAGAATTTTGATTTTAACTTAAAGTACAGAACTTTGAACTAACAACTTCCATTCTTTAAGTTATTAACTTGAAGAAAAGAATTTTGATTTTAACTTAAACTACAGAACTTTAAACTAACAACTTCCATTCTTTAAGTTATTAACTTGAAGCAAAGAACTTTGATTTTAACTTAAAGTACAGAACTTTAAACTAACAACTTCCATTCTTTAAGTTATTAACTTGAAGAAAAGAATTTTGATTTTAACTTAAAGTACAGAACTTTGAACTAACAACTTCCATTCTTTAAGTTATTAACTTGAAGAAAAGAATTTTGATTTTAACTTAAACTACAGAACTTTAAACTAACAACTTCCATTCTTTAAGTTATTAACTTGAAGCAAAGAATTTTGATTTTAACTTCAAGTACAGAACTTTAAACTAATTACTTCCATTCTTTAAGTTATTTGCTTGACGAAAAGAATTTTGATTTTAACTTAAAGTACAGATCTATAAATTAATAACGTCCTTTTTTTAAGTTATTTACTTGAAGAAAAGAATTTTGATTTTAACTTAAAGTACAGAACTTTGAACTAACAACTTCCATTCTTTAAGTTATTAACTTGAAGAAAAGAATTTTGATTTTAACTTAAACTACAGAACTTTAAACTAACAACTTCCATTCTTTAAGTTATTAACTTGAAGCAAAGAATTTTGATTTTAACTTAAAGTACAGAACTTTAAACTAACAACTTCCATTCTTTAAGTTATTAACTTGAAGAAAAGAATTTTGATTTTAACTTAAAGTACAGAACTTTAAATTAATAACTTCCATTCTTTAAGTTATTTACTTGAAGAAAAGAATTTTTGATTTTAACTTAAAGTAAAGAACTTTAAACTAACAACTTCCATTCTTTAAGTTATTAACTTGAAGAAAAGAATTTCGATTTTAACTTAAAGTACAGAACTTTAAATTAATAACTTCCATTCTTCAAGTTATTAACTTGAAGAAAAGAATTTTGATTTTAACTTAAAGTACAGAACTTTAAACTAATAACTTCCATTCTTTAAGTTATTAACTTGAAGAAAAGAATTTTGATTTTAACTTAAAGTACAGAACTTTAAACTAACAATTCCATTCTTTAAGTTATTAACTTAAAGAAAAGAATTTTGATTTTAACTTAAAGTACAGAACTTTAAACTAACAACTTCCATTCTTTAAGTTATTAACTTGAAGAAAAGAATTTTGATTTTAACTTAAAGTACAGAACTTTGAACTAACAACTTCCATTCTTTAAATTATTAACTTGAAGAAAAGAATTTTGATTTTAATTTAAAGTACAGAACTTTAAAATTGTAACTTCAATTCTTTAAGTTAATTACTTGAAGAAGAGAATTTTGATTTTAACTTAAAGTACAGAACTTTAAACTAACAACTTCCATTCTTTAAGTTATTAACTTGAAGAAAAGAATTTTGATTTTAACTTAAAGTACAGAACTTTGAACTAACAACTTCCATTCTTTAAATTATTAACTTGAAGAAAAGAATTTTGATTTTAACTTAAACTACAGAACTTTAAACTAACAACTTCCATTCTTTAAGTTATTAACTTGAAGAAAAGAATTTTGATTTTAACTTAAAGTACAGAACTTTAAACTAACAACTTCCATTCTTTAAGTTATTAACTTGAAGAAAATAATTTTGATTTTAACTTACAGTACAGAACTTTAAACTAATAACTTCCATTCTTTAAGTTATTTACTTGAAGAAAAGAATTTTGATTTTAACTTAAAGTACAGAACTTTAAACTAACAACTTCCATTCTTTAAGTTATCAACTTGAAGAAAAGAATTTTGATTTTACCTTAAAGTGAATAACTTTAAATTAATAACTTCCTTTCTTTAAGTTATTTACTTGAAGAAAAGAATTTTGATTTTAACTTCAAGTACAGAACTTTAAACTAATTACTTCCATTCTTTAAGTTATTTGCTTGACGAAAAGAATTTTGATTTTAATTTAAAGTACAGAACTATAAATTAATAACGTCCTTTTTTTAAGTTATTTACTTGAAGAAAAGAATTTTGATTTTAACTTAAAGTACAGAACTTTGAACTAACAACTTCCATTCTTTAAGTTATTAACTTGAAGAAAAGAATATTGATTTTAACTTAAAGTACAGAACTTTAAACTAATAACTTCCATTCTTTAAGTTATTAACTTGAAGAAAAGAATTTTGATTTTAACTTAAAGTACAGAACTTTAAACTAATAACTTCCATTCTTTAAGTTATTTACTTGCAGAAAAGAATTTTTTATTTTAACTTAAAGTACAGAACTTTAAACTAACAACTTCCATTCTTTAAGTTATTAACTTGAAGAAAAGAATTTTGATTTTAACTTAAAGTACAGAACTTTAAACTAATAACTTCCATTCTTTAAGTTATAAACTTGAAGAAAAGAATTTTGATTTTAACTTAAAGTACAGAACTTTAAACTAATAACTTCCATTCTTTAAGTTATTAACTTGAAGAAAAGAATTTTGATTTTAACTTAAAGTACAGAACTTTAAACTAACAATTCCATTCTTTAAGTTATTAACTTAAAGAAAAGAATTTTGATTTTAACTTAAAGTACAGAACTTTAAACTAATAACTTCCATTCATTGAGTTATATACTTGAAGAAAAGAATTTTGATTTTAATTTAAAGTACAGAACTTTAAAATTGTAACTTCAATTCTTTAAGTTAATTACTTGAAGAAGAGAATTTTGATTTTAACTTAAAGTACAGAACTTTAAACTAACAACTTCCATTCATCAAGTTATTAACTTGAAGAAAAGAATTTTGATTTTAACTTAAAGTACAGAACTTTAAACTAACAACTTCCATTCTTTAAGTTATTAACTTGAAGAAAAGAATTTTGATTTTACCTTAAAGTGAATAACTTTAAATTAATAACTTCCTTTCTTTAAGTTATTTACTTGAAGAAAAGAATTTTGATTTTAACTTAAACTACAGAACTTTAAACTAACAACTTCCATTCTTTAAGTTATTAACTTGAAGCAAAGAATTTTGATTTTAACTTAAAGTACAGAACTTTAAACTAATAACTTCCATTCTTTAAGTTATTAACTTGAAGAAAAGAATTTTGATTTTAACTTAAAGTACAGAACTTTAAACTAATAACTTCCATTCTTTAAGTTATTAAGTTGAAGAAAAGAATTTTGATTTTAACTTAAAGTACAGAACTTTAAACTAACAACTTCCATTCTTTAAGTTATTAACTTGAATTTGATTTTTTTTGAATTTTGATTTTAACTTAAAGTACAGAACTTTAAACTAATAACTTCCATTCTTTAAGTTATTAACTTGACGAAAAGAATTTTGATTTTAACTTAAAGTACAGAACTTTGAACTAACAACTTCCATTCTTTAAGTTATTAACTTGAAGAAAAGAATTTTGATTTTAACTTAAAGTACAGAACTTTAAACTAACAACTTCCATTCTTTAAGTTATTAACTTGAAGAAAAAAATTTTGATTTTAACTTACAGTACAGAACTTTAAACTAATAACTTCCATTCTTTAAGTTATTTACTTGAAGAAAAGAATTTTGATTTTAACTTAAAGTACAGAACTTTAAACTAACAACTTCCATTCTTTAAGTTATTTACTTGAAGAAAAGATTTTGATTTTAGCTTAAAGTACAGAACTTTAAACTAATAACTTCCATTCTTTAAGTTATTTACTTGAAGAAAAGAATTTTGATTTTAGCTGAAAGCACATAACTTTAAAATTGTAACTTCAATTCTTTAAGTTAATTACTTGAAGAAGAGAATTTTGATTTTAACTTAAAGTACAGAACTTTAAACTAATTACTTCCATTCTTTAAGTTATTTGCTTGACGAAAAGAATTTTGATTTTAACTTAAAGTACAGAACTATAAATTAATAACGTCCTTTTTTTAAGTTATTTACTTGAGGAAAAGAATTTTGATTTTAACTTAAAGTACAGAACTTTGAACTAACAACTTCCATTCTTTAAGTTATTAACTTGAAGAAAAGAATTTTGATTTTAACTTAAACTACAGAACTTTAAACTAACAACTTCCATTCTTTAAGTTATTAACTTGAAGCAAAGAATTTTGATTTTAACTTCAAGTACAGAACTTTAAACTAATTACTTCCATTCTTTAAGTTATTTGCTTGACGAAAAGAATTTTGATTTTAACTTAAAGTACAGAACTATAAATTAATAACGTCCTTTTTTTAAGTTATTTACTTGAAGAAAAGAATTTTGATTTTAACTTAAAGTACAGAACTTTGAACTAACAACTTCCATTCTTTAAGTTATTAACTTGAAGAAAAGAATTTTGATTTTAACTTAAACTACAGAACTTTAAACTAACAACTTCCATTCTTTAAGTTATTAACTTGAAGCAAAGAATTTTGATTTTAACTTAAAGTACAGAACTTTAAACTAACACCTTCCATTCTTTAAGTTATTAACTTGAAGAAAAGAATTTTGATTTTAACTTAAAGTACAGAACTTTAAACTAATAACTTCCGTTCTTTAAGTTATTTACTTGAAAAGAATTTTTGATTTTAACTTAAAGTACAGAACTTTAAACTAACAACTTCCATTCTTTAAGTTATTAACTTGAAGAAAAGAATTTTGATTTTAACTTAAAGTACAGAACTTTAAACTAATAACTTCCATTCTTTAAGTTATTAACTTGAAGAAAAGAATTTTGATTTTAACTTAAAGTACAGAACTTTAAACTAATAACTTCCATTCTTTAAGTTATTAACATGAAGAAAAGAATTTTGATTTTAACTTAAAGTACAGAACTTTAAACTAACAATTCCATTCTTTAAGTTATTAACTTAAAGAAAAGAATTTTGATTTTAACTTAAAGTACAGAACTTTAAACTAATAACTTCCATTCTTTGAGTTATATACTTGAAGAAAAGAATTTTGATTTTAATTTAAAGTACAGAACTTTAAAATTGTAACTTCAATTCTTTAAGTTAATTACTTGAAGAAGAGAATTTTGATTTTAACTTAAAGTACAGAACTTTAAACTAACAACTTCCATTCTTTAAGTTATTAACTTGAAGAAAAGAATTTTGATTTTAACTTAAAGTACAGAACTTTAAACTAACAACTTCCATTCTTTAAGTTATTAACTTGAAGAAAAGAATTTTGATTTTAACTTAAAGTACAGAACTTTAAACTAATAACTTCCATTCTTTAAGTTATTTACTTGAAGAAAAGAATTTTTGATTTTAACTTAAAGTACAGAACTTTAAACTAACAACTTCCATTCTTTAAGTTATTAACTTGAAGAAAAGAATTTTGATTTTAACTTAAAGTACAGAACTTTAAACTAATAACTTCCATTCTTTAAGTTATTAACTTGAAGAAAAGAATTTTGATTTTAACTTAAAGTACAGAACTTTAAACTAATAACTTCCATTCTTTAAGTTATTAACTTGAAGAAAAGAATTTTGATTTTAACTTAAAGTACAGAACTTTAAACTAACAATTCCATTCTTTAAGTTATTAACTTAAAGAAAAGAATTTTGATTTTAACTTAAAGTACAGAACTTTAAAATAACAACTTCCATTCTTTAAGTTATTAACTTGAAGAAAAGAATTTTGATTTTACCTTAAAGTGAATAACTTTAAATTAATAACTTCCTTTCTTTAAGTTATTTACTTGAAGAAAAGAATTTTGATTTTAACTTAAACTACAGAACTTTAAACTAATAACTTCCATTCTTTAAGTTATTAACTTGAAGAAAAGAATTTTGATTTTAACTTAAAGTACAGAACTTTAAACTAATAACTTCCATTCTTTAAGTTATTAACTTGAAGAAAAGAATTTTGATTTTAACTTAAAGTACAGAACTTTAAACTAACAATTCCATTCTTTAAGTTATTAACTTAAAGAAAAGAATTTTGATTTTAACTTAAAGTACAGAAATTTAAACTAATAACTTCCATTCTTTGAGTTATATACTTGAAGAAAAGAATTTTGATTTTAATTTAAAGTACAGAACTTTAAAATTGTAACTTCAATTCTTTAAGTTAATTACTTGAAGAAGAGAATTTTGATTTTAACTTAAAGTACAGAACTTTAAACTAACAACTTCCATTCTTTAAGTTATTAACTTGAAGAAAAGAATTTTGATTTTAACTTAAAGTACAGAACTTTGAACTAACAACTTCCATTCTTTAAATTATTAACTTGAAGAAAAGAATTTTGATTTTAACTTAAACTACAGAACTTTAAACTAACAACTTCCATTCTTTAAGTTATTAACTTGAAGAAAAGAATTTTGATTTTAACTTAAAGTACAGAACTTTAAACTAACAACTTCCATTCTTTAAGTTATTAACTTGAAGAAAAGAATTTTGATTTTAACTTAAAGTACAGAACTTTAAACTAATAACTTCCATTCTTTAAGTTATTAACTTGAAGAATAGAATTTTGATTTTAACTTAAAGTACAGAACTTTAAACTAATAACTTCCATTCTTTAAGTTATTAACTTGAAGAAAAGAATTTTGATTTTAACTTAAAGTACAGAACTTTAAACTAACAATTCCATTCTTTAAGTTATTAACTTAAAGAAAAGAATTTTGATTTTAACTTAAAGTACAGAACTTTAAACTAATAACTTCCATTCTTTGAGTTATATACTTGAAGAAAAGAATTTTGATTTTAATTTAAAGTACAGAACTTTAAAATTGTAACTTCAATTCTTTAAGTTAATTACTTGAAGAAGAGAATTTTAATTTTAACTTAAAGTACAGAACTTTAAACTAACAACTTCCATTCTTCAAGTTATTAACTTGAAGAAAATAATTTTGATTTTAACTTAAAGTACAGAACTTTAAACTAACAACTTCCATTCTTTAAGTTATTAACTTGAAGAAAAGAATTTTGATTTTACCTTAAAGTGAATAACTTTAAATTAATAACTTCCTTTCTTTAAGTTATTTACTTGAAGAAAAGAATTTTGATTTTAACTTAAACTACAGAACTTTAAACTAACAACTTCCATTCTTTAAGTTATTAACTTGAAGCAAAGACGTTTGATTTTAACTTAAAGTACAGAACTTTAAACTAACAACTTCCATTCTTTAAGTTATTAACTTGAAGAAAAGAATTTTGATTTTAACTTAAAGTACAGAACTTTAAACTAACAACTTCCATTCTTTAAGTTATTAACTTGAAGAAAAGAATTTTGATTTTAACTTAAAGTACAGAACTTTAAACTAATAACTTCCATTCTTTAAGTTATTTACTTGAAGAAAAGAATTTTTGATTTTAACTTAAAGTACAGAACTTTAAACTAACAACTTCCATTCTTTAAGTTATTAACTTGAAGAAAAGAATTTTGATTTTAACTTAAAGTACAGAACTTTAAACTAATAACTTCCATTCTTTAAGTTATTAACTTGAAGAAAAGAATTTTGATTTTAACTTAAAGTACAGAACTTTAAACTAATAACTTCCATTCTTTAAGTTATTAACTTGAAGAAAAGAATTTTGATTTTAACTTAAAGTACAGAACTTTAAACTAACAATTCCATTCTTTAAGTTATTAACTTAAAGAAAAGAATTTTGATTTTAACTTAAAGTACAGAACTTTAAACTAATAACTTCCATTCTTTAAGTTATTAACTTGAAGAAAAGAATTTTGATTTTAACTTAAAGTACAGAACTTTAAACTAATAACTTCCATTCTTTAAGTTATTAACTTGAAGAAAAGAATTTTGATTTTAACTTAAACTACAGAACTTTAAACTAACAACTTCCATTCTTTAAGTTATTAACTTGAAGAAAAGAATTTTGATTTTAACTTAAACTACAGAACTTTAAACTAACAACTTCCATTCTTTAAGTTATTAACTTGAAGCAAAGAATTTTGATTTTAACTTAAAGTACAGAACTTTAAACTAACACCTTCCATTCTTTAAGTTATTAACTTGAAGAAAAGAATTTTGATTTTAACTTAAAGTACAGAACTTTAAACTAATAACTTCCATTCTTTAAGTTATTTACTTGAAAAGAATTTTTGATTTTAACTTAAAGTACAGAACTTTAAACTAACAACTTCCATTCTTTAAGTTATTAACTTGAAGAAAAGAATTTTGATTTTAACTTAAAGTACAGAACTTTAAACTAATAACTTCCATTCTTTAAGTTATTAACTTGAAGAAAAGAATTTTGATTTTAACTTAAAGTACAGAACTTTAAACTAATAACTTCCATTCTTTAAGTTATTAACTTGAAGAAAAGAATTTTGATTTTAACTTAAAGTACAGAACTTTAAACTAACAATTCCATTCTTTAAGTTATTAACTTAAAGAAAAGAATTTTGATTTTAACTTAAAGTACAGAACTTTAAACTAATAACTTCCATTCTTTGAGTTATATACTTGAAGAAAAGAATTTTGATTTTAATTTAAAGTACAGAACTTTAAAATTGTAACTTCCATTCTTTAAGTTAATTACTTGAAGAAGAGAATTTTGATTTTAACTTAAAGTACAGAACTTTAAACTAACAACTTCCATTCTTTAAGTTATTAACTTGAAGAAAAGAATTTTGATTTTAACTTAAAGTACAGAACTTTAAACTAACAACTTCCATTCTTTAAGTTATTAACTTGAAGAAAAGAATTTTGATTTTAACTTAAAGTACAGAACTTTAAACTAATAACTTCCATTCTTTAAGTTATTTACTTGAAGAAAAGAATATTGATTTTAACTTAAAGTACAGAACTTTAAACTAATAACTTCCATTCTTTAAGTTATTAACTTGAAGAAAAGAATTTTGATTTTAACTTAAAGTACAGAACTTTAAACTAATAACTTCCATTCTTTAAGTTATTAACTTGAAGAAAAGAATTTTGATTTTAACTTAAAGTACAGAACTTTAAACTAACAATTCCATTCTTTAAGTTATTAACTTAAAGAAAAGAATTTTGATTTTAACTTAAAGTACAGAACTTTAAACTAATAACTTCCATTCTTTGAGTTATATACTTGAAGAAAAAAATTTTGATTTTAATTTAAAGTACAGAACTTTAAAATTGTAACTTCAATTCTTTAAGTTAATTACTTGAAGAAGAGAATTTTGATTTTAACTTAAAGTACAGAACTTTAAACTAACAACTTCCATTCTTTAAGTTATTAACTTGAAGAAAAGAATTTTGATTTTAACTTAAAGTACAGAACTTTGAACTAACAACTTCCATTCTTTAAATTATTAACTTGAAGAAAAGAATTTTGATTTTAACTTAAACTACAGAACTTTAAACTAACAACTTCCATTCTTTAAGTTATTAACTTGAAGAAAAGAATTTTGATTTTAACTTAAAGTAAAGAACTTTAAACTAACAACTTCCATTCTTTAAGTTATTAACTTGAAGAAAAGAATTTTGATTTTAACTTAAAGTACAGAACTTTAAACTAATAACTTCCATTCTTTAAGTTATTAACTTGAAGAAAAGAATTTTGATTTTAACTTAAAGTACAGAACTTTAAACTAATAACTTCCATTCTTTAAGTTATTAACTTGTAGAAAAGAATTTTGATTTTAACTTAAAGTACAGAACTTTAAACTAACAATTCCATTCTTTAAGTTATTAACTTAGAGAAAAGAATTTTGATTTTAACTTAAAGTACAGAACTTTAAACTAATAACTTCCATTCTTTGAGTTATATACTTGAAGAAAAGAATTTTGATTTTAATTTAAAGTACAGAACTTTAAAATTGTAACTTCAATTCTTTAAGTTAATTACTTGAAGAAGAGAATTTTAATTTTAACTTAAAGTACAGAACTTTAAACTAACAACTTCCATTCTTCAAGTTATTAACTTGAAGAAAAGAATTTTGATTTTAACTTAAAGTACAGAACTTTAAACTAACAACTTCCATTCTTTAAGTTATTAACTTGAAGAAAAGAATTTTGATTTTACCTTAAAGTGAATAACTTTAAATTAATAACTTCCTTTCTTTAAGTTATTTACTTGAAGAAAAGAATTTTGATTTTAACTTAAACTACAGAACTTTAAACTAACAACTTCCATTCTTTAAGTTATTAACTTGAAGCAAAGAATTTTGATTTTAACTTAAAGTACAGAACTTTAAACTAACAACTTCCATTCTTTAAGTTATTAACTTGAAGAAAAGAATTTTGATTTTAACTTAAAGTACAGAACTTTAAACTAATAACTTCCATTCTTTTAGTTATTAATTTGAAGAAAAGAATTTTGATTTTAACTTAAAGTACAGAACTTTAAACTAACAACTTCCATTCTTTAAGTTATTAACTTGAAGAAAAGAATTTTGATTTTAACTTAAAGTACAGAACTTTAAACTAATAACTTCCATTCTTTAAGTTATTAACTTGAAGAAAAGAATTTTGATTTTAACTTAAATACAGAACTTTAAACTAACAACTTCCATTCTTTGAGTTATATACGTGAAGAAAAGAATTTTGATTTTAATTTAAAGTACAGAACTTTAAAATTGTAACTTCAATTCTTTAAGTTAATTACTTGAAGAAGAGAATTTTGATTTTAACTTAAAGTACAGAACTTTAAACTAACAACTTCCATTCTTTAAGTTATTAACTTGAAGAAAAGAATTTTGATTTTAACTTAAAGTACAGAACTTTAAACTAACAACTTCCATTCTTTAAGTTATTAACTTGAAGAAAAGAATTTTGATTTTAACTTAAAGTACAGAACTTTAAACTAATAACTTCCATTCTTTAAGTTATTAACTTGAAGAAAAGAATTTTGATTTTAACTTAAAGTACAGAACTTTAAACTAATAACTTCCATTCTTTAAGTTATTAACTTGAAGAAAAGAATTTAGATTTTAACTTAAAGTACAGAACTTTAAACTAACAATTCCATTCTTTAAGTTATTAACTTAAAGAAAAGAATTTTGATTTTAACTTAAAGTACAGAACTTTAAACTAATAACTTCCATTCTTTAAGTTATTAACTTGAAGCAAAGAATTTTGATTTTAACTTAAAGTACAGAACTTTAAACTAACAACTTCTATTCTTTAAGTTATTAACTTGAAGAAAAGAATTTTGATTTTAACTTAAAGTACAGAACTTTAAACTAATAACTTCCATTCTTTAAGTTATTAAGTTGAAGAAAAGAATTTTGATTTAAACTTAAAGTACAGAACTTTAAACTAACAACTTCCATTCTTTAAGTTATTAACTTGAAGAAAAGAATTTTGATTTTAACATAAAGTACAGAACTTTAAACTAATAACTTCCATTCTTTAAGTTATTAACTTGAAGAAAAGAATTTTGATTTTAACTTAAACTACAGAACTTTAAACTAACAACTTCCATTCTTTAAGTTATTAACTTGAAGCAAAGAATTTTGATTTTAACTTAAAGTACAGAACTTTAAACTAACAACTTCCATTCTTTAAGTTATTAACTTGAAGAAAAGAATTTTGATTTTAACTTAATGTACAGAACTTTAAACTAATAACTTCCATTCTTTAAGTTATTTACTTGAAGAAAAGAATTTTTGATTTTAACTTAAAGTACAGAACTTTAAACTAACAACTTCCATTCTTTAAGTTATTAACTTGAAGAAAAGAATTTTGATTTTAACTTAAAGTACAGAACTTTAAACTAATAACTTCCATTCTTTAAGTTATTAACTTGAAGAAAAGAATTTTGATTTTAACTTAAAGTACAGAACTTTAAACTAACAACTTCCATTCTTTAAGTTATTAACTTGAAGAAAAGAATTTTGATTTTAACTTAAAGTACAGAACTTTAAACTAACAACTTCCATTCTTTAAGTTATTAACTTGAAGAAAAGAATTTTGATTTTAACTTAAAGTACAGAACTTTAAACTAATAACTTCCATTCTTTAAGTTATTAACTTAAAGAAAAGAATTTTGATTTTAACTTAAAGTACAGAACTTTAAACTAACAATTCCATTCTTTAAGTTATTAACTTAAAGAAAAGAATTTTGATTTTAACTTAAAGTACAGAACTTTAAACTAATAACTTCCATTCTTTGAGTTATATACTTGAAGAAAAGAATTTTGATTTTAATTTAAAGTACAGAACTTTAAAATTGTAACTTCAATTCTTTAAGTTAATTACTTGAAGAAGAGAATTTTGATTTTAACTTAAAGTACAGAACTTTAAACTAACAACTTCCATTATTCAAGTTATTAACTTGAAGAAAAGAATTTTGAATTTAACTTAAACTACAGAACTTTAAACTAACAACTTCCATTCTTTAAGGTATTAACTTGAAGCAAAGAATTTTGATTTTAACTTAAAGTACAGAACTTTAAACTAACAACTTCCATTCTTTAAGTTATTAACTTGAAGAAAAGAATTTTGATTTTAACTTAAAGTACAGAACTTTAAACTAACAACTTCCATTCTTTAAGTTATTAACTTGAAGAAAAGAATTTTGATTTTAACTTAAAGTACAGAACTTTAAACTAATAACTTCCATTCTTTAAGTTATTAACTTGAAGAAAAGAATTTTGATTTTAACTTAAAGTACAGAACTTTAAACTAATAACTTCCATTCTTTAAGTTATTAACTTGAAGAAAAGAATTTAGATTTTAACTTAAAGTACAGAACTTTAAACTAACAATTCCATTCTTTAAGTTATTAACTTAAAGAAAAGAATTTTGATTTTAACTTAAAGTACAGAACTTTAAACTAATAACTTCCATTCTTTAAGTTATTAACTTGAAGCAAAGAATTTTGATTTTAACTTAAAGTACAGAACTTTAAACTAACAACTTCTATTCTTTAAGTTATTAACTTGAAGAAAAGAATTTTGATTTTAACTTAAAGTACAGAACTTTAAACTAATAACTTCCATTCTTTAAGTTATTAAGTTGAAGAAAAGAATTTTGATTTAAACTTAAAGTACAGAACTTTAAACTAACAACTTCCATTCTTTAAGTTATTAACTTGAAGAAAAGAATTTTGATTTTAACATAAAGTACAGAACTTTAAACTAATAACTTCCATTCTTTAAGTTATTAACTTGAAGAAAAGAATTTTGATTTTAACTTAAACTACAGAACTTTAAACTAACAACTTCCATTCTTTAAGTTATTAACTTGAAGCAAAGAATTTTGATTTTAACTTAAAGTACAGAACTTTAAACTAACAACTTCCATTCTTTAAGTTATTAACTTGAAGAAAAGAATTTTGATTTTAACTTAAAGTACAGAACTTTAAACTAATAACTTCCATTCTTTAAGTTATTTACTTGAAGAAAAGAATTTTTGATTTTAACTTAAAGTACAGAACTTTAAACTAACAACTTCCATTCTTTAAGTTATTAACTTGAAGAAAAGAATTTTGATTTTAACTTAAAGTACAGAACTTTAAACTAATAACTTCCATTCTTTAAGTTATTAACTTGAAGAAAAGAATTTTGATTTTAACTTAAAGTACAGAACTTTAAACTAACAACTTCCATTCTTTAAGTTATTAACTTGAAGAAAAGAATTTTGATTTTAACTTAAAGTACAGAACTTTAAACTAATAACTTCCATTCTTTAAGTTATTAACTTGAAGAAAAGAATTTTGATTTTAACTTAAACTACAGAACTTTAAACTAACAACTTCCATTATTTAAGTTATTAACTTGAAGCAAAGAATTTTGATTTTAACTTAAAGTACAGAACTTTAAACTAACAACTTCCATTCTTTAAGTTATTAACTTGAAGAAAAGAACTTTGATATTAACTTAAAGTACAGAACTTTAAACTAATAACTTCCATTCTTTAAGTTATTAACTTGAAGAAAAGAATTTTGATTTTAACTTAAAGTACAGAACTTTAAACTAATAACTTCCATTCTTTAAGTTATTAACTTGAAGAAAAGAATTTTGATTTTAACTTAAAGTACAGAACTTTAAACTAACAACTTCCATTCTTTAAGTTATTAACTTGAAGCAAAGAATTTTGATTTTAACTTAAAGTACAGAACTTTAAACTAATAACTTCCAGTCTTTGAGTTATATACTTGAAGAAAAGAATTTTGATTTTAATTTAAAGTACAGAACTTTAAACTAACAATTCCATTCTTTAAGTTATTAACTTAAAGAAAAGAATTTTGATTTTAACTTAAAGTACAGAACTTTAAACTAATAACTTCTATGCTTTAAGTTATTAACTTGAAGAAAAGAATTTTGATTTTAACTTAAAGTACAGAACTTTAAACTAATAACTTCCATTCTTTAAGTTATTAAGTTGAAGAAAAGAATTTTGATTTAAACTTAAAGTACAGAACTTTAAACTAACAACTTCCATTCTTTAAGTTATTAACTTGAAGAAAAGAATTTTGATTTTAACATAAAGTACAGAACTTTAAACTAATAACTTCCATTCTTTAAGTTATTAACTTGAAGAAAAGAATTTTGATTTTAACTTAAACTACAGAACTTTAAACTAACAACTTCCATTCTTTAAGTTATTAACTTGAAGCAAAGAATTTTGATTTTAACTTAAAGTACAGAACTTTAAACTAACAACTTCCATTCTTTAAGTTATTAACTTGAAGAAAAGAATTTTGATTTTAACTTAAAGTACAGAACTTTAAACTAATAACTTCCATTCTTTAAGTTATTTACTTGAAGAAAAGAATTTTTGATTTTAACTTAAAGTACAGAACTTTAAACTAACAACTTCCATTCTTTAAGTTATTAACTTGAAGAAAAGAATTTTGATTTAAACTTAAAGTACAGAACTTTAAACTAATAACTTCCATTCTTTAAGTTATTAACTTGAAGAAAAGAATTTTGATTTTAACTTAAAGTACAGAACTTTAAACTAACAACTTCCATTCTTTAAGTTATTAACTTGAAGAAAAGAATTTTGATTTTAACTTAAAGTACAGAACTTTAAACTAATAACTTCCATTCTTTAAGTTATTAACTTGAAGAAAAGAATTTTGATTTTAACTTAAACTACAGAACTTTAAACTAACAACTTCCATTCTTTAAGTTATTAACTTGAAGCAAAGAATTTTGATTTTAACTTAAAGTACAGAACTTTAAACTAACAACTTCCATTCTTTAAGTTATTAACTTGAAGAAAAGAATTTTGATTTTAACTTAAAGTACAGAACTTTAAACTAATAACTTCCATTCTTTAAGTTATTAATTTGAAGAAAAGAATTTTGATTTTAACTTAAAGTACAGAACTTTAAACAAATAACTTCCATTCTTTAAGTTATTAACTTGAAGAAAAGAATTTTGATTTTAACTTAAAGTACAGAACTTTAAACTAACAACTTCCATTCTTTAAGTTATTAACTTGAAGCAAAGAATTTTGATTTTAACTTAAAGTACAGAACTTTAAACTAATAACTTCCAGTCTTTGAGTTATATACTTGAAGAAAAGAATTTTGATTTTAATTTAAAGTACAGAACTTTAAAATTGTAACTTCAATTCTTTAAGTTAATTACTTGAAGAAGAGAATTTTGATTTTAACTTAAAGTACAGAACTTTAAACTAACAACTTCCATTCTTTAAGTTATTAACTTGAAGAAAAGAATTTTGATTTTAACTTAAAGTACAGAACTTTGAACTAACAACTTCCATTCTTTAAGTTATTAACTTGAAGAAAAGAATTTTGATTTTAACATAAAGTACAGAACTTTAAACTAACAACTTCCATTCTTCAAGTTTTAACTTGAAGAAAAGAATTTTGATTTTAACTTAAAGTACAGAACTTTAAACTAATAACTTCCATTCTTTAAGTTTTTAACTTGACGAATAGAATTTTGATTTTAATTTAAAGTACAGAACTTTGAACTAACAACTTCCATTCTTTAAGTTATTAACTTGAAGAAAAGAATTTTGATTTTAACTTAAAGTACAGAACTTTAAACTAACAACTTCCATTCTTTAAGTTATTAACTTGAAGAAAAGAATTTTGATTTTAACTTACAGTACAGAACTTTAAACTAATAACTTCCATTCTTTAAGTTATTTACTTGAAGAAAAGAATTTTGATTTTAACTTAAAGTACAGAACTTTAAACTAACAACTTCCATTCTTTAAGTTATTTACTTGAAGAAAAGATTTTGATTTTAGCTTAAAGTACAGAACTTTAAACTAATAACTTCCATTCTTTAAGTTATTTACTTGAAGAAAAGAATTTTTGATTTTAACTTAAAGTACAGAACTTTAAACTAACAACTTCCATTCTTTAAGTTATTAACTTGAAGAAAAGAATTTTGATTTTAACTTAAAGTACTGAACTTTAAACTAATAACTTCCATTCTTTAAGTTATTAACTTGAAGAAAAGAATTTTGATTTTAACTTAAAGTACAGAACTTTAAACTAATAACTTCCATTCTTTAAGTTATTAACTTGAAGAAAAGAATTTTGATTTAAACTTAAAGTACAGAACGTTAAACTAACAACTTCCATTCTTTAAGTTATTAACTTGAAGCAAAGAATTTTGATTTTAACTTAAAGTACAGAACTTTAAACTAATAACTTCCAGTCTTTGAGTTATATACTTGAAGAAAAGAATTTTGATTTTAATTTAAAGTACAGAACTTTAAAATTGTAACTTCAATTCTTTAAGTTAATTACTTGAAGAAGAGAATTTTGATTTTAACTTAAAGTACAGAACTTTAAACTAACAACTTCCATTCTTCAAGTTATTAACTTGAAGAAAAGAATTTTGATTTTAACTTAAAGTACAGAACTTTAAACTAACAACTTCCATTCTTTAAGTTATTAACTTGAAGAAAAGAATTTTGATTTTACCTTAAAGTGAATAACTTTAAATTAATAACTTCCTTTCTTTAAGTTATTTACTTGAAGAAAAGAATTTTGATTTTAACTTAAACTACAGAACTTTAAACTAGCAACTTCCATTCTTTAAGTTATTAACTTGAAGCAAAGAATTTTGATTTTAACTTAAAGTACAGAACTTTAAACTAACAACTTCCATTCTTTTAGTTATTAACTTGAAGAAAAGAATTTTGATTTTAACTTACAGTACAGAACTTTAAACTAATAACTTCCATTATTTAAGTTATTTACTTGAAGAAAAGAATTTTGATTTTAACTTAAAGTACAGAACTTTAAACTAACAACTTCCATTCTTTAAGTTATTTACTTGAAGAAAAGATTTTAATTTTAGCTTAAAGTACAGAACTTTAAACTAATAACTTCCATTCTTTAAGTTATTTACTTGCAGAAAAGAATTTTGATTTTAACTGAAAGCACAGAACTTTAAAATTGTAACTTCAATTCTTTAAGTTAATTACTTGAAGAAGAGAATTTTGATTTTAACTTAAAGTACAGAACTTTAAACTAATAACTTCCATTCTTTAAGTTTTTAACTTGACGAAAAGAATTTTGATTTTCATTTAAAGTACAGAACTTTGAACTAACAACTTCCATTCTTTAAGTTATTAACTTGTAGAAAAGAATTTTGATTTTAACTTAAAGTACAGAACTTTAAACTAACAACTTCCATTCTTTAAGTTATTAACTTGAAGAAAAGAATTTTGATTTTAACTTACAGTACAGAACTTTAAACTAATAACTTCCATTCTTTAAGTTATTTACTTGAAGAAAAGAATTTTGATTTTAACTGAAAGCACAGAACTTTAAAATTGTAACTTCAATTCTTTAAGTTAATTACTTGAAAAAGAGAATTTTGATTTTAACTTAAAGTACAGAACTTTAAATTAATAACTTCCATTCTTTAAGTTCTTTACTTGAAAAAAAGAATTTTGATTTTAACTTAAAGTACAGAATTTTGAACTAACAACTTCCATTCTTTAAGTTATTAACTTGAAGAAAAGAATTTTGATTTTAACTTAAAGTACAGAACTTTAAACTAATAACTTCCATTCTTTAAGTTATTTACTTGAAGAAAAGAATTTTGATTTTAACTTATAGTACAGAACTTTAAAATTGTAACTTCCATTCTTTAAGTTATTAACTTGAAGAAAAGAATTTTGATTTTAACTTAAAGTACAGAACTTTAACCTAACAACTTCCATTCCTTCAGTTATTAACTTGAAGAAAACAATTTTGATTTTAACTTAAAGTACAGAACTTTAAACTAATAACTTCCATTCTTTAAAGTATTTACTTGAAGAAAAGAACTTTGATTTTAACTTAAAGTACAGAACTTTAAAATTGTAACTTCCATTCTTTAAGTTAGTTACTTGAAGAAGAGAATTTTGATTTTAACTTAAAGTACAGAACTTTAAACTAACAACTTCCATTCTTTAAGTTATTTACTTGAAGAAAAGAATTTTGATTTTAACTTAAAGTACAGAACTTTAAACTAATTACTTCCATTCATTAAGTTATTTACTTGACGAAAAGAATTTTGATTTTAACTTAAAGTACAGAACTTTAAACTAACAACTTACATTCTTTAAGTTATTTACTTGAAGAAAAGAATTTTGATTTTAACTTAAAGTACAGAACTTTAAACTAATTACTTCCATTCATTAAGTTATTTACTAGACGAAAAGAATTTTGATTTTAACTTAAAGTACAGAAGTTTAAACTAACAACTTCCATTCTTTAAGTTATTTACTTGAAAAAAAGAATTTTGATTTTAACTTACAGTACAGAACTTTAAACTAATAACTTCCATTCTTTAAGTTATTTACTTGAAGAAAAGAATTTTGATTTTAACTTAAAGTACAGAACTTTAAACTAACAACTTCCATTCTTTAAGTTATTTACTTGAAGAAAAGATTTTGATTTTAGCTTAAAGTACAGAACTTTAAACTAATAACTTCCATTCTTTAAGTTATTTACTTGCAGAAAAGAATTTTGATTTTAACTGAAAGCACAGAACTTTAAAATTGTAACTTCAATTCTTTTAGTTAATTACTTGAAGAAGAGAATTTTGATTTTAACTTAAAGTACAGAACTTTAAACTAATAACTTCCATTCTTTAAGTTTTTAACTTGACGAAAAGAATTTTGATTTTAATTTAAAGTACAGAACTTTGAACTAACAACTTCCATTCTTTAAGTTATTAACTTGTAGAAAAGAATTTTGATTTTAACTTAAAGTACAGAACTTTAAACTAACAACTTCCATTCTTTAAGTTATTAACTTGAAGAAAAGAATTTTGATTTTAACTTACAGTACAGAACTTTAAACTAATAACTTCCATTCTTTAAGGTATTTACTTGAAGAAAAGAATTTTGATTTTAACTTAAAGTACAGAACTTTAAACTAACAACTTCCATTCTTTAAGTTATTTACTTGAAGAAAAGATTTTGATTTTAGCTTAAAGTACAGAACTTTAAACTAATAACTTCCATTCTTTAAGTTATTTATTTGAAGAAAAGAATTTTGATTTTAACTTAAAGTACAGAACTTTAAAATTGTAACTTCCATTCTTTAAGTTATTAACTTGAAGAAAAGAATTTTGATTTTAACTTAAAGTACAGAACTTTAACCTAACAACTTCCATTCCTTCTGTTATTCACTTGAAGAAAACAATTTTGATTTTAACTTAAAGTACAGAACTTTAAACTAATAACTTCCATTCTTTAAAGTATTTACTTGAAGAAAAGAATTTTGATTTTAACTTAAAGTACAGAACTTTAAAATTGTAACTTCCATTCTTTAAGTTAGTTACTTGAAGAAGAGAATTTTGATTTTAACTTAAAGTACAGAACTTTAAACTAACAACTTCCATTCTTTAAGTTATTTACTTGAAGAAAAGAATTTTGATTTTAACTTAAAGTACAGAACTTTAAACTAATTACTTCCATTCATTAAGTTATTTACTTGACGAAAAGAATTTTGATTTTAACTTAAAGTACAGAACTTTAAACTAACAACTTACATTCTTTAAGTTATTTACTTGAAGAAAAGAATTTTGATTTTAACTTAAAGTACAGAACTTTAAACTAATTCCATTCATTAAGTTATTTACTTGACGAAAAGAATTTTGATTTTAACTTAAAGTACAGAACTTTAAACTAACAACTTCCATTCTTTAAGTTATTTACTTGAAAAAAAGAATTTTGATTTTAGCTTAAAGTACAGAACTTTAAACTAATAACTTCCATTCTTTAAGTTATTTACTTGAAGAAAAGAATTTTGATTTTAGCTTAAAGTACAGAACTTTAAACTAACAACTTCCATTCTTTAAGTTATTTACTTGAAAAAAAGAATTTTGATTTTAGCTTAAAGTACAGAACTTTAAACTAACAACTTCCATTCTTTAAGTTATTTACTTGAAAAAAAGAATTTTGATTTTAGCTTAAAGTACAGAACTTTAAACTAATAACTTCCATTCTTTAAGTTATTTACTTGAAGAAGAGAATTTTGATTTTAACTTAAAGTACAGAACTTTAAACTAATAACTTCCATTCTTTAAGTTTTTAACTTGACGAAAAGAATTTTGATTTTAATTTAAAGTACAGAACTTTGAACTAACAACTTCCATTCTTTAAGTTATTAACTTGTAGAAAAGAATTTTGATTTTAACTTAAAGTACAGAACTTTAAACTAACAACTTCCATTCTTTAAGTTATTAACTTGAAGAAAAGAATTTTGATTTTAACTTACAGTACAGAACTTTAAACTAATAACTTCCATTCTTTAAGTTATTTACTTGAAGAAAAGAATTTTGATTTTAACTTAAAGTACAGAACTTTAAACTAACAACTTCCATTCTTTAAGTTATTTACTTGAAGAAAAGATTTTGATTTTAGCTTAAAGTACAGAACTTTAAACTAATAACTTCCATTCTTTAAGTTATTTACTTGAAGAAAAGAATTTTGATTTTAACTTAAAGTACAGAACTTTAAAATTGTAACTTCCATTCTTTAAGTTATTAACTTGAAGAAAAGAATTTTGATTTTAACTTAAAGTACAGAACTTTAACCTAACAACTTCCATTCCTTCTGTTATTCACTTGAAGAAAACAATTTTGATTTTAACTTAAAGTACAGAACTTTAAACTAATAACTTCCATTCTTTAAAGTATTTACTTGAAGAAAAGAATTTTGATTTTAACTTAAAGTACAGAACTTTAAAATTGTAACTTCCATTCTTTAAGTTAGTTACTTGAAGAAGAGAATTTTGATTTTAACTTAAAGTACAGAACTTTAAACTAACAACTTCCATTCTTTAAGTTATTTACTTGAAGAAAAGAATTTTGATTTTAACTTAAAGTACAGAACTTTAAACTAATTACTTCCCTTCATTAAGTTATTTACTTGACGAAAAAAATTTTGATTTTAACTTAAAGTACAGAACTTTAAACTAACAACTTACATTCTATAAGTTATTTACTTGAAGAAAAGAATTTTGATTTTAACTTAAAGTACAGAACTTTAAACTAACAACTTCCATTCTTTAAGTTATTTACTTGAAAAAAAGAATTTTGATTTTAGCTTAAAGTACAGAACTTTAAACTAATAACTTCCATTCTTTAAGTTATTTACTTGAAGAAAAGAATTTTGATTTTTGCTTAAAGTACAGAACTTTAAACTAACAACTTCCATTCTTTAAGTTATTTACTTGAAAAAAAGAATTTTGATTTTAGCTTAAAGTACAGAACTTTAAACTAACAACTTCCATTCTTTAAGTTATTTACTTGAAAAAAAGAATTTTGATTTTAGCTTAAAGTACAGAACTTTAAACTAATAACTTCCATTCTTTAAGTTATTTACTTGAAGAAAAGAATTTTGATTTTAACTTAAAGTACAGAACTTTAAACTAACAACTTCCATTCTTTAAGTTATTAACTTGAAAAAAAGAATTTTGATTTTAACTTAAAGTACAGAACTTTAAACTAATTACTTCCATCTATTAAGTTATTTACTTCACGAAAAGAATTTTAATTTTAACTTAAAGTACAGAACTTTAAATTGATAACTTCCTATCTTTAAGTTATTTACTTGAAGAAAAGAATTTTGATTTTAACTTAAAGTACAGAACTTTAAACTAACAACTTCCATTCTTTAAGTTATTACCTTGAAAAAAAAATTTTGCTTTTAACTTAAAGTACAAAACTTTAAACTAATTACTTCCATTCTTTAAGTTATTAACTTGAAGAAAAGAATTTTGATTTTAACTTAAAGTACAGAACTTTAAACTAATTACTTCCATTCATTAAGTTTTTTACTTGACGAAAAGAATTTTGATTTTAACTTAAAGTACAGAACTTTAAATTAATAACTTCCTTTCTTTAAGTTATTTACTTGAAGAAAAGCATTTTAATTTTAACTTAAAGTACAGAACTTTAAACTAACAACTTCCATTCTTTAAGTTATTTACTTGAAGAAAGGAATTTTGATTTTAACTTAATGTACAGAACTTTAAACTAACAACTTCCATTCTTTAAGTTATTAACTTGAAAAAAAGAATTTTGATTTTAACTTAAAGTACAGAACTTTAAACTAATTACTTCCATTCTTTAAGTTCTTCACTTGAATAAAAGAATTTTGATTTTAACTTAAAGTACAGAATTTTGAACTAACAACTTCCATTCTTTAAGTTATTAACTTGAGGAAAAGAATTTTGATTTTAACTTAAAGTACAAAACTTTAAATTAACAACTTCCATTCTTTAAGTTATTAACTTGAAGAAAAGAATTTTGATTTTAACTTAAAGTACAGAACTTTAAACTAATAACTTCCATTCTTTAAGTTATTTACTTGAAGAAAAGAATTTTGATTTTAACTTAAAGTACAGAACTTTAAACTAATTACTTCCATTCATTAAGTTATTAACTTGACGAAAAGAATTTTGATTTTAACTTAAAGTACAGAACTTTAAATTAATAACTTCCTTTCTTTAAGTTATTTACTTGAAGAAAAGAATTTTGATTTTAACATAAAGTGCAGAACTTTAAACTAACAACTTCCATTCTTTAAGTTATTAACTTGAAGAAAAGAATTTTGATTTTAACTTAAAGTACAGAACTTTAAACTAATAACTTCCATTCTTTAAGTTTTTAACTTGACGAAAAGAATTTTGATTTTAACTTAAAGTACAGAACTTTGAACTAACAACTTCCATTCTTTAAGTTATTAACTTGAAGAAAAGAATTTTGATTTTAACTTAAAGTACAGAACTTTATACTAACAACTTCCATTCTTTAAGTTATTAACTTGAAGAAAAGAATTTTGATTTTAACTTAAAGTACAGAACTTTAAACTAATAACTTCCATTCTTTAAGTTTTTAACTTGACGAAAAGAATTTTGATTTTAATTTAAAGTACAGAACTTTGAACTAACAACTTCCATTCTTTAAGTTATTAACTTGAAGAAAAGAATTTTGATTTTAACTTAAAGTACAGAACTTTAAACTAACAACTTCCATTCTTTAAGTTATTAACTTGAAGAAAAGAATTTTGATTTTAACTTACAGTACAGAAGTTTAAACTAATAACTTCCATTCTTTAAGTTATTTACTTGAAGAAAAGAATTATGATTTTAACTTAAAGTACAGAACTGTAAACTAACAACTTCCATTCTTTAAGTTATTTACTTGAAGAAAAGATTTTGATTTTAGCTTAAAGTACAGAACTTTAAACTAATAACTTCCATTCTTTAAGTTATTTACTTGCAGAAAAGAATTTTGATTTTAACTGAAAGCACAGAACTTTAAAATTGTAACTTCAATTCTTTAAGTTAATTACTAGAAGAAGAGAATTTTGATTTTAACTTAAAGTACAGAACTTTAAACTAATAACTTCCATTCTTTAAGTTTTTAACTTGACGAAAAGAATTTTGATTTTAATTTAAAGTACAGAACTTTGAACTAACAACTTCCATTCTTTAAGTTATTAACTTGTAAAAAAGAATTTTGATTTTAACTTAAAGTACAGAACTTTAAACTAACAACTTCCATTCTTTAAGTTATTAACTTGAAGAAAAAATTTTGATTTTAACTTACAGTACAGAACTTTAAACTAATAACTTCCATTCTTTAAGTTATTTACTTGAAGAAAAGAAGTTTGATTTTAACTTATAGTACAGAACTTTAAACTAACAACTTCCATTCTTTAAGTTATTTACTTGAAAAAAAGATTTTGATTTTAGCTTAAAGTACAGAACTTTAAACTAATAACTTCCATTCTTTAAGTTATTTACTTGAAGAAAAGAATTTTGATTTTAACTGAAAGCACAGAACTTTAAAATTGTAACTTCAATTCTTTAAGTTAATTACTTGAAAAAGAGAATTTTGATTTTAACTTAAAGTACAGAACTTTAAAATAATAACTTCCATTCTTTAAGTTCTTTACTTGAAAAAAAGAATTTTGATTTTAACTTAATGTACAGAATTTTGAACTAACAACTTCCATTCTTTAAGTTATTAACTTGAAGAAAAGAATTTTGATTTTAACTTAAAGTACAAAACTTTAAACTAACAACTTCCATTTTTTAAGTTATAAACCTGAAGAAAAGAATTTTGATGTTAACTTAAACTACAGAACTTTAAACTAATAACTTCCATTCTTTAAGTTTTTAACTTGACGAAAAGAATTTTGATTTTAATTTAAAGTACAGAACTTTGAACTAACAACTTCCATTCTTTAAGTTATTAACTTGAAGAAAAGAATTTTGATTTTAACTTAAAGTACAGAACTTTAAACTAACAACTTCCATTCTTTAAGTTATTAACTTGAAGAAAAGAATTTTGATTTTAACTTACAGTACAGAACTTTAAACTAATAACTTCCATTCTTTAAGTTATTTACTTGAAGAAAGGAATTTTGATTTTAACTTAAAGTACAGAACTCTAAACTAACAACTTCCATTCTTTAAGTTATTTACTTGAAGAAAAGATTTTGATTTTAGCTTAAAGTACAGAACTTTAAACTAATAACTTCCATTCTTTAAGTTATTTACTTGCAGAAAAGAATTTTGATTTTAACTGAAAGCACAGAACTTTAAAATTGTAATTTCAATTCTTTAAGTTAATTACTTGAAGAAGAGAATTTTGATTTTAACTTAAAGTACAGAACTTTAAACTAATAACTTCCATTCTTTAAGTTTTTAACTTGACGAAAAGAATTTTGATTTTAATTTAAAGTACAGAACTTTGAACTAACAACTTCCATTCTTTAAGTTATTAACTTGTAGAAAAGAATTTTGATTTTAACTTAAAGTACAGAACTTTAAACTAACAACTTCCATTCTTTAAGTTATTAACTTGAAGAAAAGAATTTTGATTTTAACTTACAGTACAGAACTTTAAACTAATAACTTCCATTCTTTAAGTTATTTACTTGAAGAAAAGAATTTTGATTTTAACTTAAAGTACAGAACTTTAAACTAACAACTTCCATTCTTTAAGTTATTTACTTGAAGAAAAGATTTTGATTTTAGCTTAAAGTACAGAACTTTAAACTAATAACTTCCATTCTTTAAGTTATTTACTTGAAGAAAAGAATTTTGATTTTAACTTAAAGTACAGAACTTTAAAATTGTAACTTCCATTCTTTAAGTTATTAACTTGAAGAAAAGAATTTTGATTTTAACTTAAAGTACAGAACTTTAACCTAACAACTTCCATTCCTTCAGTTATTCACTTGAAGAAAACAATTTTGATTTTAACTTAAAGTACAGAACTTTAAACTAATAACTTCCATTCTTTAAAGTATTTACTTGAAGAAAAGAATTTTGATTTTAACTTAAAGTACAGAACTTTAAAATTGTAACTTCCATTCTTTAAGTTAGTTACTTGAAGAAGAGAATTTTGATTTTAACTTAAAGTACAGAACTTTAAACTAACAACTTCCATTCTTTAAGTTATTTACTTGAAGAAAAGAATTTTGATTTTAACTTAAAGTACAGAACTTTAAACTAATTACTTCCATTCATTAAGTTATTTACTTGACGAAAAGAATTTTGATTTTAACTTAAAGTACAGAACTTTAAACTAACAACTTACATTCTTTAAGTTATTTACTTGAAGAAAAGAATTTTGATTTTAACTTAAAGTACAGAACTTTAAACTAATTCCATTCATTAAGTTATTTACTTGACGAAAAGAATTTTGATTTTAACTTAAAGTACAGAACTTTAAACTAACAACTTCCATTCTTTAAGTTATTTACTTGAAAAAAAGAATTTTGATTTTAGCTTAAAGTACAGAACTTTAAACTAATAACTTCCATTCTTTAAGTTATTTACTTGAAGAAAAGAATTTTGATTTTAACTTAAAGTACAGAACTTTAAACTAACAACTTCCATTCTTTAAGTTATTAACTTGAAAAAAAGAATTTTGATTTTAACTTAAAGTACAGAACTTTAAACTAATTACTTCCATCCATTAAGTTATTTACTTCACGAAAAGAATTTTAATTTTAACTTAAAGTACAGAACTTTAAACTAATAACTTCCATTCTTTAAGTTATTTACTTGAAGAAAAGAATTTTGATTTTAACTTAAAGTACAGAACTTTAAACTAACAACTTCCATTCTTTAAGTTATTAACTTGAAAAAAAGAATTTTGATTTTAACTTAAAGTACAGAACTTTAAACTAATTACTTCCATCCATTAAGTTATTTACTTCACGAAAAGAATTTTAATTTTAACTTAAAGTACAGAACTTTAAATTGATAACTTCCTATCTTTAAGTTATTTACTTGAAGAAAAGAATTTTGATTTTAACTTAAAGTACAGAACTTTAAACTAACAACTTCCATTCTTTAAGTTATTACCTTGAAAAAAAAATTTTGCTTTTAACTTAAAGTACAAAACTTTAAACTAATTACTTCCATTCTTTAAGTTATTAACTTGAAGAAAAGAATTTTGATTTTAACTTAAAGTACAGAACTTTAAACTAATTACTTCCATTCATTAAGTTTTTTACTTGACGAAAAGAATTTTGATTTTAACTTAAAGTACAGAACTTTAAATTAATAACTTCCTTTCTTTAAGTTATTTACTTGAAGAAAAGCATTTTAATTTTAACTTAAAGTACAGAACTTTAAACTAACAACTTCCATTCTTTAAGTTATTTACTTGAAGAAAGGAATTTTGATTTTAACTTAATGTACAGAACTTTAAACTAACAACTTCCATTCTTTAAGTTATTAACTTGAAAAAAAGAATTTTGATTTTAACTTAAAGTACAGAACTTTAAACTAATTACTTCCATTCTTTAAGTTCTTCACTTGAATAAAAGAATTTTGATTTTAACTTAAAGTACAGAATTTTGAACTAACAACTTCCATTCTTTAAGTTATTAACTTGAGGAAAAGAATTTTGATTTTAACTTAAAGTACAAAACTTTAAATTAACAACTTCCATTCTTTAAGTTATTAACTTGAAGAAAAGAATTTTGATTTTAACTTAAAGTACAGAACTTTAAACTAATAACTTCCATTCTTTAAGTTATTTACTTGAAGAAAAGAATTTTGATTTTAACTTAAAGTACAGAACTTTAAACTAATTACTTCCATTCATTAAGTTATTAACTTGACGAAAAGAATTTTGATTTTAACTTAAAGTACAGAACTTTAAATTAATAACTTCCTTTCTTTAAGTAATTTACTTGAAGAAAAGAATTTTGATTTTAACATAAAGTGCAGAACTTTAAACTAACAACTTCCATTCTTTAAGTTATTAACTTGAAGAAAAGAATTTTGATTTTAACTTAAAGTACAGAACTTTAAACTAATAACTTCCATTCTTTAAGTTTTTAACTTGACGAAAAGAATTTTGATTTTAACTTAAAGTACAGAACTTTGAACTAACAACTTCCATTCTTTAAGTTATTAACTTGAAGAAAAGAATTTTGATTTTAACTTAAAGTACAGAACTTTGAACTAACAACTTCCATTCTTTAAGTTATTAACTTGAAGAAAAGAATTTTGATTTTAACTTAAAGTACAGTACTTTAAACTAACAACTTCCATTCTTTAAGTTATTAACTTGAAGAAAAGAATTTTGATTTTAACTTACAGTACAGAACTTTAAACTAATAACTTCCATTCTTTAAGTTATTTACTTGAAGAAAAGAATTATGATTTTAACTTAAAGTACAGAACTGTAAACTAACAACTTCCATTCTTTAAGTTATTTACTTGAAGAAAAGATTTTGATTTTAGCTTAAAGTACAGAACTTTAAACTAATAACTTCCATTCTTTAAGTTATTTACTTGCAGAAAAGAATTTTGATTTTAACTGAAAGCACAGAACTTTAAAATTGTAACTTCAATTCTTTAAGTTAATTACTTGAAGAAGAGAATTTTGATTTTAACTTAAAGTACAGAACTTTAAACTAATAACTTCCATTCTTTAAGTTTTTAACTTGACGAAAAGAATTTTGATTTTAATTTAAAGTACAGAACTTTGAACTAACAACTTCCATTCTTTAAGTTATTAACTTGTAAAAAAGAATTTTGATTTTAACTTAAAGTACAGAACTTTAAACTAACAACTTCCATTCTTTAAGTTATTAACTTGAAGAAAAAATTTTGATTTTAACTTACAGTACAGCACTTTAAACTAATAACTTCCATTCTTTAAGTTATTTACTTGAAGAAAAGAAGTTTGATTTTAACTTATAGTACAGAACTTTAAACTAACAACTTCCATTCTTTAAGTTATTTACTTGAAAAAAAGATTTTGATTTTAGCTTAAAGTACAGAACTTTAAACTAATAACTTCCATTCTTTAAGTTATTTACTTGAAGAAAAGAATTTTGATTTTAACTGAAAGCACAGAACTTTAAAATTGTAACTTCAATTCTTTAAGTTAATTACTTGAAAAAGAGAATTTTGATTTTAACTTAAAGTACAGAACTTTAAAATAATAACTTCCATTCTTTAAGTTCTTTACTTGAAAAAAAGAATTTTGATTTTAACTTAATGTACAGAATTTTGAACTAACAACTTCCATTCTTTAAGTTATTAACTTGAAGAAAAGAATTTTGATTTTAACTTAAAGTACAAAACTTCAAACTAACAACTTCCATTTTTTAAGTTATAAACTTGAAGAAAAGAATTTTGATGTTAACTTAAACTACAGAACTTTAAACTAATAACTTCCATTCTTTAAGTTTTTAACTTGACGAAAAGAATTTTGATTTTAATTTAAAGTACAGAACTTTGAACTAACAACTTCCATTCTATAAGTTATTAACTTGAAGAAAAGAATTTTGATTTTAACTTAAAGTACAGAACTTTAAACTAACAACTTCCATTCTTTAAGTTATTAACTTGAAGAAAAGAATTTTGATTTTAACTTACAGTACAGAACTTTAAACTAACAACTTCCATTCTTTAAGTTATTTACTTGAAGAAAAGATTTTGATTTTAGCTTAAAGTACAGAACTTTAAACTAATAACTTCCATTCTTTAAGTTATTTACTTGAAGAAAAGAATTTTGATTTTAACTTAAAGTACAGAACTTTAAAATTGTAACTTCCATTCTTTAAGTTATTAACTTGAAGAAAAGAATTTTGATTTTAACTTAAAGTACAGAACTTTAACCTAACAACTTCCATTCCTTCAGTTATTCACTTGAAGAAAACAATTTTGATTTTAACTTAAAGTACAGAACTTTAAACTAATAACTTCCATTCTTTAAAGTATTTACTTGAAGAAAAGAATTTTGATTTTAACTTAAAGTACAGAACTTTAAAATTGTAACTTCCATTCTTTAAGTTAGTTACTTGAAGAAAAGAATTTTGATTTTAACTTAAAGTACAGAACTTTAAACTAACAACTTCCATTCTTTAAGTTATTTACTTGAAGAAAAGAATTTTGATTTTAACTTAAAGTACAGAACTTTAAACTAATTACTTCCATTCATTAAGTTATTTACTTGACGAAAAGAATTTTGATTTTAACTTAAAGTACAGAACTTTAAACTAACAACTTACATTCTTTAAGTTATTTACTTGAAGAAAAGAATTTTGATTTTAACTTAAAGTACAGAACTTTAAACTAATTCCATTCATTAAGTTATTTACTTGACGAAAAGAATTTTGATTTTAACTTAAAGTACAGAACTTTAAACTAACAACTTCCATTCTTTAAGTTATTTACTTGAAAAAAAGAATTTTGATTTTAGCTTAAAGTACAGAACTTTAAACTAATAACTTCCATTCTTTAAGTTATTTACTTGAAGAAAAGAATTTTGATTTTAACTTAAAGTACAGAACTTTAAACTAACAACTTCCATTCTTTAAGTTATTAACTTGAAAAAAAGAATTTTGATTTTAACTTAAAGTACAGAACTTTAAACTAATTACTTCCATCCATTAAGTTATTTACTTCACGAAAAGAATTTTAATTTTAACTTAAAGTACAGAACTTTAAATTGATAACTTCCTATCTTTAAGTTATTTACTTGAAGAAAAGAATTTTGATTTTAACTTAAAGTACAGAACTTTAAACTAACAACTTCCATTCTTTAAGTTATTACCTTGAAAAAAAAATTTTGCTTTTAACTTAAAGTACAAAACTTTAAACTAATTACTTCCATTCTTTAAGTTATTAACTTGAAGAAAAGAATTTTGATTTTAACTTAAAGTACAGAACTTTAAACTAATTACTTCCATTCATTAAGTTTTTTACTTGACGAAAAGAATTTTGATTTTAACTTAAAGTACAGAACTTTAAATTAATAACTTCCTTTCTTTAAGTTATTTACTTGAAGAAAAGCATTTTAATTTTAACTTAAAGTACAGAACTTTAAACTAACAACTTCCATTCTTTAAGTTATTTACTTGAAGAAAGGAATTTTGATTTTAACTTAATGTACAGAACTTTAAACTAACAACTTCCATTCTTTAAGTTATTAACTTGAAAAAAAGAATTTTGATTTTAACTTAAAGTACAGAACTTTAAACTAATTACTTCCATTCTTTAAGTTCTTCACTTGAATAAAAGAATTTTGATTTTAACTTAAAGTACAGAATTTTGAACTAACAACTTCCATTCTTTAAGTTATTAACTTGAGGAAAAGAATTTTGATTTTAACTTAAAGTACAAAACTTTAAATTAACAACTTCCATTCTTTAAGTTATTAACTTGAAGAAAAGAATTTTGATTTTAACTTAAAGTACAGAACTTTAAACTAATAACTTCCATTCTTTAAGTTATTTACTTGAAGAAAAGAATTTTGATTTTAACTTAAAGTACAGAACTTTAAACTAATTACTTCCATTCATTAAGTTATTAACTTGACGAAAAGAATTTTGATTTTAACTTAAAGTACAGAACTTTAAATTAATAACTTCCTTTCTTTAAGTTATTTACTTGAAGAAAAGAATTTTGATTTTAACATAAAGTGCAGAACTTTAAACTAACAACTTCCATTCTTTAAGTTATTAACTTGAAGAAAAGAATTTTGATTTTAACTTAAAGTACAGAACTTTAAACTAATAACTTCCATTCTTTAAGTTTTTAACTTGACGAAAAGAATTTTGATTTTAACTTAAAGTACAGAACTTTGAACTAACAACTTCCATTCTTTAAGTTATTAACTTGAAGAAAAGAATTTTGATTTTAACTTAAAGTACAGAACTTTATACTAACAACTTCCATTCTTTAAGTTATTAACTTGAAGAAAAGAATTTTGATTTTAACTTAAAGTACAGAACTTTAAATTAATAACTTCCATTCTTTAAGTTTTTAACTTGACGAAAAGAATTTTGATTTTAATTTAAAGTGCAGAACTTTGAACTAACAACTTCCATTCTTTAAGTTATTAACTTGAAGAAAAGAATTTTGATTTTAACTTAAAGTACAGAACTTTAAACTAACAACTTCCATTCTTTAAGTTATTAACTTGAAGAAAAGAATTTTGATTTTAACTTACAGTACAGAACTTTAAACTAATAACTTCCATTCTTTAAGTTATTTACTTGAAGAAAAGAATTATGATTTTAACTTAAAGTACAGAACTGTAAACTAACAACTTCCATTCTTTAAGTTATTTACTTGAAGAAAAGATTTTGATTTTAGCTTAAAGTACAGAACTTTAAACTAATAACTTCCATTCTTTAAGTTATTTACTTGCAGAAAAGAATTTTGATTTTAACTGAAAGCACAGAACTTTAAAATTGTAACTTCAATTCTTTAAGTTAATTACTTGAAGAAGAGAATTTTGATTTTAACTTAAAGTACAGAACTTTAAACTAATAACTTCCATTCTTTAAGTTTTTAACTTGACGAAAAGAATTTTGATTTTAATTTAAAGTACAGAACTTTGAACTAACAACTTCCATTCTTTAAGTTATTAACTTGTAAAAAAGAATTTTGATTTTAACTTAAAGTACAGAACTTTAAACTAACAACTTCCATTCTTTAAGTTATTAACTTGAAGAAAAAATTTTGATTTTAACTTACAGTACAGAACTTTAAACTAATAACTTCCATTCTTTAAGTTATTTACTTGAAGAAAAGAAGTTTGATTTTAACTTATAGTACAGAACTTTAAACTAACAACTTCCATTCTTTAAGTTATTTACTTGAAAAAAAGATTTTGATTTTAGCTTAAAGTACAGAACTTTAAACTAATAACTTCCATTCTTTAAGTTATTTACTTGAAGAAAAGAATTTTGATTTTAACTGAAAGCACAGAACTTTAAAATTGTAACTTCAATTCTTTAAGTTAATTACTTGAAAAAGAGAATTTTGATTTTAACTTAAAGTACAGAACTTTAAAATAATAACTTCCATTCTTTAAGTTCTTTACTTGAAAAAAAGAATTTTGATTTTAACTTAATGTACAGAATTTTGAACTAACAACTTCCATTCTTTAAGTTATTAACTTGAAGAAAAGAATTTTGATTTTAACTTAAAGTACAAAACTTTAAACTAACAACTTCCATTTTTTAAGTTATAAACTTGAAGAAAAGAATTTTGATTTTAACTTAAACTACAGAACTTTAAACTAATAACTTCCATTCTTTAAGTTTTTAACTTGACGAAAAGAATTTTGATTTTAATTTAAAGTACAGAACTTTGAACTAACAACTTCCATTCTTTAAGTTATTAACTTGAAGAAAAGAATTTTGATTTTAACTTAAAGTACAGAACTTTAAACTAAAACTTCCATTCTTTAAGTTATTAACTTGAAGAAAAGAATTTTGATTTTAACTTACAGTACAGAACTTTAAACTAATAACTTCCATTCTTTAAGTTATTTACTTGAAGAAAAGAATTTTGATTTTAACTTAACGTACAGAACTCTAAACTAACAACTTCCATTCTTTAAGTTATTTACTTGAAGAAAAGATTTTGATTTTAGCTTAAAGTACAGAACTTTAAACTAATAACTTCCATTCTTTAAGTTATTTACTTGCAGAAAAGAATTTTGATTTTAACTGAAAGCACAGAACTTTAAAATTGTAACTTCAATTCTTTAAGTTAATTACTTGAAGAAGAGAATTTTGATTTTAACTTAAAGTACAGAACTTTAAACTAATAACTTCCATTCTTTAAGTTTTTAACTTGACGAAAAGAATTTTGATTTTAATTTAAAGTACAGAACTTTGAACTAACAACTTCCATTCTTTAAGTTATTAACTTGTAAAAAAGAATTTTGATTTTAACTTAAAGTACAGAACTTTAAACTAACAACTTCCATTCTTTAAGTTATTAAATTGAAGAAAAAATTTTGATTTTAACTTACAGTACAGAACTTTAAACTAATAACTTCCATTCTTTAAGTTATTTACTTGAAGAAAAGAAGTTTGATTTTAACTTATAGTACAGAACTTTAAACTAACAACTTCCATTCTTTAAGTTATTTACTTGAAAAAAAGATTTTGATTTTAGCTTAAAGTACAGAACTTTAAACTAATAACTTCCATTCTTTAAGTTATTTACTTGAAGAAAAAAATTTTGATTTTAACTGAAAGCACAGAACTTTAAAATTGTAACTTCAATTCTTTAAGTTAATTACTTGAAAAAGAGAATTTTGATTTTAACTTAAAGTACAGAACTTTAAAATAATAACTTCCATTCTTTAAGTTCTTTACTTGAAAAAAAGAATTTTGATTTTAACTGAAAGTACAGAATTTTGAACTAACAACTTCCATTCTTTAAGTTATTAACTTGAAGAAAAGAATTTTGATTTTAACTTAAAGTACAGAACTTTAAACTAATTACTTCCATTCATTAAGTTATTTACTTGACGAAAAGAATTTTGATTTTAACTTAAAGTACAGAACTTTAAATTAATAACTTCCTTTCTTTAAGTTATTTACTTGAAGAAAAGACTTTTGATTTTAACATAAAGTACAGAACTTTAAACTAACAACTTCCATTCTTTAAGTTATTAACTTGAAGAAAAGAATTTTGATTTTAACTTAAAGTACAGAACTTTAAACCAATAACTTCCATTCTTTAAGTTTTTAACTTGACGAAAAGAATTTTGATTTTAACTTAAAGTACAGAACTTTAAACTAACAACTTCCATTCTTTAAGTTATTTACTTGAAGAAAAGATTTTGATTTTAGCTTAAAGTACAGAACTTTAAACTAATGACTTCCATTCTTTAAGTTATTTACTTGAAGAAAAGAATTTTGATTTTAACTGAAAGCACAGAACTTTAAAATTGTAACTTCAATTCTTTAAGTTAATTACTTGAAGAAGAGAATTTTGATTTTAACTTAAAGTACAGAACTTTAAATTAATAACTTCCATTCTTTAAGTTCTTTACTTGAAAAAAAGAATTTTGATTTTAACTTAAAGTACAGAATTTTGAACTAACAACTTCCATTCTTTAAGTTATTAACTTGAAGAAAAGAATTTTGATTTTAACTTAAAGTACAAAACTTTAAACTAACAGCTTCCATTCTTTAAGTTATTAACTTGAAGAAAAGAATTTTGATTTTAACTTAAAGTACAGAACTTTAAACTAACAACTTACATTCTTTAAGTTATTTACTTGAAGAAAAGAATTTTGATTTTAACTTAAAGTACAGAACTTTAAACTAATTCCATTCATTAAGTTATTTACTTGACGAAAAGAATTTTGATTTTAACTTAAAGTACAGAACTTTAAACTAACAACTTCCATTCTTTAAGTTATTTACTTGAAAAAAAGAATTTTGATTTTAGCTTAAAGTACAGAACTTTAAACTAATAACTTCCATTCTTTAAGTTATTTACTTGAAGAAAAGAATTTTGATTTTAACTTAAAGTACAGAACTTTAAACTAACAACTTCCATTCTTTAAGTTATTAACTTGAAAAAAAGAATTTTGATTTTAACTTAAAGTACAGAACTTTAAACTAATTACTTCCATCCATTAAGTTATTTACTTCACGAAAAGAATTTTAATTTTAACTTAAAGTACAGAACTTTAAATTGATAACTTCCTATCTTTAAGTTATTTACTTGAAGAAAAGAATTTTGATTTTAACTTAAAGTACAGAACTTTAAACTAACAACTTCCATTCTTTAAGTTATTACCTTGAAAAAAAAATTTTGCTTTTAACTTAAAGTACAAAACTTTAAACTAATTACTTCCATTCTTTAAGTTATTAACTTGAAGAAAAGAATTTTGATTTTAACTTAAAGTACAGAACTTTAAACTAATTACTTCCATTCATTAAGTTTTTTACTTGACGAAAAGAATTTTGATTTTAACTTAAAGTACAGAACTTTAAATTAATAACTTCCTTTCTTTAAGTTATTTACTTGAAGAAAAGCATTTTAATTTTAACTTAAAGTACAGAACTTTAAACTAACAACGTCCATTCTTTAAGTTATTTACTTGAAGAAAGGAATTTTGATTTTAACTTAATGTACAGAACTTTAAACTAACAACTTCCATTCTTTAAGTTATTAACTTGAAAAAAAGAATTTTGATTTTAACTTAAAGTACAGAACTTTAAACTAATTACTTCCATTCTTTAAGTTCTTCACTTGAATAAAAGAATTTTGATTTTAACTTAAAGTACAGAATTTTGAACTAACAACTTCCATTCTTTAAGTTATTAACTTGAGGAAAAGAATTTTGATTTTAACTTAAAGTACAAAACTTTAAATTAACAACTTCCATTCTTTAAGTTATTAACTTGAAGAAAAGAATTTTGATTTTAACTTAAAGTACAGAACTTTAAACTAATAACTTCCATTCTTTAAGTTATTTACTTGAAGAAAAGAATTTTGATTTTAACTTAAAGTACAGAACTTTAAACTAATTACTTCCATTCATTAAGTTATTAACTTGACGAAAAGAATTTTGATTTTAACTTAAAGTACAGAACTTTAAATTAATAACTTCCTTTCTTTAAGTTATTTACTTGAAGAAAAGAATTTTGATTTTAACATAAAGTGCAGAACTTTAAACTAACAACTTCCATTCTTTAAGTTATTAACTTGAAGAAAAGAATTTTGATTTTAACTTAAAGTACAGAACTTTAAACTAATAACTTCCATTCTTTAAGTTTTTAACTTGACGAAAAGAATTTTGATTTTAACTTAAAGTACAGAACTTTGAACTAACAACTTCCATTCTTTAAGTTATTAACTTGAAGAAAAGAATTTTGATTTTAACTTAAAGTACAGAACTTTATACTAACAACTTCCATTCTTTAAGTTATTAACTTGAAGAAAAGAATTTTGATTTTAACTTAAAGTACAGAACTTTAAATTAATAACTTCCATTCTTTAAGTTTTTAACTTGACGAAAAGAATTTTGATTTTAATTTAAATTGCAGAACTTTGAACTAACAACTTCCATTCTTTAAGTTATTAACTTGAAGAAAAGAATTTTGATTTTAACTTAAAGTACAGAACTTTAAACTAACAACTTCCATTCTTTAAGTTATTAACTTGAAGAAAAGAATTTTGATTTTAACTTACAGTACAGAACTTTAAACTAATAACTTCCATTCTTTAAGTTATTTACTTGAAGAAAAGAATTATGATTTTAACTTAAAGTACAGAACTGTAAACTAACAACTTCCATTCTTTAAGTTATTTACTTGAAGAAAAGATTTTGATTTTAGCTTAAAGTACAGAACTTTAAACTAATAACTTCCATTCTTTAAGTTATTTACTTGCAGAAAAGAATTTTGATTTTAACTGAAAGCACAGAACTTTAAAATTGTAACTTCAATTCTTTTAGTTAATTACTTGAAGAAGAGAATTTTGATTTTAACTTAAAGTACAGAACTTTAAACTAATAACTTCCATTCTTTAAGTTTTTAACTTGACGAAAAGAATTTTGATTTTAATTTAAAGTACAGAACTTTGAACTAACAACTTCCATTCTTTAAGTTATTAACTTGTAAAAAAGAATTTTGATTTTAACTTAAAGTACAGAACTTTAAACTAACAACTTCCATTCTTTAAGTTATTAACTTGAAGAAAAAATTTTGATTTTAACTTACAGTACAGAACTTTAAACTAATAACTTCCATTCTTTAAGTTATTTACTTGAAGAAAAGAAGTTTGATTTTAACTTATAGTACAGAACTTTAAACTAACAACTTCCATTCTTTAAGTTATTTACTTGAAAAAAAGATTTTGATTTTAGCTTAAAGTACAGAACTTTAAACTAATAACTTCCATTCTTTAAGTTATTTACTTGAAGAAAAGAATTTTGATTTTAACTGAAAGCACAGAACTTTAAAATTGTAACTTCAATTCTTTAAGTTAATTACTTGAAAAAGAGAATTTTGATTTTAACTTAAAGTACAGAACTTTAAAATAATAACTTCCATTCTTTAAGTTCTTTACTTGAAAAAAAGAATTTTGATTTTAACTTAATGTACAGAATTTTGAACTAACAACTTCCATTCTTTAAGTTATTAACTTGAAGAAAAGAATTTTGATTTTAACTTAAAGTACAAAACTTTAAACTAACAACTTCCATTTTTTAAGTTATAAACTTGAAGAAAAGAATTTTGATTTTAACTTAAACTACAGAACTTTAAACTAATAACTTCCATTCTTTAAGTTTTTAACTTGACGAAAAGAATTTTGATTTTAATTTAAAGTACAGAACTTTGAAGTAACAACTTCCATTCTTTAAGTTATTAACTTGAAGAAAAGAATTTTGATTTTAACTTAAAGTACAGAACTTTAAACTAAAACTTCCATTCTTTAAGTTATTAACTTGAAGAAAAGAATTTTGATTTTAACTTACAGTACAGAACTTTAAACTAATAACTTCCATTCTTTAAGTTATTTACTTGAAGAAAAGAATTTTGATTTTAACTTAACGTACAGAACTCTAAACTAACAACTTCCATTCTTTAAGTTATTTACTTGAAGAAAAGATTTTGATTTTAGCTTAAAGTACAGAACTTTAAACTAATAACTTCCATTCTTTAAGTTATTTACTTGCAGAAAAGAATTTTGATTTTAACTGAAAGCACAGAACTTTAAAATTGTAACTTCAATTCTTTAAGTTAATTACTTGAAGAAGAGAATTTTGATTTTAACTTAAAGTACAGAACTTTAAACTAATAACTTCCATTCTTTAAGTTTTTAACTTGACGAAAAGAATTTTGATTTTAATTTAAAGTACAGAACTTTGAACTAACAACTTCCATTCTTTAAGTTATTAACTTGTAAAAAAGAATTTTGATTTTAACTTAAAGTACAGAACTTTAAACTAACAACTTCCATTCTTTAAGTTATTAAATTGAAGAAAAAATTTTGATTTTAACTTACAGTACAGAACTTTAAACTAATAACTTCCATTCTTTAAGTTATTTACTTGAAGAAAAGAAGTTTGATTTTAACTTATAGTACAGAACTTTAAACTAACAACTTCCATTCTTTAAGTTATTTACTTGAAAAAAAGATTTTGATTTTAGCTTAAAGTACAGAACTTTAAACTAATAACTTCCATTCTTTAAGTTATTTACTTGAAGAAAAGAATTTTGATTTTAACTGAAAGCACAGAACTTTAAAATTGTAACTTCAATTCTTTAAGTTAATTACTTGAAAAAGAGAATTTTGATTTTAACTTAAAGTACAGAACTTTAAAATAATAACTTCCATTCTTTAAGTTCTTTACTTGAAAAAAAGAATTTTGATTTTAACTGAAAGTACAGAATTTTGAACTAACAACTTCCATTCTTTAAGTTATTAACTTGAAGAAAAGAATTTTGATTTTAACTTAAAGTACAAAACTTTAAACTAACAACTTCCATTTTTTAAGTTATTAACTTGAAGAAAAGAATTTTGATTTTAACTTAAAGTACAGAACTTTAAACTAATAACTTCCATTCTTTAAGTTATTTACTTGAAGAAAAGAATTTTGATTTTAACTTAAAGTACAGAACTTTAAACTAATTACTTCCATTCATTAAGTTATTTACTTGACGAAAAGAATTTTGATTTTAACTTAAAGTACAGAACTTTAAATTAATAACTTCCTTTCTTTAAGTTATTTACTTGAAGAAAAGACTTTTGATTTTAACATAAAGTACAGAACTTTAAACTAACAACTTCCATTCTTTAAGTTATTAACTTGAAGAAAAGAATTTTGATTTTAACTTAAAGTACAGAACTTTAAACCAATAACTTCCATTCTTTAAGTTTTTAACTTGACGAAAAGAATTTTGATTTTAACTTAAAGTACAGAACTTTAAACTAACAACTTCCATTCTTTAAGTTATTTACTTGAAGAAAAGATTTTGATTTTAGCTTAAAGTACAGAACTTTAAACTAATGACTTCCATTCTTTAAGTTATTTACTTGAAGAAAAGAATTTTGATTTTAACTGAAAGCACAGAACTTTAAAATTGTAACTTCAATTCTTTAAGTTAATTACTTGAAGAAGAGAATTTTGATTTTAACTTAAAGTACAGAACTTTAAATTAATAACTTCCATTCTTTAAGTTCTTTACTTGAAAAAAAGAATTTTGATTTTAACTTAAAGTACAGAATTTTGAACTAACAACTTCCATTCTTTAAGTTATTAACTTGAAGAAAAGAATTTTGATTTTAACTTAAAGTACAAAACTTTAAACTAACAGCTTCCATTCTTTAAGTTATTAACTTGAAGAAAAGAATTTTGATTTTAACTTAAAGTACAGAACTTTAAACTAATAACTTCCATTCTTTAAGTTATTTACTTGAAGAAAAGAATTTTGATTTTAACTTAAAGTACAGAACTTTAAACTAATTACTTCCATTCATTAAGTTATTTACTTGACGAAAAGAATTTTGATTTTAACTTAAAGTACAGAACTTTGAACTAACAACTTCCATTCATTAAGTTATTAACATGAAGAAAAGAATTTTGATTTTAACTTAAAGTACAGAACTTTAAACTAACGACTTCCATTCTTTAAGTTATTTACTTGAAGAAAAGAATTTTGATTTTAGCTAACAGTACAGAACTTTAAACTAATAACTTCCATTCTTTAAGTTATTTACTTGAAGAAAAGAATTTTGATTTTAACTTAAAGCACAGGACTTTAAAATTGTAACTTCAATTCTTTAAGGTAATTACTTGAAGAAGAGAATTTTGATTTTAACTTAAAGTACAGAACTTTAAATTAATAACTCCATTCTTTAAGTTATTTACTTGAAGAAAAGAATTTTGATTTTAACTTAAAGTACAGAACTTTAAACTAACAACTTCCATTCTTTAAGTTATTAACGTGAAGAAAAAAATTTTGATTTTAACTTAAAGTACAGAACTTTAAACTAATAACTTCCATTCTTTAAGTTATTTACTTGAAGAAAAGAATATTGATTTTAACTTAAAGTACAGAACTTTAAACTAACAACTTCCATTCTTTAAGTTATTATCTTGAAGAAAAGAATTTTGATTTTAACTTAAAGTACAGAACTTTAAACTAACAACTTCCATTCTTCAAGTTATTAACTTGAAGAAAAGAATTTTGATTTTAACTTAAAGTACAGAACTTTGAACTAACAACTTCCATTCTTTAAGTTATTAACTTGAAAAAAAGAATTTTGATTTTAACTTAAAGTACAGAACTTTAAACTAACAACTTCCATTCTTTAAGTTATTAACTTGAAGAAAAGAATTTTGATTTTAACTAAAAGTACAGACCTTTAATTAATAACTTCCATTCTTTAAGTTATTTACTTGAAGAGAAGAATTTTGATTTTAACTTAAAGTACAGAACTTTAAACTAATAACTTCCATTCTTTAAGTTATTTACTTGAAGAAAAGAATATTGATTTTAACTTAAAGTACAGAACTTTAAACTAACAACTTCCATTCTTTAAGTTATTAACTTGAAAAAAAGAATTTTGATTTTAACTTAAAGTACAGAACTTTAAACTAATAACTTCCATTCTTTAAATTATTAACTTGACGAAAAGAATTTTGATTTTAACTTAAAGTACAGAACTTTGAACTAACATCTACCATTCTTTAAGTTATTAACTTGAAGAAAAGAATTTTGATTTTAATTTAAAGTACAGAACTTTAAACTAACAACTTCCATTCTTTAAGTTATTAACTTGAAGAAAAGAATTTTGATTTTAACTTAAAGTACAAAACTTTAAACTAACAACTTCCATTTTTTAAGTTATTAACTTGAAGAAAAGAATTTTGATTTTAACTTAAAGTACAGAACTTTAAACTAATAACTTCCATTCTTTAAGTTATTAACGTGAAGAAAAAAATTTTGATTTTAACTTAAAGTACAGAACTTTAAACTAATAACTTCCATTCTTTAAGTTATTTACTTGAAGAAAAGAATATTGATTTTAACTTAAAGTACAGAACTTTAAACTAACAACTTCCATTCTTTAAGTTATTATCTTGAAGAAAAGAATTTTGATTTTAACTTAAAGTACAGAACTTTAAACTAACAACTTCCATTCTTCAAGTTATTAACTTGAAGAAAAGAATTTTGATTTTAACTTAAAGTACAGAACTTTGAACTAACAACTTCCATTCTTTAAGTTATTAACTTGAAAAAAAGAATTTTGATTTTAACTTAAAGTACAGAACTTTAAACTAACAACTTCCATTCTTTAAGTTATTAACTTGAAGAAAAGAATTTTGATTTTAACTAAAAGTACAGACCTTTAATTAATAACTTCCATTCTTTAAGTTATTTACTTGAAGAGAAGAATTTTGATTTTAACTTAAAGTACAGAACTTTACACTAATAACTTCCATTCTTTAAGTTATTTACTTGAAGAAAAGAATATTGATTTTAACTTAAAGTACAGAACTTTAAACTAACAACTTCCATTCTTTAAGTTATTAACTTGAAAAAAAGAATTTTGATTTTAACTTAAAGTACAGAACTTTAAACTAATAACTTCCATTCTTTAAATTATTAACTTGACGAAAAGAATTTTGATTTTAACTTAAAGTACAGAACTTTGAACTAACATCTACCATTCTTTAAGTTATTAACTTGAAGAAAAGAATTTTGATTTTAATTTAAAGTACAGAACTTTAAACTAACAACTTCCATTCTTTAAGTTATTAACTTGAAGAAAAGAATTTTGATTTTAACTTCAAGTACAGAACTTTAAACTAACAACTTCCATTCTTTAAGTTATTAACTTGAAGAAAAGAATTTTAATTTTAACTAAAAGTGCAGAACTTTAAACTAACAACTTCCATTCTTTAAGTTATTAACTTGAAGAAAAGAATTTTGATTTTAACTTAAAGTACAGAACTTTAAACTAATCAATTCCATTCTTTAAGTTATTTACTTGACGAAAAGAATTTTGATTTTAACTTAAAGTACAGAACTTTGAACTAACAACTTCCCTTCTTTAAGTTATTAACTTGAAGAAAAGAATTTTGATTTTAAATTAAAGTACAAAACTTTAAACTAACAACTTCCATTCTTTATGTTATTAACTTGAAGAAAAGAATTTTGATTTTAACTTAAAGTACAGAACTTTAAACTAATATCTTCCATTCTTTAAGTTATTAACTTGAAGAAAAGAATTTTGATTTTAACTTAAAGTACAGAACTTTAAACTAATAACTTCCATTCTTTAAGTTTTTAACTTGACGAAAAGAATTTTGATTTTAATTTAAAGTACAGAACTTTGAACTAACAAATTCCATTCTTTAAGTTATTAACTTGAAGAAAAGAATTTTGATTTTAACTTAAAGTACAGAACTTTAAACTAACAACTTCCATTCTTTAAGTTATTAACTTGAAGAAAAGAATTTTGATTTTAACTTACAGTACAGAACTTTAAACTAATAACTTCCATTCTTTAAGTTATTTACTTGAAGAAAAGAATTTTGATTTTAACTTAAAGTACAGAACTTTAAACTAACAACTTCCATTCTTTAAGTTATTTACTTGAAGAAAAGATTTTGATTTTAGCTTAAAGTACAGAACTTTAAACTAATAACTTCCATTCTTTAAGTTATTTACTTGAAGAAAAGAATTTTGATTTTAACTGAAAGCACAGAACTTTAAAATTGTAACTTCACTTCTTTAAGTTAATTACTTGAAGAAGAGAATTTTGATTTTAACTTAAAGTACAGAACTTTAAATTAATAACTTCCATTCTTTAAGTTCTTTACTTGAAAAAAAGAATTTTGATTTTAACTTAAAGTACAGAATTTTGAACTAACAACTTCCATTCTTTAAGTTATTAACTTGAAGAAAAGAATTTTGATTTTAACTTAAAGTACAAAACTTTAAACTAACAACTTCCATTCTTTAAGTTATTAACTTGAAGAAAAGAATTTTGATTTTAACTTAAAGTACAGAACTTTAAACTAACAACTTCCATTCTTTAAGTTATTAACTTGAAGAAAAGAATTTTGATTTTAACTTACAGTACAGAACTTTAAACTAATAACTTCCATTCTTTAAGTTATTTACTTGAAGAAAAGAATTTTGATTTTAACTTAAAGTACAGAACTTTAAACTAACAACTTCCATTCTTTAAGTTATTTACTTGAAGAAAAGATTTTGATTTTAGCTTAAAGCACAGAACTTTAAACTAACAACTTCCATTCTTTAAGTTATTTACTTGAAGAAAAGCATTTTAATTTTAACTTAAAGCACAGAACTTTAAACTAACAACTTCCATTCTTTAAGTTATTTACTTGAAGAAAGGAATTTTGATTTTAACTTAATGTACAGAACTTTAAACTAACAACTTCCATTCTTTAAGTTATTAACTTGAAAAAAAGAATTTTGATTTTAACTTAAAGTACAGAACTTTAAACTAATTACTTCCATTCTTTAAGTTCTTCACTTGAATAAAAGAATTTTGATTTTAACTTAAAGTACAGAATTTTGAACTAACAACTTCCATTCTTTAAGTTATTAACTTGAGGAAAAGAATTTTGATTTTAACTTAAAGTACAAAACTTTAAATTAACAACTTCCATTCTTTAAGTTATTAACTTGAAGAAAAGAATTTTGATTTTAACTTAAAGTACAGAACTTTAAACTAATAACTTCCATTCTTTAAGTTATTTACTTGAAGAAAAGAATTTTGATTTTTACTTAAAGTACAGAACTTTAAACTAATTACTTCCATTCATTAAGTTATTAACTTGACGAAAAGAATTTTGATTTTAACTTAAAGTACAGAACTTTAAATTAATAACTTCCTTTCTTTAAGTTATTTACTTGAAGAAAAGAATTTTGATTTTAACATAAAGTGCAGAACTTTAAACTAACAACTTCCATTCTTTAAGTTATTAACTTGAAGAAAAGAATTTTGATTTTAACTTAAAGTACAGAACTTTAAACTAATAACTTCCATTCTTTAAGTTTTTAACTTGACGAAAAGAATTTTGATTTTAACTTAAAGTACAGAACTTTGAACTAACAACTTCCATTCTTTAAGTTATTAACTTGAAGAAAAGAATTTTGATTTTAACTTAAAGTACAGAACTTTATACTAACAACTTCCATTCTTTAAGTTATTAACTTGAAGAAAAGAATTTTGATTTTAACTTAAAGTACAGAACTTTAAACTAATAACTTCCATTCTTTAAGTTTTTAACTTGACGAAAAGAATTTTGATTTTAATTTAAAGTACAGAACTTTGAACTAACAACTTCCATTCTTTAAGTTATTAACTTGAAGAAAAGAATTTTGATTTTAACTTAAAGTACAGAACTTTAAACTAACAACTTCCATTCTTTAAGTTATTAACTTGAAGAAGAGAATTTTGATTTTAACTTACAGTACAGAACTTTAAACTAATAACTTCCATTCTTTAAGTTATTTACTTGAAGAAAAGAATTATGATTTTAACTTAAAGTACAGAACTGTAAACTAACAACTTCCATTCTTTAAGTTATTTACTTGAAGAAAAGATTTTGATTTTAGCTTAAAGTACAGAACTTTAAACTAATAACTTCCATTCTTTAAGTTATTTACTTGCAGAAAAGAATTTTGATTTTAACTGAAAGCACAGAACTTTAAAATTGTAACTTCAATTCTTTAAGTTAATTACTTGAAGAAGAGAATTTTGATTTTAACTTAAAGTACAGAACTTTAAACTAATAACTTCCATTCTTTAAGTTTTTAACTTGACGAAAAGAATTTTGATTTTAATTTAAAGTACAGAACTTTGAACTAACAACTTCCATTCTTTAAGTTATTAACTTGTAAAAAAGAATTTTGATTTTAACTTAAAGTACAGAACTTTAAACTAACAACTTCCATTCTTTAAGTTATTAACTTGAAGAAAAAATTTTGATTTTAACTTACAGTACAGAACTTTAAACTAATAACTTCCATTCTTTAAGTTATTTACTTGAAGAAAAGAAGTTTGATTTTAACTTATAGTACAGAACTTTAAACTAACAACTTCCATTCTTTAAGTTATTTACTTGAAAAAAAGATTTTGATTTTAGCTTAAAGTACAGAACTTTAAACTAATAACTTCCATTCTTTAAGTTATTTACTTGAAGAAAAGAATTTTGATTTTAACTGAAAGCACAGAACTTTAAAATTGTAACTTCAATTCTTTAAGTTAATTACTTGAAAAAGAGAATTTTGATTTTAACTTAAAGTACAGAAGTTTAAAATAATAACTTCCATTCTTTAAGTTCTTTACTTGAAAAAAAGAATTTTGATATTAACTTAAAGTACAGAATTTTGAACTAACAACTTCCATTCTTTAAGTTATTAACTTGAAGAAAAGAATTTTGATTTTAACTTAAAGTACAAAACTTTAAACTAACAACTTCCATTTTTTAAGTTATAAACTTGAAGAAAAGAATTTTGATTTTAACTTAAACTACAGAACTTTAAACTAATAACTTCCATTCTTTAAGTTTTTAACTTGACGAAAAGAATTTTGATTTTAATTTAAAGTACAGAACTTTGAACTAACAACTTCCATTCTTTAAGTTATTAACTTGAAGAAATAATTTTGATTTTAACTTAAAGTACAGAACTTTAAACTAACAACTTCCATTCTTTAAGTTATTAACTTGAAGAAAAGAATTTTGATTTTAACTTACAGTACAGAACTTTAAACTAATAACTTCCATTCTTTAAGTTATTTACTTGAAGAAAAGAATTTTGATTTTAACTTAAAGTACAGAACTCTAAACTAACAACTTCCATTCTTTAAGTTATTTACTTGAAGAAAAGATTTTGATTTTAGCTTAAAGTACAGAACTTTAAACTAATAACTTCCATTCTTTAAGTTATTTACTTGCAGAAAAGAATTTTGATTTTAACTGAAAGCACAGAACTTTAAAATTGTAACTTCAATTCTTTAAGTTAATTACTTGAAGAAGAGAATTTTGATTTTAACTTAAAGTACAGAACTTTAAACTAATAACTTCCATTCTTTAAGTTTTTAACTTGAAGAAAAGAATTTTGATTTTAACATAAAGTGCAGAACTTTAAACTAACAACTTCCATTCTTTAAGTTATTAACTTGAAGAAAAGAATTTTGATTTTAACTTAAAGTACAGAACTTTAAACTAATAACTTCCATTCTTTAAGTTTTTAACTTGACGAAAAGAATTTTGATTTTAACTTAAAGTACAGAACTTTGAACTAACAACTTCCATTCTTTAAGTTATTAACTTGAAGAAAAGAATTTTGATTTTAACTTAAAGTACAGAACTTTATACTAACAACTTCCATTCTTTAAGTTATTAACTTGAAGAAAAGAATTTTGATTTTAACTTAAAGTACAGAACTTTAAACTAATAACTTCCATTCTTTAAGTTTTTAACTTGACGAAAAGAATTTTGATTTTAATTTAAAGTACAGAACTTTGAACTAACAACTTCCATTCTTTAAGTTATTAACTTGAAGAAAAGAATTTTGATTTTAACTTAAAGTACAGAACTTTAAACTAACAACTTCCATTCTTTAAGTTATTAACTTGAAGAAGAGAATTTTGATTTTAACTTACAGTACAGAACTTTAAACTAATAACTTCCATTCTTTAAGTTATTTACTTGAAGAAAAGAATTATGATTTTAACTTAAAGTACAGAACTGTAAACTAACAACTTCCATTCTTTAAGTTATTTACTTGAAGAAAAGATTTTGATTTTAGCTTAAAGTACAGAACTTTAAACTAATAACTTCCATTCTTTAAGTTATTTACTTGCAGAAAAGAATTTTGATTTTAACTGAAAGCACAGAACTTTAAAATTGTAACTTCAATTCTTTAAGTTAATTACTTGAAGAAGAGAATTTTGATTTTAACTTAAAGTACAGAACTTTAAACTAATAACTTCCATTCTTTAAGTTTTTAACTTGACGAAAAGAATTTTGATTTTAATTTAAAGTACAGAACTTTGAACTAACAACTTCCATTCTTTAAGTTATTAACTTGTAAAAAAGAATTTTGATTTTAACTTAAAGTACAGAACTTTAAACTAACAACTTCCATTCTTTAAGTTATTAACTTGAAGAAAAAATTTTGATTTTAACTTACAGTACAGAACTTTAAACTAATAACTTCCATTCTTTAAGTTATTTACTTGAAGAAAAGAAGTTTGATTTTAACTTATAGTACAGAACTTTAAACTAACAACTTCCATTCTTTAAGTTATTTACTTGAAAAAAAGATTTTGATTTTAGCTTAAAGTACAGAACTTTAAACTAATAACTTCCATTCTTTAAGTTATTTACTTGAAGAAAAGAATTTTGATTTTAACTGAAAGCACAGAACTTTAAAATTGTAACTTCAATTCTTTAAGTTAATTACTTGAAAAAGAGAATTTTGATTTTAACTTAAAGTACAGAAGTTTAAAATAATAACTTCCATTCTTTAAGTTCTTTACTTGAAAAAAAGAATTTTGATATTAACTTAAAGTACAGAATTTTGAACTAACAACTTCCATTCTTTAAGTTATTAACTTGAAGAAAAGAATTTTGATTTTAACTTAAAGTACAAAACTTTAAACTAACAACTTCCATTTTTTAAGTTATAAACTTGAAGAAAAGAATTTTGATTTTAACTTAAACTACAGAACTTTAAACTAATAACTTCCATTCTTTAAGTTTTTAACTTGACGAAAAGAATTTTGATTTTAATTTAAAGTACAGAACTTTGAACTAACAACTTCCATTCTTTAAGTTATTAACTTGAAGAAATAATTTTGATTTTAACTTAAAGTACAGAACTTTAAACTAACAACTTCCATTCTTTAAGTTATTAACTTGAAGAAAAGAATTTTGATTTTAACTTACAGTACAGAACTTTAAACTAATAACTTCCATTCTTTAAGTTATTTACTTGAAGAAAAGAATTTTGATTTTAACTTAAAGTACAGAACTCTAAACTAACAACTTCCATTCTTTAAGTTATTTACTTGAAGAAAAGATTTTGATTTTAGCTTAAAGTACAGAACTTTAAACTAATAACTTCCATTCTTTAAGTTATTTACTTGCAGAAAAGAATTTTGATTTTAACTGAAAGCACAGAACTTTAAAATTGTAACTTCAATTCTTTAAGTTAATTACTTGAAGAAGAGAATTTTGATTTTAACTTAAAGTACAGAACTTTAAACTAATAACTTCCATTCTTTAAGTTTTTAACTTGACGAAAAGAATTTTGATTTTAATTTAAAGTACAGAACTTTGAACTAACAACTTCCATTCTTTAAGTTATTAACTTGTAAAAAAGAATTTTGATTTTAACTTAAAGTACAGAACTTTAAACTAACAACTTCCATTCTTTAAGTTATTAAATTGAAGAAAAAATTTTGATTTTAACTTACAGTACAGAACTTTAAACTAATTACTTCCATTCATTAAGTTATTTACTTGACGAAAAGAATTTTGATTTTAACTTAAAGTACAGAACTTTAAATTAATAACTTCTTTTCTTTAAGTTATTTACTTGAAGAAAAGACTTTTGATTTTAACATAAAGTACAGAACTTTAAACTAACAACTTCCATTCTTTAAGTTATTAACTTGAAGAAATGAATTTTGATTTTAACTTAAAGTACAGAACTTTAAACCAATAACTTCCATTCTTTAAGTTTTTAACTTGACGAAAAGAATTTTGATTTTAACTTAAAGTACAGAACTTTAAACTAACAACTTCCATTCTTTAAGTTATTTACTTGAAGAAAAGATTTTGATTTTAGCTTAAAGTACAGAACTTTAAACTAATAACTTCCATTCTTTAAGTTATTTACTTGAAGAAAAGAATTTTGATTTTAACTGAAAGCACAGAACTTTAAAATTGTAACTTCAATTCTTTAAGTTAATTACTTGAAGAAGAGAATTTTGATTTTAACTTAAAGTACAGAACTTTAAATTAATAACTTCCATTCTTTAAGTTCTTTACTTGAAAAAAAGAATTTTGATTTTAACTTAAAGTACAGAATTTTGAACTAACAACTTCCATTCTTTAAGTTATTAACTTGAAGAAAAGAATTTTGATTTTAACTTAAAGTACAAAACTTTAAACTAACAGCTTCCATTCTTTAAGTTATTAACTTGAAGAAAAGAATTTTGATTTTAACTTAAAGTACAGAACTTTAAACTAATAACTTCCATTCTTTAAGTTATTTACTTGAAGAAAAGAATTTTGATTTTAACTTAAAGTACAGAACTTTAAACTAATTACTTCCATTCATTAAGTTATTTACTTGACGAAAAGAATTTTGATTTTAACTTAAAGTACAGAACTTTGAACTAACAACTTCCATTCATTAAGTTATTAACATGAAGAAAAGCATTTTGATTTTAACTTAAAGTACAGAACTTTAAACTAACGACTTCCATTCTTTAAGTTATTTACTTGAAGAAAAGAATTTTGATTTTAGCTAACAGTACAGAACTTTAAACTAATAACTTCCATTCTTTAAGTTATTTACTTGAAGAAAAGAATTTTGATTTTAACTTAAAGCCCAGGACTTTAAAATTGTAACTTCAATTCTTTAAGGTAATTACTTGAAGAAGAGAATTTTGATTTTAACTTAAAGTACAGAACTTTAAATTAATAACTCCATTCTTTAAGTTATTTACTTGAAGAAAAGAATTTTGATTTTAACTTAAAGTACAGAACTTTAAACTAACAACTTCCATTCTTTAAGTTATTAACGTGAAGAAAAAAATTTTGATTTTAACTTAAAGTACAGAACTTTAAACTAATAACTTCCATTCTTTAAGTTATTTACTTGAAGAAAAGAATATTGATTTTAACTTAAAGTACAGAACTTTAAACTAACAACTTCCATTCTTTAAGTTATTAACTTGAAGAAAAGAATTTTCATTTTAACTTAAAGTACAGAACTTTAAACTAACAACTTCCATTCTTCAAGTTATTAACTTGAAGAAAAGAATTTTGATTTTAACTTAAAGTACAGAACTTTGAACTAACAACTTCCATTCTTTAAGTTATTAACTTGAAAAAAAGAATTTTGATTTTAACTTAAAGTACAGAACTTTAAACTAACAACTTCCATTCTTTAAGTTATTAACTTGAAGAAAAGAATTTTGATTTTAACTTAAAGTACAGACCTTTAATTAATAACTTCCATTCTTTAAGTTATTTACTTGAAGAGAAGAATTTTGATTTTAACTTAAAGTACAGAACTTTAAACTAATAACTTCCATTCTTTAAGTTATTTACTTGAAGAAAAGAATATTGATTTTAACTTAAAGTACAGAACTTTAAACTAACAACTTCCATTCTTTAAGTTATTAACTTAAAAAAAAGAATTTTGATTTTAACTTAAAGTACAGAACTTTAAACTAATAACTTCCATTCTTTAAATTATTAACTTGACGAAAAGAATTTTGATTTTAACTTAAAGTACAGAACTTTGAACTAACATCTACCATTCTTTAAGTTATTAACTTGAAGAAAAGAATTTTGATTTTAATTTAAAGTACAGAACTTTAAACTAACAACTTCCATTCTTTAAGTTATTAACTTGAAGAAAAGAATTTTGATTTTAACTTCAAGTACAGAACTTTAAACTAACAACTTCCATTCTTTAAGTTATTAACTTGAAGAAAAGAATTTTAATTTTAACTAAAAGTGCAGAACTTTAAACTAACAACTTCCATTCTTTAAGTTATTAACTTGAAGAAAAGAATTTTGATTTTAACTTAAAGTACAGAACTTTAAACTAATCAATTCCATTCTTTAAGTTATTTACTTGACGAAAAGAATTTTGATTTTAACTTAAAGTACAGAACTTTGAACTAACAACTTCCCTTCTTTAAGTTATTAACTTGAAGAAAAGAATTTTGATTTTAACTTAAAGTACAAAACTTTAAACTAACAACTTCCATTCTTTATGTTATTAACTTGAAGAAAAGAATTTTGATTTTAACTTAAAGTACAGAACTTTAAACTAATATCTTCCATTCTTTAAGTTATTAACTTGAAGAAAAGAATTTTGATTTTAACTTAAAGTACAGAACTTTAAACTAATAACTTCCATTCTTTAAGTTTTTAACTTGACGAAAAGAATTTTGATTTTAATTTAAAGTACAGAACTTTGAACTAACAAATTCCATTCTTTAAGTTATTAACTTGAAGAAAAGAATTTTGATTTTAACTTAAAGTACAGAACTTTAAACTAACAACTTCCATTCTTTAAGTTATTAACTTGAAGAAAAGAATTTTGATTTTAACTTACAGTACAGAACTTTAAACTAATAACTTCCATTCTTTAAGTTATTTACTTGAAGAAAAGAATTTTGATTTTAACTTAAAGTACAGAACTTTAAACTAACAACTTCCATTCTTTAAGTTATTTACTTGAAGAAAAGATTTTGATTTTAGCTTAAAGTACAGAACTTTAAACTAATAACTTCCATTCTTTAAGTTATTTACTTGAAGAAAAGAATTTTGATTTTAACTGAAAGCACAGAACTTTAAAATTGTAACTTCAATTCTTTAAGTTAATTACTTGAAGAAGAGAATTTTGATTTTAACTTAAAGTACAGAACTTTAAATTAATAACTTCCATTCTTTAAGTTCTTTACTTGAAAAAAAGAATTTTGATTTTAACTTAAAGTACAGAATTTTGAACTAACAACTTCCATTCTTTAAGTTATTAACTTGAAGAAAAGAATTTTGATTTTAACTTAAAGTACAAAACTTTAAACTAACAACTTCCATTCTTTAAGTTATTAACTTGAAGAAAAGAATTTTGATTTTAACTTAAAGTACAGAACTTTAAACTAATAACTTCCATTCTTTAAGTTATTTACTTGAAGAAAAGAATTTTGATTTTAACTTAAAGTACAGAACTTTAAACTAATTACTTCCATTCATTAAGTTATTTACTTGACGAAAAGAATTTTGATTTTAACTTAAAGTACAGAACTTTAAATTAATAACTTCCATTCTTTAAGTTATTTACTTGAAGAAAAGAATTTTGATTTTAACTTAAAGTACAGAACTTTAAAATTGTAACTCCCATTCTTTAAGTTAATTACTTGAAGAAGAGAATTTTGAATTCAACTTCAAGTACAGAACTTTAAACTAACAACTTCCATTCTTTAAGTTATTCACTTGAAGAAAAGAATTTTGATTTTAACTAAAAGTACAGAACTTTAAACTAACAACTTCCATTCTTTAAGTTATTAACTTGAAGAAAAGAATTTTGATTTTAACTAAAAGTACAGAACTTTAAACTAATAACTTCCATTCTTTAAGTTATTAACTTGAAGAAAAGAATTTTGATTTTAACTTAAAGTACAGAACTTTAAATTAATAAATTCCTTTCATTAAGTTATTTACTTGAAGAAAAGAATTTTGATTTTAACATAAAGTACAGAACTTTAAACTAACAACTTCCATTCTTTAAGTTATTAACTTGAAGAAAAGAATTTTGATTTTAACTTAAAGTACAGAACTTTAAACTAATAACTTCCATTCTTTAAGTTATTAACTTGAAGAAAAGAATTTTGATTTTAACTTAAAGTACAGAACTTTAAATTAATAAATTCCTTTCATTAAGTTATTTACTTGAAGAAAAGAATTTTGATTTTAACATAAAGTACAGAACTTTAAACTAACAACTTCCATTCTTTAAGTTATTAACTTGAAGAAAAGAATTTTGATTTTAACTTAAAGTACAGAACTTTAAACTAATAACTTCCATTCTTTAAGTTTTTAACTTGACGAAAAGAATTTTGATTTTAACTTAAAGTACAGAACTTTAAATTAATAACTTCCTTTCTTTAAGTTATTTACTTGAAGAAATGAATTTTGATTTTAACTTAAAGTACAGAACTTTAAACTAACAACTTCCATTTTTTAAGTTATTAACGTGAAGAAAAGAATTTTGATTTTAACTTAAAGTACAGAACTTTAAACTAATAACTTCCATTCTTTAAGTTATTTACTTGAAGAAAAGAATATTGATTTTAACTTAAAGTACAGAACTTTAAACTAACAACTTCCATTCTTTAAGTTATTAACTTGAAGAAAAGAATTTTGATTTTAACTTAAAGTACAGAACTTTGAACTAACAACTTCCATTCTTTAAGTTATTAACTTGAAGAAAAGAATTTTGATTTTAACTTAAAGTACAGAACTTTGAACTAACAACTTCCATTCTTTAAGTTATTAACTTGAAAAAAAGAATTTTGATTTTAACTTAAACTACAGAACTTTAAACTAACAACTTCCATTCTTTAAGTTATTAACTTGAAGAAAAGAATTTTGATTTTAACTTAAAGTACAGAACTTTAAACTAATAACTTCCATTCTTTAAATTATTAACTTGACGAAAAGAATTTTGATTTTAACTTAAAGTACAGAACTTTGAACTAACATCTACCATTCTTTAAGTTATTAACTTGAAGAAAAGAATTTTGATTTTAATTTAAAGTACAGAACTTTAAACTAACAACTTCCATTCTTTAAGTTATTAACTTGAAGAAAAGAATTTTGATTTTAACTTAAAGTACAGAACTTTAAATTAATAACTTCCATTCTTTAAGTTATTCACTTGAAGAAAAGAATTTTGATTTTAACTTAAAGTACAGAACTTTAAAATTGTAACTCCCATTCTTTAAGTTAATTACTTGAAGAAGAGAATTTTGATTTTAACTTCAAGTACAGAACTTTAAACTAATAACTTCCATTCTTTAAGTTATTTACTTGAAGAAAAGAATTTTGATTTTAACTTAAAGTACAGAACTTTAAACTAATTACTTCCATTCATTAAGTTATTTACTTGACGAAAAGAATTTTGATTTTAACTTAAAGTACAGAACTTTAAATTAATAAATTCCTTTCTTTAAGTTATTTACTTGAAGAAAAGAATTTTGATTTTAACATAAAGTACAGAACTTTAAACTAACAACTTCCATTCTTTAAGTTATTAACTTGAAGAAAAGAATTTTGATTTTAACTTAAAGTACAGAACTTTAAACTAATAACTTCCATTCTTTAAGTTTTTAACTTGACGAAAAGAATTTTGATTTTAACTTAAAGTACAGAACTTTAAATTAATAACTTCCTTTCTTTAAGTTATTTACTTGAAGAAATGAATTTTGATTTTAACTTAAAGTACAGAACTTTAAACTAACAACTTCCATTCTTTAAGTTATTAACGTGAAGAAAAGAATTTTGATTTTAACTTAAAGTACAGAACTTTAAACTAATAACTTCCATTCTTTAAGTTATTAACTTGAAGAAAAGAATTTTGATTTTAACTTAAAGTACAGAACTTTAAACTAACAACTTCCATTCTTTAAGTTATTAACTTGAAGAAAAGAATTTTGATTTTAACTTAAAGTACAGAACTTTGAACTAACAACTTCCATTCTTTAAGTTATTAACTTGAAAAAAAGAATTTTGATTTTAACTTAAAGTACAGAACTTTAAACTAACAACTTCCATTCTTTAAGTTATTAACTTGAAGAAAAGAATTTTGATTTTAACTTAAAGTACAGAACTTTGAACTAACATCTACCATTCTTTAAGTTATTAACTTGAAGAAAAGAATTTTGATTTTAATTTAAAGTACAGAACTTTAAACTAACAACTTCCATTCTTTAAGTTATTAACTTGAAGAAAAGAATTTTGATTTTAACTTAAAGTACAGAACTTTAAATTAATAACTTCCATTCTTTAAGTTATTTACTTGAAGAAAAGAATTTTGATTTTAACTTAAAGTACAGAACTTTAAAATTGTAACTCCCATTCTTTAAGTTAATTACTTGAAGAAGAGAATTTTGAATTCAACTTCAAGTACAGAACTTTAAACTAACAACTTCCATTCTTTAAGTTATTCACTTGAAGAAAAGAATTTTGATTTTAACTAAAAGTACAGAACTTTAAACTAACAACTTCCATTCTTTAAGTTATTAACTTGAAGAAAAGAATTTTGATTTTAACTAAAAGTACAGAACTTTAAACTAATAACTTCCATTCTTTAAGTTATTAACTTGAAGAAAAGAATTTTGATTTTAACTTAAAGTACAGAACTTTAAATTAATAAATTCCTTTCATTAAGTTATTTACTTGAAGAAAAGAATTTTGATTTTAACATAAAGTACAGAACTTTAAACTAACAACTTCCATTCTTTAAGTTATTAACTTGAAGAAAAGAATTTTGATTTTAACTTAAAGTACAGAACTTTAAACTAATAACTTCCATTCTTTAAGTTATTAACTTGAAGAAAAGAATTTTGATTTTAACTTAAAGTACAGAACTTTAAATTAATAAATTCCTTTCATTAAGTTATTTACTTGAAGAAAAGAATTTTGATTTTAACATAAAGTACAGAACTTTAAACTAACAACTTCCATTCTTTAAGTTATTAACTTGAAGAAAAGAATTTTGATTTTAACTTAAAGTACAGAACTTTAAACTAATAACTTCCATTCTTTAAGTTTTTAACTTGACGAAAAGAATTTTGATTTTAACTTAAAGTACAGAACTTTAAATTAATAACTTCCTTTCTTTAAGTTATTTACTTGAAGAAATGAATTTTGATTTTAACTTAAAGTACAGAACTTTAAACTAACAACTTCCATTTTTTAAGTTATTAACGTGAAGAAAAGAATTTTGATTTTAACTTAAAGTACAGAACTTTAAACTAATAACTTCCATTCTTTAAGTTATTTACTTGAAGAAAAGAATATTGATTTTAACTTAAAGTACAGAACTTTAAACTAACAACTTCCATTCTTTAAGTTATTAACTTGAAGAAAAGAATTTTGATTTTAACTTAAAGTACAGAACTTTGAACTAACAACTTCCATTCTTTAAGTTATTAACTTGAAGAAAAGAATTTTGATTTTAACTTAAAGTACAGAACTTTGAACTAACAACTTCCATTCTTTAAGTTATTAACTTGAAAAAAAGAATTTTGATTTTAACTTAAACTACAGAACTTTAAACTAACAACTTCCATTCTTTAAGTTATTAACTTGAAGAAAAGAATTTTGATTTTAACTTAAAGTACAGAACTTTAAACTAATAACTTCCATTCTTTAAATTATTAACTTGACGAAAAGAATTTTGATTTTAACTTAAAGTACAGAACTTTGAACTAACATCTACCATTCTTTAAGTTATTAACTTGAAGAAAAGAATTTTGATTTTAATTTAAAGTACAGAACTTTAAACTAACAACTTCCATTCTTTAAGTTATTAACTTGAAGAAAAGAATTTTGATTTTAACTTAAAGTACAGAACTTTAAATTAATAACTTCCATTCTTTAAGTTATTTACATGAAGAAAAGAATTTTGATTTTAACTTAAAGTACAGAACTTTAAATTAATAACTTCCATTCTTTAAGTTAATTACTTGAAGAAGAGAATTTTGATTTTAACTTCAAGTACAGAACTTTAAACTAACAACTTCCATTCTTTAAGTTATTAACTTGAAGAAAAGAATTTTGATTTTAACTTAAAGTACAGAACTTTAAATTAATAACTTCCATTCTTTAAGTTAATTACTTGAAGAAGAGAATTTTGATTTTAACTTCAAGTACAGAACTTTAAACTAACAACTTCCATTCTTTAAGTTATTAACTTGAAGAAAAGAATTTTGATTTTAACTAAAAGTACAGAACTTTAAACTAACAGCTTCCATTCTTTAAGTTATTAACTTGAAGAAAAGAATTTTGATTTTAACTTAAAGTACAGAACTTTAAACTAATTAATTCCATTCTTTAAGTTATTTACTTGACGAAAAGAATTTTGATTTTAACTTAAAGTACAGAACTTTGAACTAACAGCTTCCCTTCTTTAAGTTATTAACTTGAAGAAAAGAATTTTGATTTTAACTTAAAGTACAAAACTTTAAACTAACAACTTCCATTCTTTATGTTATTAACTTGAAGAAAAGAATTTTGATTTTAACTTAAAGTACAGAACTTTAAACTAATAACTTCCATTCTTTAAGTTATTTACTTGAAGAAAAGAATTTTGATTTTAACTTAGAGTACAGAACTTTAAACTAATTACTTCCATTCATTAAGTTATTTACTTGACGAAAAGAATTTTGATTGTAACTTAAAGTACAGAACTTTAAATTAATAACTTCCTTTCTTTAAGTTATTTACTTGAAGAAAAGAATTTTGATTTTAACTTAAAGTACAGAACTTTAAACTAACAACTTCCATTCTTTAAGTTATTTACTTGAAGAAAAGAATTTTGATTTTAGCATAAAGTACAGAAGTTTAAACTAATAACTTCCATTCTTTAAGTTATTTACTTGAAGAAAAGAATTTTGATTTTAACTTAAAGCACAGAACTTTAAAATTGTAACTTCATATCTTTAAGTTACTTACTTGAAGAAAAGAATTTTGATTTTAACTTAAAGTACAGAACTTTAAACTAATAACTTCCATTCTTTAAGTTTTTAACTTGACGAAAAGAATTTTGATTTTAATTTAAAGTACAGAACTTTGAACTAACAACTTCCATTCTTTAAGTTATTAACTTGAAGAAAAGAATTTTGATTTTAACTTAAAGTACAGAACTTTAAACTAACAACTTCCATTCTTTAAGTTATTAACTTGAAGAAAAGAATTTTGATTTTAACTTACAGTACAGAACTTTAAACTAATAACTTCCATTCTTTAAGTTATTTACTTGAAGAAAAGAATTTTGATTTTAACTTAAAGTACAGAACTTTAAACTAACAACTTCCATTCTTTAAGTTATTTACTTGAAGAAAAGATTTTGATTTTAGCTTAAAGTACAGAACTTTAAACTAATAACTTCCATTCTTTAAGTTATTTACTTGAAGAAAAGAATTTTGATTTTAACTGAAAGCACAGAACTTTAAAATTGTAACTTCAATTCTTTAAGTTAATTACTTGAAGAAGAGAATTTTGATTTTAACTTAAAGTACAGAACTTTAAATTAATAACTTCCATTCTTTAAGTTCTTTACTTGAAAAAAAGAATTTTGATTTTAACTTAAAGTACAGAATTTAGAACTAACAACTTCCATTCTTTAAGTTTTAACTTGAAGAAAAGAATTTTGATTTTAACTTAAAGTACAAAACTTTAAACTAACAACTTCCATTCTTTAAGTTATTAACTTGAAGAAAAGAATTTTGATTTTAACTTAAAGTACAGAACTTTAAACTAATAACTTCCATTCTTTAAGTTATTTACTTGAAGAAAAGAATTTTGATTTTAACTTAAAGTACAGAACTTTAAACTTATAACTTCCATTCTTTAAATTATTAACTTGACGAAAAGAATTTTGATTTTAACTTAAACTACAGAACTTTGAACTAACATCTACCATTCTTTAAGTTATTAACTTGAAGAAAAGAATTTTGATTTTAATTTAAAGTACAGAACTTTAAACTAACAACTTCCATTCTTTAAGTTATTAACTTGAAGAAAAGAATTGTGATTTTAACTTAAAGTACAGAACTTTAAATTAATAACTTCCATTCTTTAAGTTATTTACTTGAAGAAAAGAATTTTGATTTTAACTTAAAGTACAGATCTTTAAACTAATAACTTCCATTCTTTAAGTTATTTACTTGAAGAAAAGAATTTTGATCTTAACTTAAAGTACAGAACTTTAAACTAACAACTTCCATTCTTTAAGTTATTAACTTGAGGAAAAGAATTTTGATTTTAACTTAAAGTACAGAACTTTGAACTAACATCTACCATTCTTTAAGTTATTAACTTGAAGAAAAGAATTTTGATTTTAATTTAAAGTACAGAACTTTAAACTAACAACTTCCATTCTTTAAGTTATTAACTTGAAGAAAAGAATTTTGATTTTAACTTAAAGTACAGAACTTTAAATTAATAACTTCCATTCTTTAAGTTATTTACTTGAAGAAAAGAATTTTGATTTTAACTTAAAGTACAAAACATTAAAATTGTAACTCCCATTCTTTAAGTTAATTACTTGAAGAAGAGAATTTTGATTTTAACTTCAAGTACAGAACTTTAAACTTACAACTTCCATTCTTTAAGTTATTAACTTGAAGAAAAGAATTTTGATTTTAACTAAAAGTACAGAACTTTAAACTAACAACTTCCATTCTTTAAGTTATTAACTTGAAGAAAAGAATTTTGATTTTAACTAAAAGTACAGAACTTTAAACTAACAGCTTCCATTCTTTAAGTTATTAACTTGAAGAAAAGAATTTTGATTTTAACTTAAAGTACAGAACTTTAAACTAATTAATTCCATTCTTTAAGTTATTTACTTGACGAAAAGAATTTTGTTTTTAACTTAAAGTACAGAACTTTGAACTAACAGCTTCCCTTCTTTAAGTTATTAACTTGAAGAAAAGAATTTTGATTTTAACTTAAAGTACAAAACTTTAAACTAACAACTTCCATTCTTTATGTTATTAACTTGAAGAAAAGAATTTTGATTTTAACTTAAAGTACAGAACTTTAAACTAATAACTTCCATTCTTTAAGTTATTTACTTGAAGAAAAGAATTTTGATTTTAACTTAGAGTACAGAACTTTAAACTAATTACTTCCATTCATTAAGTTATTTACTTGACGAAAAGAATTTTGATTGTAACTTAAAGTACAGAACTTTAAATTAATAACTTCCTTTCTTTAAGTTATTTACTTGAAGAAAAGAATTTTGATTTTAACTTAAAGTACAGAACTTTAAACTAACAACTTCCATTCTTTAAGTTATTTACTTGAAGAAAAGAATTTTGATTTTAGCATAAAGTACAGAAGTTTAAACTAATAACTTCCATTCTTTAAGTTATTTACTTGAAGAAAAGAATTTTGATTTTAACTTAAAGCACAGAACTTTAAAATTGTAACTTCAATTCTTTAAGTTAATTACTTGAAGAAAAGAATTTTGATTTTAACTTAAAGTACAGAACTTTAAACTAATAACTTCCATTCTTTAAGTTTTTAACTTGACGAAAAGAATTTTGATTTTAATTTAAAGTACAGAACTTTGAACTAACAACTTCCATTCTTTAAGTTATTAACTTGAAGAAAAGAATTGTGATTTTAACTTAAAGTACAGAACTTTAAATTAATAACTTCCATTCTTTAAGTTATTTACTTGAAGAAAAGAATTTTGATTTTAACTTAAAGTACAGATCTTTAAACTAATAACTTCCATTCTTTAAGTTATTTACTTGAAGAAAAGAATTTTGATCTTAACTTAAAGTACAGAACTTTAAACTAACAACTTCCATTCTTTAAGTTATTAACTTGAGGAAAAGAATTTTGATTTTAACTTAAAGTACAGAACTTTGAACTAACATCTACCATTCTTTAAGTTATTAACTTGAAGAAAAGAATTTTGATTTTAATTTAAAGTACAGAACTTTAAACTAACAACTTCCATTCTTTAAGTTATTAACTTGAAGAAAAGAATTTTGATTTTAACTTAAAGTACAGAACTTTAAATTAATAACTTCCATTCTTTAAGTTATTTACTTGAAGAAAAGAATTTTGATTTTAACTTAAAGTACAAAACATTAAAATTGTAACTCCCATTCTTTAAGTTAATTACTTGAAGAAGAGAATTTTGATTTTAACTAAAAGTACAGAACTTTAAACTAACAACTTCCATTCTTTAAGTTATTAACTTGAAGAAAAGAATTTTGATTTTAACTAAAAGTACAGAACTTTAAACTAACAGCTTCCATTCTTTAAGTTATTAACTTGAAGAAAAGAATTTTGATTTTAACTTAAAGTACAGAACTTTAAACTAATTAATTCCATTCTTTAAGTTATTTACTTGACGAAAAGAATTTTGATTTTAACTTAAAGTACAGAACTTTGAACTAACAGCTTCCCTTCTTTAAGTTATTAACTTGAAGAAAAGAATTTTGATTTTAACTTAAAGTACAAAACTTTAAACTAACAACTTCCATTCTTTATGTTATTAACTTGAAGAAAAGAATTTTGATTTTAACTTAAAGTACAGAACTTTAAACTAATAACTTCCATTCTTTAAGTTATTTACTTGAAGAAAAGAATTTTGATTTTAACTTAGAGTACAGAACTTTAAACTAATTACTTCCATTCATTAAGTTATTTACTTGACGAAAAGAATTTTGATTGTAACTTAAAGTACAGAACTTTAAATTAATAACTTCCTTTCTTTAAGTTATTTACTTGAAGAAAAGAATTTTGATTTTAACTTAAAGTACAGAACTTTAAACTAACAACTTCCATTCTTTAAGTTATTTACTTGAAGAAAAGAATTTTGATTTTAGCATAAAGTACAGAAGTTTAAACTAATAACTTCCATTCTTTAAGTTATTTACTTGAAGAAAAGAATTTTGATTTTAACTTAAAGCACAGAACTTTAAAATTGTAACTTCAATTCTTTAAGTTAATTACTTGAAGAAAAGAATTTTGATTTTAACTTAAAGTACAGAACTTTAAACTAATAACTTCCATTCTTTAAGTTTTTAACTTGACGAAAAGAATTTTGATTTTAATTTAAAGTACAGAACTTTGAACTAACAACTTCCATTCTTTAAGTTATTAACTTGAAGAAAAGAATTTTGATTTTAACTTAAAGTACAGAACTTTAAACTAACAACTTCCATTCTTTAAGTTATTAACTTGAAGAAAAGAATTTTGATTTTAACTTACAGTACAGAACTTTAAACTAATAACTTCCATTCTTTAAGTTATTTACTTGAAGAAAAGAATTTTGATTTTAACTTAAAGTACAGAACTTTAAACTAACAACTTCCATTCTTTAAGTTATTTACTTGAAGAAAAGATTTTGATTTTAGCTTAAAGTACAGAACTTTAAACTAATAACTTCCATTCTTTAAGTTATTTACTTGAAGAAAAGAATTTTGATTTTAACTGAAAGCACAGAACTTTAAAATTGTAACTTCAATTCTTTAAGTTAATTACTTGAAGAAGAGAATTTTGATTTTAATTTAAAGTACAGAACTTTAAATTAATAACTTCCATTCTTTAAGTTCTTCACTTGAAAAAAAGAATTTTGATTTTAACTTAAAGTACAGAATTTTGAACTAACAACTTCCATTCTTTAAGTTATTAACTTGAAGAAAAGAATTTTGATTTTAACTTAAAGTACAAAACTTTAAACTAACAACTTCCATTCTTTAAGTTATTAACTTGAAGAAAAGAATTTTGATTTTAACTTAAAGTACAGAACTTTAAACTAATAACTTCCATTCCTTAAGTTATTTACTTGAAGAAAAGAATTTTGATTTTAACTTAAAGTACAGAACTTTAAACTAATTACTTCCATTCATTAAGTTAATTACTTGACGAAAAGAATTTTGATTTTAACTTAAAGTACAGAACTTTAAATTAATAACTTCCTTTCTTTAAGTTATTTACTTGAAGAAAAAATTTTGATTTTAACATAAAGTACAGAACTTTAAACTCACAACTTCCATTCTGTAAGTTTTTAACTTGACGAAAAGAATTTTGATTTTAACTTAAAGTACAGAACTTTAAACTTATAACTTCCATTCTTTAAAGTATTTACTTGAAGAAAAGAATTTTGATTTTAACTTAAAGTACAGAACTTTAAACTAACAACTTCCATTCTTTAAGTTATTTACTTGAAGAAAAGATTTTGATTTTAGCTTAAAGTACAGAACTTGAAACTAATAACTTCCATTCTTTAAGTTATTTACTTGAAGAAAAGAATTTTGATTTTAACTGAAAGCACAGAACTTTAAAATTGTAACTTCAATTCTTTAAGTTAATTACTTGAAGAAGAGAATTTTGATTTTAATTTAAAGTACAGAACTTTAAATTAATAACTTCCATTCTTTAAGTTCTTCACTTGAAAAAAAGAATTTTGATTTTAACTTAAAGTACAGAATTTTGAACTAACAACTTCCATTCTTTAAGTTATTAACTTGAAGAAAAGAATTTTGATTTTAACTTAAAGTACAAAACTTTAAACTAACAACTTCCATTCTTTAAGTTATTAACTTGAAGAAAAGAATTTTGATTTTAACTTAAAGTACAGAACTTTAAACTAATAACTTCCATTCCTTAAGTTATTTACTTGAAGAAAAGAATTTTGATTTTAACTTAAAGTACAGAACTTTAAACTAATTACTTCCATTCATTAAGTTAATTACTTGACGAAAAGAATTTTGATTTTAACTTAAAGTACAGAACTTTAAATTAATAACTTCCTTTCTTTAAGTTATTTACTTGAAGAAAAAATTTTGATTTTAACATAAAGTACAGAACTTTAAACTCACAACTTCCATTCTTTAAGTTTTTAACTTGACGAAAAGAATTTTGATTTTAACTTAAAGTACAGAACTTTAAACTTATAACTTCCATTCTTTAAAGTATTTACTTGAAGAAAAGAATTTTGATTTTAACTTAAAGTACAGAACTTTAAAATTGTAACTTCCATTCTTTAAGTTATGTACTTGAAGAAGAGAATTTTGATTTTAACTTAAAGTACAGAACTTCAAACGAACAACTTCCATTCTTTAAGTTATTTACTTGAAGAAAAGAATTTTGATTTTAACTTAAAGTACAGAACTTTAAACTAATTACTTCCATTCATTAAGTTATTTACTTGACGAAAAGAATTTTGATTTTAACTTAAAATACAGAACTTTAAACTAACAACTTACATTCTTTAAGTTATTTACTTGAAGAAAAGAATTTTGATTTTAACTTAAAGTACAGTACTTTAAACTAATTACTTCCATTCATTAAGTTATTTACTTGACGAAAAGAATTTTGATTTTAACTTAAAGTACAGAACTTTAAACTAACAACTTCCATTCTTTAAGTTATTTACTTGAAGAAAAGAATTTTGATTTTAGCTTAAAGTACAGAACTTTAAACTAATAACTTCCATTCTTTAAATTATTTACTTGAAGAAAAGAATTTTGATTTTAACTTAAAGTACAGAACTTTAAACTAACAACTTCCATTCTTTAAGTTATTAACTTGAAAAAAAGAATTTTGATTTTAACTTAAAGTACAGAACTTTAAACTAATTACTTCCATTCATTAAGTTATTTACTTCACGAAAAGAATTTTAATTTTAACTTAAAGTACAGAACTTTAAATTGATAACTTCCTATCTTTAAGTTATTTACTTGAAGAAAAGAATTTTGATTTTAACTTAAAGTACAGAACTTTAAACTAACAACTTCCATTCTTTAAGTTATTAACTTGAAAAAAAAATTTTGATTTTAACTTAAAGTACAAAACTTTAAACTAATTACTTCCATTCTTTAAGTTATTAACTTGAAGAAAAGAATTTTGATTTTAACTTAAAGTACAGAACTTTAAACTAAATACTTCCATTCATTAAGTTTTTTACTTGACGAAAAGAATTTTGATTTTAACTTAAAGTACAGAACTTTAAATTAATAACTTCCTTTCTTTAAGTTATTTACTTGAAGAAAAGCATTTTGATTATAAACTTAAAGTACAGAACTTTAAACTAACAACTTCCATTCTTTAAGTTATTAACTTGAAGAAAGGAATTTTGATTTTAACTTAAAGTACAGAACTTTAAACTAACAACTTCCATTCTTTAAGTTATTAACTTGAAGAAAAGAATTTTGATTTTAACTTAAAGTACAGAACTTTAAACTAATTACTTCCATTCTTTAAGTTCTTTACTTGAAAAAAAGAATTTTGATTTTAACTTAAAGTACAGAATTTTGAACTAACAACTTCCATTCTTTAAGTTATTAACTTGAGGAAAAGAATTTTGATTTTAACTTAAAGTACAAAACTTTAAACTAGCAACTTCCATTCTTTAAGTTATTAACTTGAAGAAAAGAATTTTGATTCTAACTTAAAGTACAGAACTTTAAACTAATAACTTCCATTCTTTAAGTTATTTACTTGAAGAAAAGAATTTTGATTTTAACTTAAAGTACAGAACTTTAAACTAATTACTTCCATTCATTTAGTTATTTACTTGACGAAAAGAATTTTGATTTTAACTTAAAGTACAGAACTTTAAATTAATAACTTCCTTTCTTTAAGTTATTTACTTGAAGAAAAGAATTTTGATTTTAACATAAAGTGCAGAACTTTAAACTAATAACTTCCATTCTTTAAGTTTTTAACTTGACGAAAAGGATTTTGATTTTAACTTAAAGTACAGAACTTTGAACTAACAACTTCCATTCTTTAAGTTATTAACTTGAAGAAAAGAATTTTGATTTTAACTTAAAGTACAGAACTTTAAACTAACAACTTCCATTCTTTAAGTTATTAACTTGAATAAAAGAATTTTGATTTTAACTTAAAGTACAGAACTTTAAACTAATAACTTCCATTCTTTAAGTTTTTAACTTGACGAAAAGAATTTTGATTTTAATTTAAAGTACAGAACTTTGAACTAACAACTTCCATTCTTTAAGTTATTAACTTGAAGAAAAGAATTTTGATTTTAACTTAAGGTACAGAACTTTAAACTAACAACTTCCATTCTTTAAGTTATTAACTTGAAGAAAAGAATTTTGATTTTAACTTACAGTACAGAACTTTAAACTAATAACTTCCATTCTTTAAGTTATTTACTTGAAGAAAAGAATTTTGATTTTAACTTAAAGTACAGAACTTTAAACTAACAACTTCCATTCTTTAAGTTATTTACTTGAAGAAAAGATTTTGATTTTAGCTTAAAGTACAGAACTTTAAACTAATAACTTCCATTCTTTAAGTTATTTACTTGAAGAAAAGAATTTTGATTTTAACTGAAAGCACAGAACTTTAAAATTGTAACTTCAATTCTTTAAGTTAATTACTTGAAGAAGAGAATTTTGATTTTAACTTAAAGTACAGAACTTTAAATTAATAACTTCCATTCTTTAAGTTCTTTACCTGAAAAAAAGAATTTTGATTTTAACTTAAAGTACAGAACTTTAAACTAATTACTTCCATTCATTAAGTTATTTACTTGACGAAAAGAATTTTGATTTTAACTTAAAGTACAGAACTTTAAATTAATAACTTCTTTTCTTTAAGTTATTTACTTGAAGAAAAGAATTTTGATTTTAACATAAAGTACAGAACTTTAAACTAACAACTTCCATTCTTTAAGTTATTAACTTGAAGAAAAGAATTTTGATTTTAACTTAAAGTACAGAACTTTAAACTAATAACTTCCATTCTTTAAGTTTTTAACTTGACGAAAAGAATTTTGATTTTAACTTAAAGTACAGAACTTTGAACTAACAACTTCCATTCATTAAGTTATTAACATGAAGAAAAGAATTTTGATTTTAACTTAAAGTACAGAACTTTAAACTAACAACTTCCATTCTTTAAGTTATTTACTTAAAGAAAAGAATTTTGATTTTAGCTTAAAGTACAGAACTTTAAACTAATAACTTCCATTCTTTAAGTTATTTACTTGAAGAAAAGAATTTTGATTTTAACTTAAAGCACAGAACTTTAAAATTGTAACTTCAATTCTTTAAGTTAATTACTTGAAGAAGAGAATTTTGATTTTAACTTAAAGTACAGAACTTTAAATTAATAACTTCCATTCTTTAAGTTATTTACTTGAAGAAAAGAATTTTGATTTTAGCTTAAAGTACAGAACTTTAAACTAACAACTTCCATTCTTTAAGTTATTAACGTGAAGAAAAGAATTTTGATTTTAACTTAAAGTACAGAACTTTAAACTAATAACTTCCATTCTTTAAGTTATTTACTTGAAGAAAAGAATATTGATTTTAACTTAAAGTACCGAACTTTAAACTAACAACTTCCATTCTTTAAGTTATTAACGTGAAGAAAAGAATTTTGATTTTAACTTAAAGTACAGAACTTTAAACTAACAACCTTCATTCTTTAAGTTATTCACTCGGAGAATAGAATTTTGATTTTAACTTAGAGTACAGAACTTTGAACTAACAACTTCCATTCTTTAAGTTATTAACTTGAAAAAAAGAATTTTGATTTTAACTTAAAGTACAGAACTTTAAACTAACAACTTCCATTCTTTAAGTTATTAACTTGAAGAAAAGAATTTTGATTTTAACTTAAAGTACAGACCTTTAATTAATAACTTCCATTCTTTAAGTTATTTACTTGAAGAGAAGAATTTTGATTTTAACTTAAAGTACAGAACTTTAAACTAATAACTTCCATTCTTTAAGTTATTTACTTGAAGAAAAGAATATTGATTTTAACTTAAAGTACAGAACTTTAAACTAACAACTTCCATTCTTTAAGTTATTAACTTGAAAAAAAGAATTTTGATTTTAACTTAAAGTACAGAACTTTAAACTAATAACTTCCATTCTTTAAATTATTAACTTGACGAAAAGAATTTTGATTTTAACTTAAAGTACAGAACTTTGAACTAACATCTACCATTCTTTAAGTTATTAACTTGAAGAAAAGAATTTTGATTTTAATTTAAAGTACAGAACTTTAAACTAACAACTTCTATTCTTTAAGTTATTAACTTGAAGAAAAGAATTTTGATTTTAACTTAAAGTACAGAACTTTAAATTAATAACTTCCATTCTTTAAGTTATTTACTTGAAGAAAAGAATTTTGATTTTAACTTAAAGTACAGAACTTTAAAATTGTAACTCCCATTCTTTAAGTTAATTACTTGAAGAAGAGAATTTTGATTTTAACTTCAAGTACAGAACTTTAAACTAACAACTTCCATTCTTTAAGTTATTAACTTAGAGAAAAGAATTTTGATTTTAACTAAAAGTACAGAACTTTAAACTAACAACTTCCATTCTTTAAGTTATTAACTTGAAGAACAGAATTTTGATTTTAACTAAAAGTACAAAACTTTAAACTAACAACTTCCATTCTTTAAGTTATTAACTTGAAGAAAAGAATTTTGATTTTAACTTAAAGTACAGAACTTTAAACTAATTAATTCCATTCTTTAAGTTATTTACTTGACGAAAAGAATTTTGATTTTAACTTAAAGTACAGAACTTTGAACTAACAACTTCCCTTCTTTAAGTTATTAACTTGAAGAAAAGAATTTTGATTTTAACTTAAAGTACAGAACTTTAAACTAATTACTTCCATTCATTAAGTTATTTACTTGACGAAAAGAATTTTGATTTTAACTTAAAGTACAGAACTTTAAATTAATAACTTCCTTTCTTTAAGTTATTTACTTGAAGAAAAGAATTTTGATTTTAACTTAAAGTACAGAACTTTAAACTAATAACTTCCATTCTTTAAGTTATTTACTTGAAGAAAAGAATTTTGATTTTAACTTAAAATACAGAACTTTAAACTAACAACTTCCAATTTTTAAGTTATTAACTTGAAGAAACAAATATTGATTTTAACTTAAAGTACAGAACTTTAAACTAATAACATCCATTCTTTAAGTTATTAACTTGACGAAAAGAATTTTGATTTTAACTTAAAGTACAGAACTTTAAACTAACAACTTCCATTCTTTAAGTTATTAACTTGAAGAAAAAATTTTGATTTTAACTTAAAGTACAGAACTTTAAACTAATAACTTCCATTCTTTAAGTTATTTACTTGAAGAAAAGAATTTTGATTTTAACTTAAAGTAGAGAACTTTAAAATAACAACTTCCATTTTTTAAGTTATTAACTTGAAGAAACAAATATTGATTTTAACTTAAAGTACAGAACTTTAAACTAATAACGTCCTTTCTTTCAGTTATTTACTTAAAGAAAAGAATTTTGATTTTAACTTAAAGTACAAAACTTAGAACTAACAACTTCCATTCTTTAAGTTATTAACTTGAAGAAAAGAATTTTGATTTTAACTTAAAGTACAGAACTTTAAACTAACAACTTCCATTCTTTAAGTTATTAACTTGAAAAAAAGAATTTTGATTTTAACTTAAAGTACAGAACTTTAAACTAACAACTTCCATTGTTTAAGTTATTAACTTGAAGAAAAGAATTTTGATTTTAACTTAAAGTACAGAACTTTAAACTAATTAATTCCAGTCTTTAAGTTATTTACTTGACGAAAAGAATTTTGATTTTAACTTAAAGTACAGAACTTTAAACTAACAACTTCCATTCTTTAAGTTATTAACGTGAAGAAAAGAATTTTGATTTTAACTTAAAGTACAGAACTTTAAACTAACAACCTTCATTCTTTAAGTTATTCACTTGGAGAAAAGAATTTTGATTTTAACTTAGAGTACAGAACTTTGAACTAACAACTTCCATTCTTTAAGTTATTAACTTGAAAAAAAGAATTTTGATTTTAACTTAAAGTACAGAACTTTAAACTAACAACTTCCATTCTTTAAGTTATTAACTTGAAGAAAAGAATTTTGATTTTAACTTAAAGTACAGACCTTTAATTAATAACTTCCATTCTTTAAGTTATTTACTTGAAGAGAAGAATTTTGATTTTAACTTAAAGTACAGAACTTTAAACTAATAACTTCCATTCTTTAAGTTATTTACTTGAAGAAAAGAATATTGATTTTAACTTAAAGTACAGAACTTTAAACTAACAACTTCCATTCTTTAAATTATTAACTTGAAAAAAAGAATTTTGATTTTAACTTAAAGTACAGAACTTTAAACTAATAACTTCCATTCTTTAAATTATTAACTTGACGAAAAGAATTTTGATTTTAACTTAAAGTACAGAACTTTGAACTAACATCTACCATTCTTTAAGTTATTAACTTGAAGAAAAGAATTTTGATTTTAATTTAAAGTACAGAACTTTAAACTAACAACTTCTATTCTTTAAGTTATTAACTTGAAGAAAAGAATTTTGATTTTAACTTAAAGTACAGAACTTTAAATTAATAACTTCCATTCTTTAAGTTATTTACTTGAAGAAAAGAATTTTGATTTTAACTTAAAGTACAGAACTTTAAAATTGTAACTCCCATTCTTTAAGTTAATTACTTGAAGAAGAGAATTTTGATTTTAACTTCAAGTACAGAACTTTAAACTAACAACTTCCATTCTTTAAGTTATTAACTTAGAGAAAAGAATTTTGATTTTAACTAAAAGTACAGAACTTTAAACTAACAACTTCCATTCTTTAAGTTATTAACTTGAAGAACAGAATTTTGATTTTAACTAAAAGTACAAAACTTTAAACTAACAACTTCCATTCTTTAAGTTATTAACTTGAAGAAAAGAATTTTGATTTTAACTTAAAGTACAGAACTTTAAACTAATTAATTCCATTCTTTAAGTTATTTACTTGACGAAAAGAATTTTGATTTTAACTTAAAGTACAGAACTTTGAACTAACAACTTCCCTTCTTTAAGTTATTAACTTGAAGAAAAGAATTTTGATTTTAACTTAAAGTACAGAACTTTAAACTAATAACTTCCATTCTTTGAGTTATTTACTTGAAGAAAAGAATTTCGATGTTAACTTAAAGTGCAGAACTTTAAACTAACAACTTCCATTCTTTAAGTTATTAACTTGAAGAAAAGAATTTTGATTTTAACTTAAAGTACAGAACTTTAAACTAATTACTTCCATTCATTAAGTTATTTACTTGACGAAAAGAATTTTGATTTTAACTTAAAGTACAGAACTTTAAATTAATAACTTCCTTTCTTTAAGTTATTTACTTGAAGAAAAGAATTTTGATTTTAACTTAAAGTACAGAACTTTAAACTAATAACTTCCATTCTTTAAGTTATTTACTTGAAGAAAAGAATTTTGATTTTAACTTAAAATACAGAACTTTAAACTAACAACTTCCATTTTTTAAGTTATTAACTTGAAGAAACAAATATTGATTTTAACTTAAAGTACAGAACTTTAAACTAATAACATCCATTCTTTAAGTTATTAACTTGACGAAAAGAATTTTGATTTTAACTTAAAGTACAGAACTTTAAACTAACAACTTCCATTCTTTAAGTTATTAACTTGAAGAAAAAATTTTGATTTTAACTTAAAGTACAGAACTTTAAACTAATAACTTCCATTCTTTAAGTTATTTACTTGAAGAAAAGAATTTTGATTTTAACTTAAAGTAGAGAACTTTAAAATAACAACTTCCATTTTTTAAGTTATTAACTTGAAGAAACAAATATTGATTTTAACTTAAAGTACAGAACTTTAAACTAATAACGTCCTTTCTTTAAGTTATTAACTTGAAGAAAAAATTTTGATTTTAACTTAAAGTACAGAACTTTAAACTAATAACTTCCATTCTTTAAGTTATTAACTTGAAGAAAAGAATTTTGATTTTAACTTAAAGTACAGAACTTTAAACTAACAACTTCCATTCTTTAAGTTATTAACTTGAAAAAAAGAATTTTGATTTTAACTTAAAGTACAGAACTTTAAACTAACAACTTCCATTCTTTAAGTTATTAACTTGAAGAAAAGAATTTTGATTTTAACTTAAAGTACAGAACTTTAAACTAATTAATTCCATTCTTTAAGTTATTTACTTGACGAAAAGAATTTTGATTTTAACTTAAAGTACAGAACTTTGAACTAACAACTTCCCTTCTTTAAGTTATTAACTTGAAGAAAAGAATTTTGATTTTAACTTAAAGTACAAAACTTTAAACTAACAACTTCCATTCTTTATGTTATTAACTTGAAGAAAAGAATTTTGATTTTAACTTAAAGTACAGAACTTTAAACTAAAAACTTCCATGCTTTAAGTTATTTACTTGAAGAAAAGAATTTTTATTTTAACTTAGAGTACAGAACTTTAAACTAATTACTTCCATTCATTAAGTTATTTACTTGACGAAAAGAATTTTGATTGTAACTTAAAGTACAGAACTTTAAACTAATAACTTCCATTCTTTAAGTTATTTACTTGAAGAAAAGAATATTGATTTTAACTTAAAGTAAAGAACTTTAAACTAACAACTTCCATTCTTTAAGTTATTAACTTGAAAAAAAGAATTTTGATTTTAACTTAAAGTACAGAACTTTAAACTAATAACTTCCATTCTTTAAATTATTAACTTGACGAAAAGAATTTTGATTTTAACTTAAAGTACAGAACTTTGAACTAACATCTACCATTCTTTAAGTTATTAACTTGAAGAAAAGAATTTTGATTTTAATTTAAAGTACAGAACTTTAAACTAACAACTTCCATTCTTTAAGTTATTAACTTGAAGAAAAGAATTTTGATTTTAACTTAAAGTACAGAACTTTAAATTAATAACTTCCATTCTTTAAGTTATTTACTTGAAGAAAAGAATTTTGATTTTAACTTAAAGTACAGAACTTGAAACTAATAACTTCTATTCTTTAAATTATTAACTTGACGAAAAGAATTTTGATTTTAACCTAAAGTACAGAACTTTGAACTAACAACTTCCATTCTTTAAGTTATTAACTTGGAGAAAAGAATTTTGATTTTAACTTAAAGTACAGAACTTTAAACTAACAACTTCCATTCTTTAAGTTATTAACTTGAAGAAAAGAATTTTGATATTAACTTAAAGTACAGAACTTTAAAATTGTAACATCCATTCTTTAAGTTAATTACTTGAAGAAAAGAATTTTGATTTTAACTTAAAGTACAAAACTTTGAACTAACAACTTCCATTCTTTAAGTTATTAACTTGAAGAAAAGAATTTTGATTTTAACTTAAAGTACAGAACTTTAAACTAACAACTTCCATTCTTTAAGTTATTAACTTGAAGAAAATAATTTTGATTTTAACTTAAAGTACAGAACTTTAAACTAACAACAACCATTCTTTAAGTTATTAACTTGAAGAAAAGAATTTTGATTTTAACTTAAAGTACAGAACTTTAAACTAACAACTTCCATTCTTTAAGTTATTAACTTGTAGAAAAGAATTTTGATTTTAACTTAAAGTACAGAACTTTAAACTAACAACTTCCATTCTTTAAGTTATTAACTTGAAGAAAAGAATTTTGATTTTAACTTAAAGTACAGAACTTTAAACTAACAACTTCCATTCTTTAAGTTATTAACTTGAAGAAAAGAATTTTGATTTTAACTTAAAGTACAGAACTTTAAACTAATAACTTCCATTCTTTAAGTTATTTACTTGAAGAAAAGAATTTTGATTTTAACTTAAAGTACAGAACTTTAAACTAACAACTTCCATTCTTTAAGTTATTAACTTGAAGAAAAGAATGTTGATTTTAACTTAAAGTACAGAACTTTAAACTAATAACTTCCATTCTTTAAATTATTAACTTGACGAAAAGAATTTTGATTTTAACTTAAACTACAGAACTTTGAACTAACAACTTCCATTCTTTAAGTTATTAACTTGTAGAAAAGAATTTTGATTTTAACTTAAAGTACAGAACTATAAACTAACAACTTCCAGTCTTTAAGTTATTAACTTGAAGAAAAGAATTTTGATTTTAACTTAAAGTACAGAACTTTAAACTAATAACTTCCATTCTTTAAGTTATTTACTTGAAGAAAAGAATTTTGATTTTAACTTAAAGTACAGAACTTTAAACTAACAACTTCCATTTTTTAAGTTATTAACTTGAAGAAAAGAGTTTTGATTTTAACTTAAAGTACAGAACTTTAAACTAATAACTTCCATTCTTTAAATTATTAACTTGACGAAAAGAATTTTGATTTTAACTTAAACTACAGAACTTTGAACTAACAACTTCCATTCTTTAAGTTATTAACTTGTAGAAAAGAATTTTGATTTTAACTTAAAGTACAGAACTATAAACTAACAACTTCCATTCTTTAAGTTATTAACTTGAAGAAAAGAATTTTGATTTTAACTTAAAGTACAGAACTTTAAACTAATAACTTCCATTCTTTAAGTTATTTACTTGAAGAAAAGAATTTTGATTTTAACTTAAAGTACAGAACTTTAAACTAACAACTTCCATTCTTTAAGTTATTAACTTGAAGAAAAGAATTTTGATTTTAACTTAAAGTACAGAACTTTAAACTAACAACTTCCATTCTTTAAGTTATCAACTTGACGAAAAGAATTTTGATTTTAACTTAAAGTACAGAACTATAAACTAACAACTTCCATTCTTTAAGTTATTAACTTGAAGAAAAGAATTTTGATTTTAACTTAAAGTACAGAACTTTAAACTAATAACTTCCATTCTTTAAGTTTATAACTTGAAGAAAAGAATTTTTATTTTAGCTTAAAGTACAAAACTTTAAACTAATAACTTCCATTCTTTAAGTTATTTACTTGAAGAAAAGAATTTTGATTTTAACTTAAAGCACAGAACTTTAAAATTGTAACTTCCATTCTTTAAGTTAATTACTTGAAGAAAAGAATTTTGATTTTAACTTAAACTACAGAACTTTGAACTAACAACTTCCATTCTTTAAGTTATTAACTTGAAGAAAAAATTTTGATTTTAACTTAAAGTACAGAACTTTAAACTAACAACTTCCATTCTTTAAGTTATTAACTTGAAGAAAAGAATTTTGATTTTAACTTAAAGTACACAACTTTAACCTAATAACTTCCATTCTTTAAGTTATTTACTTGAAGAAAAGAATTTTGAATTTAACTTAAAGTACAAAACTTTAAACTAACAACTTCCATTCTTTAAGTTATTAACTTGAAGAAAAGAATTTTGATTTTAACTTAAAGTACAGAACTTTAAACTAATAACTTCCATTCTTTAAATTATTAACTTGGCGAAAAGAATTTTGATTTTAACTTAAACTACAGAACTTTGAACTAACAACTTCCATTCTTTAAGTTATTAACTTGAAGAAAAGAATTTTGATTTTAACTTAAAGTACAGAACTTTAAACTAACAACTTCCATTCTTTAAGTTATTAACTTGAAGAAAAGAATTTTGATTTTAACTTAAAGTACAGAACTTTAAATTAATAACTTCTATTCTTTAAGTTATTTACTTGAAGAAAAGAATTTTGATTTTAACTTAAAGTACAGTACTTAACACTAACAACTTCCATTCTTTAAGTTATTAACTTGAAGAAAAGAATTTTGATTTTAACTTAAAGTACAGAACTTTAAACTAATAACTTCCATTCTTTAAGTTTTTAACTTGACGAAAAGAATTTTCATTTTAACTTAAAGTACAGAACTTTAAACTAACAACTTCCATTCTTTATGTTATTAACTTGAAGAAAAGAATTTTGATTTTAACGTAAAGTACAGAACTTTAAACTAATAACTTCCATTCTTTAAGCTATTTACTTGAAGAAAAGAATTTTCATTTTACCTTAAAGTACAGAACTTTAAACTAATTACTTCCATTCATTAAGTTATTTACTTGACGAAAAGAATTTTGATTGTAACTTAAAGTACAGAACTTTAAACTAATTACTTCTATTCATTAAGTTATTTACTTGACGAAAAGAATTTTGATTTTAGCTTAAAGTACAGAACTTTAAACTAACAACTTCCATTCTTTAAGTTATTAGCTTGAAGAAAAGAATTTTGATTGTAACTTAAAGTACAGAACTTTAAACTAATTACTTCCATTCAATAAGTTATTTACTTGACGAAAAGAATTTTGATTTTAGCTTAAAGTACAGAACTTTAAACTAATAACTTCCATTCTTTAAGTTATTTACTTGAAGAAACGGATTTTGATTTTAACTTAAAGTACAGAACTTTAAAATGGTAACTTCCATTCTTTAGGTTAATTACTTGAATAAAAGAATTTTGATTTTAACTTAAAGTACAGAACTTTGAACTAACAACTTCCATTCTTTAAGTTATTAACGTGAAGAAAAGAATTTTGATTTTAACTTAAAGTACAGAACTTTAAACTAAAAACTTCCGTTCTTTAAGTTATTAACTTGAAGAAAAGAATTTTGATTTTAACTTAAAATACAGAACTTTAAACTAACAACTTCCATTCTTTAAGTTATTAACTTGAAGAAAAGAATTTCGATTTTAACTTAAAGTACAGAACTTTGAACTAACAACTTCCATTCTTTAAGTTATTAACTTCAAGAAAAGAATTTTGAGTTTAACTTAAAGTACACAACTTTAAACTAACCACTTCCATTCTTTAAGTTATTAACTTGAAGAAAAGAATTTTGATTTTAACTTAAAGTACAGAACTTTGAACTAACAACTTCCATTCTTTAAGTTATTAACTTAAAGAAAAGAATTTTGAGTTTAACTTAAAGTACACAACTTTAAACTAACCACTTCCATTCTTTAAGTTATTAGCTTGAAGAAAAGAATTTTGATTTTAACTTAAAGTACAGAACTTTAAACTAACAACTTCCATTCTTTAAGTTATTAACTTGAAAAAAAGAATTTTGATTTTAACTTAAAGTACAGAACTTTGAACTAATAACTTCCATTCTTTAAGTTAATAACTTGAAGAAAAGAATTTTGCGTTTAACTTAAAGTACAGAACTTTAAACTAACAACTTCCGTTCTTTAAGTTATTAACTTGAAGAAAATAATTTTGATTTTAACTTAAAGTACAGAACTTTAAACTAACAACTTCCATTCTTTAAGTTATTAACTTGAAGAAAAGAATTTCGATTTTAACTTAAAGTACAGAACTTTGAACTAACAACTTGCATTCTTTAAGTTATTAACTTGAAGAAAAGAATTTCGATTTTAACTTAAAGTACAGAACTTTAAACTAACAACTTCCATTCTTTAAGTTATTAACTTGAAGAAAAGAATTTTGATTTTAACTTAAAGTACAGAACTTTAAACTAATTACTTCCATTCATTAAGTTATTTACTTGACGAAAAGAATTTTGATTTTAACTTAAAGTACAGAACTTTAAATTAATAACTTCCTTTCTTTAAGTTATTTACTTGAAAAAAAGAATTTTGATTTTAACTTAAAGTACAGAACTTTAAACTAATAACTTCCATTCTTTAAGTTATTTACTTGAAGAAAAGAATTTTGATTTTAACTTAAAATACAGAACTTTAAACTAACAACTTCCATTTTTTAAGTTATTAACTTGAAGAAACAAATATTGATTTTAACTTAAAGTACAGAACTTTAAACTAATAACTTCCATTCTTTAAGATATTAACTTGACGAAAAGAATTTTGATTTTAACTTAAAGTACAGAACTTTAAACTAACAACTTCCATTCTTTAAGTTATTAACTTGAAGAAAAAATTTTGATTTTAACTTAAAGTACAGAACTTTAAACTAATAACTTCCATTCTTTAAGTTATTTACTTGAAGAAAAGAATTTTGATTTTAACTTAAAGTAGAGAACTTTAAACTAACAACTTCCATTTTTTAAGTTATTAACTTGAAGAAACAAATATTAATTTTAACTTAAAGTACAGAACTTTAAACTAATAACGTCCTTTCTTTCAGTTATTTACTTAAAGAAAAGAATTTTGATTTTAACTTAAAGTACAAAACTTAGAACTAACAACTTCCATTCTTTAAGTTATTAACTTGAAGAAAAGAATTTTGATTTTAACTTAAAGTACAGAACTTTAAACTAACAACTTCCATTCTTTAAGTTATTAACTTGAAAAAAAGAATTTTGATTTTAACTTAAAGTACAGAACTTTAAACTAACAACTTCCATTCTTTAAGTAATTAACTTGAAGAAAAGAATTTTGATTTTAACTTAAAGTACAGAACTTTGAACTAACAACTTCCATTCTTTAAGTTATTAACTTGAAGAAAAGAATTTTGATTTTACCTTAAAGTATAGAACTTTAAACTAACAACTTCCATTCTTTAAGTTATTAGCTTGAAGAAAAGAATTTTGATTGTAACTTAAAGTACAGAACTTTAAACTAACAACTTCCATTCTTTAAGTTATTAACTTGAAAAAAAGAATTTTGATTTTAACTTAAAGTACAGAACTTTAAACTAACAACTTCCATTCTTTAAGTTATTAACTTGAAGAAAAGAATTTTGATTTTAACTTAAAGTACAGAACTTTGAACTAACAACTTCCATTCTTTAAGTTATTAACTTGAAGAAAAGAATTTTGATTTTACCTTAAAGTATAGAACTTTAAACTAACAACTTCCATTCTTTAAGTTATTAGCTTGAAGAAAAGAATTTTGATTGTAACTGAAAGTACAGAACATTAAACTAATTACTTCCATTCATTAAGTTATTTACTTGACGAAAAGAATTTTGATTTTAGCTTAAAGTACAGAACTTTAAACTAATAACTTCCATTCTTTAAGTTATTTACTTGAAGAAAAGGATTTTGATTTTAACTTAAAGTACAGAACTTTAAAATTGTAACTTCCATTCTTTAGGTTAATTACTTGAAGAAAAGAATTTTGATTTTAACTTAAAGTACAGAACTTTAAACTAACAACTTCCATTCTTTAAGTTATTAACTTGAAAAAAAGAATTTAGATTTTAAATTAAAGTACAGAACTTTAAACTAATTACTTCCATTCTTTAAGTTATTTACTTGAGGAAAACAATTTTGATTTTAACTTCAAGTACAGAACTTTAAACTAATAACTTCTATTCTATGATTTATTAACTTGAAGAAAAGAATTTTGATTTTAACTTAAAGTACAGAACTTTAAACTAATTACTTCCATTCATTAAGTTATTTACTTGACAAAAAGAATTTTGATTTTAACTTAAAGTACAGAACTTTAAACAAACAACTTCCATTCTTTAAGTTATTAACTTGAAAAAAAGAATTTAATTTTAACTTAAAGTACAGAACTTTAAACTAACAACTTCCATTCTTTAAGTTATTAACTTGAAGAAAAGAATTTTGATTTTAATTTAAAGTACAGAACTTTGAACTAACAACTTCCATTCTTTAAGTTATTAACTTGAAGAAAAGAATTTTGATTTTATCTTAAAGTATAGAACTTTAAACTAATTACTTCCATTCATTAAGTTATTTACTTGACGAAAATAATTTTGAATTTAGCTTAAAGTACAGAACTTTAAACTAATAACTTCCATTCTTTAAGTTATTTACTTGAAGAAAAGGATTTTGATTTTAACTTAAAGTACAGAACTTTAAAATTGTAACTTCCATTCTTTAGGTTAATTACTTGAAGAAAAGAATTTTGATTTTAACTTAAAGTACAGAACTTTGAACTAACAACTTCCATTCTTTAAGTTATTAACTTGAAGAAAAGAATTTTGATTTTAACTTAAAGTACAGAACTTTAAACTAACAACTTCCGTTCTTTAAGTTATTAACTTGAAAAAAAAAATTTTGATTTTAACTTAAAGTACAGAACTTTAAACTAATAACTTCCATTCTTTAAGTTAATAACTTGAAGAAAAGAATTTTGATTTTAACTTAAAGTACAGAACTTTAAACTAACAACTTCCGTTCTTTAAGTTATTAACTTGAAGAAAATAATTTTGATTTTAACTTAAAGTACAGAACTTTAAACTAACAACTTCCATTCTTTAAGTTATTAACTTGAAGAAAAGAATTTCGATATTAACTTAAAGTACAGAACTTTGAACTAACAACTTGCATTCTTTAAGTTATTAACTTGAAGAAAAGAATTTCGATTTTAACTTAAAGTACAGAACTTTAAACTAACAACTTCCATTCTTTAAGTTATTAACTTGAAGAAAAGAATTTTGATTTTAACTTAAAGTACAGAACTTTAAACTAACAACTTCCATTCTTTAAGTTATTTACTTGAAGAAAAGAATTTTGATTTTAACTTAAAGTACAGAACTTTAAACTAATAACTTCCATTCTTTAAATTATTAACTTGACGAAAAGAATTTTGATTTTAACTTAAACTACAGAACTTTGAACTAACAACTTCCATTTTTTAAGTTATTAACTTGTAGAAAAGAATTTTGATTTTAACTTAAAGTACAGAACTATAAACTAACAACTTCCATTCTTTAAGTTATTAACTTGAAGAAAAGAATTTTGATTTTAACTTAAAGTACAGAACTTTAAACTAATAACTTCCATTCTTTAAGTTATTTACTTGAAGAAAAGAATTTTGATTTTAACTTAAACTACAGAACTTTGAACTAACAACTTCCATTCTTTAAGTTATTAACTTGAAGAAAAGAATTTTGATTTTAACTTAAAGTACAGAACTTTAAACTAACAACTTCCATTCTTTAAGTTATTAACTTGAAGAAAAGAATTTTGATTTTAACTTAAAGTACACAACTTTAACCTAATAACTTCCATTCTTTAAGTTATTTACTTGAAGAAAAGAATTTTGAATTTAACTTAATGTACAAAACTTTAAACTAACAACTTCCATTCTTTAAGTTATTAACTTGAAGAAAAGAATTTTTATTTTAACTTAAAGTACAGAACTTTAAACTAATAACTTCCATTCTTTAAATTATTAACTTGGCGAAAAGAATTTTGATTTTAACTTAAACTACAGAACTTTGAACTAACAACTTCCATTCTTTAAGTTATTAACTTGAAGAAAAGAATTTTGATTTTAACTTAAAGTACAGAACTTTAAACTAACAACTTCCATTCTTTAAGTTATTAACTTGAAGAAAAGAATTTTGATTTTAACTTAAAGTACAGAACTTTAAATTAATAACTTCTATTCTTTAAGTTATTTACTTGAAGAAAAGAATTTTGATTTTAACTTAAAGTACAGTACTTAACACTAACAACTTCCATTCTTTAAGTTATTAACTTGAAGAAAAGAATTTTGATTTTAACTTAAAGTACAGAACTTTAAACTAATAACTTCCATTCTTTAAGTTTTTAACTTGACGAAAAGAATTTTGATTTTAACTTAAAGTACAGAACTTTAAACTAACAACTTCCATTCTTTATGTTATTAACTTGAAGAAAAGAATTTTGATTTTAACGTAAAGTACAGAACTTTAAACTAATAACTTCCATTCTTTAAGCTATTTACTTGAAGAAAAGAATTTTCATTTTACCTTAAAGTACAGAACTTTAAACTAATTACTTCCATTCATTAAGTTATTTACTTGACGAAAAGAATTTTGATTGTAACTTAAAGTACAGAACTTTAAACTAATTACTTCCATTCATTAAGTTATTTACTTGACGAAAAGAATTTTGATTTTAGCTTAAAGTACAGAACTTTAAACTAACAACTTCCATTCTTTAAGTTATTAGCTTGAAGAAAAGAATTTTGATTGTAACTTAAAGTACAGAACTTTAAACTAATTACTTCCATTCATTAAGTTATTTACTTGACGAAAAGAATTTTGATTTTAGCTTAAAGTACAGAACTTTAAACTAATTACTTCCATTCTTTAAGTTATTTACTTGAAGAAACGGATTTTGATTTTAACTTAAAGTACAGAACTTTAAAATGGTAACTTCCATTCTTTAGGTTAATTACTTGAATAAAAGAATTTTGATTTTAACTTAAAGTACAGAACTTTGAACTAACAACTTCCATTCTTTAAGTTATTAACTTGAAGAAAAGAATTTTGATTTTAACTTAAAGTACAGAACTTTAAACTAAAAACTTCCGTTCTTTAAGTTATTAACTTGAAGAAAAGAATTTTGATTTTAACTTAAAATACAGAACTTTAAACTAACAACTTCCATTCTTTAAGTTATTAACTTGAAGAAAAGAATTTCGATTTTAACTTAAAGTACAGAACTTTGAACTAACAACTTCCATTCTTTAAGTTATTAACTTGAAGAAAAGAATTTTGATTTTAACTTAAAGTACAGAACTTTGAACTAACAACTTCCATTCTTTAAGTTATTAACTTGAAGAAAAGAATTTTGAGTTTAACTTAAAGTACACAACTTTAAACTAACCACTTCCATTCTTTAAGTTATTAGCTTGAAGAAAATAATTTTGATTTTAACTTAAAGTACAGAACTTTACACTAATTACTTCCATTCATTTAGTTATTTACTTGACGAAAAGAATTTTGATTTTAACTTAAAGTACAGAACTTTAAATTAATAACTTCCTTTCTTTAAGTTATTTACTTGAAGAAAAGAATTTTGATTTTAACTTAAAGTACAGAACTTTAAACTAATAACTTTAATTCTTTAAGTTAATAACTTGAAGAAAAGAATTTTGATTTTAACTTAAAGTACAGAACTTTAAACTAACAACTTCCGTTCTTTAAGTTATTAACTTGAAGAAAATAATTTTGATTTTAACTTAAAGTACAGAACTTTAAACTAACAACTTCCATTCTTTAAGTTATTAACTTGAAGAAAAGAATTTCGATTTTAACTTAAAGAACAGAACTTTGAACTAACAACTTGCATTCTTTAAGTTATTAACTTGAAGAAAAGAATTTTGATTTTAACTTAAAGTACAGAACTTTAAACTAACAACTTCCATTTTTTAAGTTATTAACTTGAAGAAACAAATATTGATTTTAACTTAAAGTACAGAACTTTAAACTAATAACTTCCATTCTTTAAGTTATTAACTTGACGAAAAGAATTTTGATTTTAACTTAAAGTACAGAACTTTAAACTAATTACTTCCATTCATTAAGTTATTTACTTGACGAAAAGAATTTTGATTTTAACTTAAAGTACAGAACTATCAATTAATAACGTCCTTTCTTTAAGTTGTTTACTTGAAGAAAAGAATTTTGATTTTAACTTAAAGTACAGAACTTTAAACTATCAACTTCCATTCTTTAATTTATTAACTTGAAGAAAAGAATTTTGATTTTAACTTAAAGTACAGAACTTTAAACTAATTACTTCCATTCATTAAGTTATTTACTTGACGAAAAGAATTTTGATTTTAACTTAAAGTACAGAACTATCAATTAATAACGTCCTTTCTTTAAGTTGTTTACTTGAAGAAAAGAATTTTGATTTTAACTTAAAGTACAGAACTTTAAATTAATAACTTCCTATCTTTAAGTTATTTACTTGAAGAAAAGAATTTTGATTTTAACTTAAAGTACACAACTTTAAACTAACCACTTCCATTCTTTAAGTTATTAGCTTGAAGAAAAGAATTTTGATTTTAACTTAAAGTACAGAACTTTAAACTAACAACTTCCATTCTTTAAGTTATTAACTTGAAAAAAAGAATTTTGATTTTAACTTAAAGTACAGAACTTTAAACTAATAACTTCCATTCTTTAAGTTAATAACTTGAAGAAAAGAATTTTGATTTTAACTTAAAGTACAGAACTTTAAACTAACAACTTCCGTTCTTTAAGTTATTCACTTGAAGAAAATAATTTTGATTTTAACTTAAAGTACAGAACTTTAAACTAACAACTTCCATTCTTTAAGTTATTAACTTGAAGAAAAGAATTTCGATTTTAACTTAAAGTACAGAACTTTGAACTAACAACTTGCATTCTTTAAGTTATTAACTTGAAGAAAAGAATTTCGATTTTAACTTAAAGTACAGAACTTTAAACTAACAACTTCCATTCTTTAAGTTATTAACTTGAAGAAAAGAATTTTGATTTTAACTTAAAGTACAGAACTTTAAACTAATTACTTCCATTCATTAAGTTATTTACTTGACGAAAAGAATTTTGATTTTAACTTAAAGTACAGAACTTTAAATTAATAACTTCCTTTCTTTAAGTTATTTACTTGAAGAAAAGAATTTTGATTTTAACTTAAAGTGCAGAACTTTAAACTAATAACTTCCATTCTTTAAGTTATTTACTTGAAGAAAAGAATTTTGATTTTAACTTAAAGTACAGAACTTTAAACTAACAACTTCCATTTTTTAAGTTATTAACTTGAAGAAACAAATATTGATTTTAACTTAAAGTACAGAACTTTAAACTAATAACTTCCATTCTTTAAGTTTTTAACTTGACGAAAAGAATTTTGATTTTAACTTAAAGTACAGAACTTTAAACTAACAACTTCCATTCTTTAAGTTATTAACTTGAAGAAAAAATTTTGATTTTAACTTAAAGTACAGAACTTTAAACTAATAACTTCCATTCTTTAAGTTATTTACTTGAAGAAAAGAATTTTGATTTTAACTTAAAGTACAGAACTTTAAACTAATAACTTCCATTCTTTAAGTTATTAACTTAAAGAAAAGAATTTTGATTTTAACTTAAAGTAGAGAACTTTAAACTAATTACTTCCATTCTTTAAGTTATTAACTTGAAGAAAAGAATTTAGATTTTAACTTAAAGTACAGAACTTTAAACTAATAACTTCCATTCTTTAAGTTATTTACTTGAAGAAAAGAATTTTGATTTTAACATAAAGTACAGAACTTTAAACTTAAAACTTCCATTCTTCAGGTTATTTATTTGAAGTAAAGAATTTTGATTTTAACTTAAAGTACAGAACTTTAAACTAACAACTTCCATTCTTTAAGTTATTAACTTGAAGAAAAGAATTTTGATTTTAACTTAACGTACAGAACTATAAATTAATAACGTCCTTTCTTTAAGTTATTTACTTGAAGAAAAGAATTTTGATTTTAACTCAAAGTACAGAACTTTAAACTAATAACTTCCATTCTTTAAGTTATTAACTTGAAGAAAAGAATTTTTATTTTAACTTAAAGTACAGAACTTTAAACCAATTACTTCCATTCTTTAAGTTATTTACTTGAAGAAAAGAATTTTGATTTTAACTTAAAGTACAGAACTTTAAAATAATAACTTCCAATCTTTAAGTTATTTACTTGAAGATAAGAATTTTTATTTTAACTTAAAGTACAGAACTTTAAACTAATAACTTCCTTTCTTTAAGTTATTTACTTGAAGAAAAGAATTTTGATTTTAACTTAAAGTGCAGAACTATAAATTAATAACTTCCTTTCTTTAAGTTATTTACTTTAAGAAAAGAATTTTGATTTTAACTTAAAGTACAGAACTTTAAACTAATAACTTCCATTCTTTAAGTTATTTACTTGAAGAAAAGAATTTTGATTTTAACTTAAAGTACAGAACTATAAATTAATAACGTCCTTTCTTTAAGTTATTTACTTGAAGAAAAGAATTTTGATTTTAACTTAAAGTACAGAACTTTAAACTAACAACTTCCATTCTTTAAGTTATTAAGTTGAAGAAAAGAATTTTTATTTTAACTTAAAGTACAAAACTTTAAACTAATTACTTCCTTTCTTTAAGTTATTTACATGAAGAAAAAAATTTTGATTTTAACTTAAAGGACAGAACTTTAAACTAATAACTTCCTTTCTTTAAGTTATTTACATGAAGAAAAAAATTTTGATTTTAACTTAAAGTACAGAACTTAAAAATAGTAACTTCTGTTTCTTAAGTTATTTACTTGAAGATGAGAATTTTGAATTTAACTTAAAGTACAGAACTGTAAACTAACAACTTCTATTATTTAAGTTATTAACTTGAAGAAAAGAATTTTGATTTTAACTTAAAGTACAGAACTTTAAAATAATAACTTCCAATCTTTAAGTTATTTACTTGAAGATAAGAATTTTAATTTTAACTTAAAGTACAGAACTATAAATTAATAACTTCCTTTCTTTAAGTTATTTACTTGAAGAAAAGAATTTTGATTTTAACTTAAAGTGCAGAACTTTAAACTAATAACTTCCATTCTTTAAGTTATTTACTTGAAGAAAAGAATTTTGATTTTAACTTAAAGTACAGAACTTTAAACTAACAACTTCCATTTTTTAAGTTATTAACTTGAAGAAACAAATATTGATTTTAACTTAAAGTACAGAACTTTAAACTAATAACTTCCATTCTTTAAGTTTTTAACTTGACGAAAAGAATTTTGATTTTAACTTAAAGTACAGAACTTTAAACTAACAACTTCCATTCTTTAAGTTATTAACTTGAAGAAAAAATTTTGATTTTAACTTAAAGTACAGAACTTTAAACTAATAACTTCCATTCTTTAAGTTATTTACTTGAAGAAAAGAATTTTGATTTTAACTTAAAGTACAGAACTTTAAACTAATAACTTCCATTCTTTAAGTTATTAACTTAAAGAAAAGAATTTTGATTTTAACTTAAAGTAGAGAACTTTAAACTAATTACTTCCATTCTTTAAGTTATTAACTTGAAGAAAAGAATTTAGATTTTAACTTAAAGTACAGAACTTTAAACTAATAACTTCCATTCTTTAAGTTATTTACTTGAAGAAAAGAATTTTGATTTTAACATAAAGTACAGAACTTTAAACTTAAAACTTCCATTCTTCAGGTTATTTATTTGAAGTAAAGAATTTTGATTTTAACTTAAAGTACAGAACTTTAAACTAACAACTTCCATTCTTTAAGTTATTAACTTGAAGAAAAGAATTTTGATTTTAACTTAACGTACAGAACTATAAATTAATAACGTCCTTTCTTTAAGTTATTTACTTGAAGAAAAGAATTTTGATTTTAACTCAAAGTACAGAACTTTAAACTAATAACTTCCATTCTTTAAGTTATTAACTTGAAGAAAAGAATTTTTATTTTAACTTAAAGTACAGAACTTTAAACCAATTACTTCCATTCTTTAAGTTATTTACTTGAAGAAAAGAATTTTGATTTTAACTTAAAGTACAGAACTTTAAAATAATAACTTCCAATCTTTAAGTTATTTACTTGAAGATAAGAATTTTTATTTTAACTTAAAGTACAGAACTTTAAACTAATAACTTCCTTTCTTTAAGTTATTTACTTGAAGAAAAGAATTTTGATTTTAACTTAAAGTGCAGAACTATAAATTAATAACTTCCTTTCTTTAAGTTATTTACTTTAAGAAAAGAATTTTGATTTTAACTTAAAGTACAGAACTTTAAACTAATAACTTCCATTCTTTAAGTTATTTACTTGAAGAAAAGAATTTTGATTTTAACTTAAAGTACAGAACTATAAATTAATAACGTCCTTTCTTTAAGTTATTTACTTGAAGAAAAGAATTTTGATTTTAACTTAAAGTACAGAACTTTAAACTAACAACTTCCATTCTTTAAGTTATTAAGTTGAAGAAAAGAATTTTTATTTTAACTTAAAGTACAAAACTTTAAACTAATTACTTCCTTTCTTTAAGTTATTTACATGAAGAAAAAAATTTTGATTTTAACTTAAAGGACAGAACTTTAAACTAATAACTTCCTTTCTTTAAGTTATTTACATGAAGAAAAAAATTTTGATTTTAACTTAAAGTACAGAACTTAAAAATAGTAACTTCTGTTTCTTAAGTTATTTACTTGAAGATGAGAATTTTGAATTTAACTTAAAGTACAGAACTGTAAACTAACAACTTCTATTATTTAAGTTATTAACTTGAAGAAAAGAATTTTGATTTTAACTTAAAGTACAGAACTTTAAAATAATAACTTCCAATCTTTAAGTTATTTACTTGAAGATAAGAATTTTAATTTTAACTTAAAGTACAGAACTATAAATTAATAACTTCCTTTCTTTAAGTTATTAACTTGAAGAAAAGAATTTTGATTTTAACTTAAAGTACAGAACTTTAAAATAATAACTTCCAATCTTTAAGTTATTTACTTGAAGATAAGAATTTTAATTTTAACTTAAAGTACAGAACTATAAATTAATAACTTCCTTTCTTTAAGTTATTTACTTGAAGAAAAGAATTTTGATTTTAACTTAAAGTACAGAACTTTAAACTAATAAGTTCCATTCTTTAAGTTATTTACTTGAAGAAAAGAATTTTGATTTTAACTTAAAGTACTGAACTTTAAACTAATAACTTCCTTTCTTTAAGTTATTTACATGAAGAAAAGAATTTTAATTTTAACTTAAAGTACAGAACTTTAAAATAGTAACTTCTATACCTTAAGTTATTTACTTGAAGATGAGAATTTTGATTTTAACTTAAAGTACAGAACTTTAAACTTATAACTTCCATTCTTTAAGTTATTTACTTGAAGAAAAGAATTTTGATTTTAACTTAAAGTACAGAACTTTAAAACAATAACTTCCAATCTTTAAGTTATTTACTTGAAGATAAGAATTTTAATTTTAACTTAAAGTACAGAACTATAAATATAAACTTCCTTTCTCTTAGTTATTTACTTGAAGAAAAGAATTTTTATTTTAACTTAAAGTACAGAACTTTATACTAATAACTTCCTTTCTTTAAGTTATTTACTTGAAGAAAAGAATTTTGATTTTAACTTAAAGTGCAGAACTATAAATTAATAACTTCCTTTCTTTAAGTTATTTACTTTAAGAAAAGAATTTTGATTTTAACTTAAAGTACAGAACTTTAAACTAATAACTTCCATTCTTTAAGTTATTTACTTGAAGAAAAGAATTTTGATTTTAACTTAAAGTACAGAACTTTAAACTAATAACTTCCATTCTTTAAGTTATTAACTTAAAGAGAAGAATTTTGATTTTAACTTAAAGTAGAGAACTTTAAACTAATTACTTCCATTCTTTAAGTTATTAACTTGAAGAAAAGAATTTAGATTTTAACTTAAAGTACAGAACTTTAAACTAATAACTTCCATTCTTTAAGTTATTTACTTGAAGAAAAGAATTTTGATTTTAACATAAAGTACAGAACTTTAAACTTAAAACTTCCATTCTTCAGGTTATTTATTTGAAGTAAAGAATTTTGATTTTAACTTAAAGTACAGAACTTTAAACTAACAACTTCCATTCTTTAAGTTATTAACTTGAAAAAAAGAATTTTGATTTTAACTTAACGTACAGAACTATAAATTAATAACGTCCTTTCTTTAAGTTATTTACTTGAAGAAAAGAATTTTGATTTTAACTTAAAGTACAGAACTTTAAACTAACAACTTCCATTCTTTAAGTTATTAACTTGAAGAAAAGAATTTTTATTTTAACTTAAAGTACAGAACTGTAAACCAATTACTTCCATTCTTTAAGTTATTTACTTGAAGAAAAGAATTTTGATTTTAACTTAAAGTACAGAACTTTAAAATAATAACTTCCAATCTTTAAGTTATTTACTTGAAGATAAGAATTTTTATTTTAACTTAAAGTACAGAACTTTAAACTAATAACTTCCTTTCTTTAAGTTATTTACTTGAAGAAAAGAATTTTGATTTTAACTTAAAGTGCAGAACTATAAATTAATAACTTCCTTTCTTTAAGTTATTTACTTTAAGAAAAGAATTTTGATTTTAACTTAAAGTACAGAACTTTAAACTAATAACTTCCATTCTTTAAGTTATTTACTTGAAGAAAAGAATTTTGATTTTAACTTAAAGTACAGAACTATAAATTAATAACGTCCTTTCTTTAAGTTATTTACTTGAAGAAAAGAATTTTTAATTTTAACTTAAAGTACAGAACTTTAAACTAACAACTTCCATTCTTTAAGTTATTAACTTGAAGAAAAGAATTTTTATTTTAACTTAAAGTACAGAACTTTAAACTAATTACTTCCATTCTTTAAGTTATTTACTTGAAGAAAAGAATTTTGATTTTAACTTAAAGTACAGAACTTTAAAATAATAACTTCCATTCTTTAAGTTATTTACTTGAAGAAAAGAATTTTGATTTTAACTTAAAGGACAGAAATTTAAACTAATAACTTCCTTTCTTTAAGTTATTTACATGAAGAAAAAAATTTTGATTTTAATTTAAAGTACAGAACTTAAAAATAGTAACTTCTGTTTCTTAAGTTATTTACTTGAAGTTGAGAATTTTGAATTTAACTTAAAGTACAGAACTTTAAACTAACAACTTCCATTATTTAAGTTATTAACTTGAAGAAAAGAATTTTGATTTTAACTTAAAGTACAGAACTTTAAAATAATAACTTCCAATCTTTAAGTTATTTACTTGAAGATAAGAATTTTAATTTTAACTTAAAGTACAGAACTATATATTAATAACTTCCTTTCTTTAAGTTATTTACTTGAAGAAAAGAATTTTGATTTTAACTTAAAGTACAGAACTTTAAACTAATAACTTCCATTCTTTAAGTTATTTACTTGAAGAAAAGAATTTTGATTTTAACTTAAAGTACTGAACTTTAAACTAATAACTTCCTTTCTTTAAGTTATTTACATGAAGAAAAGAATTTTGATTTTAACTTAAAGTACAGAACTTTAAAATAGTAACTTCTATACCTTAAGTTATTTACTTGAAGATGAGAATTTTGATTTTAACTTAAAGTACAGAACTTTAAACTTATAACTTCCATTCTTTAAGTTATTTACTTGAAGAAAAGAATTTTGATTTTAACTTAAAGTACAGAACTTTAAAATAATAACTTCCAATCTTTAAGTTATTTACTTGAAGATAAGAATTTTAATTTTAACTTAAAGTACAGAACTATAAATATAAACTTCCTTTCTCTTAGTTATTTACTTGAAGAAAAGAATTTTTATTTTAACTTAAAGTACAGAACTTTAAACTAATAACTTCCTTTCTTTAAGTTATTTACTTGAAGAAAAGAATTTTGATTTTAACTTAAAGTGCAGAAATATAAATTAATAACTTCCTTTCTTTAAGTTATTTACTTTAAGAAAAGAATTTTGATTTTAACTTAAAGTACAGAACTTTAAACTAATAACTTCCATTCTTTAAGTTATTTACTTGAAGAAAAGAATTTTGATTTTAACTTAAAGTACAGAACTTTAAACTAATAACTTCCATTCTTTAAGTTATTAACTTAAAGAAAAGAATTTTGATTTTAACTTAAAGTAGAGAACTTTAAACTAATTACTTCCATTCTTTAAGTTATTAACTTGAAGAAAAGAATTTAGATTTTAACTTAAAGTACAGAACTTTAAACTAATAACTTCCATTCTTTAAGTTATTTACTTGAAGAAAAGAATTTTGATTTTAACATAAAGTACAGAACTTTAAACTTAAAACTTACATTCTTCAGGTTATTTATTTGAAGTAAAGAATTTTGATTTTAACTTAAAGTACAGAACTTTAAACTAACAACTTCCATTCTTTAAGTTATTAACTTGAAGAAAAGAATTTTGATTTTAACTTAACGTACAGAACTATAAATTAATAACGTCCTTTCTTTAAGTTATTTACTTGAAGAAAAGAATTTTGATTTTAACTTAAAGTACAGAACTTTAAACTAACAACTTCCATTCTTTAAGTTATTAACTTGAAGAAAAGAATTTTTATTTTAACTTAAAGTACAGAACTTTAAACCAATTACTTCCATTCTTTAAGTTATTTACTTGAAGAAAAGAATTTTGATTTTAACTTAAAGTACAGAACTTTAAAATAATAACTTCCAATCTTTAAGTTATTTACTTGAAGATAAGAATTTTTATTTTAACTTAAAGTACAGAACTTTAAACTAATAACTTCCTTTCTTTAAGTTATTTACTTGAAGAAAAGAATTTTGATTTTAACTTAAAGTGCAGAACTATAAATTAATAACTTCCTTTCTTTAAGTTATTTACTTGAAGAAAAGAATTTTGATTTTAACTTAAAGTACAGAACTTTAAACTAACAACTTCCATTCTTTAAGTTATTAACTTGAAGAAAAGAATTTTTATTTTAACTTAAAGTACAGAACTTTAAACTAATTACTTCCATTCTTTAAGTTATTTACTTGAAGAAAAGAATTTTGATTTTAACTTAAAGTACAGAACTTTAAAATAATAACTTCCATTCTTTAAGTTATTTACTTGAAGAAAAGAATTTTGATTTTAACTTAAAGGACAGAACTTTAAACTAATAACTTCCTTTCTTTAAGTTATTTACTTGAAGAAAATAATTTTGATTTTTACTTAAAGTACAGAACTTTAAACTAACAACTTCCATTCTTTAAGTTATTAACTTGAAGAAAAGAATTTTGATTTTAACTTAAAGTACAGAACTTTAAACTAATTACTTCCATTCTTTAAGTTATTCACTTGAAGAAAAGAATTTTTATTTTAACTTAAAGTACAGAACTATAAATTAATAACGTTCCTTTTTTAAGTTATTTACTTGAAGAAAAAAATTTTGATTTTAAGTTAAAGTACAGAACTTTAAACTAATAACTTCCATTCTTTAAGTTATTTACTTGAAGAAAAGAATTTTGATTTTCAATTAAAGTACAGAACTTTAAACTAACAACTTCCATTCTTTAAGTAATTAACTTGAAGAAAAGAATTTTGATTTTAACTTAAAGTACAGAACTTTAAACTAACAACTTCCATTCTTTAAGTTATTAACTTAAAGGAAAGAATTTTGATTTTAACTTAAAGTAGAGAACTTTAAACTAATTACTTCCATCCTTTAAGTTATTAACTTGAAGAAAAGAATTTAGATTTTAACTTAAAGTACAGAACTTTAAACTAATAACTTCCAATCTTTAAGTTATTTACATAAAGATCAGAATTTTGATTTTAACTTAAAGTACAGAACTATAAATTAATAACTTCCTTTCTTTAAGTTATTTACTTGAAGAAAAGAATTTTGATTTTAACTTAAAGTACAGAACTTTAAAATAGTAACTTCTATTCCTTAAGTTATTTACTTGAAGAAAAGAATTTTGATTTTAACTTAAAGTACAGAACTTTAAACTAATAACTTCCATTCTTTAAGTTATTTACTTGAAGAAAAGAATTTTGATTTTAACTTAAAGTACAGAACTTTAAACTTATAACTTCCATTCTTCAGGTTATTTATTTGAAGAAAAGAATTTTGATTTTAACTTAAAGGACAGAAATTTAAACTAATAACTTCCTTTCTTTAAGTTATTTACATGAAGAAAAAAATTTTGATTTTAATTTAAAGTACAGAACTTAAAAATAGTAACTTCTGTTTCTTAAGTTATTTACTTGAAGTTGAGAATTTTGAATTTAACTTAAAGTACAGAACTTTAAACTAACAACTTCCATTATTTAAGTTATTAACTTGAAGAAAAGAATTTTGATTTTAACTTAAAGTACAGAACTTTAAAATAATAACTTCCAATCTTTAAGTTATTTACTTGAAGAAAAGAATTTTGTTTTTAACTTAAAGTACTGAACTTTAAACTAATAACTTCCTTTCTTTAAGTTATTTACATGAAGAAAAGAATTTTGATTTTAACTTAAAGTACAGAACTTTAAACTTATAACTTCCATTCTTTAAGTTATTTACTTGAAGAATAGAATTTTGATTTTAACTTAAAGTACAGAACTTTAAAATAATAACTTCCAATCTTTAAGTTATTTACTTGAAGATAAGAATTTTAATTTTAACTTAAAGGACAGAACTATAAATATAAACTTCCTTTCTCTTAGTTATTTACTTGAAGAAAAGAATTTTTATTTTAACTTAAAGTACAGAACTTTAAACTAATAACTTCCTTTCTTTAAGTTAATTACTTGAAGAAAAGAATTTTGATTTTAACTTAAAGTGCAGAAATATAAATTAATAACTTCCTTTCTTTAAGTTATTTACTTTAAGAAAAGAATTTTGATTTTAACTTAAAGTACAGAACTTTAAACTAATAACTTCCATTCTTTAAGTTATTTACTTGAAGAAAAGAATTTTGATTTTAACTTAAAGTACAGAACTTTAAACTAATAACTTCCATTCTTTAAGTTATTAACTTAAAGAAAAGAATTTTGATTTTAACTTAAAGTAGAGAACTTTAAACTAATTACTTCCATTCTTTAAGTTATTAACTTGAAGAAAAGAATTTAGATTTTAACTTAAAGTACAGAACTTTAAACTAATAACTTCCATTCTTTAAGTTATTTACTTGAAGAAAAGAATTTTGATTTTAACATAAAGTACAGAACTTTAAACTTAAAACTTACATTCTTCAGGTTATTTATTTGAAGTAAAGAATTTTGATTTTAACTTAAAGTACAGAACTTTAAACTAACAACTTCCATTCTTTAAGTTATTAACTTGAAGAAAAGAATTTTAATTTTAACTTAACGTACAGAACTATAAATTAATAACGTCCTTTCTTTAAGTTATTTACTTGAAGAAAAGAATTTTGATTTTAACTTAAAGTACAGAACTTTAAACTAACAACTTCCATTCTTTAAGTTATTAACTTGAAGAAAAGAATTTTTATTTTAACTTAAAGTACAGAACTTTAAACCAATTACTTCCATTCTTTAAGTTATTTACTTGAAGAAAAGAATTTTGATTTTAACTTAAAGTACAGAACTTTAAAATAATAACTTCCAATCTTTAAGTTATTTACTTGAAGATAAGAATTTTTATTTTAACTTAAAGTACAGAACTTTAAACTAATAACTTCCTTTCTTTAAGTTATTTACTTGAAGAAAAGAATTTTGATTTTAACTTAAAGTGCAGAACTATAAATTAATAACTTCCTTTCTTTAAGTTATTTACTTGAAGAAAAGAATTTTGATTTTAACTTAAAGTACAGAACTTTAAACTAACAACTTCCATTCTTTAAGTTATTAACTTGAAGAAAAGAATTTTTATTTTAACTTAAAGTACAGAACTTTAAACTAATTACTTCCATTCTTTAAGTTATTTACTTGAAGAAAAGAATTTTGATTTTAACTTAAAGTACAGAACTTTAAAATAATAACTTCCATTCTTTAAGTTATTTACTTGAAGAAAAGAATTTTGATTTTAACTTAAAGGACAGAACTTTAAACTAATAACTTCCTTTCTTTAAGTTATTTACTTGAAGAAAATAATTTTGATTTTTACTTAAAGTACAGAACTTTAAACTAACAACTTCCATTCTTTAAGTTATTAACTTGAAGAAAAGAATTTTGATTTTAACTTAAAGTACAGAACTTTAAACTAATTACTTCCATTCTTTAAGTTATTCACTTGAAGAAAAGAATTTTTATTTTAACTTAAAGTACAGAACTATAAATTAATAACGTTCCTTTTTTAAGTTATTTACTTGAAGAAAAAAATTTTGATTTTAAGTTAAAGTACAGAACTTTAAACTAATAACTTCCATTCTTTAAGTTATTTACTTGAAGAAAAGAATTTTGATTTTCAATTAAAGTACAGAACTTTAAACTAACAACTTCCATTCTTTAAGTAATTAACTTGAAGAAAAGAATTTTGATTTTAACTTAAAGTACAGAACTTTAAACTAACAACTTCCATTCTTTAAGTTATTAACTTAAAGGAAAGAATTTTGATTTTAACTTAAAGTAGAGAACTTTAAACTAATTACTTTCATCCTTTAAGTTATTAACTTGAAGAAAAGAATTTAGATTTTAACTTAAAGTACAGAACTTTAAACTAATAACTTCCAATCTTTAAGTTATTTACATAAAGATCAGAATTTTGATTTCAACTTAAAGTACAGAACTATAAATTAATAACTTCCTTTCTTTAAGTTATTTACTTGAAGAAAAGAATTTTGATTTTAACTTAAAGTACAGAACTTTAAAATAGTAACTTCTATTCCTTAAGTTATTTACTTGAAGAAAAGAATTTTGATTTTAACTTAAAGTACAGAACTTAAAACTAATAACTTCCATTCTTTAAGATATTTACTTGAAGAAAAGAATTTTGATTTTAACTTAAAGTACAGAACTTTAAACTTATAACTTCCATTCTTCAGGTTATTTATTTGAAGTAAAGAATTTTGATTTTAACTTAAAGTTCAGAACTTTAAACTAACAACTTCCATTCTTTAAGTTATTAACGTGAAGAAAAGAATTTTGATTTTAACTTAAAGTACAGAACTATAAATTAATAACGTCCTTTCTTTAAGTTATTTACTTGAAGAAAAGAATTTTGATTTTAGCTTAAAGTACAGAACTTTAAACTAACAACTTCCATTCTTTAAGTTATTAACTTGAAGAAAAGAATTTTGCTTTTAACTTAAAGTACAGAACTTTAAAATAATAACTTCCAATCTTTAAGTTATTTACTTGAAGATAAGAATTTTAATTTTAACTTAAAGTACAGAACTATAAATTAATAACTTCCTTTCTTTAAGTTATTTACTTGAAGAAAAGAATTTTGATTTTAACTTAAAGTACAGAACTTTAAACTAATAACTTCCAATCTTTAAGTTATTTACTTGAAGATAAGAATTTTAATTTTAACTTAAAGTACAGAACTATAAATTAATAACTTCCTTGCTTTAAGTTATTTACTTGAAGAAAAGAATTTTGATTTTAACTTAAAGTACAGAACTTTAAACTAATAACTTCCATTCTTTAAGTTATTTACTTGAAGAAAAGAATTTTGATTTTAACTTAAAGTACTGAACTTTAAACTAATAACTTCCTTTCTTTAAGTTATTTACATGAAGAAAAGAATTTTGATTTTAACTTAAAGTACAGAACTTTAAAATAGTAACTTCTATACCTTAAGTTATTTACTTGAAGATGAGAATTTTGATTTTAACTTAAAGTACAGAACTTTAAACTTATAACTTCCATTCTTTAAGTTATTTACTTGAAGAAAAGAATTTTGATTTTAACTTAAAGTACAGAACTTTAAAATAATAACTTCCAATCTTTAAGTTATTTACTTGAAGATAAGAATTTTAATTTTAACTTAAAGTACAGAACTATAAATATAAACTTCCTTTCTTTTAGTTATTTACTTGAAGAAAAGAATTTTTATTTTAACTTAAAGTACAGAACTTTAAACTAATAACTTCCTTTCTTTAAGTTATTTACTTGAAGAAAAGAATTTTGATTTTAACTTAAAGTGCAGAACTATAAATTAATAACTTCCTTTCTTTAAGTTATTTACTTTAAGAAAAGAATTTTGATTTTAACTAAAAGTACAGAACTTTAAACTAATAACTTCCATTCTTTAAGTTATTTACTTGAAGAAAAGAATTTTGATTTTAACTTAAAGTACAGAACTTTAAACTAATAACTTCCATTCTTTAAGTTATTAACTTGAAGAAAAGAATTTAGATTTTAACTTAAAGTACAGAACTTTAAACTAATAACTTCCATTCTTTAAGTTATTTACTTGAAGAAAAGAATTTTGATTTTAACATAAAGTACAGAACTTTAAACTTAAAACTTCCATTCTTCAGGTTATTTATTTGAAGTAAAGAATTTTTATTTTAACTTAAAGTACAGAACTTTAAACTAACAACTTCCATTCTTTAAGTTATTAACTTGAAGAAAAGAATTTTGATTTTAACTTAAAGTACAGAACTATAAATTAATAACGTCCTTTCTTTAAGTTATTTACTTGAAGAAAAGAATTTTGATTTTAACTTAAAGTACAGAACTTTAAACTAACAACTTCCATTCTTTAAGTTATTAACTTGAAGAAAAGAATTTTTATTTTAACTTAAAGTACAGAACTTTAAACTAATTACTTCCATTCTTTAAGTTATTTACTTGAAGAAAAGAATTTTGATTTTAACTTAAAGTACAGAACTTTAAAATAATAACTTCCAATCTTTAAGTTATTTACTTGAAGATAAGAATTGTAATTTTAACTTAAAGTACAGAACTATAAATTAATAACTTCCTTTCTTTAAGTTATTTACTTGAAGATGAGAATTTTGATTTTAACTTAAAGTACAAAACTTTAAACTTATAACTTCCATTCTTTAAGTTATTTACTTGAAGAAAAGAATTTTGATTTTAACTTAAAGTACAGAACTTTAAAATAATAACTTACAATCTTTAAGTTATTTACTTGAAGGTAAGAATTTTAATTTTAACTTAAAGTACAGAACTATAAATATAAACTTCCTTTCTTTTAGTTATTTACTTGAAAAAAGAATTTTTATTTTAACTTAAAGTACAGAACTTTAAACTAATAACTTCCTTTCTTTAAGTTATTTACTTGAAGAAAAGAATTTTGATTTTAACTTAAAGTACAGAACTTTAAACTAACAACTTCCATTCTTTAAGTTATTAACTTGAAGAAAACAATTTTGATTTTAACTTAAAGTACAGAACTTTAAACTAATAACTTCCTTTCTTTAAGTTATTTACTTGAAGTTAAGAATTTTAATTTTAACTTAAAGTACAGAACTATTAATTAATAACTTCCTTTCTTTTAGTTATTTACTTGAAGAAAAGAATTATTATTTTAACTTAAAGTACAGAACTGCAAACTAATTACTTTCGTTCTTTAAGTAATTTACTTGATGAAAAGAATTTTGATTTTAACTTAAAGTACAGAACTTTAAATTAATAACTTCCATTCTTTAAGTTATTAACTTGAAGAAAAGAATTTTTATTTTAACTTAAAGTACAGAACTTTAAACCAATTACTTCCATTCTTTAAGTTATTTACTTGAAGAAAAGAATTTTGATTTTAACTTAAAGTACAAAACTTTAAAATAATAACTTCCAATCTTTAAGTTATTTACTTGAAGATAAGAATTTTTATTTTAACTTAAAGTACAGAACTTTAAACTAATAACTTCCTTTCTTTAAGTTATTTACTTGAAGAAAAGAATTTTGATTTTAACTTAAAGTGCAGAACTATAAATTAATAACTTCCTTTCTTTAAGTTATTTACTTGAAGAAAAGAATTTTGATTTTAACTTAAAGTACAGAACTTTAAACTAACAACTTCCATTCTTTAAGTTATTAACTTGAAGAAAAGAATTTTGATTTTAACTTAAAGTACAGAACTTTAAACTAATTACTTCCATTCTTTAAGTTATTTACTTGAAGAAAAGAATTTTGATTTTAACTTAAAGTACAGAACTTTAAACTAATAACTTCCATTCTTTAAGTTATTTACTTGAAGAAAAGAATTTTGATTTTAACTTAAAGTACTGAACTTTAAACTAATAACTTCCTTTCTTTAAGTTATTTACATGAAGAAAAGAATTTTGATTTTAACTTAAAGTACAGAACTTTAAAATAGTAACTTCTATACCTTAAGTTATTTACTTGAAGATGAGAATTTTGATTTTAACTTAAAGTACAGAACTTTAAACTTATAACTTCCATTCTTTAAGTTATTTACTTGAAGAAAAGAATTTTGATTTTAACTTAAAGTACAGAACTTTAAAATAATAACTTCCAATCTTTAAGTTATTTACTTGAAGATAAGAATTTTAATTTTAACTTAAAGTACAGAACTATAAATATAAACTTCCTTTCTTTTAGTTATTTACTTGAAGAAAAGAATTTTTATTTTAACTTAAAGTACAGAACTTTAAACTAATAACTTCCTTTCTTTAAGTTATTTACTTGAAGAAAAGAATTTTGATTTTAACTTAAAGTGCAGAACTATAAATTAATAACTTCCTTTCTTTAAGTTATTTACTTTAAGAAAAGAATTTTGATTTTAACTTAAAGTACAGAACTTTAAACTAATAACTTCCATTCTTTAAGTTATTTACTTGAAGAAAAGAATTTTGATTTTAACTTAAAGTACAGAACTTTAAACTAATAACTTCCATTCTTTAAGTTATTAACTTGAAGAAAAGAATTTAGATTTTAACTTAAAGTACAGAACTTTAAACTAATAACTTCCATTCTTTAAGTTATTTACTTGAAGAAAAGAATTTTGATTTTAACATAAAGTACAGAACTTTAAACTTAAAACTTCCATTCTTCAGGTTATTTATTTGAAGTAAAGAATTTTTATTTTAACTTAAAGTACAGAACTTTAAACTAACAACTTCCATTCTTTAAGTTATTAACTTGAAGAAAAGAATTTTGATTTTAACTTAAAGTACAGAACTATAAATTAATAACGTCCTTTCTTTAAGTTATTTACTTGAAGAAAAGAATTTTGATTTTAACTTAAAGTACAGAACTTTAAACTAACAACTTCCATTCTTTAAGTTATTAACTTGAAGAAAAGAATTTTTATTTTAACTTAAAGTACAGAACTTTAAACTAATTACTTCCATTCTTTAAGTTATTTACTTGAAGAAAAGAATTTTGATTTTAACTTAAAGTACAGAACTTTAAAATAATAACTTCCAATCTTTAAGTTATTTACTTGAAGATAAGAATTGTAATTTTAACTTAAAGTACAGAACTATAAATTAATAACTTCCTTTCTTTAAGTTATTTACTTGAAGATGAGAATTTTGATTTTAACTTAAAGTACAAAACTTTAAACTTATAACTTCCATTCTTTAAGTTATTTACTTGAAGAAAAGAATTTTGATTTTAACTTAAAGTACAGAACTTTAAAATAATAACTTCCAATCTTTAAGTTATTTACTTGAAGGTAAGAATTTTAATTTTAACTTAAAGTACAGAACTATAAATATAAACTTCCTTTCTTTTAGTTATTTACTTGAAAAAAGAATTTTTATTTTAACTTAAAGTACAGAACTTTAAACTAATAACTTCCTTTCTTTAAGTTATTTACTTGAAGAAAAGAATTTTGATTTTAACTTAAAGTACAGAACTTTAAACTAACAACTTCCATTCTTTAAGTTATTAACTTGAAGAAAACAATTTTGATTTTAACTTAAAGTACAGAACTTTAAACTAATAACTTCCTTTCTTTAAGTTATTTACTTGAAGTTAAGAATTTTAATTTTAACTTAAAGTACAGAACTATTAATTAATAACTTCCTTTCTTTTAGTTATTTACTTGAAGAAAAGAATTATTATTTTAACTTAAAGTACAGAACTGCAAACTAATTACTTCCGTTCTTTAAGTAATTTACTTGATGAAAAGAATTTTGATTTTAACTTAAAGTACAGAACTTTAAAATAATAACTTCCAATCTTTAAGTTATTTACTTGAAGATAAGAATTTTTATTTTAACTTAAAGTACAGAACTTTAAACTAATAACTTCCTTTCTTTAAGTTATTTACTTGAAGAAAAGAATTTTGATTTTAACTTAAAGTGCAGAACTATAAATTAATAACTTCCTTTCTTTAAGTTATTTACTTGAAGAAAAGAATTTTGATTTTAACTTAAAGTACAGAACTTTAAACTAACAACTTCCATTCTTTAAGTTATTAACTTGAAGAAAAGAATTTTGATTTTAACTTAAAGTACAGAACTTTAAACTAATTACTTCCATTCTTTAAGTTATTTACTTGAAGAAAAGAATTTTGATTTTAACTTAAAGTACAGAACTTTAAAATAATAACTTCCATTCTTTAAGTTATTTACTTGAAGAAAAGAATTTTGATTTTAACTTAAAGGACAGAACTTTAAACTAATAACTTCCTTTCTTTAAGTTATTTACTTGAAGAAAATAATTTTGATTTTTACTTAAAGTACAGAACTTTAAACTAACAACTTCCATTCTTTAAGTTATTAACTTGAAGAAAAGAATTTTGATTTTAACTTAAAGTACAGAACTTTAAACTAACAACTTCCATTCTTTAAGTTATTAACTTGAAGAAAAGAATTTTTATTTTAACTTAAAGTACAGAACTTTAAACTAATTACTTCCATTCTTTAAGTTATTTACTTGAAGAAAAGAATTTTGATTTTAACTTAAAGTACAGAACTTTAAAATAATAACTTCCAATCTTTAAGTTATTTACTTGAAGATAAGAATTGTAATTTTAACTTAAAGTACAGAACTATAAATTAATAACTTCCTTTCTTTAAGTTATTTACTTGAAGATGAGAATTTTGATTTTAACTTAAAGTACAGAACTTTAAACTTATAACTTCCATTCTTTAAGTTATTTACTTGAAGAAAAGAATTTTGATTTTAACTTAAAGTACAGAACTTTAAAATAATAACTTCCAATCTTTAAGTTATTTACTTGAAGGTAAGAATTTTAATTTTAACTTAAAGTACAGAACTATAAATATAAACTTCCTTTCTTTTAGTTATTTACTTGAAAAAAGAATTTTTATTTTAACTTAAAGTACAGAACTTTAAACTAATAACTTCCTTTCTTTAAGTTATTTACTTGAAGAAAAGAATTTTGATTTTAACTTAAAGTACAGAACTTTAAACTAACAACTTCCATTCTTTAAGTTATTAACTTGAAGAAAACAATTTTGATTTTAACTTAAAGTACAGAACTTTAAACTAATAACTTCCTTTCTTTAAGTTATTTACTTGAAGTTAAGAATTTTAATTTTAACTTAAAGTACAGAACTATTAATTAATAACTTCCTTTCTTTTAGTTATTTACTTGAAGAAAAGAATTATTATTTTAACTTAAAGTACAGAACTTCAAACTGATTACTTCCGTTCTTTAAGTAATTTACTTGATGAAAAGAATTTTGATTTTAACTTAAAGTACAGAACTTTAAATTAATAACTTCCATTCTTTAAGTTATTAACTTGAAGAAAAGAATTTTTATTTTAACTTAAAGTACAGAACTTTAAACCAATTACTTCCATTCTTTAAGTTATTTACTTGAAGAAAAGAATTTTGATTTTAACTTAAAGTACAGAACTTTAAAATAATAACTTCCAATCTTTAAGTTATTTACTTGAAGATAAGAATTTTTATTTTAACTTAAAGTACAGAACTTTAAACTAATAACTTCCTTTCTTTAAGTTATTTACTTGAAGAAAAGAATTTTGATTTTAACTTAAAGTGCAGAACTATAAATTAATAACTTCCTTTCTTTAAGTTATTTACTTGAAGAAAAGAATTTTGATTTTAACTTAAAGTACAGAACTTTAAACTAACAACTTCCATTCTTTAAGTTATTAACTTGAAGAAAAGAATTTTTATTTTAACTTAAAGTACAGAACTTTAAACTAATTACTTCCATTCTTTAAGTTATTTACTTGAAGAAAAGAATTTTGATTTTAACTTAAAGTACAGAACTTTAAAATAATAACTTCCATTCTTTAAGTTATTTACTTGAAGAAAAGAATTTTGATTTTAACTTAAAGGACAGAACTTTAAACTAATAACTTCCTTTCTTTAAGTTATTTACTTGAAGAAAATAATTTTGATTTTTACTTAAAGTACAGAACTTTAAACTAACAACTTCCATTCTTTAAGTTATTAACTTGAAGAAAAGAATTTTGATTTTAACTTAAAGTACAGAACTTTAAACTAATTACTTCCATTCTTTAAGTTATTCACGTGAAGAAAAGAATTTTTATTTTAACTTAAAGTACAGAACTATAAATTAATAACGTTCCTTTTTTAAGTTATTTACTTGAAGAAAAAAATTTTGATTTTAAGTTAAAGTACAGAACTTTAAACTAATAACTTCCATTCTTTAAGTTATTTACTTGAAGAAAAGAATTTTGATTTTCAATTAAAGTACAGAACTTTAAACTAACAACTTCCATTCTTTAAGTAATTAACTTGAAGAAAAGAATTTTGATTTTAACTTAAAGTACAGAACTTTAAACTAACAACTTCCATTCTTTAAGTTATTAACTTAAAGGAAAGAATTTTGATTTTAACTTAAAGTAGAGAACTTTAAACTAATTACTTCCATCCTTTAAGTTATTAACTTGAAGAAAAGAATTTAGATTTTAACTTAAAGTACAGAACTTTAAACTAATAACTTCCAATCTTTAAGTTATTTACATAAAGATCAGAATTTTGATTTTAACTTAAAGTACAGAACTATAAATTAATAACTTCCTTTCTTTAAGTTATTTACTTGAAGAAAAGAATTTTGATTTTAACTTAAAGTACAGAACTTTAAAATAGTAACTTCTATTCCTTAAGTTATTTACTTGAAGAAAAGAATTTTGATTTTAACTTAAAGTACAGAACTTTAAACTAATAACTTCCATTCTTTAAGTTATTTACTTGAAGAAAAGAATTTTGATTTTAACTTAAAGTACAGAACTTTAAACTTATAACTTCCATTCTTCAGGTTATTTATTTGAAGTAAAGAATTTTGATTTTAACTTAAAGTTCAGAACTTTAAACTAACAACTTCCATTCTTTAAGTTATTAACGTGAAGAAAAGAATTTTGATTTTAACTTAAAGTACAGAACTATAAATTAATAACGTCCTTTCTTTAAGTTATTTACTTGAAGAAAAGAATTTTGATTTTAGCTTAAAGTACAGAACTTTAAACTAACAACTTCCATTCTTTAAGTTATTAACTTGAAGAAAAGAATTTTGCTTTTAACTTAAAGTACAGAACTTTAAAATAATAACTTCCAATCTTTAAGTTATTTACTTGAAGATAAGAATTTTAATTTTAACTTAAAGTACAGAACTATAAATTAATAACTTCCTTTCTTTAAGTTATTTACTTGAAGAAAAGAATTTTGATTTTAACTTAAAGTACAGAACTTTAAACTAATAACTTCCAATCTTTAAGTTATTTACTTGAAGATAAGAATTTTAAGTTTAACTTAAAGTACAGAACTATAAATTAATAACTTCCTTTCTTTAAGTTATTTACTTGAAGAAAAGAATTTTGATTTTAACTTAAAGTACAGAACTTTAAACTAATAACTTCCATTCTTTAAGTTATTTACTTGAAGAAAAGAATTTTGATTTTAACTTAAAGTACTGAACTTTAAACTAATAACATCCTTTCTTTAAGTTATTTACATGAAGAAAAGAATTTTGATTTTAACTTAAAGTACAGAACTTTAAAATAGTAACTTCTATACCTTAAGTTATTTACTTGAAGATGAGAATTTTGATTTTAACTTAAAGTACAGAACTTTAAACTTATAACTTCCATTCTTTAAGTTATTTACTTGAAGAAAAGAATTTTGATTTTAACTTAAAGTACAGAACTTTAAAATAATAACTTCCAATCTTTAAGTTATTTACTTGAAGATAAGAATTTTAATTTTAACTTAAAGTACAGAACTATAAATATAAACTTCCTTTCTTTTAGTTATTTACTTGAAGAAAAGAATTTTTATTTTAACTTAAAGTACAGAACTTTAAACTAATAACTTCCTTTCTTTAAGTTATTTACTTGAAGAAAAGAATTTTGATTTTAACTTAAAGTGCAGAACTATAAATTAATAACTTCCTTTCTTTAAGTTATTTACTTTAAGAAAAGAATTTTGATTTTAACTAAAAGTACAGAACTTTAAACTAATAACTTCCATTCTTTAAGTTATTTACTTGAAGAAAAGAATTTTGATTTTAACTTAAAGTGCAGAACTATAAATTAATAACTTCCTTTCTTTAAGTTATTTACTTTAAGAAAAGAATTTTGATTTTAACTAAAAGTACAGAACTTTAAACTAATAACTTCCATTCTTTAAGTTATTTACTTGAAGAAAAGAATTTTGATTTTAACTTAAAGTACAGAACTTTAAACTAATAACTTCCATTCTTTAAGTTATTAACTTGAAGAAAAGAATTTAGATTTTAACTTAAAGTACAGAACTTTAAACTAATAACTTCCATTCTTTAAGTTATTTACTTGAAGAAAAGAATTTTGATTTTAACATAAAGTACAGAACTTTAAACTTAAAACTTCCATTCTTCAGGTTATTTATTTGAAGTAAAGAATTTTTATTTTAACTTAAAGTACAGAACTTTAAACTAACAACTTCCATTCTTTAAGTTATTAACTTGAAGAAAAGAATTTTAATTTTTAACTTAAAGTACAGAACTATAAATTAATAACGTCCTTTCTTTAAGTTATTTACTTGAAGAAAAGAATTTTGATTTTAACTTAAAGTACAGAACTTTAAACTAACAACTTCCATTCTTTAAGTTATTAACTTGAAGAAAAGAATTTTTATTTTAACTTAAAGTACAGAACTTTAAACTAATTACTTCCATTCTTTAAGTTATTTACTTGAAGAAAAGAATTTTGATTTTAACTTAAAGTACAGAACTTTAAAATAATAACTTCCAATCTTTAAGTTATTTACTTGAAGATAAGAATTGTAATTTTAACTTAAAGTACAGAACTATAAATTAATAACTTCCTTTCTTTAAGTTATTTACTTGAAGATGAGAATTTTGATTTTAACTTAAAGTACAGAACTTTAAACTTATAACTTCCATTCTTTAAGTTATTTACTTGAAGAAAAGAATTTTGATTTTAACTTAAAGTACAGAACTTTAAAATAATAACTTCCAATCTTTAAGTTATTTACTTGAAGATGAGAATTTTGATTTTAACTTAAAGTACAGAACTTTAAACTTATAACTTCCATTCTTTAAGTTATTTACTTGAAGAAAAGAATTTTGATTTTAACTTAAAGTACAGAACTTTAAAATAATAACTTCCAATCTTTAAGTTATTTACTTGAAGATAAGAATTTTAATTTTAACTTAAAGTACAGAACTATAAATATAAACTTCCTTTCTTTTAGTTATTTACTTGAAGAAAAGAATTTTTATTTTAACTTAAAGTACAGAACTTTAAACTAATAACTTCCTTTCTTTAAGTTATTTACTTGAAGAAAAGAATTTTGATTTTAACTTAAAGTGCAGAACTATAAATTAATAACTTCCTTTCTTTAAGTTATTTACTTTAAGAAAAGAATTTTGATTTTAACTAAAAGTACAGAACTTTAAACTAATAACTTCCATTCTTTAAGTTATTTACTTGAAGAAAAGAATTTTGATTTTAACTTAAAGTGCAGAACTATAAATTAATAACTTCCTTTCTTTAAGTTATTTACTTTAAGAAAAGAATTTTGATTTTAACTAAAAGTACAGAACTTTAAACTAATAACTTCCATTCTTTAAGTTATTTACTTGAAGAAAAGAATTTTGATTTTAACTTAAAGTACAGAACTTTAAACTAATAACTTCCATTCTTTAAGTTATTAACTTGAAGAAAAGAATTTAGATTTTAACTTAAAGTACAGAACTTTAAACTAATAACTTCCATTCTTTAAGTTATTTACTTGAAGAAAAGAATTTTGATTTTAACATAAAGTACAGAACTTTAAACTTAAAACTTCCATTCTTCAGGTTATTTATTTGAAGTAAAGAATTTTTATTTTAACTTAAAGTACAGAACTTTAAACTAACAACTTCCATTCTTTAAGTTATTAACTTGAAGAAAAGAATTTTAATTTTTAACTTAAAGTACAGAACTATAAATTAATAACGTCCTTTCTTTAAGTTATTTACTTGAAGAAAAGAATTTTGATTTTAACTTAAAGTACAGAACTTTAAACTAACAACTTCCATTCTTTAAGTTATTAACTTGAAGAAAAGAATTTTTATTTTAACTTAAAGTACAGAACTTTAAACTAATTACTTCCATTCTTTAAGTTATTTACTTGAAGAAAAGAATTTTGATTTTAACTTAAAGTACAGAACTTTAAAATAATAACTTCCAATCTTTAAGTTATTTACTTGAAGATAAGAATTGTAATTTTAACTTAAAGTACAGAACTATAAATTAATAACTTCCTTTCTTTAAGTTATTTACTTGAAGATGAGAATTTTGATTTTAACTTAAAGTACAGAACTTTAAAATAATAACTTCCAATCTTTAAGTTATTTACTTGAAGGTAAGAATTTTAATTTTAACTTAAAGTACAGAACTATAAATATAAACTTCCTTTCTTTTAGTTATTTACTTGAAAAAAGAATTTTTATTTTAACTTAAAGTACAGAACTTTAAACTAATAACTTCCTTTCTTTAAGTTATTTACTTGAAGAAAAGAATTTTGATTTTAACTTAAAGTACAGAACTTTAAACTAACAACTTCCATTCTTTAAGTTATTAACTTGAAGAAAACAATTTTGATTTTAACTTAAAGTACAGAACTTTAAACTAATAACTTCCTTTCTTTAAGTTATTTACTTGAAGTTAAGAATTTTAATTTTAACTTAAAGTACAGAACTATTAATTAATAACTTCCTTTCTTTTAGTTATTTACTTGAAGAAAAGAATTATTATTTTAACTTAAAGTACAGAACTTTAAACTAATTACTTCCGTTCTTTAAGTAATTTACTTGATGAAAAGAATTTTGATTTTAACTTAATGTACAGAACTTTAAATTAATAACTTCCTTTCTTTAAGTTATTTACTTGAAGAAAAGAATTTTGATTTTATCTTAAAGTACATAACTTTAAACTAACAACTTCCATTCTTTAAGTTATTAACTTGCAGAAAAGAATTTTGATTTTAACTTAAAGTACAGAACTTTAAACTAATTACTTCCATTCTTTAAGTTATTTACTTGAAGAAAAGAATTTTGATTTTAACTTAAAGTACAGAACTTTAAACTAATTACTTCCATTCTTTAAGTTATTTACTTGAAGAAAAGAATTTTGATTTTAACTTAAAGTACAGAACTTTAAAATAATAACTTCCAATCTTTAAGTTATTTACTTGAAGATAAGAATTTTAATTTTAACTTAAAGTACAGAACTTTAATTAATAACTTCCTTTCTTTAAGTTATTTACTTGAAGAAAAGAATTTTGATTTTAACTTAAAGTACAGAACTTTATACTAATAACTTCCATTCTTTAAGTTATTTACTTGAAGAAAAGAATTTTGATTTTAACTTAAAGTACAGAACTTTAAACTAATAACTTCCTTTCTTTAAGTTATTTACATGAAGAAAAGAATTTTGATTTTAACTTAAAGTACAGAACTTTAAAATAGTAACTTCTATTCCTTATGTTATTTACTTGAAGATGAGAATTTTGATTTTAACTTAAAGTACAGAACTTTAAACTTATAACTTCCATTCTTTAAGTTATTTACTTGAAGAAAAGAATTTTGATTTTAACTAAAGTACAGAACTTTAAAATTGTAACTTCCATTGTTTAAGTTATTTACTTGAAGAAAAGAATTTTGATTTTAACTTAAAGTACAGAACCTTAAATCAACAACTTCCATTCTTTAAGTTATTAACTTGAGGAAAAGAATTTTGATTTTAACTTAAAGTACAGAACTTTAAACTCATTACTTCCATTCTTTAAGTTATTTACTTGAAGAAAAGAATTTTGATTTTAGCTTAAAGTACAGAACTTTAAAATTGTAACTTCCATTGTTTAAGCTATTTACTTGAAGAAAAGAATTTTGATTTTAACTTAAAGTACAGAACTTTAAACTAATAACTTCCAATCTTTAAGTTATTTAATTGAAGATAAGAATTTTAATTTTAACTTAATGTACAGAACTATCAATTAATAACTTCCTTTCTTTTAGTTATTTACTTGAAGAAAAGAATTTTGATTTTAACTTAAAGTACAGTACTTTAAACTAATAACTTCCATTCTTTAAGTTATTAACTTGAAGAAAAGAATTTTGATTTTAACTTAAAGTACAGAACTTTAAACTAATTACTTCCATTCTTTAAGTAATTTACTTGAAGAAAAGAATTTTGATTTTAACTTAAGGTACAGAACTTTAAAATAATAACTTCCAATCTTTAAGTTATTTACTTGAAGATAAGAATTTTAATTTTAACTTAAAGTACAGAACTATAAATTAATAACTTCCTTTCTTTAAGTTATTTACTTGAAGAAAAGAATTTTGATTTTAACTTAAAGTACAGAACTTTAAACTAATAACTTCCATTCTTTAAGTTATTTACTTGAAGAAAAGAATTTTGATTTTAACTTAAAGTACAGAACTTTAAACTAATAACTTCCTTTCTTTAAGTTATTTACATGAAGAAAAAAATTTTGATTTTAACTTAAAGTACAGAACTTAAAAATAGTAACTTCTGTTTCTTAAGTTATTTACTTGAAGATGAGAATTTTGAATTTAACTTAAAGTACAGAACTTTAAACTAACAACTTCCATTATTTAAGTTATTAACTTGAAGAAAAGAATTTTGATTTTAACTTAAAGTACAGAACTTTAAACTAATTACTTCCATTCTTTAAGATATTTACTTGAAGAAAAGAATTTTGATTTTAACTTAAAGTACTGAACTTTAAACTAATAACTTCCAATCTTTAAGTTATTTACTTGAAGATAAAAATTTTAATTTTAACTTAATGTACAGAACTATAAATTAATAACTTCCTTTCTTTTAGTTATTTACTTGAAGAAAAGAATTTTGATTTTAACATAAAGTACAGTACTTTAAACTAATAACTTCCTTTCTTTAAGTTATTTACTTGAAGAAAAGAATTTTGATTTTAACTTAAAGTACAGAACTTTAAACTAATTACTTCCATTCTTTAAGTTATTTACTTGAAGAAAAGAATTTTTATTTTAACTTAAAGTAGCGAACTTTAAAATAATAACTTCCACTCTTCACGTTATTTACTTGAAGATAAGAATTTTAATTTTAACTTAAAGTACAGAACTGTAAACTAATAACTTCCATTCTTTAAGTTATTTACTTGAAGAAAAGAATTTTGATTTTAACTTAAAGTACAGAACTTTAAACTAATTACTTCCATTCTTTAAGTTATTTACTTGAAGAAAAGAATTTTGATTTTAACTTAAAGTACAGAACTTTAAACTAATAACTTCCATTCTTTAAGTTATTTACTTGAAGAAAAGAATTTTGATTTTAACTTAAAGTACAGAACTTTAAACTAATAACTTCCTTTCTTTAAGTTATTTACATGAAGAAAAGAATTTTGATTTTAACTAAAAGTACAGAACTTTAAAATAGTAACTTCTATTCCTTAAGTTATTTACTTGAAGATGAGAATTTTGAGTTTAACTTAAAGTACAGAACTTTAAACTTATAACTTCCATTCTTTAAGTTATTTACTTGAAGAAAAGAATTTTGATTTTAACTTAAAGTACAGAACTTTAAAATTGTAACTTCCATTGTTTAAGTTATTTACTTGAAGAAGAGCATTTTGATTTTAACTTAAAGTCGAGAACTTTAAACTAGCAACTTCCAGTCTTTAAGTTTTAACTTGAATAAAAGAATTTTCATTTTAACTTAAAGTACTGAACTTTAAGCTAACAATTTCCATTCTCTAAGTTATTAACTTGAAGAAAAGAATTTAGATTTTAACTTAAAGTACAGAACTTTAAACTAATAACTTCCAATCTTTAAGTTATTTACATAAAGATCAGAATTTTGATTTTAACTTAAAGTACAGAACTATAAATTAATAACTTCCTTTCTTTAAGTTATTTACTTGAAGAAAAGAATTTTGATTTTAACTTAAAGTACAGAACTTTAAAATAGTAACTTCTATTCCTTAAGTTATTTACTTGAAGAAAAGAATTTTGATTTTAACTTAAAGTACAGAACTTTAAACTAATAACTTCCATTCTTTAAGTTATTTACTTGAAGAAAAGAATTTTGATTTTAACTTAAAGTTCAGAACTTTAAACTAACAACTTCCATTCTTTAAGTTATTAACGTGAAGAAAAGAATTTTGATTTTAACTTAAAGTACAGAACTATAAATTAATAACGTCCTTTCTTTAAGTTATTTACTTGAAGAAAAGAATTTTGATTTTAGCTTAAAGTACAGAACTTTAAACTAACAACTTCCATTCTTTAAGTTGTTAACTTGAAGAAAAGAATTTTGCTTTTAACTTAAAGTACAGAACTTTAAAATAATAACTTCCAATCTTTAAGTTATTTACTTGAAGATAAGAATTTTAATTTTAACTTAAAGTACAGAACTATAAATTAATAACTTCCTTTCTTTAAGTTATTTACTTGAAGAAAAGAATTTTGATTTTAACTTAAAGTACAGAACTTTAAACTAATAACTTCCAATCTTTAAGTTATTTACTTGAAGATAAGAATTTTAATTTTAACTTAAAGTACAGAACTATAAATTAATAACTTCCTTTCTTTAAGTTATTTACTTGAAGAAAAGAATTTTGATTTTAACTTAAAGTACAGAACTTTAAACTAATAACTTCCATTCTTTAAGTTATTTACTTGAAGAAAAGAATTTTGATTTTAACTTAAAGTACTGAACTTTAAACTAATAACTTCCTTTCTTTAAGTTATTTACATGAAGAAAAGAATTTTGATTTTAACTTAAAGTACAGAACTTTAAAATAGTAACTTCTATACCTTAAGTTATTTACTTGAAGATGAGAATTTTGATTTTAACTTAAAGTACAGAACTTTAAACTTATAACTTCCATTCTTTAAGTTATTTACTTGAAGAAAAGAATTTTGATTTTAACTTAAAGTACAGAACTTTAAAATAATAACTTCCAATCTTTAAGTTATTTACTTGAAGATAAGAATTTTAATTTTAACTTAAAGTGCAGAACTATAAATATAAACTTCCTTTCTTTTAGTTATTTACTTGAAGAAAAGAATTTTTATTTTAACTTAAAGTACAGAACTTTAAACTAATAACTTCCTTTCTTTAAGTTATTTACTTGAAGAAAAGAATTTTGATTTTAACTTAAAGTGCAGAACTATAAATTAATAACTTCCTTTCTTTAAGTTATTTACTTGAAGAAAAGAATTTTGATTTTAACTTAAAGTACAGAACTTTAAACTAATAACTTCCATTCTTTAAGTTATTAACTTGAAGAAAAGAATTTAGATTTTAACTTAAAGTACAGAACTTTAAACTAATAACTTCCATTCTTTAAGTTATTTACTTGAAGAAAAGAATTTTGATTTTAACATAAAGTACAGAACTTTAAACTTAAAACTTCCATTCTTCAGGTTATTTATTTGAAGTAAAGAATTTTTATTTTAACTTAAAGTACAGAACTTTAAACTAACAACTTCCATTCTTTAAGTTATTAACTTGAAGAAAAGAATTTTGATTTTAACTTAAAGTACAGAACTATAAATTAATAACGTCCTTTCTTTAAGTTATTTACTTGAAGAAAAGAATTTTGATTTTAACTTAAAGTACAGAACTTTAAACTAACAACTTCCATTCTTTAAGTTATTAACTTGAAGAAAAGAATTTTTATTTTAACTTAAAGTACAGAACTTTAAACTAATTACTTCCATTCTTTAAGTTATTTACTTGAAGAAAAGAATTTTGATTTTAACTTAAAGTACAGAACTTTAAAATAATAACTTCCAATCTTTAAGTTATTTACTTGAAGATAAGAATTGTAATTTTAACTTAAAGTAGAGAACTATAAATTAATAACTTCCTTTCTTTAAGTTATTTACTTGAAGATGAGAATTTTGATTTTAACTTAAAGTACAGAACTTTAAACTTATAACTTCCATTCTTTAAGTTATTTACTTGAAGAAAAGAATTTTGATTTTAACTTAAAGTACAGAACTTTAAAATAATAACTTCCAATCTTTAAGTTATTTACTTGAAGGTAAGAATTTTAATTTTAACTTAAAGTACAGAACTATAAATATAAACTTCCTTTCTTTTAGTTATTTACTTGAAAAAAGAATTTTTATTTTAACTTAAAGTACAGAACTTTAAACTAATAACTTCCTTTCTTTAAGTTATTTACTTGAAGAAAAGAATTTTGATTTTAACTTAAAGTACAGAACTTTAAACTAACAACTTCCATTCTTTAAGTTATTAACTTGAAGAAAACAATTTTGATTTTAACTTAAAGTACAGAACTTTAAACTAATAACTTCCTTTCTTTAAGTTATTTACTTGAAGAAAAGAATTTTGACTTTAACTTAAAGTACAGAACTTTAAACTTATAACTTCCATTCTTTAAGTTATTTACTTGAAGAAAAGAATTTTGATTTTAACTAAAGTACAGAACTTTAAAATTGTAACTTCCATTGTTTAAGTTATTTACTTGAAGAAAAGAATTTTGATTTTAACTTAAAGTACAGAACCTTAAATCAACAACTTCCATTCTTTAAGTTATTAACTTGAAGAAAAGAATTTTGATTTTAACTTAAAGTACAGAACTTTAAACTCATTACTTCCATTCTTTAAGTTATTTACTTGAAGAAAAAAATTTTGATTTTAGCTTAAAGTACAGAACTTTAAAATTGTAACTTCCATTGTTTAAGCTATTTACTTGAAGAAAAGAATTTTGATTTTAACTTAAAGTACAGAACTTTAAGCTAATAACTTCCATTCTTTAAGTTATTTACTTGAAGAAAAGAATTTTGATTTTAACTTAAAGTACTGAACTTTAAACTAATAACTTCCTTTCTTTAAGTTATTTACATGAAGAAAAGAATTTTGATTTTAACTTAAAGTACAGAACTTTAAAATAGTAACTTCTATACCTTAAGTTATTTACTTGAAGATGAGAATTTTGATTTTAACTTAAAGTACAGAACTTTAAACTTATAACTTCCATTCTTTAAGTTATTTACTTGAAGAAAAGAATTTTGATTTTAACTTAAAGTACAGAACTATAAATATAAACTTCCTTTCTTTTAGTTATTTACTTGAAGAAAAGAATTTTGATTTTAACTTAAAGTACAGAACTTTAAACTAATAACTTCCATTCTTCAAGTTATTAACTTAAAGAAAAGAATTTTGATTTTAACTTAAAGTAGAAAACTTTAAACTAATTACTTCCATTCTTTAAGTTATTAACTTGAAGAAAAGAATTTTGATTTTAACTTAAAGTACAGAACTTTAAACTAATAACTTCCTTTCTTTAAGTTATTTACTTTAAGAAAAGAATTTTGATTTTAACTTAAAGTACAGAACTTTAAACTAATAACTTCCATTCTTTAAGTTATTTACTTGAAGAAAAGAATTTTGATTTTAACTTAAAGTACAGAACTTTAAACTAATAACTTCCATTCTTCAAGTTATTAACTTAAAGAAAAGAATTTTGATTTTAACTTAAAGTAGAGAACTTTAAACTAATTACTTCCATTCTTTAAGTTATTAACTTGAAGAAAAGAATTTAGATTTTAACTTAAAGTACAGAACTTTAAACTAATAACTTCCATTCTTTAAGTTATTTACTTGAAGAAAAGAATTTTGATTTTAACATAAAGTACAGAACTTTAAACTTAAAACTTCCATTCTTCAGGTTATTTATTTGAAGTAAAGAATTTTGATTTTAACTTAAAGTACAGAACTTTAAACTAACAACTTCCATTCTTTAAGTTATTAACTTGAAGAAAAGAATTTTGATTTTAACTTAAAGTACAGAACTATAAATTAATAACGTCCTTTCTTTAAGTTATTTACTTGAAGAAAAGAATTTTGATTTTAACTTAAAGTACAGAACTTTAAACTAACAACTTCCATTCTTTAAGTTATTAACTTGAAGAAAAGAATTTTTATTTTAACTTAAAGTACAGAACTTTAAACTAATTACTTCCATTCTTTAAGTTATTTACTTGAAGAAAAGAATTTTGATTTTAACTTAAAGTACAGAACTTTAAAATAATAACTTCCAATCTTTAAGTTATTTACTTGAAGATAAGAATTTTAATTTTAACTTAAAGTACAGAACTATAAATTAATAACTTCCTTTCTTTAAGTTATTTACTTGAAGATGAGAATTCTGATTTTAACTTAAAGTACAGAACTTTAAACTTATAACTTCCATTCTTTAAGTTATTTACTTGAAGAAAAGAATTTTGATTTTAACTTAAAGTACAGAACTTTAAAATAATAACTTCCAATCTTTAAGTTATTTACTTGAAGGTAAGAATTTTAATTTTAACTTAAAGTACAGAACTATAAATATAAACTTCCTTTCTTTTAGTTATTTACTTGAAAAAAGAATTTTTATTTTAACTTAAAGTACAGAACTTTAAACTAATAACTTCCTTTCTTTAAGTTATTTACTTGAAGAAAAGAATTTTGATTTTAACTTAAAGTACAGAACTTTAAACTAACAACTTCCATTCTTTAAGTTATTAACTTGAAGTAAACAATTTTGATTTTAACTTAAAGTACAGAACTTTAAACTAATAACTTCCTTTCTTTAAGTTATTTACTTGAAGTTAAGAATTTTAATTTTAACTTAAAGTACAGAACTATTAATTAATAACTTCCTTTCTTTTAGTTATTTACTTGAAGAAAAGAATTATTATTTTAACTTAAAGTACAGAACTTTAAACTAACAACTTCCATTCTTTAAGTTATTAACGTGAAGAAAAGAATTTTGATTTTAACTTAAAGTACAGAACTATAAATTAATAACGTCCTTTCTTTAAGTTATTTACTTGAAGAAAAGAATTTTGATTTTAGCTTAAAGTACAGAACTTTAAACTAACAACTTCCATTCTTTAAGTTGTTAACTTGAAGAAAAGAATTTTGCTTTTAACTTAAAGTACAGAACTTTAAAATAATAACTTCCAATCTTTAAGTTATTTACTTGAAGATAAGAATTTTAATTTTAACTTAAAGTACAGAACTATAAATTAATAACTTCCTTTCTTTAAGTTATTTACTTGAAGAAAAGAATTTTGATTTTAACTTAAAGTACAGAACTTTAAACTAATAACTTCCAATCTTTAAGTTATTTACTTGAAGATAAGAATTTTAATTTTAACTTAAAGTACAGAACTATAAATTAATAACTTCCTTTCTTTAAGTTATTTACTTGAAGAAAAGAATTTTGATTTTAACTTAAAGTACAGAACTTTAAACTAATAACTTCCATTCTTTAAGTTATATACTTGAAGAAAAGAATTTTGATTTTAACTTAAAGTACTGAACTTTAAACTAATAACTTCCTTTCTTTAAGTTATTTACATGAAGAAAAGAATTTTGATTTTAACTTAAAGTACAGAACTTTAAAATAGTAACTTCTATACCTTAAGTTATTTACTTGAAGATGAGAATTTTGATTTTAACTTAAAGTACAGAACTTTAAACTTATAACTTCCATTCTTTAAGTTATTTACTTGAAGAAAAGAATTTTGATTTTAACTTAAAGTACAGAACTTTAAAATAATAACTTCCAATCTTTAAGTTATTTACTTGAAGATAAGAATTTTAATTTTAACTTAAAGTACAGAACTATAAATGTAAACTTCCTTTCTTTTAGTTATTTACTTGAAGAAAAGAATTTTTATTTTAACTTAAAGTACAGAACTTTAAACTAATAACTTCCTTTCTTTAAGTTATTTACTTGAAGAAAAGAATTTTGATTTTAACTTAAAGTGCAGAACTATAAATTAATAACTTCCTTTCTTTAAGTTATTTACTTGAAGAAAAGAATTTTGATTTTAACTTAAAGTACAGAACTTTAAACTAATAACTTCCATTCTTTAAGTTATTAACTTGAAGAAAAGAATTTAGATTTTAACTTAAAGTACAGAACTTTAAACTAATAACTTCCATTCTTTAAGTTATTTACTTGAAGAAAAGAATTTTGATTTTAACATAAAGTACAGAACTTTAAACTTAAAACTTCCATTCTTCAGGTTATTTATTTGAAGTAAAGAATTTTTATTTTAACTTAAAGTACAGAACTTTAAACTAACAACTTCCATTCTTTAAGTTATTAACTTGAAGAAAAGAATTTTGATTTTAACTTAAAGTACAGAACTATAAATTAATAACGTCCTTTCTTTAAGTTATTTACTTGAAGAAAAGAATTTTGATTTTAACTTAAAGTACAGAACTTTAAACTAACAACTTCCATTCTTTAAGTTATTAACTTGAAGAAAAGAATTTTTATTTTAACTTAAAGTACAGAACTTTAAACTAATTACTTCCATTCTTTAAGTTATTTACTTGAAGAAAAGAATTTTGATTTTAACTTAAAGTACAGAACTTTAAAATAATAACTTCCAATCTTTAAGTTATTTACTTGAAGATAAGAATTTTAATTTTAACTTAAAGTACAGAACTATAAATTAATAACTTCCTTTCTTTAAGTTATTTACTTGAAGATGAGAATTCTGATTTTAACTTAAAGTACAGAACTTTAAACTTATAACTTCCATTCTTTAAGTTATTTACTTGAAGAAAAGAATTTTGATTTTAACTTAAAGTACAGAACTTTAAAATAATAACTTCCAATCTTTAAGTTATTTACTTGAAGGTAAGAATTTTAATTTTAACTTAAAGTACAGAACTATAAATATAAACTTCCTTTCTTTTAGTTATTTACTTGAAAAAAGAATTTTTATTTTAACTTAAAGTACAGAACTTTAAACTAATAACTTCCTTTCTTTAAGTTATTTACTTGAAGAAAAGAATTTTGATTTTAACTTAAAGTACAGAACTTTAAACTAACAACTTCCATTCTTTAAGTTATTAACTTGAAGTAAACAATTTTGATTTTAACTTAAAGTACAGAACTTTAAACTAATAACTTCCTTTCTTTAAGTTATTTACTTGAAGTTAAGAATTTTAATTTTAACTTAAAGTACAGAACTATTAATTAATAACTTCCTTTCTTTTAGTTATTTACTTGAAGAAAAGAATTATTATTTTAACTTAAAGTACAGAACTTTAAACTAACAACTTCCATTCTTTAAGTTATTAACGTGAAGAAAAGAATTTTGATTTTAACTTAAAGTACAGAACTATAAATTAATAACGTCCTTTCTTTAAGTTATTTACTTGAAGAAAAGAATTTTGATTTTAGCTTAAAGTACAGAACTTTAAACTAACAACTTCCATTCTTTAAGTTGTTAACTTGAAGAAAAGAATTTTGCTTTTAACTTAAAGTACAGAACTTTAAAATAATAACTTCCAATCTTTAAGTTATTTACTTGAAGATAAGAATTTTAATTTTAACTTAAAGTACAGAACTATAAATTAATAACTTCCTTTCTTTAAGTTATTTACTTGAAGAAAAGAATTTTGATTTTAACTTAAAGTACAGAACTTTAAACTAATAACTTCCAATCTTTAAGTTATTTACTTGAAGATAAGAATTTTAATTTTAACTTAAAGTACAGAACTATAAATTAATAACTTCCTTTCTTTAAGTTATTTACTTGAAGAAAAGAATTTTGATTTTAACTTAAAGTACAGAACTTTAAAATAGTAACTTCTATACCTTAAGTTATTTACTTGAAGATGAGAATTTTGATTTTAACTTAAAGTACAGAACTTTAAACTTATAACTTCCATTCTTTAAGTTATTTACTTGAAGAAAAGAATTTTGATTTTAACTTAAAGTACAGAACTTTAAAATAATAACTTCCAATCTTTAAGTTATTTACTTGAAGATAAGAATTTTAATTTTAACTTAAAGTACAGAACTATAAATATAAACTTCCTTTCTTTTAGTTATTTACTTGAAGAAAAGAATTTTTATTTTAACTTAAAGTACAGAACTTTAAACTAATAACTTCCTTTCTTTAAGTTATTTACTTGAAGAAAAGAATTTTGATTTTAACTTAAAGTGCAGAACTATAAATTAATAACTTCCTTTCTTTAAGTTATTTACTTGAAGAAAAGAATTTTGATTTTAACTTAAAGTACAGAACTTTAAACTAATAACTTCCATTCTTTAAGTTATTAACTTGAAGAAAAGAATTTAGATTTTAACTTAAAGTACAGAACTTTAAACTAATAATTTCCATTCTTTAAGTTATTTACTTGAAGAAAAGAATTTTGATTTTAACATAAAGTACAGAACTTTAAACTTAAAACTTCCATTCTTCAGGTTATTTATTTGAAGTAAAGAATTTTTATTTTAACTTAAAGTACAGAACTTTAAACTAACAACTTCCATTCTTTAAGTTATTAACTTGAAGAAAAGAATTTTGATTTTAACTTAAAGTACAGAACTATAAATTAATAACGTCCTTTCTTTAAGTTATTTACTTGAAGAAAAGAATTTTGATTTTAACTTAAAGTACAGAACTTTAAACTAACAACTTCCATTCTTTAAGTTATTAACTTGAAGAAAAGAATTTTTATTTTAACTTAAAGTACAGAACTTTAAACTAATTACTTCCATTCTTTAAGTTATTTACTTGAAGAAAAGAATTTTGATTTTAACTTAAAGTACAGAACTTTAAAATAATAACTTCCAATCTTTAAGTTATTTACTTGAAGATAAGAATTGTAATTTTAACTTAAAGTAGAGAACTATAAATTAATAACTTCCTTTCTTTAAGTTATTTACTTGAAGATGAGAATTTTGATTTTAACTTAAAGTACAGAACTTTAAACTTATAACTTCCATTCTTTAAGTTATTTACTTGAAGAAAAGAATTTTGATTTTAACTTAAAGTACAGAACTTTAAAATAATAACTTCCAATCTTTAAGTTATTTACTTGAAGGTAAGAATTTTAATTTTAACTTAAAGTACAGAACTATAAATATAAACTTCCTTTCTTTTAGTTATTTACTTAAAAAAAGAATTTTTATTTTAACTTAAAGTACAGAACTTTAAACTAATAACTTCCTTTCTTTAAGTTATTTACTTGAAGAAAAGAATTTTGATTTTAACTTAAAGTACAGAACTTTAAACTAACAACTTCCATTCTTTAAGTTATTAACTTGAAGAAAACAATTTTGATTTTAACTTAAAGTACAGAACTTTAAACTAATAACTTCCTTTCTTTAAGTTATTTACTTGAAGTTAAGAATTTTAATTTTAACTTAAAGTACAGAACTATTAATTAATAACTTCCTTTCTTTTAGTTATTTACTTGAAGAAAAGAATTATTATTTTAACTTAAAGTACAGAACTTCAAACTAATTACTTCCGTTCTTTAAGTAATTTACTTGATGAAAAGAATTTTGATTTTAACTTAAAGTACAGAACTTTAAATTAATAACTTCCTTTCTTTAAGTTATTTACTTGAAGAAAAGAATTTTGATTTTATCTTAAAGTACAGAACTTTAAACTAACAACTTCCATTCTTTAAGTTATTAACTTGAAGAAAAGAATTTTGATTTTAACTTAAAGTACAGAACTTTAAACTAATTACTTCCATTCTTTAAGTTATTTACTTGAAGAAAAGAATTTTAATTTTAACTTAAAGTACAGAACTTTAATTAATAACTTCCTTTCTTTAAGTTATTTACTTGAAGAAAAGAATTTTGATTTTAACTTAAAGTACAGAACTTTAAACTAACAACTTCCATTCTTTAAGTTATTTACTTGAAGAAAAGAATTTTGATTTTAACTTAAAGTACAGAACTTTAAACTAATAACTTCCTTTCTTTAAGTTATTTACATGAAGAAAAGAATTTTGATTTTAACTTAAAGTACAGAACTTTAAACTTATAACTTCCATTCTTTAAGTTATTTACTTGAAGAAAAGAATTTTGATTTTAACTAAAGTGCAGAACTTTAAAATTGTAACTTCCATTGTTTAAGTTATTTACTTGAAGAAAAGAATTTTGATTTTAACTTAAAGTACAGAACCTTAAATCAACAACTTCCATTCTTTAAGTTATTAACTTGAAGAAAAGAATTTTGATTTTAACTTAAAGTACAGAACTTTAAACTCATTACTTCCATTCTTTAAGTTATTTACTTGAAGAAAAAAATTTTGATTTTAGCTTAAAGTACAGAACTTTAAAATTGTAACTTCCATTGTTTAAGCTATTTACTTGAAGAAAAGAATTTTGATTTTAACTTAAAGTACAGAACTTTAAGCTAATAACTTCCATTCTTTAAGTTATTTACTTGAAGAAAAGAATTTTGATTTTAACTTAAAGTACTGAACTTTAAACTAATAACTTCCTTTCTTTAAGTTATTTACATGAAGAAAAGAATTTTGATTTTAACTTAAAGTACAGAACTTTAAAATAGTAACTTCTATACCTTAAGTTATTTACTTGAAGATGAGAATTTTGATTTTAACTTAAAGTACAGAACTTTAAACTTATAACTTCCATTCTTTAAGTTATTTACTTGAAGAAAAGAATTTTGATTTTAACTTAAAGTACAGAACTATAAATATAAACTTCCTTTCTTTTAGTTATTTACTTGAAGAAAAGAATTTTGATTTTAACTTAAAGTACAGAACTTTAAACTAATAACTTCCATTCTTCAAGTTATTAACTTAAAGAAAAGAATTTTGATTTTAACTTAAAGTAGAAAACTTTAAACTAATTACTTCCATTCTTTAAGTTATTAACTTGAAGAAAAGAATTTTGATTTTAACTTAAAGTACAGAACTTTAAACTAATAACTTCCTTTCTTTAAGTTATTTACTTTAAGAAAAGAATTTTGATTTTAACTTAAAGTACAGAACTTTAAACTAATAACTTCCATTCTTTAAGTTATTTACTTGAAGAAAAGAATTTTGATTTTAACTTAAAGTACAGAACTTTAAACTAATAACTTCCATTCTTCAAGTTATTAACTTAAAGAAAAGAATTTTGATTTTAACTTAAAGTACAGAACTTTAAACTAATAACTTCCATTCTTCAAGTTATTAACTTAAAGAAAAGAATTTTAATTTTAACTTAAAGTACAGAACTATTAATTAATAACTTCCTTTCTTTTAGTTATTTACTTGAAGAAAAGAATTATTATTTTAACTTAAAGTACAGAACTTTAAACTAATTACTTCCGTTCTTTAAGTAATTTACTTGATGAAAAGAATTTTGATTTTAACTTAAAGTACAGAACTTTAAATTAATAACTTCCTTTCTTTAAGTTATTTACTTGAAGAAAAGAATTTTGATTTTATCTTAAAGTACATAACTTTAAACTAACAACTTCCATTCTTTAAGTTATTAACTTGAAGAAAAGAATTTTGATTTTAACTTAAAGTACAGAACTTTAAACTAATTACTTCCATTCTTTAAGTTATTTACTTGAAGAAAAGAATTTTGATTTTAACTTAAAGTACAGAACTTTAAACTAATTACTTCCATTCTTTAAGTTATTTACTTGAAGAAAAGAATTTTGATTTTAACTTAAAGTACAGAACTTTAAAATAATAACTTCCAATCTTTAAGTTATTTACTTGAAGATAAGAATTTTAATTTTAACTTAAAGTACAGAACTTTAATTAATAACTTCCTTTCTTTAAGTTATTTACTTGAAGAAAAAAATTTTGATTTTAACTTAAAGTACAGAACTTTATACTAATAACTTCCATTCGTTAAGTTATTTACTTGAAGAAAAGAATTTTGATTTTAACTTAAAGTACAGAACTTTAAACTAATAACTTCCTTTCTTTAAGTTATTTACATGAAGAAAAGAATTTTGATTTTAACTTAAAGTACAGAACTTTAAAATAGTAACTTCTATTCCTTATGTTATTTACTTGAAGATGAGAATTTTGATTTTAACTTAAAGTACAGAACTTTAAACTTATAACTTCCATTCTTTAAGTTATTTACTTGAAGAAAAGAATTTTGATTTTAACTAAAGTACAGAACTTTAAAATTGTAACTTCCATTGTTTAAGTTATTTACTTGAAGAAAAGAATTTTGATTTTAACTTAAAGTACAGAACCTTAAATCAACAACTTCCATTCTTTAAGTTATTAACTTGAGGAAAAGAATTTTGATTTTAACTTAAAGTACAGATCTTTAAACTCATTACTTCCATTCTTTAAGTTATTTACTTGAAGAAAAGAATTTTGATTTTAGCTTAAAGTACAGAACTTTAAAATTGTAACTTCCATTGTTTAAGTTATTTACTTGAAGAAAAGAATTTTGATTTTAACTTAAAGTACAGAACTTTAAACTAATAACTTTCAATCTTTAAGTTATTTACTTGAAGAGAAGAATTTTGATTTTAACTTAAAGTGCAGAACTTTAAGCTAATAACTTCCAATCTTTAGTTATTTACTTGAAGAAAAGAATTTTGATTTTAACTTAAAGTACAGAACTTTAAACTAATAACTTCCAGTCTTTAAGTTTTAACTTGAAGAAAAGAATTTTCATTTTAACTTAAAGTACAGACCTTTAAACTAACAATTTCCATTCTCTAAGTTATTAACTTGAAGAAAAGAATTTTGATTTGAACTTAAAGTACAGAACTTTATACTAACAACTTCCATTCTTTAAGTTATTAACTAGAAGAAAAGAATTTTGATTTTAACTTAAAGTACAGAACTTTACACTAATTACTTCCATTCTTTAAGTTATTTACTTGAAGAAAAGAATTTTGATTTTAACTTAAAGTACAGAACTTTAAACTAACAACTTCCATTCTTTAAGTTATTAACTTGAAGAAAAGAATTTTGATTTTAACTTAAAGTACAGAACTTTAAACTAATTACTTCCAATCTTTAAGTTATTTACTTGAAGATAAGAATTTTAATTTTAACTTAAAGTACAGAACTACAAATTAATAACTTCCTTTCTTTAAGTTATTTACTTGAAGAAAAGAATTTTGATTTTAACTTAAAGTACAGAACTTTAAACTAATAACTTCCATTCTTTAAGTTATTTACTTGAAGAAAAGAATTTTGATTTTAACTTAAAGTACAGAACTTTAAAATAGTAACTTCTATTCTTTAAGTTACTTACTTGAAGAAAAGAATTTTGATTTTAACTTAAAGTACAGAACTTTAAACTAATAACTTCCATTCTTTAAGTTATTTACTTGAAGAAAAGAATTTTGATTTTAACTTAAAGTACAGAACTTTAAACTTATAACTTCCATTCTTCAGGTTATTTATTTGAAGTAAAGAATTTTGATTTTAACTTAAAGTACAGAACTTTAAACTAACAACTTCCATTCTTTAAGTTATTAACTTGAAAAAAAGAATTTTGATTTTAACTTAAAGTACAGAACTTTAAACTAATTACTTCCATTCTTTAAGTTATTTACTTGAAGAAAAGAATTTTGATTTTAACTTAAAGTACAGAACTTTAAAATAATAACTTCCAATCTTTAAGTTATTTACTTGAAGATAAGAATTTTAATTTTAACTTAAAGTACAGAACTATAAATTAATAACTTCCTTTCTTTAAGTTATTTACTTGAAGAAAAGAATTTTGATTTTAACTTAAAGTACAGAACTTTAAACTAATAACTTCCATTCTTTAAGTTATTTACTTGAAGAAAAGAATTTTGATTTTAACTTAAAGTACAGAACTTTAAACTAATAACTTCCTTTCTTTAAGTTATTTACTTGAAGAAAAGAATTTTGATTTTAACTTAAAGTACAGAACTGTAAACCAACAACTTCCATTCTTTAAGTTATTAACTTGAAGAAAAGAATTTTGATTTTAACTTAAAGTACAGAACTTTAAACTAATTACTTCCATTCTTTAAGTTATTTACTTGAAGAAAAGAATTTTGATTTAATATTAAAGTACAGAACTTTAAAATTGTAACTTCCATTGTTTAAGTTATTTACTTGAAGAAAAGAATTTTGATTTTAACTTAAAGTACAGAACTTTAAACTAATAACTTTCAATCTTTAAGTTATTTACTTGAAGAGAAGAATTTTGATTTTAACTTAAAGTGCAGTACTTTAAAATAATTACTTCCAATCTTTAGTTATTTACTTGAAGAAAAGAATTTTGATTTTAACTTAAAGTACAGAACTTTATACTAACAACTTCCATTCTTTAAGTTATTAACTAGAAGAAAATAATTTTGATTTTAACTTAAAGTACAGAACTTTAAACTAATTACTTCCATTCTTTAAGTTATTTACTTGAAGAAAAGAATTTTGATTTTAACTTAAAGTACAGAACTTTAAACTAACAACTTCCATTCTTTAAGTTATTAACTTGAAGAAAAGAATTTTGATTTTAACTTAAAGTACAGAACTTTAAACTAATTACTTCCGTTCTTTAAGTAATTTACTTGATGAAAAAAATTTTGATTTTAACTTAAAGTACAGAACTTTAAATTAATAACTTCCTTTCTATAAGTTATTTACTTGAAGAAAAGAATTTTGATTTTACTTAAAGTACAGAACTTTAAACTAACAACTTCCATTCTTTAAGTTATTAACTTGAAGAAAAGAATTTTGATTTTAACTTAAAGTACAGAACGTTAAACTAATTATTTCCATTCTTTAAGTTATTTACTTGAAGAAAAGAATTTTGAATTTAACTTAAAGTACAGAACTTTAAACTACTAACTTCCAATCTTTAAGTTATTTACTTGAAGATAAGAATTTTAATTTTAACTTAAAGTACAGAACTATAAATTAATAACTTCCTTTCTTTTAGTTATTTACTAGAAGAAAAGAATTTTTATTTTAACTTAAAGTAAAGAACTTTAAACTAATAACTTCCTTTCTTTACGTTATTTACTTGAAGAAAAGAATTTTGATTTTAGCTTAAAGTACACAACTTTAAACTAACAACTTACATTCTTTAAGTTATTTACTTGAAGAAAACAATTTTGATTTTAACTTAAAGTACAGAACTTTAAACTAATTACTTATATTCTTTAAGTTATTTACTTGAAGAAAAGAATTTTGATTTTAACTTAAACTAGAGAACTTTAAACTAATAACTTCTAATCTTTAAGTTATTTACTTGAAGATAAGAATTTTAATTTTAACTTAAAGTACAGAACTATTAATTAATAACTTCCTTTCTTTTAGTTATTTACTTGAAGAAAAGAATTTTTATTTTAACTTAAAGTACAGAACTTTAAACTAATTACTTCCGTTCTTTAAGTAATTTACTTGATGAAAAGAATTTTGATTTTAACTTAAAGTACAGAACTTTAAATTAATAACTTCCTTTCTTTAAGTTATTTACTTGAAGAAAAGAATTTTGATTTCATCTTAAAGTACAGAACTTTAAACTAACAACTTCCATTCTTTAAGTTATTAACTTGAAGAAAAGAATTTTGATTTTAACTTAAAGTACAGAACTTTAAACTAGTTACTTCGATTCTTTAAGTTATTTACTTGAAGAAAAGAATTTTGATTTTAACTTAAAGTACAGAACTTTAAAATTGTAACTTCCATTGTTTAAGTTATTTACTTGAAGAAAAGAATTTTGATTTTAACTTAAAGTTCAGAACTTTAAACCAACAACTTCCATTCTTTAAGTTATTAACTTGAAGAAAAGAATTTTGATTTTAACTTAAAGTACAGAACTTTAAACTAATTACTTCCATTCTTTAAGTTATTTACTTGAAGAAAAGAATTTTGATTTAAACTTAAAGTACAGAACTTTAAAATTGTAACTTCCATTGTTTAAGTTATTTACTTGAAGAAAAGAATTTTGATTTTAACTTAAAGTACAGAACTTTAAACTAATAACTTCCATTCTTTAAGTTATTTACTTGAAGAAAAGAATTTTGATTTTCAATTAAAGTACAGAACTTTAAACTAACAACTTCCATTCTTTAAGTTATTAACTTGAAGAAAAGAATTTTGATTTTAACTTAAAGTACAGAACTTTAAACTAACAACTTCCATTCTTTAAGTTATTAACTTAAAGAAAAGAATTTTGATTTTAACTTAAAGTAGAGAACTTTAAACTAATTACTTCCATTCTTTAAGTTATTAACTTGAAGAAAAGAATTTAGATTTTAACTTAAAGTACAGAACTTTAAACTAATAACTTCCAATCTTTAAGTTATTTACTTAAAGATAAGAATTTTGATTTTAACTTAAAGTACAGAACTATAAATTAATAACTTCCTTTCTTTAAGTTATTTACTTGAAGAAAAGAATTTTGATTTTAACTTAAAGTACAGAACTTTAAACTTATAACTTCCATTCTTCAGGTTATTTATTTGAAGTAAAGAATTTTGATTTTAACTAAAAGTACAGAACTTTAAACTAACAACTTCTATTCTTTAAGTTATTAACTTGAAGAAAAGAATTTTGATTTTAACTTAAAGTACAGAACTATAAATTAATAACGTCCTTTCTTTAAGTTATTTACTTGCAGAAAAGAATTTTGATTTTAACTTAAAGTACAGAACTTTAAACTAACAACTTCCATTCTTTAAGTTATTAACTTGAAGAAAAGAATTTTGATTTTAACTTAAAGTACAGAACTTTAAACTAATTACTTCCATTCTTTAAGTTATTTACTTGAAGAAAAGAATTTTGATTTTAACTTAAAGTACAGAACTTTAAAATAATAACTTCCAATCTTTAAGTTATTATTTGAAGATAAGAATTTTAATTTTAACTTAAAGTACAGAACTATAAATTAATAACTTCCTTTCTTTAAGTTATTTACTTGAAGAAAAGAATTTTGATTTTAACTTAAAGTACAGAACTTTAAACTAATAACTTCCATTCTTTAAGTTATATACTTGAAGAAAAGCATTTTGATTTTAACTTAAAGCACAGAACTTTAAACTAATAACTTCCTTTCTTTAAGTTATTTACATGAAGAAAAGAATTTTAATTTTAACTTAAAGTACAGAACTTTAAAATAGTAACTTCTATACCTTAAGTTATTTAGTTAAAGATGAGAATTTTGATTTTAACTTAAAGTACAGAACTTTAAACTTATAACTTCCATTCTTTAAGTTATTTACTTGAAGAAAAGAATTTTGATTTTAACTTCAAGTACAGAACTTTAAAATTGTAACTTCCATTGTTTAAGTTATTTACTTGAAGAAAAGAATTTTGATTTTAACTTAAAGTACAGAACTTTAAACCAACAACTTCCATTCTTTAAGTTATTAACTTGAAGAAAAGAATTTTGATTTTAACTTAAAGTACAAAACTTTAAACTAATTACTTCCATTCTTTAAGTTATTTACTTGAAGAAAAGAATTTTGATTTTAACTTAAAGTACAGAACTTTAAACTAATTACTTCGATTCTTTAAGTTATTTACTTGAAGAAAAGAATTTTGATTTTAACTTAAAGTACAGAACTTTAAAATTGTAACTTCCATTGTTTAAGTTATTTACTTGAAGAAAAGAATTTTGATTTTAACTTAAAGTACAGAACTTTAAACCAACAACTTCCATTCTTTAAGTTATTAACTTGAAGAAAAGAATTTTGATTTTAACTTAAAGTACAGAACTTTAAACTAATTACTTCCATTCTTTAAGTTATTTACTTGAAGAAAAGAATTTTGATTTAAACTTAAAGTACAGAACTTTAAAATAATAACTTCCATTCTTTAAGTTATTAACTTGAAGAAAAGAATTTTGATTTTAACTTAAAGTTCAGAACTTTAAACTAATTACTTCCATTCTTTAAGTTATTTACTTGAAGAAAAGAATTTTGATTTTAACTTAAAGTACAGAACTTTAAAATAATAACTTCCAATCTTTAAGTTATTTACTTGAAGATAAGAGTTTTAATTTTAACTTAAAGTACAGAACTTTAATTAATAACTTCCTTTCTTTAAGTTATTTACTTGAAGAAAAGAATTTTGATTTTAACTTAAAGTACAGAACTTTAAACTAATAACTTCCATTCTTTAAGTTATTTACTCGAAGAAAAGAATTTTGATTTTAACTTAAAGTGCAGAACTTTAAACTAATAACTTCCTTTCTTTAAGTTATTTACATGAAGAAAAGAATTTTGATTTTAACTTAAAGTACAGAACTTTAAAATAGTAACTTCTATTCCTTAAGTTATTTACTTGAAGATGAGAATTTTGATTTTAACTTAAAGTACAGAACTTTAAACTAATAACTTCCATTCTTTAAGTTATTTACTCGAAGAAAAGAATTTTGATTTTAACTTAAAGTACAGAACTTTAAACTAATAACTTCCTTTCTTTAAGTTATTTACTTGAAGAAAAGAATTTTGATTTTAACTTAAAGTACACAACTTTGAACAAACAACTTCCATTCTTTAAGTTATTTATTTGAAGAAAACAATTTTGATTTTAACTTAAAGTACAGAACTTTAAACTAATTATTTCCATTCTTTAAGTTATTTACTTGAAGAAAAGAATTTTGATTATAACTTAAAGTACAGAACTTTAAACTAATAACTTCTAATCTTTAAGTTATTTACTTGAAGATAAGAATTTTAATTTTAACTTAAAGTACAGAACTATTAATTAATAACTTCCTTTCTTTTAGTTATTTACTTGAAGAAAAGAATTTTTATTTTAACTTAAAGTACAGAACTTTAAACTAATTACTTCCGTTCTTTAAGTAATTTACTTGATGAAAAGAATTTTGATTTTAACTTAAAGTACAGAACTTTAAATTAATAACTTCCGTTCTTTAAGTTATTTACTTGAAGAAAAGAATTTTGATTTTATCTTAAAGTACAGAACTTTAAACTAACAACTTCCATTCTTTAAGTTATAAACTTGAAGAAAAGAATTTTAATTTTAACTTAAAGTACAGAACTTTAAACTAATTACTTCGATTCTTTAAGTTATTTACTTGAAGAAAAGAATTTTGATTTTAACTTAAAGTACAGAACTTTAAACTAATAACTTCCAATCTTTAAGTTATTTACTTGAAGATAAGAATTTTAATTTTAACTTAATGTACAGAACTATAAATTAATAACTTCTATCCTTTAAGTTATTAACTTGAAGAAAAGAATTTTGATTTTAACTTAAAGTGCAGAACTTTAAACTAATTACTTCCATTCTTTAAGTTATTTACTTGAAGAAAACAATTTTGATTTTAACTTAAAGTACAGAACTTTAAACTAATTACTTCCATTCTTTAAGTTATTTACTTGAAGAAAAGAATTTTGATTTTAACTTAAAGTACAGAACTTTAAACTAATAACTTCTAATCTTTAAGTTATTTACTAGAAGATAAGAATTTTAATTTTAACTTAAAGTACAGAACTAATAATTAATAACTTCCTTTCTTTTAGTTATTTACTTGAAGAAAAGAATTTTTATTTTAACTTAAAGTACAGAACTTTAAACTAATTACTTCAGTTCTTTAAGTAATTTACTTGATGAAAAGAATTTTGATTTTAACTTAAAGTACAGAACTTTAAATTAATAACTTCCTTTCTTTAAGTTATTTACTTGAAGAACGGAATTTTCATTTTATCTTAAAGTACAGAACTTTAAACTAACAACTTCCATTCTTTAAGTTATTAACTTGAAGAAAAGAATTTTGATTTTAACATAGAGTACAGAACTTTAAACTAATTACTTCGATTCTTTAAGTTATTTACTTGAAGAAAAGAATTTTGATTTTAACTTAAAGTACAGAACTTTAAACTAATAACTTCCTATCTTTAAATTATTTACTTGAAGATAAGAATTTTAATTTTAACTTAATGTACAGAACTATAAATTAATAACTTCTATCCTTTAAGTTATTAACTTGAAGAAAAGAATTTTGATTTTAACTTAAAGTACAGAACTTTAAACTAATTACTTCCATTCTTTAAGTTATTTACTTGAAGAAAAGTATTATGATTTTAACTTAAAGTACAGAACTTTAAAATAATAACTTCCAATCTTTAAATTATTTACTTGAAGATAAGAATTTTAATTTCACAAAGTACAGAACTATAAATATAAACTTCCTTTCTTTTAGTTATTTACTTGAAGAAAAGAATTTTTATTTTAACTTAAAGTACAGAACTTTAAACTAATAACTTCCTTTCTTTAAGTTATTTAGTTGAAGAAAAGAATTTTGATTTTAACATAAAGTACAGAACTTTAAACTAACAACTTCCATTCTTTAAGTTATTAACTTGAAGAAAAGAATTTTGATTTTAACTTAAAGTACAGAACTTTAAACTAATAACTTCTAATCTTTAAGTTATTTACTTGAAGATAAGAATTTTAATTTTAACTTAAAGTACAGAACTATTAATTAATAACTTCCTTTCTTTTAGTTATTTACTTGAAGAAAAGAATTTTTATTTTAACTTAAAGTACAGAACTTTAAACTAATTACTTCAGTTCTTTATGTAATTTACTTGATGAAAAGAATTTTGATTTTAACTTAAAGTACAGAACTTTAAATTAATAACTTCCTTTCTTTAAGTTATTTACTTGAAGAACGGAATTTTCATTTTATCTTAAAGTACAGAACTTTAAACTAACAACTTCCATTCTTTAAGTTATTAACTTGAAGAGAAGAATTTTGATTTTAACTTAAAGTGCAGAACTTTAAAATAATAACTTCCATTCTTTAAGTTATTTACTTGAAGATAAAAATTTTAATTTTAACTTAAAGTACAGAACTATAAATTAATAACTTCATTTCTTTAAGTTATTTACTTGAAGAAAAGAATTTTGATTTTAACTTAAAGTACAGAACTTTAAACTAACAACTTCCGTTCTTTAAGTTATTTACTTGAAGATAAAAATTTTAATTTTAACTTAAAGTACAGAACTATAAATTAATAACTTCATTTCTTTAAGTTATTTACTTGATGAAAAGAATTTTGATTTTAACTTAATGTACAGAAATATAAATTTATAACTTCCTTTCTTTTAGTTATTTACTTGAAGAAAAGAATTTTGATTTTAACTTAAAGTACAGTACTTTAAACTAATAACTTCCATTCTTTAAGTTATTAACTTGAAGAGAAGAATTTTGATTTTAACTTAAAGTGCAGAACTTTAAAATAATAACTTCCATTCTTTAAGTTATTTACTTGAAGATAAAAATTTTAATTTTAACTTAAAGTACAGAACTATAAATTAATAACTTCATTTCTTTAAGTTATTTACTTGAAGAAAAGAATTTTGATTTTAACTTAAAGTACAGAACTTTAAACTAACAACTTCCGTTCTTTAAGTTATTTACTTGAAGAAAACAATTTTGATTTTAACTTAAAGTACAGAACTTTAAACTAATTACTTCCATTCTTTAAGTTATTTACTTGAAGAAAAGAATTTTGATTTTAACTTAAACTAGAGAACTTTAAACTAATAACTTCTAATCTTTAAGTTATTTACTTGAAGATAAGAATTTTAATTTTAACTTAAAGTACAGAACTATTAATTAATAACTTCCTTTCTTTTAGTTATTTACTAGAAGAAAAGAATTTTTATTTTAACTTAAAGTAAAGAACTTTAAACTAATAACTTCCTTTCTTTAAGTTATTTACTTGAAGAAAAGAATTTTGATTTTAACTTAAACTACACAACTTTAAACTAACAACTTCCATTCTTTAAGTTATTTACTTGAAGAAAACAATTTTGATTTTAACTTAAAGTACAGAACTTTAAACTAATTACTTCCATTCTTTAAGTTATTTACTTGAAGAAAAGAATTTTGATTTTAACTTAAAGTTCAGAACTTTAAACTAATTACTTCCATTCTTTAAGTTATTTACTTGAAGAAAAGAATTTTGATTTTAACTTAAAGTACAGAACTTTAAAATAATAACTTCCAATCTTTAAGTTATTTACTTGAAGAAAAGAATTTTGATTTTAACTTAAAGTACAGTACTTTAAACTAATAACTTCCATTCTTTAAGTTATTAACTTGAAGAAAAGAATTTTGATTTTAACTTAAAGTTCAGAACTTTAAACTAATTACTTCCATTCTTTAAGTTATTTACTTGAAGAAAAGAATTTTGATTTTAACTTAAAGTACAGAACTTTAAAATAATAACTTCCAATCTTTAAGTTATTTACTTGAAGATAAGAGTTTTAATTTTAACTTAAAGTACAGAACTTTAATTAATAACTTCCTTTCTTTAAGTTATTTACTTGAAGAAAAGAATTTTGATTTTAACTTAAAGTACAGAACTTTAAACTAATAACTTCCATTCTTTAAGTTATTTACTCGAAGAAAAGAATTTTGATTTTAACTTAAAGTGCAGAACTTTAAACTAATAACTTCCTTTCTTTAAGTTATTTACATGCAGAAAAGAATTTTGATTTTAACTTAAAGTACAGAACTTTAAAATAGTAACTTCTATTCCTTAAGTTATTTACTTGAAGATGAGAATTTTGATTTTAACTTAAAGTACAGAACTTTAAACTAATAACTTCCATTCTTTAAGTTATTTACTCGAAGAAAAGAATTTTGATTTTAACTTAAAGTACAGAACTTTAAACTAATAACTTCCTTTCTTTAAGTTATTTACTTGAAGAAAAGAATTTTGATTTTAACTTAAAGTACACAACTTTGAACAAACAACTTCCATTCTTTAAGTTATTTATTTGAAGAAAACAATTTTGATTTTAACTTAAAGTACAGAACTTTAAACTAATTATTTCCATTCTTTAAGTTATTTACTTGAAGAAAAGAATTTTGATTATAACTTAAAGTACAGAACTTTAAACTAATAACTTCTAATCTTTAAGTTATTTACTTGAAGATAAGAATTTTAATTTTAACTTAAAGTACAGAACTATTAATTAATAACTTCCTTTCTTTTAGTTATTTACTTGAAGAAAAGAATTTTTATTTTAACTTAAAGTACAGAACTTTAAACTAATTACTTCCGTTCTTTAAGTAATTTACTTGATGAAAAGAATTTTGATTTTAACTTAAAGTACAGAACTTTAAATTAATAACTTCCGTTCTTTAAGTTATTTACTTGAAGAAAAGAATTTTGATTTTATCTTAAAGTACAGAACTTTAAACTAACAACTTCCATTCTTTAAGTTATAAACTTGAAGAAAAGAATTTTAATTTTAACTTAAAGTACAGAACTTTAAACTAATTACTTCGATTCTTTAAGTTATTTACTTGAAGAAAAGAATTTTGATTTTAACTTAAAGTACAGAACTTTAAACTAATAACTTCCAATCTTTAAGTTATTTACTTGAAGATAAGAATTTTAATTTTAACTTAATGTACAGAACTATAAATTAATAACTTCTATCCTTTAAGTTATTAACTTGAAGAAAAGAATTTTGATTTTAACTTAAAGTGCAGAACTTTAAACTAATTACTTCCATTCTTTAAGTTATTTACTTGAAGAAAACAATTTTGATTTTAACTTAAAGTACAGAACTTTAAACTAATTACTTCCATTCTTTAAGTTATTTACTTGAAGAAAAGAATTTTGATTTTAACTTAAAGTACAGAACTTTAAACTAATAACTTCTAATCTTTAAGTTATTTACTAGAAGATAAGAATTTTAATTTTAACTTAAAGTACAGAACTAATAATTAATAACTTCCTTTCTTTTAGTTATTTACTTGAAGAAAAGAATTTTTATTTTAACTTAAAGTACAGAACTTTAAACTAATTACTTCAGTTCTTTAAGTAATTTACTTGATGAAAAGAATTTTGATTTTAACTTAAAGTACAGAACTTTAAATTAATAACTTCCTTTCTTTAAGTTATTTACTTGAAGAACGGAATTTTCATTTTATCTTAAAGTACAGAACTTTAAACTAACAACTTCCATTCTTTAAGTTATTAACTTGAAGAAAAGAATTTTGATTTTAACATAGAGTACAGAACTTTAAACTAATTACTTCGATTCTTTAAGTTATTTACTTGAAGAAAAGAATTTTGATTTTAACTTAAAGTACAGAACTTTAAACTAATAACTTCCTATCTTTAAATTATTTACTTGAAGATAAGAATTTTAATTTTAACTTAATGTACAGAACTATAAATTAATAACTTCTATCCTTTAAGTTATTAACTTGAAGAAAAGAATTTTGATTTTAACTTAAAGTACAGAACTTTAAACTAATTACTTCCATTCTTTAAGTTATTTACTTGAAGAAAAGTATTATGATTTTAACTTAAAGTACAGAACTTTAAAATAATAACTTCCAATCTTTAAATTATTTACTTGAAGATAAGAATTTTAATTTCACAAAGTACAGAACTATAAATATAAACTTCCTTTCTTTTAGTTATTTACTTGAAGAAAAGAATTTTTATTTTAACTTAAAGTACAGAACTTTAAACTAATAACTTCCTTTCTTTAAGTTATTTAGTTGAAGAAAAGAATTTTGATTTTAACATAAAGTACAGAACTTTAAACTAACAACTTCCATTCTTTAAGTTATTAACTTGAAGAAAAGAATTTTGATTTTAACTTAAAGTACAGAACTTTAAACTAATAACTTCTAATCTTTAAGTTATTTACTTGAAGATAAGAATTTTAATTTTAACTTAAAGTACAGAACTATTAATTAATAACTTCCTTTCTTTTAGTTATTTACTTGAAGAAAAGAATTTTTATTTTAACTTAAAGTACAGAACTTTAAACTAATTACTTCAGTTCTTTATGTAATTTACTTGATGAAAAGAATTTTGATTTTAACTTAAAGTACAGAACTTTAAATTAATAACTTCCTTTCTTTAAGTTATTTACTTGAAGAACGGAATTTTCATTTTATCTTAAAGTACAGAACTTTAAACTAACAACTTCCATTCTTTAAGTTATTAACTTGAAGAAAAGAATTTTGATTTTAACATAGAGTACAGAACTTTAAACTAATTACTTCGATTCTTTAAGTTATTTACTTGAAGAAAAGAATTTTGATTTTAGCTTAAAGTACAGAACTTTAAACTAATAACTTCCTATCTTTAAATTATTTACTTGAAGATAAGAATTTTAATTTTAACTTAATGTACAGAACTATAAATTAATAACTTCTATCCTTTAAGTTTTTAACTTGAAGAAAAGAATTTTGATTTTATCTTAAAGTACAGAACTTTAAACTAAGAACTTCCATTCTTTAAGTTATTAACTTGAAGAAAAGAATTTTGATTTTTACTTAAAGTACAGAACTTTAAACTAATTACTTCGATTCTTTAACTTATTTACTTGAAGAAAAGAATTTTGATTTTATCTTAAAGTACAGAACTTTAAACTAACAACTTCCATTCTTTAAGTTATTAACTTGAAGAAAAGAATTTTGATTTTAACTTATAGTACAGAACTTTAAACTAATTACTTCGATTCTTTAAGTTATTTACTTGAAGAAAACAATTTTGATTTTAACTTAAAGTACAGAACTTTAAACTAATTACTTCCATTTTTTAAGTTATTTACTTGAAGAAAAGAATTTTGATTTTAACTTAAAGTACAGAACTTTAAACTAATAACTTCTAATCTTTAATTTATTTACTTGAAGATAAGAATTTTAATTTTAACTTAAAGTACAGAACTATTAATTAATAACTTCCTTTCTTTTAGTTATTTACTTGAAGAAAAGAATTTTTATTTTAACTTAAAGTACAGAACTTTAAACTAATTACTTCAGTTCTTTAAGTAATTTACTTGATGAAAAAAATTTTGATTTTAACTTAAAGTACAGAACTTTAAATTAATAACTTCCTTTCTTTAAGTTATTTACTTGAAGAACGGAATTTTATCTTTTATCTTTATCTTAAAGTACAGAACTTTAAACTAACAACTTCCATTCTTTAAGTTATTTACTTGAAGATAAGAATTTTAATTTCACATAAAGTACAGAACTATAAATATAAACTTCCTTTCTTTTAGTTATTTACTTGAAGAAAAGAATTTTTATTTTAACTTAAAGTACAGAACTTTAAACTAATAACTTCCTTTCTTTAAGTTATTTAGTTGAAGAAAAGAATTTTAATTTTAACTTAAAGTACAGAACTTTAAACTAACAACTTCCATTCTTTAAGTTATTAACTTGAAGAAAACAATTTTGATTTTAACTTAAAGTACAGAACTTTAAACTAATAACTTCCAATCTTTAAGTTATTTACTTGAAGATCAGAATTTTAATTTTAACTTAATGTACAGAACTTTAAACTAATTACTTCGGTTCTTTAAGTAATTTACTTGATGAAAAGAATTTTGATTTTAACTTAAAGTACAGAACTTTAAATTAATAACTTCCTTTCTTTAAGTTATTTACTTGAAGAAAAGAATTTTGATTTTATCTTAAAGTACAGAACTTTAAACTAACAACTTCCATTCTTTAAGTTATTAACTTGAAGAAAAGAATTTTGATTTTAACTTAAAGTAGAGAACTTTAAACTAATTAATTCCATTCTTTAAGTTATTTACTTGAAGAAAAGAATTTTGATTTTAACTTAAAGTACAGAACTTTAAACTAATAACTTCCAATCTTTAAGTTATTTACTTGAAGATAAGAATTTTAATTTTAACTTAATGTACAGAACTATAAATTAATAACTTCCATTCTTTTAGTTATTTACTTGAAGAAAAGAATTTTGATTTTAACTTAAAGTACAGTACTTTAAACTAATAACTTCCATTCTTTAAGTTATTAACTTGAAGAAAAGAATTTTGATTTTAACTTAAAGTTCAGAACTTTAAACTAATTACTTCCATTCTTTAAGTTATTTACTTGAAGAAAAGAATTTTGATTTTAACTTAAAGTACAGAACTTTAAAATAATAACTTCCAATCTTTAAGTTATTTACTTGAAGATAAGAATTTTAATTTTAACTTAAAGTACAGAACTTTAATTAATAACTTCCTTTCTTTAAGTTATTTACTTGAAGAAAAGAATTTTGATTTTAACTTAAAGTACAGAACTTTAAACTAATAACTTCCATTCTATAAGTTATTTACTCGAAGAAAAGAATTTTGATTTTAACTTAAAGTACAGAACTTTAAACTAATAACTTCCTTTCTTTAAGTTATTTACATGAAGAAAAGAATTTTGATTTTAACTTAAGTACAGAACTTTAAAATAGTAACTTCTATTCCTTAAGTTATTTACTTGAAGATAAGAATTTTAATTTTAACTTAATGTACAGAACTATAAATTAATAACTTCTATCCTTTAAGTTATTAACTTGAAGAAAAGAATTTTGATTTTAACTTAAAGTACAGAACTTTAAACTAATTACTTCCATTCTTTAAGTTATTTACTTGAAGAAAAGAATTTTGATTTTAACTTAAAGTACAGAACTTTAAAATAATAACTTCCAATCTTTAAGTTATTTACTTGAAGATAAGAATTTTAATTTCACATAAAGTACAGAACTATAAATATAAACTTCCTTTCTTTTAGTTATTAACTTGAAGAAAAGAATTTTTATTTTAACTTAAAGTACAGAACTTTAAACTAATAACTTCCTTTCTTTAAGTTATTTAGTTGAAGAAAAGAATTTTGATTTTAACTTAAAGTACAGAACTTTAAATTAATAACTTCCTTTCTTTAAGTTATTTACTTGAAGAACGGAATTTTCATTTTATCTTAAAGTACAGAACTTTAAACTAACAACTTCCATTCTTTAAGTTATTAACTTGAAGAAAAGAATTTTGATTTTAACATAAAGTACAGAACTTTAAACTAATTACTTCGATTCTTTAAGTTATTTACTTGAAGTTAAGAATTTTAATTTTAACTTAAAGTACAGAACTATTAATCAATAACTTCCTTTCTTTAAGTAATTTACTTGAGGAAAAGAATTTTGATTTTAACTTAAAGTACAGAACTTTAAACTAACAACTTCCATTCTTTAAGTTATTTACTTGAAGAAAAGAATTTTGATTTTAACTTAAAGTACCGTACTTTAAACTAATAACTTCCATTCTTTAAGTTATTAACTTGAAGAAAAGAATTTTGATTTTAACTTAAAGTACAGAACTTTAAACTAATAACTTCCTTTCTTTAAGTTATTTACTTGAAGTTAAGAATTTTAATTTTAACTTAAAGTACAGAACTATTAATTAATAACTTCCTTTCTTTTAGTTATTTACTTGAAGAAAAGAATTTTTATTTTAACTTAAAGTACAGAACTTTAAACTAATTACTTCAGTTCTTTAAGTAATTTACTTGATGAAAAGAATTTTGATTTTAACTTAAAGTACAGAACTTTAAATTAATAACTTCCTTTCTTTAAGTTATTTACTTGAAGAACGGAATTTTCATTTTATCTTAAAGTACAGAACTTTAAACTAACAACTTCCATTCTTTAAGTTATTAACTTGAAGAAAAGAATTTTGATTTTAACATAAAGTACAGAACTTTAAACTAATTACTTCGATTCTTTAAGTTATTTACTTGAAGTTAAGAATTTTAATTTTAACTTAAAGTACAGAACTATTAATTAATAACTTCCTTTCTTTAAGTAATTTACTTGAGGAAAAGAATTTTGATTTTAACTTAAAGTACAGAACTTTAAACTAACAACTTCCATTCTTTAAGTTATTTACTTGAAGAAAAGAATTTTGATTTTAACTTAAAGTACCGTACTTTAAACTAATAACTTCCATTCTTTAAGTTATTAACTTGAAGAAAAGAATTTTGATTTTAACTTAAAGTACAGAACTTTAAACTAATAACTTCCTTTCTTTAAGTTATTTACTTGAAGTTAAGAATTTTAATTTTAACTTAAAGTACAGAACTATTAATTAATAACTTCCTTTCTTTTAGTTATTTACTTGAAGAAAAGAATTTTTAATTTAACTTAAAGTACAGAACTTTAAACTAATTACTTCCGTTCTTTAAGTAATTTACTTGATGAAAAGAATTTTGATTTTAACTTAAAGTACAGAACTTTAAATTAATAACTTCCTTTCTTTAAGTTATTTACTTGAAGAAAAGAATTTTGATTTTATCTTAAAGTACAGAACTTTAAACTAACAATTTCCATTCTTTAAGTTATTAACTTGAAGAAAAGAATTTTGATTTTAACTTAAAGTAGAGAACTTTAAACTAATTAATTCCATTCTTTAAGTTATTTACTTGAAGAAAAGAATTTTGATTTTAACTTAAAGTACAGAACTTTAAACTAATAACTTCCAATCTTTAAGTTATTTACTTGAAGATAAGAATTTTAATTTTAACTTAATGTACAGAACTATAAATTAATAACTTCCATTCTTTTAGTTATTTACTTGAAGAAAAGAATTTTGATTTTAACTTAAAGTACAGTACTTTAAACTAATAACTTCCATTCTTTAAGTTATTAACTTGAAGAAAAGAATTTTGATTTTAACTTAAAGTTCAGAACTTGAAACTAATTACTTCCATTCTTTAAGTTATTTACTTGAAGAAAAGAATTTTGATTTTAACTTAAAGTACAGAACTTTAAAATAATAACTTCCAATCTTTAAGTTATTTACTTGAAGATAAGAGTTTTAATTTTAACTTAAAGTACAGAACTTTAATTAATAACTTCCTTTCTTTAAGTTATTTACTTGAAGAAAAGAATTTTGATTTTAACTTAAAGTACAGAACTTTAAACTAATAAATTCCATTCTTTAAGTTATTTACTCGAAGAAAAGAATTTTGATTTTAACTTAAAGTACAGAACTTTAAACTAATAACTTCCTTTCTTTAAGTTATTTACATGAAGAAAAGAATTTTGATTTTAACTTAAAGTACAGAACTTTAAAATAGTAACTTCTATTCCTTAAGTTATTTACTTGAAGATGAGAATTTTGATTTTAACTTAAAGTACAGAACTTTAAACTAATAACTTCCATTCTTTAAGTTATTTACTCGAAGAAAAGAATTTTGATTTTAACTTAAAGTACAGAACTTTAAACTAATAACTTCCTTTCTTTAAGTTATTTACATGAAGAAAAGAATTTTGATATTAACTTAAAGTACAGAACTTTAAACTAATAACTTCTAATCTTTAAGTTATTTACTTGAAGATAAGAATTTTAATTTTAACTTAAAGTACAGAACTATAAATTAATAACTTCTATCCTTTAAGTTATTAACTTGAAGAAAAGAATTTTGATTTTAACTTAAAGTACAGAACTTTAAACTAATTACTTCCATTCTTTAAGTTATTTACTTGAAGAAAAGAATTTTGATTTTAACTTAAAGTACAGAACTTTAAAATAATAACTTCCAATCTTTAAGTTATTTACTTGAAGATAAGAATTTTAATTTCACATAAAGTACAGAACTTTAAACTAATTACTTCCTTTCTTTTAGTTATTTACTTGAAGAAAAGAATTTTTATTTTAACTTAAAGTACAGAACTTTAAACTAATAACTTCCTTTCTTTAAGTTATTTAGTTGAAGAAAAGAATTTTGATTTTAACTTAAAGTACAGAACTTTAAACTAACAACTTCCATTCTTTAAGTTATTAACTTGAAGAAAACAATTTTGATTTTAACTTAAAGTACAGAACTTTAAACTAATAACTTCCAATCTTTAAGTTATTTACTTGAAGATCAGAATTTTAATTTTAACTTAATGTACAGAACTATAAATTAATAACTTCCATTCTTTTAGTTATTTACTTGAAGAAAAGAATTTTGATTTTAACTTAAAGTACAGTACTTTAAACTAATAACTTCCATTCTTTAAGTTATTAACTTGAAGAAAAGAATTTTGATTTTAACTTAAAGTACAGAACTTTAAACTAATAACTTCCTTTCTTTAAGTTATTTACTTGTAGTTAAGAATTTTAATTTTAACTTAAAGTACAGAACTATTAATTAATAACTTCCTTTCTTTTAGTTATTTACTTGAAGAAAAGAATTTTTATTTTAACTTAAAGTACAGAACTTTAAACTAATTACTTCGGTTCTTTAAGTAATTTACTTGATGAAAAGAATTTTGATTTTAACTTAAAGTACAGAACTTTAAATTAATAACTTCCTTTCTTTAAGTTATTTACTTGAAGAAAAGAATTTTGATTTTATCTTAAAGTACAGAACTTTAAACTAACAACTTCCATTCTTTAAGTTATATACTTGAAGAAAAGAATTTTGATTTTAACTTAAAGTAGAGAACTTTAAACTAATTAATTCCATTCTTTAAGTTATTTACTTGAAGAAAAGAATTTTGATTTTAACTTAAAGTACAGAACTTTAAACTAATAACTTCCAATCTTTAAGTTATTTACTTGAAGATAAGAATTTTAATTTTAACTTAATGTACAGAACTATAAATTAATAACTTCCATTCTTTTAGTTATTTACTTGAAGAAAAGAATTTTGATTTTAACTTAAAGTACAGTACTTTAAACTAATAACTTCCATTCTTTAAGTTATTAACTTGAAGAAAAGAATTTTGATTTTAACTTAAAGTTCAGAACTTTAAACTAATTACTTCCATTCTTTAAGTTATTTACTTGAAGAAAAGAATTTTGATTTTAACTTAAAGTACAGAACTTTAAAATAATAACTTCCAATCTTTAAGTTATTTACTTGAAGATAAGAATTTTAATTTTAACTTAAAGTACAGAACTTTAATTAATAACTTCCTTTCTTTAAGTTATTTACTTGAAGAAAAGAATTTTGATTTTAACTTAAAGTACAGAACTTTAAACTAATAACTTCCATTCTTTAAGTTATTTACTCGAAGAAAAGAATTTTGATTTTAACTTAAAGTACAGAACTTTAAACTAATAACTTCCTTTCTTTAAGTTATTTACATGAAGAAAAGAATTTTGATTTTAACTTAAAGTACAGAACTTTAAAATAGTAACTTCTATTCCTTAAGTTATTTACTTGAAGATAAGAATTTTAATTTTAACTTAATGTACAGAACTATAAATTAATAACTTCTATCCTTTAAGTTATTAACTTGAAGAAAAGAATTTTGATTTTAACTTAAAGTACAGAACTTTAAACTAATTACTTCCATTCTTTAAGTTATTTACTTGAAGAAAAGAATTTTGATTTTAACTTAAAGTACAGAACTTTAAAATAATAACTTCCAATCTTTAAGTTATTTACTTGAAGATAAGAATTTTAATTTCACATAAAGTACAGAACTATAAATATAAACTTCCTTTCTTTTAGTTATTAACTTGAAGAAAAGAATTTTTATTTTAACTTAAAGTACAGAACTTTAAACTAATAACTTCCTTTCTTTAAGTTATTTAGTTGAAGAAAAGAATTTTGATTTTAACTTAAAGTACAGAACTTTAAATTAATAACTTCCTTTCTTTAAGTTATTTACTTGAAGAACGGAATTTTCATTTTATCTTAAAGTACAGAACTTTAAACTAACAACTTCCATTCTTTAAGTTATTAACTTGAAGAAAAGAATTTTGATTTTAACATAAAGTACAGAACTTTAAACTAATTACTTCGATTCTTTAAGTTATTTACTTGAAGTTAAGAATTTTAATTTTAACTTAAAGTACAGAACTATTAATTAATAACTTCCTTTCTTTAAGTAATTTACTTGAGGAAAAGAATTTTGATTTTAACTTAAAGTACAGAACTTTAAACTAACAACTTCCATTCTTTAAGTTATTTACTTGAAGAAAAGAATTTTGATTTTAACTTAAAGTACCGTACTTTAAACTAATAACTTCCATTCTTTAAGTTATTAACTTGAAGAAAAGAATTTTGATTTTAACTTAAAGTACAGAACTTTAAACTAATAACTTCCTTTCTTTAAGTTATTTACTTGAAGTTAAGAATTTTAATTTTAACTTAAAGTACAGAACTATTAATTAATAACTTCCTTTCTTTTAGTTATTTACTTGAAGAAAAGAATTTTTATTTTAACTTAAAGTACAGAACTTTAAACTAATTACTTCAGTTCTTTAAGTAATTTACTTGATGAAAAGAATTTTGATTTTAACTTAAAGTACAGAACTTTAAATTAATAACTTCCTTTCTTTAAGTTATTTACTTGAAGAACGGAATTTTCATTTTATCTTAAAGTACAGAACTTTAAACTAACAACTTCCATTCTTTAAGTTATTAACTTGAAGAAAAGAATTTTGATTTTAACATAAAGTACAGAACTTTAAACTAATTACTTCGATTCTTTAAGTTATTTACTTGAAGTTAAGAATTTTAATTTTAACTTAAAGTACAGAACTATTAATTAATAACTTCCTTTCTTTAAGTAATTTACTTGAGGAAAAGAATTTTGATTTTAACTTAAAGTACAGAACTTTAAACTAACAACTTCCATTCTTTAAGTTATTTACTTGAAGAAAAGAACTTTGATTTTAACTTAAAGTACCGTACTTTAAACTAATAACTTCCATTCTTTAAGTTATTAACTTGAAGAAAAGAATTTTGATTTTAACTTAAAGTACAGAACTTTAAACTAAAAACTTCCTTTCTTTAAGTTATTTACTTGAAGTTAAGAATTTTAATTTTAACTTAAAGTACAGAACTATTAATTAATAACTTCCTTTCTTTTAGTTATTTACTTGAAGAAAAGAATTTTTATTTTAACTTAAAGTACAGAACTTTAAACTAATTACTTCCGTTCTTTAAGTAATTTACTTGATGAAAAGAATTTTGATTTTAACTTAAAGTACAGAACTTTAAATTAATAACTTCCTTTCTTTAAGTTATTTACTTGAAGAAAAGAATTTTGATTTTATCTTAAAGTACAGAACTTTAAACTAACAACTTCCATTCTTTAAGTTATTAACTTGAAGAAAAGAATTTTGATTTTAACTTAAAGTAGAGAACTTTAAACTAATTAATTCCATTCTTTAAGTTATTTACTTGAAGAAAAGAATTTTGATTTTAACTTAAAGTACAGAACTTTAAACTAATAACTTCCAATCTTTAAGTTATTTACTTGAAGATAAGAATTTTAATTTTAACTTAATGTACAGAACTATAAATTAATAACTTCCATTCTTTTAGTTATTTACTTGAAGAAAAGAATTTTGATTTTAACTTAAAGTACAGTACTTTAAACTAATAACTTCCATTCTTTAAGTTATTAACTTGAAGAAAAGAATTTTGATTTTAACTTAAAGTTCAGAACTTGAAACTAATTACTTCCATTCTTTAAGTTATTTACTTGAAGAAAAGAATTTTGATTTTAACTTAAAGTACAGAACTTTAAACTAATAACTTCCTTTCTTTAAGTTATTTACATGAAGAAAAGAATTTTGATTTTAACTTAAAGTACAGAACTTGAAACTAATTACTTCCATTCTTTAAGTTATTTACTCGAAGAAAAGAATTTTGATTTTAACTTAAAGTACAGAACTTTAAACTAATAACTTCCTTTCTTTAAGTTATTTACATGAAGAAAAGAATTTTGATTTTAACTTAAAGTACAGAACTTTAAAATAGTAACTTCTATTCCTTAAGTTATTTACTTGAAGATGAGAATTTTGATTTTAACTTAAAGTACAGAACTTTAAACTAATAACTTCCATTCTTTAAGTTATTTACTCGAAGAAAAGAATTTTGATTTTAACTTAAAGAACAGAACTTTAAACTAATAACTTCCTTTCTTTAAGTTATTTACATGAAGAAAAGAATTTTGATATTAACTTAAAGTACAGAACTTTAAACTAATAACTTCTAATCTTTAAGTTATTTACTTGAAGATAAGAATTTTAATTTTAACTTAAAGTACAGAACTATTAATTAATAACTTCCTTTCTTTTAGTTATTTACTTGAAGAAAAGAATTTTGATTTTAACTTAAAGTACAGTACTTTAAACTAATAACTTCCATTCTTTAAGTTATTAACTTGAAGAGAAGAATTTTGATTTTAACTTAAAGTACAGAACTTTAAACTAATTACTTCCATTCTTTAAGTTATTTACTTGAAGAAATAAATTTTGATTTTAACTTAAAGTGCAGAACTTTAAAATAATAACTTCCAATCTTTAAGTTATTTACTTGAAGATAAGAATTTTAATTTTAACTTAAAGTACAGAACTATAAATTAATAACTTCCTTTCTTTATGTTATTTACTTGAAGAAAAGAATTTTGATTTTAACTTAAAGTACAGAACTTTAAACTAATAACTTCCATCCTTTAAGTTATTTACTTGAAGAAAAGAATTTTGATTTTAACTTAAAGGACAGAACTTTAAACTAATAACTTCCTTTCTTTAAGTTATTTACATGAAGAAAAGAATTTTGATTTTAACTTAAAGTACAGAACTTTAAACTAATAAATTCCAATCTTTAAGTTATTTACTTGAAGATCAGAATTTTAATTTTAACTTAATGTACAGAACTATAAATTAATAACTTCCTTTCTTTAAGTTATTTACTTGAAGTTAAGAATTTTAATTTTAACTTAAAGTACAGAACTATTAATTAATAACTTCCTTTCTTTTAGTTATTTACTTGAAGAAAAGAATTTTTATTTTAACTTAAATTACAGAACTTTAAACTAATTACTTCCGTTCTTTAAGTAATTTACTTGAGGAAAAGAATTTTGATTTTAACTTAAAGTACAGAACTTTAAACTAACAACTTCCATTCTTTAAGTTATTTACTTGAAGAAAAGAATTTTGATTTTAACTTAAAGTACCGTACTTTAAACTAATAACTTCCATTCTTTAAGTTATTAACTTGAAGAAAAGAATTTTGATTTTAACTTAAAGTACAGAACTTTAAACTAATAACTTCCTTTCTTTAAGTTATTTACTTGAAGTTAAGAATTTTAATTTTAACTTAAAGTACAGAACTATTAATTAATAACTTCCTTTCTTTTAGTTATTTACTTGAAGAAAAGAATTTTTATTTTAACTTAAAGTACAGAACTTTAAACTAATTACTTCCGTTCTTTAAGTAATTTACTTGATGAAAAGAATTTTGATTTTAACTTAAAGTACAGAACTTTAAATTAATAACTTCCTTTCTTTAAGTTATTTACTTGAAGAAAAGAATTTTGATTTTATCTTAAAGTACAGAACTTTAAACTAACAACTTCCATTCTTTAAGTTATTAACTTGAAGAAAAGAATTTTGATTTTAACTTAAAGTAGAGAACTTTAAACTAATTAATTCCATTCTTTAAGTTATTTACTTGAAGAAAAAAAATTTGATTTTAACTTAAAGTACAGAACTTTAAACTAATAACTTACAATCTTTAAGTTGTTTACTTGAAGATAAGAATTTTAATTTTAACTTAATGTACAGAACTATAAATTAATAACTTCCATTCTTTTAGTTATTTACTTGAAGAAAAGAATTTTTGATTTTAACTTAAAGTACAGTACTTTAAACTAATAACTTCCATTCTTTAAGTTATTAACTTGAAGAAAAGAATTTTGATTTTAACTTAAAGTTCAGAACTTTAAACTAATTACTTCCATTCTTTAAGTTATTTACTTGAAGAAAAGAATTTTGATTTTAACTTAAAGTACAGAACTTTAAAATAATAACTTCCAATCTTTAAGTTATTTACTTGAAGATAAGAGTTTTAATTTTAACTTAAAGTACAGAACTTTAATTAATAACTTCCTTTCTTTAAGTTATTTACTTGAAGAAAAGAATTTTGATTTTAACTTAAAGTACAGAACTTTAAACTAATAACTTCCATTCTTTAAGTTATTTACTCGAAGAAAAGAATTTTGATTTTAACTTAAAGTACAGAACTTTAAACTAATAACTTCCTTTCTTTAAGTTATTTACATGAAGAAAAGAATTTTGATTTTAACTTAAAGTACAGAACTTTAAAATAGTAACTTCTATTCCTTAAGTTATTTACTTGAAGATGAGAATTTTGATTTTAACTTAAAGTACAGAACTTTAAACTAATAACTTCCATTCTTTAAGTTATTTACTCGAAGAAAAGAATTTTGATTTTAACTTAAAGTACAGAACTTTAAACTAATAACTTCCTTTCTTTAAGTTATTTACTTGAAGAAAAGAATTTTGATTTTAACTTAAAGTACACAACTTTGAACAAACAACTTCCATTCTTTAAGTTATTTATTTGAAGAAAACAATTTTGATTTTAACTTAAAGTACAGAACTTTAAACTAATTATTTCCATTCTTTAAGTTATTTACTTGACGAAAAGAATTTTGATTTTAACTTAAAGTACAGAACTTTAAACTAATAACTTCTAATCTTTAAGTTATTTACTTGAAGATAAGAATTTTAATTTTAACTTAAAGTACAGAACTATTAATTAATAACTTCCTTTCTTTTAGTTATTTACTTGAAGAAAAGAATTTTTATTTTAACTTAAAGTACAGAACTTTAAACTAATTACTTCCGTTCTTTAAGTAATTTACTTGATGAAAAGAATTTTGATTTTAACTTAAAGTACAGAACTTTAAATTAATAACTTCCTTTCTTTAAGTTATTTACTTGAAGAAAAGAATTTTGATTTTATCTTAAAGTACAGAACTTTAAACTAACAACTTCCATTCTTTAAGTTATAAACTTGAAGAAAAGAATTTTGATTTTAACTTAAAGTACAGAACTTTAAACTAATTACTTCGATTCTTTAAGTTATTTAATTGAAGAAAAGAATTTTGATTTTAACTTAAAGTACAGAACTTTAAACTAATAACTTCCAATCTTTAAGTTATTTACTTGAAGATAAGAATTTTAATTTTAACTTAATGTACAGAACTATAAATTAATAACTTCTATCCTTTAAGTTATTAACTTGAAGAAAAGAATTTTGATTTTAACTTAAAGTGCAGAACTTTAAACTAATTACTTCCATTCTTTAAGTTATTTACTTGAAGAAAACAATTTTGATTTTAACTTAAAGTACAGAACTTTAAACTAATTACTTCCATTCTTTAAGTTATTTACTTGAAGAAAAGAATTTTGATTTTAACTTAAAGTACAGAACTTTAAACTAATAACTTCTAATCTTTAAGTTATTTACTAGAAGATAAGAATTTTAATTTTAACTTAAAGTACAGAACTAATAATTAATAACTTCCTTTCTTTTAGTTATTTACTTGAAGAAAAGAATTTTTATTTTAACTTAAAGTACAGAACTTTAAACTAATTACTTCAGTTCTTTAAGTAATTTACTTGATGAAAAGAATTTTGATTTTAACTTAAAGTACAGAACTTTAAATTAATAACTTCCTTTCTTTAAGTTATTTACTTGAAGAACGGAATTTTCATTTTATCTTAAAGTACAGAACTTTAAACTAACAACTTCCATTCTTTAAGTTATTAACTTGAAGAAAAGAATTTTGATTTTAACATAGAGTACAGAACTTTAAACTAATTACTTCGATTCTTTAAGTTATTTACTTGAAGAAAAGAATTTTGATTTTAACTTAAAGTACAGAACTTTAAACTAATAACTTCCTATCTTTAAATTATTTACTTGAAGATAAGAATTTTAATTTTAACTTAATGTACAGAACTATAAATTAATAACTTCTATCCTTTAAGTTATTAACTTGAAGAAAAGAATTTTGATTTTAACTTAAAGTACAGAACTTTAAACTAATTACTTCCATTCTTTAAGTTATTTACTTGAAGAAAAGAATTATGAGTTTAACTTAAAGTACAGAACTTTAAAATAATAACTTCCAATCTTTAAATTATTTACTTGAAGATAAGAATTTTAATTTCACAAAGTACAGAACTATAAATATAAACTTCCTTTCTTTTAGTTATTTACTTGAAGAAAAGAATTTTTATTTTAACTTAAAGTACAGAACTTTAAACTAATAACTTCCTTTCTTTAAGTTATTTAGTTGAAGAAAAGAATTTTGATTTTAACATAAAGTACAGAACTTTAAACTAACAACTTCCATTCTTTAAGTTATTAACTTGAAGAAAAGAATTTTGATTTTAACTTAAAGTACAGAACTTTAAACTAATAACTTCTAATCTTTAAGTTATTTACTTGAAGATAAGAATTTTAATTTTAACTTAAAGTACAGAACTATTAATTAATAACTTCCTTTCTTTTAGTTATTTACTTGAAGAAAAGAATTTTTATTTTAACTTAAAGTACAGAACTTTAAACTAATTACTTCAGTTCTTTAAGTAATTTACTTGATGAAAAGAATTTTGATTTTAACTTAAAGTACAGAACTTTAAATTAATAACTTCCTTTCTTTAAGTTATATACTTGAAGAACGGAATTTTCATTTTATCTTAAAGTACAGAACTTTAAACTAACAACTTCCATTCTTTAAGTTATTAACTTGAAGAAAAGAATTTTGATTTTAACATAGAGTACAGAACTTTAAACTAATTACTTCGATTCTTTAAGTTATTTACTTGAAGAAAAGAATTTTGATTTTAGCTTAAAGTACAGAACTTTAAACTAATAACTTCCTATCTTTAAATTATTTACTTGAAGATAAGAATTTTAATTTTAACTTAATGTACAGAACTATAAATTAATAACTTCTATCCTTTAAGTTTTTAACTTGAAGAAAAGAATTTTGATTTTATCTTAAAGTACAGAACTTTAAACTAACAACTTCCATTCTTTAAGTTATTAACTTGAAGAAAAGAATTTTGATTTTTACTTAAAGTACAGAACTTTAAACTAATTACTTCGATTCTTTAACTTATTTACTTGAAGAAAAGAATTTTGATTTTATCTTAAAGTACAGAACTTTAAACTAACAACTTCCATTCTTTAAGTTATTAACTTGAAGAAAAGAATTTTGATTTTAACTTATAGTACAGAACTTTAAACTAATTACTTCGATTCTTTAAGTTATTTACTTGAAGAAAAGAATTTTGATTTTAACTTAAAGTACAGAACTTTAAACTAATTACTTCCATTCTTTAAGTTATTTACTTGAAGAAAAGAATTATGAGTTTAACTTAAAGTACAGAACTTTAAAATAATAACTTCCAATCTTTAAATTATTTACTTGAAGATAAGAATTTTAATTTCACAAAGTACAGAACTATAAATATAAACTTCCTTTCTTTTAGTTATTTACTTGAAGAAAAGAATTTTTATTTTAACTTAAAGTACAGAACTTTAAACTAATAACTTCCTTTCTTTAAGTTATTTAGTTGAAGAAAAGAATTTTGATTTTAACATAAAGTACAGAACTTTAAACTAACAACTTCCATTCTTTAAGTTATTAACTTGAAGAAAAGAATTTTGATTTTAACTTAAAGTACAGAACTTTAAACTAATAACTTCTAATCTTTAAGTTATTTACTTGAAGATAAGAATTTTAATTTTAACTTAAAGTACAGAACTATTAATTAATAACTTCCTTTCTTTTAGTTATTTACTTGAAGAAAAGAATTTTTATTTTAACTTAAAGTACAGAACTTTAAACTAATTACTTCAGTTCTTTAAGTAATTTACTTGATGAAAAGAATTTTGATTTTAACTTAAAGTACAGAACTTTAAATTAATAACTTCCTTTCTTTAAGTTATATACTTGAAGAACGGAATTTTCATTTTATCTTAAAGTACAGAACTTTAAACTAACAACTTCCATTCTTTAAGTTATTAACTTGAAGAAAAGAATTTTGATTTTAACATAGAGTACAGAACTTTAAACTAATTACTTCGATTCTTTAAGTTATTTACTTGAAGAAAAGAATTTTGATTTTAGCTTAAAGTACAGAACTTTAAACTAATAACTTCCTATCTTTAAATTATTTACTTGAAGATAAGAATTTTAATTTTAACTTAATGTACAGAACTATAAATTAATAACTTCTATCCTTTAAGTTTTTAACTTGAAGAAAAGAATTTTGATTTTATCTTAAAGTACAGAACTTTAAACTAACAACTTCCATTCTTTAAGTTATTAACTTGAAGAAAAGAATTTTGATTTTTACTTAAAGTACAGAACTTTAAACTAATTACTTCGATTCTTTAACTTATTTACTTGAAGAAAAGAATTTTGATTTTATCTTAAAGTACAGAACTTTAAACTAACAACTTCCATTCTTTAAGTTATTAACTTGAAGAAAAGAATTTTGATTTTAACTTATAGTACAGAACTTTAAACTAATTACTTCGATTCTTTAAGTTATTTACTTGAAGAAAACAATTTTGATTTTAACTTAAAGTACAGAACTTTAAACTAATTACTTCCATTTTTTAAGTTATTTACTTGAAGAAAAGAATTTTGATTTTAACTTAAAGTACAGAACTTTAAACTAATAACTTCTAATCTTTAATTTATTTACTTGAAGATAAGAATTTTAATTTTAACTTAAAGTACAGAACTACTAATTAATAACTTCCTTTCTTTTAGTTATTTACTTGAAGAAAAGAATTTTTATTTTAACTTAAAGTACAGAACTTTAAACTAATTACTTCAGTTCTTTAAGTAATTTACTTGATGAAAAGAATTTTGATTTTAACTTAAAGTACAGAACTTTAAATTAATAACTTCCTTTCTTTAAGTTATTTACTTGAAGAACGGAATTTTCATTTTATCTTAAAGTACAGAACTTTAAACTAACAACTTCCATTCTTTAAGTTATTTACTTGAAGATAAGAATTTTAATTTCACATAAAGTACAGAACTATAAATATAAACTTCCTTTCTTTTAGTTATTTACTTGAAGAAAAGAATTTTTATTTTAACTTAAAGTACAGAACTTTAAACTAATAACTTCCAATCTTTAAGTTATTTACTTGAAGATCAGAATTTTAATTTTAACTTAATGTACAGAACTTTAAACTAATTACTTCGGTTCTTTAAGTAATTTACTTGATGAAAAAAATTTTGATTTTAACTTAAAGTACAGAACTTTAAATTAATAACTTCCTTTCTTTAAGTTATTTACTTGAAGAAAAGAATTTTGATTTTATCTTAAAGTACAGAACTTTAAACTAACAACTTCCATTCTTTAAGTTATTAACTTGAAGAAAAGAATTTTGATTTTAACTTAAAGTAGAGAACTTTAAACTAATTAATTCCATTCTTTAAGTTATTTACTTGAAGAAAAGAATTTTGATTTTAACTTAAAGTTCAGAACTTTAAACTAATTACTTCCATTCTTTAAGTTATTTACTTGAAGAAAAGAATTTTGATTTTAACTTAAAGTACAGAACTTTAAAATAATAACTTCCAATCTTTAAGTTATTTACTTGAAGATAAGAATTTTAATTTTAACTTAAAGTACAGAACTTTAATTAATAACTTCCTTTCTTTAAGTTATTTACTTGAAGAAAAGAATTTTGATTTTAACTTAAAGTACAGAACTTTAAACTAATAACTTCCATTCTATAAGTTATTTACTCGAAGAAAAGAATTTTGATTTTAACTTAAAGTACAGAACTTTAAACTAATAACTTCCTTTCTTTAAGTTATTTACATGAAGAAAAGAATTTTGATTTTAACTTAAAGTACAGAACTTTAAAATAGTAACTTCTATTCCTTAAGTTATTTACTTGAAGATGAGAATTTTGATTTTAACTTAAAGTACAGAACTTTAAACTTATAACTTCCATTCTTTAAGTTATTTACTTGAAGAAAAGAATTTTGATTTTAACTAAAGTACAGAACTTTAAAATTGTAACTTCCATTGTTTAAGTTATTTACTTGAAGAAAAGAATTTTGATTTTAACTTAAAGTACAGAACTTTAAACTAATTACTTCAGTTCTTTAAGTAATTTACTTGATGAAAAGAATTTTGATTTTAACTTAAAGTACAGAACTTTAAATTAATAACTTCCTTTCTTTAAGTTATTTACTTGAAGAACGGAATTTTCATTTTATCTTAAAGTACAGAACTTTAAACTAACAACTTCCATTCTTTAAGTTATTTACTTGAAGATAAGAATTTTAATTTCACATAAAGTACAGAACTATAAATATAAACTTCCTTTCTTTTAGTTATTTACTTGAAGAAAAGAATTTTTATTTTAACTTAAAGTACAGAACTTTAAACTAATAACTTCCTTTCTTTAAGTTATTTAGTTGAAGAAAAGAATTTTAATTTTAACTTAAAGTACAGAACTTTAAACTAACAACTTCCATTCTTTAAGTTATTAACTTGAAGAAAACAATTTTGATTTTAACTTAAAGTACAGAACTTTAAACTAATAACTTCCAATCTTTAAGTTATTTACTTGAAGATCAGAATTTTAATTTTAACTTAATGTACAGAACTATAAATTAATAACTTCCATTCTTTTAGTTATTTACTTGAAGAAAAGAATTTTGATTTTAACTTAAAGTACAGTACTTTAAACTAATAACTTCCATTCTTTAAGTTATTAACTTGAAGAAAAGAATTTTGATTTTAACTAAAGTACAGAACTTTAAAATTGTAACTTCCATTGTTTAAGTTATTTACTTGAAGAAAAGAATTTTGATTTTAACTTAAAGTACAGAACCTTAAATCAACAACTTCCATTCTTTAAGTTATTAACTTTAAGAAAAGAATTTTGATTTTAACTTAAAGTACAGAACTTTAAACTCATTACTTCCATTCTTTAAGTTATTTACTTGAAGAAAAGAATTTTGATTTTAGCTTAAAGTACAGAACTTTAAAATTGTAACTTCCATTGTTTAAGTTATTTACTTGAAGAAAAGAATTTTGATTTTAACTTAAAGTACAGAACTTTAAACTAATAACTTTCAATCTTTAAGTTATTTACTTGAAGAGAAGAATTTTGATTTTAACTTAAAGTGCAGAACTTTAAACTAATAACTTCCAATCTTTAGCTATTTACTTGAAGAAAAGAATTTTCATTTTAACTTAAAGTACAGACCTTTAAACTAACAATTTCCATTCTCTAAGTTATTAACTTGAAGAAAAGAATTTTGATTTGAACTTAAAGTACAGAACTTTAAACTAACAACTTCCATTCTTTAAGTTATTAACTAGAAGAAAAGAATTTTGATTTTAATTTAAAGTACAGAACTTTAAACTAATTACTTCCATTCTTTAAGTTATTTATTTGAAGAAAAGAATTTTGATTTTAACTTAAAGTACAGAACTTTAAACTAATAACTTCCATCCTTTAAGTTATTAACTTGAAGAAAAGAATTATGATTTTAACTTAAAGTACAGAACTTTAAACAAATTACTTCCGTTCTTTAAGTTATTTACTTGATGAAAAGAATTTTGATTTTAACTTAAAGTACAGAACTTTAAATTAATAACTTCCTTTCTTTAAGTTATTTACTTGAAGAAAAGAATTTTGATTTTAACTTAAAGTACAGAACTTTAAACTAACAACTGCCATTGATTTAGTTATTAACTTGAAAAAAATAATTTTGATTTTAACTTAAAGTACAGAACTTTAAACTAATAACTTCCATTCTTTAAGTTATTAACTAGAAGAAAAGAATTTTGATTTTAACTTAAAGTACAGAACTTTAAAATAGTAACTTCTATTCCTTAAGTTATTTACTTGAAGATGAGAATTTTGATTTTAACTTAAAGTACAGAACTTTAAACTTATAACTTCCATTCTTTAAGTTATTTACTTGAAGAAAAGAATTTTGATTTTAACTAAAGTACAGAACTTTAAAATTGTAACTTCCATTGTTTAAGTTATTTACTTGAAGAAAAGAATTTTGATTTTAACTTAAAGTACAGAACCTTAAATCAACAACTTCCATTCTTTAAGTTATTAACTTTAAGAAAAGAATTTTGATTTTAACTTAAAGTACAGAACTTTTAACTCATTACTTCCATTCTTTATGTTATTTACTTGAAGAAAAGAATTTTGATTTTAGCTTAAAGTACAGAACTTTAAAATTGTAACTTCCATTGCTTAAGTTATTTACTTGAAGAAAAGAATTTTGATTTTAACTTAAAGTACAGAACTTTAAACTAATAACTTTCAATCTTTAAGTTATTTACTTGAAGAGAAGAATTTTGATTTTAACTTAAAGTGCAGAACTTTAAACTAATAACTTCCAATCTTTAGTTATTTACTTGAAGAAAAGAATTTTGATTTTAACTTAAAGTACAGAACTTTAAACTAATAACTTCCAGTCTTTAAGTTTTAACTTGAAGAAAAGAATTTTCATTTTAACTTAAAGTACAGACCTTTAAACTAACAATTTCCATTCTCTAAGTTATTAACTTGAAGAAAAGAATTTTGATTTGAACTTAAAGTACAGAACTTTAAACTAACAACTTCCATTCTCTAAGTTATTAACTAGAAGAAAAGAATTTTGATTTTAATTTAAAGTACAGAACTTTAAACTAATTACTTCCATTCTTTAAGTTATTTACTTGAAGAAAAGAATTTTGATTTTAACTTAAAGTACAGAACTTTAAACTAATAACTTCCATCCTTTAAGTTATTAACTTGAAGAAAAGAATTTTGATTTTAACTTAAAGTACAGAACTTTAAACTAATAACTTTCAATCTTTAAGTTATTTACTTGAAGAGAAGAATTTTGATTTTAACTTAAAGTGCAGAACTTTAAACTAATAACTTCCAATCTTTAGTTATTTACTTGAAGAAAATAATTTTGATTTTAACTTAAAGTACAGAACTTAAAACTAATAACTTCCAGTCTTTAAGTTTTAACTTGAAGAAAAGAATTTTCATTTTAACTTAAAGTACAGACCTTTAAACTAACAATTTCCATTCTCTAAGTTATTAACTTGAAGAAAAGAATTTTGATTTGAACTTAAAGTACAGAACTTTAAACTAACAACTTCCATTCTTTAAGTTATTAACTAGAAGAAAAGAATTTTGATTTTAATTTAAAGTACAGAACTTTAAACTAATTACATCCATTCTTTAAGTTATTTACTTGAAGAAAAGAATTTTGATTTTAACTTAAAGTACAGAACTTTAAACTAACAACTGCCATTGATTTAGTTATTAACTTGAAAAAAATAATTTTGATTTTAACTTAAAGTACAGAACTTTAAACTAATAACTTCCATTCTTTAAGTTATTAACTAGAAGAAAAGAATTTTGATTTTAACTAAAAGTACAGAACTTTAAATTAATAACTTCCTTTTTTTAAGTTATTTACTTGAAAAAAAGAATTTTGATTTTAACTAATAGTACAGAACTTTAAACTAACAACTTCCATTCTTTAAGTTATTAACTTGAAAAAATGTATTTTGATTTTAACTTAAAGTACAGAACTTTAAACTTATAACTTCCATTCTTTAAGTTATTTACTTGAAGTTAAGAATTTTAATTTTAACTTAAAGTACAGAACTATTAATTAATAACTTCCTTTCTTTTAGTTATTTACTTGAAGAAAAGAATTTTTATTTTAACTTAAAGTACAGAACTTTAAACTAATTACTTCCGTTCTTTGAGTAATTTACTTGATGAAAAGAATTTTGATTTTAACTTAAAGTACAGAACTTTAAATTAATAACTTCCTTTCTTTAAGTTATTTACTTGAAGAAAAGAATTTTGATTTTAACTTAATGTACAGAACTATAAATTAATAACTTCCATTCTTTTAGTTATTTACTTGAAGAAAAGAATTTTGATTTTAACTTAAAGTACAGAACTTTAAACTAATAACTTCCAATCTTTAAGTTATTTACTTGAAGATAAGAATTTTAATTTTAACTTAATGTACAGAACTATAAATTAATAACTTCCATTCTTTTAGTTATTTACTTGAAGAAAAGAATTTTGATTTTAACTTAAAGTACAGAACTTTAAACTAACAACTTCCATTCTTTAAGTTATTAACTTGAAGAAAAGAATTTTGATTTTAACTTAAAGTACAGAACTTTAAACTGATTACTTCCATTCATTAAGTTATTTACTTGACCAAAAGAATTTTGATTTTAACTTAAAGTACAGAACTTTAAATTAATAACTTCCTTTCTTTAAGTTATTTACTTGAAGAAAAGAATTTTGATTTTAACTTAAAGTACAGAACTTTAAACTAACAACTTCCATTCTTTAAGTTATTAACTTGAAGAAAAGAATTTTGATTTTAACTTAAAGTACAGAACTTTAAACTAATAACTTCCATTCTTTAAGTTATTTACTTGAAGAAAAGAATTTTGTTTTAACTTATAGTACAGAACTTTAAACTAACAACTTCCATTCTTTAAGTTATTAACTTGAAGAAAAGAATTTTGATTTTAACTTAAAGTACAGAACTTTAAACCAATTACTTCCATTCTTTAAGTTTTTAACTTGACGAAAAAAATTTTGATTTTAACTTAAAGTACCGAACTTTGAACTAATAACTTCCATTCTTTAAGTTATTTACTCGAAGATAGGAATTTTTATTTTAACTTAAAGTACAGAACTTTGAACTAACAACTTCCATTCTTTAAGTTATTAACTTGAAGAAAAGAATTTTGATTTTAACTTAAAGTACAGAACTTTAAACTAACAACTTACTTTTTTAAGTTATTAACTTGAAGAAAAGAATTTTGATTTTAACTTAAAGTACAGAACTTTAAACTAATAACTTCCATTCTTTAAGTTATTTACTTGAAGAAAAGAATTTTGTTTTAACTTATAGTACAGAAATTTAAACTAACAACTTCCATTCTTTAAGTTATTAACATGAAGAAAAGAATTTTGATTTTAACTTAAAGTACAGAACTTTAAACTAATAACTTCCGTTCTTTAAGTTATTAACTTGACGAAAAGAATTTTGATTTTAACTTAAAGTACAGAACTTTAAACTAACAACTTCCATTCTTTAAGTTATTAACTTGAAGAAAAGAATTTTGATTTTAACTTAAAATACAGAACTTTAAACTAACAACTTCCATTCTTTAAGTTATTAACTTGAAGAAAAAAATTTTGAATTTAACTTAAAGTACAGAACTTTAAACTAATTACTTCCATTCTTTAAGTTATTTATTTGAAGAAAAAAATTTTGATTTTAACTTAAAGTACAGAACAATCAATTAATAACGTCCTTTCTTTAAGTTATTTACTTGAAGAAAAGAATTTTGATTTTAACTTAAGGTACAGAACTTTGAACTAACAACTTCCATTCTTTAAGTTATTAAGTTGTTGAAAAGAATTTTGATTTTATCTTAAAGTATGGAACTTTAAACTAATTACTTCCATTCATTAAGTTATTTACTTGACGAAAAGAATTTTGATTTTAACTTAAAGTACAGAACTTTAAATTAATAACTTCCTTTCTTTAAGTTATTTACTTGAAGAAAAGAATTTTGATTTTAACTTAAAGTACAGAACTTTAAACTAACAACTTCCATTCTTTAAGTTATTAACTTGAAAAAAAGAATTTTGATTTTAACTGATAGTACAGAACTTTAAACTAATAACTTCCATTCTTTAAGTTATTAACTAGAAGAAAAACTTTTGATTTTAACTTAAAGTACAGAACTTTAAATTAATAACTTCCTTTCTTTAAGTTATTTCCTTGAAGAAAAGAATTTTGATTTTAACTTATAGTACAGAACTTTAAACTAACAACTTCCATTCTTTAAGTTATTAACTTGAAGAAAAGAATTTTGATTTTAACTTAAAGTACAGAACTTTAAACTAACAACTTCCATTCTTTAAGTTATTAACTTGAAGAAAAGAATTTTGATTTTAAGTTAAAGTACAGAAGTATAAACTAACAACTTCCATTCTTTAAGTTATTAACTTGAAATAAAGAAATTTGATTTGAACTTGAAGTACAGAACTTTAAACTAACAACTTCCATTCTTTAAGTTCCTAACTTGAAGAAAAAAATTTTGAATTTAACTTAAAGTACAGATCTTTAAACTAATTACTTCCATTCTTTAAGTTATTTATTTGAAGAAAAAAATTTTGATTTTAACTTAAAGTACAGAACAATCAATTAATAACGTCCTTTCTTTAAGTTATTTACTTGAAGAAAAGAATTTTGATTTTAACTTAAGGTACAGAACTTTGAACTAACAACTTCCATTCTTTAAGTTATTAAGTTGTTGAAAAGAATTTTGATTTTATCTTAATGTATGGAACTTTAAACTAATTACTTCCATTCATTAAGTTATTTACTTGACGAAAAGAATTTTGATTTTAACTTAAAGTACAGAACTTTAAATTAATAACTTCCTTTCTTTAAGTTATTTACTTGAAGAAAAGAATTTTGATTTTAACTTAAAGTACAGAACTTTAAACTAACAACTTCCATTCTTTAAGTTATTAACTTGAAAAAAAGAATTTTGATTTTAACTTATAGTACAGAACTTTAAACTAATAACTTCCATTCTTTAAGTTATTAACTAGAAGAAAAACTTTTGATTTTAACTTAAAGTACAGAACTTTAAATTAATAACTTCCTTTCTTTAAGTTATTAGCTTGAAGAAAGGAATTTGATTTTAATTTAAAGTACAGAACTTTAATCTAACAACTTCCATTCTTTAAGTTATTAGCTTGAAGAAAAGAATTTTGATTTTAACTTAAAGTACAGAACTATAAACTAACAACTTCCATTCTTTAAGTTATTAACTTGAAAAAAAGAATTTTGATTTTAACTTAAAGTACAGAACTTTAAACTAACAACTTCCATTCTTTAAGTTATTAACTTGAAAAAAACAATTTTGATTTTAACTTAAAGTACAGAACTTTGAACTCACAAATTCCATTCTTTTTAGTTATTAACTTGAAGAAAAGAATTTTGATTTTAACTTAAAATACAGAACTTTAAACTAACAACTACCGTTCTTTAAGTTATTAACTTGAAGAAAAGAATTTTGATTTTAACTTAAAGTACAGAACTTTAAACTAACAACTTCCATTCTTTAAGTTATTAACTTGAAGAAAAGAATTTCGATTTTAACTTAAAGTACAGAACTTTTAATTAATAACTTCCTTTCTTTAAGTTATTTACTTGAAGAAAAGAATTTTGATTTTAACTTAAAGTACAGAACTTTAAACTAATAACTTCCATTCTTTAAGTTATTTACTTGAAGAAAAGAATTTTGATTTTAACTTAAAGTACAGAACTTTAAACTAATAACGTCCATTCTTTAAGTTATTAACTAGAAGAAAAGAATTTTGATTTTAACTTAAAGTACAGAACTTTGAACTAACAACTTCCATTCTTTAAGTTATTAACTTGAAGAAAAGAATTTTGGTTTTAACTTAAAGTACAGAACTTTAAACTAACAACTTCCATTCTTTAAGTTATTAGCTTGAAGAAAGGATTTTGATTTTAATTTAAAGTACAGAACTTTAAACTGACAACTTCCATTCTTTAAGTTATTAACTTGAAGAAAAGAATTTTGATTTTAACTTAAAGTACAGAACTATAAACTAACAACTTCCATTCTTTAAGTTATTAACTTGAAAAAAAGAATTTTGATTTTAACTTGAAGTACAGAACTTTAAACTAACAACTTCCATTCTTTAAGTTATTAACTTGAAGAAAAAGATTTTGATTTTAACTTAAAGTACAGAACTTTAAACTAACAACTTCCATTCTTTAAGTTATTAGCTTGAAGAAAAGAATTTTGATTTTAGCTTAAAGTACAGAACTTTAAACTAATAACTTCCATTCTTTAAGTTATTAACTTGAAGAAAAGAATTTTGATTTTAACTGAAAGTACAGAAGTTTAAACTAACAACTTCCATTCTTTAAGTTATTAACTTTAATAAAAGAATTTTGATTTTAACTTAAAGTAAAGAACTTTGAACTAACAACTTCCATTCTTTAAGTTATTAACTTGAAGAAAAGAATTTTGGTTTTAACTTAAAGAACAGAACTTTAAACTAACAACTTCCGTTCTTTAAGTTATTAACTTGAAGAAAAGAATTTTGATTTTAACTTAAATTACAGAACTTTAAACTAACAACTTCCATTCTTTAAGTTATTAACTTGAATAAAAAAATTTTGATTTTAACTTAAAGTAAAGAACTTTGAACTAACAACTTCCATTCTTTAAGTTATTACCTTGAAGAAAAGAATTATGATTTAAACTTAAAGTACAGCACTTTGAACTAACAACTTCCATTCTTTAAGTTATTAACTTGAAGAAAAGAATTTTGATTTTAACTTAAAGTACAGAACTTTAAACTAACAACTTCTATTCTTTAATTTAATTGCTTGAAGAAAAGAATTTTGATTTTAACTTAAAGTACAGAACTTTAAACTAACAACTTCCATTCTTTAAGTTATTAACTTGAAAAAAAAAATTTTGATTTTAACTTAAAGTACAGAACTTTAAACTAATAACTTCCATTTTTTAAGTTATTAACTTGAAGAAAAGAATTTTGATTTTAACTTAAAGTACAGAATTTAAACTAACAACTTCCGTTCTTTAAGTTATTAACTTGAAGAAAAGAATTTTGATTTTAACTTAAAGTACAGAACTTTAAACTAACAACTTCCGTTCTATAAGTTATTAACTTGAAGAAAAGAATTTCGATTTTAACTTAAAGTACAGAACTTTAAATTAATAACTTCCATTCTTTAAGTTATTAACTTGAAGAAAAAAATTTTCATTTTAACTTAAAGTACAGAACTTTAAACTAACAACTTCCATTCTTTAAGTTATTAGCTTGAAGAAAGGATTTTGATTTTAACTTAAAGTACAGAACTTTAAACTAACAACTTCCATTCTTTAAGTTATTAACTTGAAGAAAAGGATTTTGATTTTAACTTAAAGTACAGAACTATAAACTAACAACTTCCATTCTTTAAGTTATTAACTTGAAGAAAAGAATTTTGATTTTAACTTTAAACTAACAACTTCCATTCTTTAAGTTATTAACTTGAAGAAAAAATTTTGAATTTAACTTAAAGTACAGAACTTTAAACTAACTACTTCCATTCTTTAAGTTATTAACTAGAAGAAAAGAATTTTGATTTTAACTTAAAGTACAGAACTTTAAACTAATTACTTCCATTCTTTAAGTTATTTACTTGAAGAAAAAAATTTTGATTTTAACTTAAAGTACAGAACTATCAATTAATAACGTCCTTTCACTAAGTTATTTACTTGAGGTAAAGAATTTTGATTTTAACTTAAAGTATAGAACTTTGAACTAACAACTTCCATTCTTTAAGTTATTAACTTGAAAAATAGAATTTTGATTTTAACTTAAAGTACTGAACTTTAAACTAATAACTTCCATTCTTTAAGTTATTTACTTGAAAAAAAGAATTTTGATTTTAACTTAAAGTACAGAACTTTAAACTAACAACTTCCATTCTTTAAGTTATTAACTTGAAGAAAAGAATTTTGATTTTAACTTAAAGTACAGAACTTTAAACTAACAACTTCCATTCTTTAAGTTATTAGCTTGAAGAAAAGAATTGTGATTTTAACTTAAAGTACAGAACTTTAATCTAATTACTTCCATTCATTAAGTTATTTACTTTACGAAAAGAATTTTGATTTTAGCTTAAAGTACAGAACTTTAAACTAATAACTTCCATTCTTTAAGTTATTAACTAGAAGAAAAGAATTTTGATTTTAACTTAAAGTACAGAACTTTAAACTAACAACTTCCATTCTTTAAGTTATTAGCTTGAAGAAAGGATTTTGATTTTAATTTAAAGTACAGAACTTTAAACTAACAACTTCCATTCTTTAAGTTATTAGCTTGAAGAAAAGAATTTTGATTTTAACTTAAAGTACAGAACTATAAACTAACAACTTCCATTCTTTAAGTTATTAACTTGAAAAAAAGAATTTTGATTTTAACTTAAAGTACAGAACTTTAAACTAACAACTTCCATTCTTTAAGTTATTAACTTGAAAAAAAGAATTTTGATTTTAACTTAAAGTACAGAACTTTGAACTAACAACTTCCATTCTTTAAGTTTTTAACTTGAAAAATAGAATTTTGATTTTAACTTAAAGTACAGAACTTTAAACTAATAACTTCCATTCTTTAAGTTATTTACTTGAAGAAAAAAATTTTGATTTTAACTTAGAGTACAGAACTTTAAACTAACAACTTCCATTCTTTAAGTTATTAACTTGAAGAAAAGAATTTTGATTTTAACTGAAAGTACAGAATTTTAAACTAACAACTTCCATTCTTTAAGTTATTAACTTGAAGAAAAGAATTTTGATTTTAACTGAAAGTACAGAATTTTAAACTAACAACTTCCATTCTTTAAGTTATTTACTTGAAGAAAAGAATTTTGATTTTAACTTAAAGTACAGAACTTTAAACTAACAACTTCCATTCTTTAAGTTATTAACTTGAAGAAAAGAATTTTGATTTTAACTGAAAGTACAGAATTTTAAACTAACAACTTCCATTCTTTAAGTTATTAACTTGAAAAATAGAATTTTGATTTTAACTTAAAGTACAGAACTTTAAACTAACAACTTCCATTCTTTAAGTTATTAACTTGAAGAAAAGAATTTCGATTTTAACTTAAAGTACAGAACTTTAAATTAATAACTTCCTTTCTTTAAGTTATTTACTTGAAGAAAAGAATTTTGATTTTAACTTAAAGTACAGAACTTTAAACTAATAACTTCCATTCTTTAAGTTATTTACTTGAAGAAAAGAATTTTGATTTTAACTTAAAGTACAGAACTTTAAACTAACAACTTCCATTTTTTAAGTTATTAACTTGAAGAAACAAATATTGATTTTAACTTAAAGTACAGAACTTTAAACTAATAACTTCCATTCTTTAAGTTATTAACTTGACGAAAAGAATTTTGATTTTAACTTAAAGTACAGAACTTTAAACTAACAACTTCCATTCTTTAAGTTATTAAGTTGAAGAAAAGAATTTTGATTTTAACTTAAAGTACAGAACTTTGAACTAACAACTTCCATTCTGTAAGTTATTAACTTGAAGAAAAGAATTTTGATTTTAACTTAAAGTACAGAACTTTGAACTAACAACTTCCATTCTTTAAGTTATTAACTTGAAGAAAAGAATTTTTGTTTTAACTTAAAGTACAGAACTTAAAAACTAACAACTTCCATTCTTTAAGTTATTAACTTGAAGAAAAGAATTTTGATTTTAACTTAAAGTAGAAAACTTTAAACTAACAACTTCCATTCTTTAAGTTATTAACTTGAAGAAAAGAATTTTGATTTTAACTGAAAGTACTGAATTTTAAACTAACAACTTCCATTCTTTAAGTTATTAACTTGAAGAAAAGAATTTTGATTTTATCTGAAAGTACAGAATTTTAAACTAACAACTTCCATTCTTTAAGTTATTTACTTGAAGAAAAGAATTTTGATTTTAACTTAAAGTACAGAACTTTAAACTAACAACTTCCATTTTTTAAGTTATTAACTTGAAGAAACAAATATTGATTTTAACTTAAAGTACAGAACTTTAAACTAATAACTTCCATTCTTTAAGTTATTAACTTGACGAAAAGAATTTTGATTTTAACTTAAAGTACAGAACTTTAAACTAACAACTTCCATTCTTTAAGTTATTAAGTTGAAGAAAAGAATTTTGATTTTAACTTAAAGTACAGAACTTTGAACTAACAACTTCCATTCTTTAAGTTATTAACTTGAAGAAAAGAATTTTGATTTTAACTTAAAGTACAGAACTTTGAACTAACAACTTCCATTCTTTAAGTTATTAACTTGAAGAAAAGAATTTTTGTTTTAACTTAAAGTACAGAACTTAAAAACTAACAACTTCCATTCTTTAAGTTATTAGCTTGAAGAAAGGATTTTGATTTTAACTTAAAGTACAGAACTTTAAACTAAAAACTTCCATTCTTTAAGTTATTAGCTTGAAGAAAAGAATTTTGATTTTAACTTAAAGTACAGAACTATAAATTAACAACTTCCATTCTTTAAGTTATTAACTTGAAGAAAAGAATTTTGATTTTAAATTAAAGTACAGAACTTTAAACTAACAACTTCCATTCTTTAAGTTATTAACTTGAAGAAAAAATTTTGAATTTAACTTAAAGTACAGAACTTTAAACTAACTACTTCCATTCTTTAAGTTATTAACTAGAAGAAAAGAATTTTGATTTTAACTTAAAGTACAGAACTTTAAACTAATTACTTCCATTCATTAAGTTATTTACTTGACGAAGAGAATTTTGATTTTAGCTTAAAGTACAGAACTTTAAACTAACAACTTCCATTCTTTAAGTTATTAGCTTGAAGAAAAGAATTTTGATTTTAACTTAAAGTACAGAACTATAAACTAACAACTTCCATTCTTTAAGTTATTAACTTGAAAAAAAGAATTTTGATTTTAACTTAAAGTACAGAACTTTAAACTAACAACTTCCATTCTTTAAGTTATTAACTTGAAAAAAAGAATTTTGATTTTAACTTAAAGTACAGAACTTTGAACTAACAACTTCCATTCTTTAAGTTATTAACTTGAAAAATAGAATTTTGATTTTAACTTAAAGTACAGAACTTTAAACTAATAACTTCCATTCTTTAAGTTATTTACTTGAAGAAAAGAATTTTGATTTTAACTTAGAGTACAGAACTTTAAACTAACAACTTCCATTCTTTAAGTTATTAACTTGAAGAAAAGAATTTTGATTTTAACTGAAAGTACAGAATTTTTAACTAACAACTTCCATTCTTTAAGTTATTAACTTGAAGAAAAGAATTTTGATTTTAACTGAAAGTACAGAATTTTAAACTAACAACTTCCATTCTTTAAGTTATTTACTTGAAGAAAAGAATTTTGATTTTAACTTAAAGTACAGAACTTTAAACTAACAACTTCCATTCTTTAAGTTATTAACTTGAAGAAAAGAATTTTGATTTTAACTGAAAGTACAGAATTTTAAACTAACAACTTCCATTCTTTAAGTTATTAACTTGAAAAATAGAATTTTGATTTTAACTTAAAGTACTGAACTTTAAACTAATAACTTCCATTCTTTAAGTTATTTACTTGAAAAAAAGAATTTTGATTTTAACTTAAAGTACAGAACTTTAAACTAACAACTTCCATTCTTTAAGTTATTAGCTTGAAGAAAAGAATTTTGATTTTAACTTAAAGTACAGAACTTTAATCTAATTACTTCCATTCATTAAGTTATTTACTTGACGAAAAAAATTTTGATTTTAGCTTAAAGTACAGAACTTTAAACTAATAACTTCCATTCTTTAAGTTATTAACTAGAAGAAAAGAATTTTGATTTTAACTTAAAGTACAGAACTTTAAACTAATTACATCCATTCATTAAGTTATTTCCTTGACGAAAAGAATTTTGATTTTAACTTAAAGTACAGAACTTTAAACTAACAACTTCCATTCTTTAAGTTATTAACTTGAAGAAAAGAATTTTGATTTTAACTTAAAGTAGAAAACTTTAAACTAACAACTTCCATTCTTTAAGTTATTAACTTGAAGAAAAGAATTTTGATTTTAACTGAAAGTACTGAATTTTAAACTAACAACTTCCATTCTTTAAGTTATTAACTTGAAGAAAAGAATTTTGATTTTATCTGAAAGTACAGAATTTTAAACTAACAACTTCCATTCTTTAAGTTATTTACTTGAAGAAAAGAATTTTGATTTTAACTTAAAGTACAGAACTTTAAACTAACAACTTCCATTCTTTAAGTTATTAACTTGAAGAAAAGAATTTTGATTTTAACTGAAAGTACAGAATTTTAAACTAACAACTTCCATTCTTTAAGTTATTAACTTGAAGAAAAGAATTTTGATTTTAACTGAAAGTACAGAATTTTAAACTAACAACTTCCATTCTTTAAGTTATTAACTTGAAGAAAAAAATTTTGATTTTAACTGAAAGTACAGAATTTTAAACTAACAACTTCCATTCTTTAAGTTATTAACTTGAATAAAAGAATTTTGATTTTAACTTAAAGTAAAGAACTTTGAACTAACAACTTCCATTCTTTAAGTTATTAACTTGAAGAAAAGAATTTTGGTTTTAACTTAAAGAACAGAACTTTAAACTAACAACTTCCGTTCTTTAAGTTATTAACTTGAAGAATAGAATTTTGATTTGAACTTAAATTACAGAACTTTAAACTAACAACTTCCATTCTTTAAGTTATTAACTTGAATAAAAGAATTTTGATTTTAACTTAAAGTAAAGAACTTTGAACTAACAACTTCCATTCTTTAAGTTATTACCTTGAAGAAAAGAATTTTGATTTAAACTTAAAGTACAGAACTTTAAACTAACAACTTCCATTCTTTAAGTTATTAACTTGAAAAAAAGAATTTTGATTTTAACTTAAAGTACAGAACTTTAAACTAATAACTTCCATTCTTTAAGTTATTAACTAGAAGAAAAAATTTTGATTTTAACTTAAAGTACAGAACTTTAAATTAAAAACTTTCTTTCTTTAAGTTATTTACTTGAAGAAAAGAATTTTGATTTTAACTTATAGTACAGAACTTTAAACTAACAACTTCCATTCTTTAAGTTATTAACTTGAAAAAAAGAATTTTGATTTTAACTTAAAGTACAGTACTTTGAACTCACAAATTCCATTCTTTAAGTTATTAACTTGAAGAAAAGAATTTTGATTTTAACTTAAAGTACAGAACTTTAAACTAACAACTGCCGTTCTTTAAGTTATTAACTTGAAGAAAAGAATTTTGATTTTAACTTAAAGTACAGAACTTTAAACTAACAACTTCCATTCTTTAAGTTATTAACTTGAAGAAAAGAATTTCGATTTTAACTTAAAGTACAAAACTTTAAATTAATAACTTCTTTTCTTTAAGTTATTTACTTGAAGAAAAGAATTTTGATTTTAACTTAAAGTACAGAACTTTAAACTAATAACTTCCATTCTTTAAGTTATTAACTAGAAGAAAAAATTTTGATTTTAACTTAAAGTACAGAACTTTAAATTAAAAACTTTCTTTCTTTAAGTTATTTACTTGAAGAAAAGAATTTTGATTTTAACTTATAGTACAGAACTTTAAACTAACAACTTCCATTCTTTAAGTTATTAACTTGAAAAAAAGAATTTTGATTTTAACTTAAAGTACAGTACTTTGAACTCACAAATTCCATTCTTTAAGTTATTAACTTGAAGAAAAGAATTTTGATTTTAACTTAAAGTACAGAACTTTAAACTAACAACTGCCGTTCTTTAAGTTATTAACTTGAAGAAAAGAATTTTGATTTTAACTTAAAGTACAGAACTTTAAACTAACAACTTCCATTCTTTAAGTTATTAACTTGAAGAAAAGAATTTCGATTTTAACTTAAAGTACAGAACTTTAAATTAATAACTTCTTTTCTTTAAGTTATTTACTTGAAGAAAAGAATTTTGATTTTAACTTAAAGTACAGAACTTTAAACTAATAACTTCCATTCTTTAAGTTATTTACTTGAAGAAAAGAATTTTGATTTTAACTTAAAGTACAGAACTTTAAACTAACAACTTCCATTTTTTAAGTTATTAACTTGAAGAAACAAATATTGATTTTAACTTAAAGTACAGAACTTTAAACTAATAACTTCCATTCTTTAAGTTATTAACTTGACGAAAAGAATTTTGATTTTAACTTAAAGTACAGAACTTTAAACTAACAACTTCCATTCTTTAAGTTATTAAGTTGAAGAAAAGAATTTTGATTTTAACTTAAAGTACAGAACTTTGAACTCACAAATTCCATTCTTTAAGTTATTAACTTGAAGAAAAGAATTTTGATTTTTACTTAAAGTACAGAACTTTAAACTAACAACTGCCGTTCTTTAAGTTATTAACTTGAAGAAAAGAATTTTGATTTTAACTTAAAGTACAGAACTTTAAACTAACAACTTCCATTCTTTAAGTTATTAACTTGAAGAAAAGAATTTCGATTTTAACTTAAAGTACAGAACTTTAAATTAATAACTTCCTTTCTTTAAGTTATTTACTTGAAGAAAAGAATTTTGATTTTAACTTAAAGTACAGAACTTTAAACTAATAACTTCCATTCTTTAAGTTATTTACTTGAAGAAAAGAATTTTGATTTTAACTTAAAGTACAGAACTTTAAACTAACAACTTCCATTTTTTAAGTTATTAACTTGAAGAAACAAATATTGATTTTAACTTAAAGTACAGAACTTTAAACTAATAACTTCCATTCTTTAAGTTATTAACTTGACGAAAAGAATTTTGATTTTAACTTAAAGTACAGAACTTTAAACTAACAACTTCCATTCTTTAAGTTATTAAGTTGAAGAAAAGAATTTTGATTTTAACTTAAAGTACAGAACTTTGAACTAACAACTTCCATTCTTTAAGTTATTAACTTGAAGAAAAGAATTTTGATTTTAACTTAAAGTACAGAACTTTGAACTAACAACTTCCATTCTTTAAGTTATTAACTTGAAGAAAAGAATTTTTGTTTTAACTTAAAGTACAGAACTTAAAAACTAACAACTTCCATTCTTTAAGTTATTAGCTTGAAGAAAGGATTTTGATTTTAACTTAAAGTACAGAACTTTAAACTAAAAACTTCCATTCTTTAAGTTATTAGCTTGAAGAAAAGAATTTTGATTTTAACTTAAAGTACAGAACTATAAATTAACAACTTCTATTCTTTAAGTTATTAACTTGAAGAAAAGAATTTTGATTTTAACTTAAAGTACAGAACTTTAAACTAACAACTTCCATTCTTTAAGTTATTAACTTGAAGAAAAAATTTTGAATTTAACTTAAAGTACAGAACTTTAAACTAACTACTTCCATTCTTTAAGTTATTAACTAGAAGAAAAGAATTTTGATTTTAACTTAAAGTACAGAACTTTAAACTAATTACTTCCATTCATTAAGTTATTTACTTGACGAAGAGAATTTTGATTTTAGCTTAAAGTACAGAACTTTAAACTAACAACTTCCATTCTTTAAGTTATTAGCTTGAAGAAAAGAATTTTGATTTTAACTTAAAGTACAGAACTATAAACTAACAACTTCCATTCTTTAAGTTATTAACTTGAAAAAAAGAATTTTGATTTTAACTTAAAGTACAGAACTTTAAACTAACAACTTCCATTCTTTAAGTTATTAACTTGAAAAAAAGAATTTTGATTTTAACTTAAAGTACAGAACTTTGAACTAACAACTTCCATTCTTTAAGTTATTAACTTGAAAAATAGAATTTTGATTTTAACTTAAAGTACAGAACTTTAAACTAATAACTTCCATTCTTTAAGTTATTTACTTGAAGAAAAGAATTTTGATTTTAGCTTAGAGTACAGAACTTTAAACTAACAACTTCCATTCTTTAAGTTATTAACTTGAAGAAAAGAATTTTGATTTTAACTGAAAGTACAGAATTTTAAACTAACAACTTCCATTCTTTAAGTTATTAACTTGAAGAAAAGAATTTTGATTTTAACTGAAAGTACAGAATTTTAAACTAACAACTTCCATTCTTTAAGTTATTAGCTTGAAGAAAGGATTTTGATTTTAACTTAAAGTACAGAACTTTAAACTAAAAACTTCCATTCTTTAAGTTATTAGCTTGAAGAAAAGAATTTTGATTTTAACTTAAAGTACAGAACTATAAATTAACAACTTCCATTCTTTAAGTTATTAACTTGAAGAAAAGAATTTTGATTTTAAATTAAAGTACAGAACTTTAAACTAACAACTTCCATTCTTTAGGTTATTAACTTGAAGAAATAATTTTGAATTTAACTTAAAGTACAGAACTTTAAACTAACTACTTCCATTCTTTAAGTTATTAACTAGAAGAAAAGAATTTTGATTTTAACTTAAAGTACAGAACTTTAAACTAATTACTTCCATTCATTAAGTTATTTACTTGACGAAGAGAATTTTGATTTTAGCTTAAAGTACAGAACTTTAAACTAACAACTTCCATTCTTTAAGTTATTAGCTTGAAGAAAAGAATTTTGATTTTAACTTAAAGTACAGAACTATAAACTAACAACTTCCATTCTTTAAGTTATTAACTTGAAAAAAAGAATTTTGATTTTAACTTAAAGTACAGAACTTTAAACTAACAACTTCCATTCTTTAAGTTATTAACTTGAAGAAAAGAATTTTGATTTTAACTTAAAGTAGAAAACTTTAAACTAACAACTTCCATTCTTTAAGTTATTAACTTGAAGAAAAGAATTTTGATTTTAACTGAAAGTACTGAATTTTAAACTAACAACTTCCATTCTTTAAGTTATTAACTTGAAGAAAAGAATTTTGATTTTATCTGAAAGTACAGAATTTTAAACTAACAACTTCCATTCTTTAAGTTATTTACTTGAAGAAAAGAATTTTGATTTTAACTTAAAGTAAAGAACTTTAAACTAACAACTTCCATTCTTTAAGTTATTAACTTGAAGAAAAGAATTTTGATTTTAACTGAAAGTACAGAATTTTAAACTAACAACTTCCATTCTTTAAGTTATTAACTTGAAGAAAAGAATTTTGATTTTAACTGAAAGTACAGAATTTTAAACTAACAACTTCCATTCTTTAAGTTATTAACTTGAAGAAAAAAATTTTGATTTTAACTGAAAGTACAGAATTTTAAACTAACAACTTCCATTCTTTAAGTTATTAACTTGAATAAAAGAATTTTGATTTTAACTTAAAGTAAAGAACTTTGAACTAACAACTTCCATTCTTTAAGTTATTAACTTGAAGAAAAGAATTTTGGTTTTAACTTAAAGAACAGAACTTTAAACTAACAACTTCCGTTCTTTAAGTTATTAACTTGAAGAATAGAATTTTGATTTGAACTTAAATTACAGAACTTTAAACTAACAACTTCCATTCTTTAAGTTATTAGCTTGAAGAAAAGAATTTTGATTTTAACTTAAAGTACAGAACTATAAACTAACAACTTCCATTCTTTAAGTTATTAACTTGAAAAAAAGAATTTTGATTTTAACTTAAAGTACAGAACTTTAAACTAACAACTTCCATTCTTTAAGTTATTAACTTGAAAAATAGAATTTTGATTTTAACTTAAAGTACAGAACTTTAAACTAATAACTTCCATTCTTTAAGTTATTTACTTGAAGAAAAGAATTTTGATTTTAACTTAGAGTACAGAACTTTAAACTAACAACTTCCATTCTTTAAGTTATTAACTTGAAGAAAAGAATTTTGATTTTAACTGAAAGTACAGAATTTTTAACTAACAACTTCCATTCTTTAAGTTATTAACTTGAAGAAAAGAATTTTGATTTTAACTGAAAGTACAGAATTTTAAACTAACAACTTCCATTCTTTAAGTTATTTACTTGAAGAAAAGAATTTTGATTTTAACTTAAAGTACAGAACTTTAAACTAACAACTTCCATTCTTTAAGTTATTAACTTGAAGAAAAGAATTTTGATTTTAACTGAAAGTACAGAATTTTAAACTAACAACTTCCATTCTTTAAGTTATTAACTTGAAAAATAGAATTTTGATTTTAACTTAAAGTACTGAACTTTAAACTAATAACTTCCATTCTTTAAGTTATTTACTTGAAAAAAAGAATTTTGATTTTAACTTAAAGTACAGAACTTTAAACTAACAACTTCCATTCTTTAAGTTATTAGCTTGAAGAAAAGAATTTTGATTTTAACTTAAAGTACAGAACTTTAATCTAATTACTTCCATTCATTAAGTTATTTACTTGACGAAAAAAATTTTGATTTTAGCTTAAAGTACAGAACTTTAAACTAATAACTTCCATTCTTTAAGTTATTAACTAGAAGAAAAGAATTTTGATTTTAACTTAAAGTACAGAACTTTAAACTAATTACATCCATTCATTAAGTTATTTCCTTGACGAAAAGAATTTTGATTTTAACTTAAAGTACAGAACTTTAAACTAACAACTTCCATTCTTTAAGTTATTAACTTGAAGAAAAGAATTTTGATTTTAACTTAAAGTAGAAAACTTTAAACTAACAACTTCCATTCTTTAAGTTATTAACTTGAAGAAAAGAATTTTGATTTTAACTGAAAGTACTGAATTTTAAACTAACAACTTCCATTCTTTAAGTTATTAACTTGAAGAAAAGAATTTTGATTTTATCTGAAAGTACAGAATTTTAAACTAACAACTTCCATTCTTTAAGTTATTTACTTGAAGAAAAGAATTTTGATTTTAACTTAAAGTAAAGAACTTTAAACTAACAACTTCCATTCTTTAAGTTATTAACTTGAAGAAAAGAATTTTGATTTTAACTGAAAGTACAGAATTTTAAACTAACAACTTCCATTCTTTAAGTTATTAACTTGAAGAAAAGAATTTTGATTTTAACTGAAAGTACAGAATTTTAAACTAACAACTTCCATTCTTTAAGTTATTAACTTGAAGAAAAAAATTTTGATTTTAACTGAAAGTACAGAATTTTAAACTAACAACTTCCATTCTTTAAGTTATTAACTTGAATAAAAGAATTTTGATTTTAACTTAAAGTAAAGAACTTTGAACTAATAACTTCCATTCTTTAAGTTATTAACTTGAAGAAAAGAATTTTGGTTTTAACTTAAAGAACAGAACTTTAAACTAACAACTTCCGTTCTTTAAGTTATTAACTTGAAGAATAAAATTTTGATTTGAACTTAAATTACAGAACTTTAAACTAACAACTTCCATTCTTTAAGTTATTAACTTGAATAAAAGAATTTTGATTTTAACTTAAAGTAAAGAACTTTGAACTAACAACTTCCATTCTTTAAGTTATAACCTTGAAGAAAAGAATTTTGATTTAAACTTAAAGTACAGAACTTTAAACTAACAACTTCCATTCTTTAAGTTATTAACTTGAAAAAAAGAATTTTGATTTTAACTTAAAGTACAGAACTTTAAACTAATAACTTCCATTCTTTAAGTTATTAACTAGAAGAAAAAATTTTGATTTTAACTTAAAGTACAGAACTTTAAATTAAAAACTTTCTTTCTTTAAGTTATTTACTTGAAGAAAAGAATTTTGATTTTAACTTATAGTACAGAACTTTAAACTAACAACTTCCATTCTTTAAGTTATTAACTTGAAAAAAAGAATTTTGATTTTAACTTAAAGTACAGTACTTTGAACTCACAAATTCCATTCTTTAAGTTATTAACTTGAAGAAAAGAATTTTGATTTTAACTTAAAGTACAGAACTTTAAACTAACAACTGCCGTTCTTTAAGTTATTAACTTGAAGAAAAGAATTTTGATTTTAACTTAAAGTACAGAACTTTAAACTAACAACTTCCATTCTTTAAGTTATTAACTTGAAGAAAAGAATTTCGATTTTAACTTAAAGTACAGAACTTTAAATTAATAACTTCTTTTCTTTAAGTTATATACTTGAAGAAAAGAATTTTGATTTTAACTTAAAGTACAGAACTTTAAACTAATAACTTCCATTCTTTAAGTTATTTACTTGAAGAAAAGAATTTTGATTTTAACTTAAAGTACAGAACTTTAAACTAACAACTTCCATTTTTTAAGTTATTAACTTGAAGAAACAAATATTGATTTTAACTTAAAGTACAGAACTTTAAACTAATAACTTCCATTCTTTAAGTTATTAACTTGACGAAAAGAATTTTGATTTTAACTTAAAGTACAGAACTTTAAACTAACAACTTCCATTCTTTAAGTTATTAAGTTGAAGAAAAGAATTTTGATTTTAACTTAAAGTACAGAACTTTGAACTCACAAATTCCATTCTTTAAGTTATTAACTTGAAGAAAAGAATTTTGATTTTAACTTAAAGTACAGAACTTTAAACTAACAACTGCCGTTCTTTAAGTTATTAACTTGAAGAAAAGAATTTTGATTTTAACTTAAAGTACAGAACTTTAAACTAACAACTTCCATTCTTTAAGTTATTAACTTGAAGAAAAGAATTTCGATTTTAACTTAAAGTACAGAACTTTAAATTAATAACTTCCTTTCTTTAAGTTATTTACTTGAAGAAAAGAATTTTGATTTTAACTTAAAGTACAGAACTTTAAACTAATAACTTCCATTCTTTAAGTTATTTACTTGAAGAAAAGAATTTTGATTTTAACTTAAAGTACAGAACTTTAAACTAACAACTTCCATTTTTTAAGTTATTAACTTGAAGAAACAAATATTGATTTTAACTTAAAGTACAGAACTTTAAACTAATAACTTCCATTCTTTAAGTTATTAACTTGACGAAAAGAATTTCGATTTTAACTTAAAGTACAGAACTTTAAACTAACAACTTCCATTCTTTAAGTTATTAAGTTGAAGAAAAGAATTTTGATTTTAACTTAAAGTACAGAACTTTGAACTAACAACTTCCATTCTTTAAGTTATTAACTTGAAGAAAAGAATTTTGATTTTAACTTAAAGTACAGAACTTTGAACTAACAACTTCCATTCTTTAAGTTATTAACTTGAAGAAAAGAATTTTTGTTTTAACTTAAAGTACAGAACTTAAAAACTAACAACTTCCATTCTTTAAGTTATTAGCTTGAAGAAAGGATTTTGATTTTAACTTAAAGTACAGAACTTTAAACTAAAAACTTCCATTCTTTAAGTTATTAGCTTGAAGAAAAGAATTTTGATTTTAACTTAAAGTACAGAACTATAAATTAACAACTTCTATTCTTTAAGTTATTAACTTGAAGAAAAGAATTTTGATTTTAACTTAAAGTACAGAACTTTAAACTAACAACTTCCATTCTTTAAGTTATTAACTTGAAGAAAAAATTTTGAATTTAACTTAAAGTACAGAACTTTAAACTAACTACTTCCATTCTTTAAGTTATTAACTAGAAGAAAAGAATTTTGATTTTAACTTAAAGTACAGAACTTTAAACTAATTACTTCCATTCATTAAGTTATTTACTTGACGAAGAGAATTTTGATTTTAGCTTAAAGTACAGAACTTTAAACTAACAACTTCCATTCTTTAAGTTATTAGCTTGAAGAAAAGAATTTTGATTTTAACTTAAAGTACAGAACTATAAACTAACAACTTCCATTCTTTAAGTTATTAACTTGAAAAAAAGAATTTTGATTTTAACTTAAAGTACAGAACTTTAAACTAACAACTTCCATTCTTTAAGTTATTAACTTGAAAAAAAGAATTTTGATTTTAACTTAAAGTACAGAACTTTGAACTAACAACTTCCATTCTTTAAGTTATTAACTTGAAAAATAGAATTTTGATTTTAACTTAAAGTACAGAACTTTAAACTAATAACTTCCATTCTTTAAGTTATTTACTTGAAGAAAAGAATTTTGATTTTAACTTAGAGTACAGAACTTTAAACTAACAACTTCCATTCTTTAAGTTATTAACTTGAAGAAAAGAATTTTGATTTTAACTGAAAGTACAGAATTTTAAACTAACAACTTCCATTCTTTAAGTTATTAACTTGAAGAAAAGAATTTTGATTTTAACTGAAAGTACAGAATTTTAAACTAACAACTTCCATTCTTTAAGTTATTTACTTGAAGAAAAGAATTTTGATTTTAACTTAAAGTACAGAACTTTAAACTAACAACTTCCATTCTTTAAGTTATTAACTTGAAGAAAAGAATTTTGATTTTAACTTAAAGTACAGAACTTTAAACTAACAACTTCCATTCTTTAAGTTATTAGCTTGAAGAAAAGAATTTTGATTTTAACTTAAAGTACAGAACTTTAATCTAATTACTTCCATTCATTAAGTTATTTACTTGACGAAAAAAATTTTGATTTTAGCTTAAAGTACAGAACTTTAAACTAATAACTTCCATTCTTTAAGTTATTAACTAGAAGAAAAGAATTTTGATTTTAACTTAAAGTACAGAACTTTAAACTAATTACATCCATTCATTAAGTTATTTCCTTGACGAAAAGAATTTTGATTTTAACTTAAAGTACAGAACTTTAAACTAACAACTTCCATTCTTTAAGTTATTAACTTGAAGAAAAGAATTTTGATTTTAACTTAAAGTAGAAAACTTTAAACTAACAACTTCCATTCTTTAAGTTATTAACTTGAAGAAAAGAATTTTGATTTTAACTGAAAGTACTGAATTTTAAACTAACAACTTCCATTCTTTAAGTTATTAACTTGAAGAAAATAATTTTGATTTTATCTGAAAGTACAGAATTTTAAACTAACAACTTCCATTCTTTAAGTTATTTACTTGAAGAAAAGAATTTTGATTTTAACTTAAAGTACAGAACTTTAAACTAACAACTTCCATTCTTTAAGTTATTAACTTGAAGAAAAGAATTTTGATTTTAACTGAAAGTACAGAATTTTAAACTAACAACTTCCATTCTTTAAGTTATTAACTTGAAGAAAAGAATTTTGATTTTAACTGAAAGTACAGAATTTTAAACTAACAACTTCCATTCTTTAAGTTATTAACTTGAAGAAAAAATTTTGATTTTAACTTAAAGTACAGAACTTTAAATTAAAAACTTTCTTTCTTTAAGTTATTTACTTGAAGAAAAGAATTTTGATTTTAACTTATAGTACAGAACTTTAAACTAACAACTTCCATTCTTTAAGTTATTAACTTGAAAAAAAGAATTTTGATTTTAACTTAAAGTACAGTACTTTGAACTCACAAATTCCATTCTTTAAGTTATTAACTTGAAGAAAAGAATTTTGATTTTAACTTAAAGTACAGAACTTTAAATTAAAAACTTTCTTTCTTTAAGTTATTTACTTGAAGAAAAGAATTTTGATTTTAACTTATAGTACAGAACTTTAAACTAACAACTTCCATTCTTTAAGTTATTAACTTGAAAAAAAGAATTTTGATTTTAACTTAAAGTACAGTACTTTGAACTCACAAATTCCATTCTTTAAGTTATTAACTTGAAGAAAAGAATTTTGATTTTAACTTAAAGTACAGAACTTTAAACTAACAACTGCCGTTCTTTAAGTTATTAACTTGAAGAAAAGAATTTTGATTTTAACTTAAAGTACAGAACTTTAAACTAACAACTTCCATTCTTTAAGTTATTAACATGAAGAAAAGAATTTCGATTTTAACTTAAAGTACAGAACTTTAAATTAATAACTTCTTTTCTTTAAGTTATTTACTTGAAGAAAAGAATTTTGATTTTAACTTAAAGTACAGAACTTTAAACTAATAACTTCCATTCTTTAAGTTATTTACTTGAAGAAAAGAATTTTGATTTTAACTTAAAGTACAGAACTTTAAACTAACAACTTCCATTTTTTAAGTTATTAACTTGAAGAAACAAATATTGATTTTAACTTAAAGTACAGAACTTTAAACTAATAACTTCCATTCTTTAAGTTATTAACTTGACGAAAAGAATTTTGATTTTAACTTAAAGTACAGAACTTTAAACTAACAACTTCCATTCTTTAAGTTATTAAGTTGAAGAAAAGAATTTTGATTTTAACTTAAAGTACAGAACTTTGAACTCACAAATTCCATTCTTTAAGTTATTAACTTGAAGAAAAGAATTTTGATTTTAACTTAAAGTACAGAACTTTAAACTAACAACTGCCGTTCTTTAAGTTATTAACTTGAAGAAAAGAATTTTGATTTTAACTTAAAGTACAGAACTTTAAACTAACAACTTCCATTCTTTAAGTTATTAACTTGAAGAAAAGAATTTCGATTTTAACTTAAAGTACAGAACTTTAAATTAATAACTTCCTTTCTTTAAGTTATTTACTTGAAGAAAAGAATTTTGATTTTAACTTAAAGTACAGAACTTTAAACTAATAACTTCCATTCTTTAAGTTATTTACTTGAAGAAAAGAATTTTGATTTTAACTTAAAGTACAGAACTTTAAACTAACAACTTCCATTTTTTAAGTTATTAACTTGAAGAAACAAATATTGATTTTAACTTAAAGTACAGAACTTTAAACTAATAACTTCCATTCTTTAAGTTATTAACTTGACGAAAAGAATTTTGATTTTAACTTAAAGTACAGAACTTTAAACTAACAACTTCCATTCTTTAAGTTATTAAGTTGAAGAAAAGAATTTTGATTTTAACTTAAAGTACAGAACTTTGAACTAACAACTTCCATTCTTTAAGTTATTAACTTGAAGAAAAGAATTTTGATTTTAACTTAAAGTACAGAACTTTGAACTAACAACTTCCATTCTTTAAGTTATTAACTTGAAGAAAAGAATTTTTGTTTTAACTTAAAGTACAGAACTTAAAAACTAACAACTTCCATTCTTTAAGTTATTAGCTTGAAGAAAGGATTTTGATTTTAACTTAAAGTACAGAACTTTAAACTAAAAACTTCCATTCTTTAAGTTATTAGCTTGAAGAAAAGAATTTTGATTTTAACTTAAAGTACAGAACTATAAATTAACAACTTCTATTCTTTAAGTTATTAACTTGAAGAAAAGAATTTTGATTTTAACTTAAAGTACAGAACTTTAAACTAACAACTTCCATTCTTTAAGTTATTAACTTGAAGAAAAAATTTTGAATTTAACTTAAAGTACAGAACTTTAAACTAACTACTTCCATTCTTTAAGTTATTAACTAGAAGAAAAGAATTTTGATTTTAACTTAAAGTACAGAACTTTAAACTAATTACTTCCATTCATTAAGTTATTTACTTGACGAAGAGAATTTTGATTTTAGCTTAAAGTACAGAACTTTAAACTAACAACTTCCATTCTTTAAGTTATTAGCTTGAAGAAAAGAATTTTGATTTTAACTTAAAGTACAGAACTATAAACTAACAACTTCCATTCTTTAAGTTATTAACTTGAAAAAAAGAATTTTGATTTTAACTTAAAGTACAGAACTTTAAACTAACAACTTCCATTCTTTAAGTTATTAACTTGAAAAAAAGAATTTTGATTTTAACTTAAAGTACAGAACTTTGAACTAACAACTTCCATTCTTTAAGTTATTAACTTGAAAAATAGAATTTTGATTTTAACTTAAAGTACAGAACTTTAAACTAATAACTTCCATTCTTTAAGTTATTTACTTGAAGAAAAGAATTTTGATTTTAACTTAGAGTACAGAACTTTAAACTAACAACTTCCATTCTTTAAGTTATTAACTTGAAGAAAAGAATTTTGATTTTAACTGAAAGTACAGAATTTTAAACTAACAACTTCCATTCTTTAAGTTATTAACTTGAAGAAAAGAATTTTGATTTTAACTGAAAGTACAGAATTTTAAACTAACAACTTCCATTCTTTAAGTTATTTACTTGAAGAAAAGAATTTTGATTTTAACTTAAAGTACAGAACTTTAAACTAACAACTTCCATTCTTTAAGTTATTAACTTGAAGAAAAGAATTTTGATTTTAACTTAAAGTACAGAACTTTAAACTAACAACTTCCATTCTTTATGTTATTAGCTTGAAGAAAAGAATTTTGATTTTAACTTAAAGTACAGAACTTTAATCTAATTACTTCCATTCATTAAGTTATTTACTTGACGAAAAAAATTTTGATTTTAGCTTAAAGTACAGAACTTTAAACTAATAACTTCCATTCTTTAAGTTATTAACTAGAAGAAAAGAATTTTGATTTTAACTTAAAGTACAGAACTTTAAACTAATTACATCCATTCATTAAGTTATTTCCTTGACGAAAAGAATTTTGATTTTAACTTAAAGTACAGAACTTTAAACTAACAACTTCCATTCTTTAAGTTATTAACTTGAAGAAAAGAATTTTGATTTTAACTTAAAGTAGAAAACTTTAAACTAACAACTTCCATTCTTTAAGTTATTAACTTGAAGAAAAGAATTTTGATTTTAACTGAAAGTACTGAATTTTAAACTAACAACTTCCATTCTTTAAGTTATTAACTTGAAGAAAAGAATTTTGATTTTATCTGAAAGTACAGAATTTTAAACTAACAACTTCCATTCTTTAAGTTATTTACTTGAAGAAAAGAATTTTGATTTTAACTTAAAGTACAGAACTTTAAACTAACAACTTCCATTCTTTAAGTTATTAACTTGAAGAAAAGAATTTTGATTTTAACTGAAAGTACAGAATTTTAAACTAACAACTTCCATTCTTTAAGTTATTAACTTGAAGAAAAGAATTTTGATTTTAACTGAAAGTACAGAATTTTAAACTAACAACTTCCATTCTTTAAGTTATTAACTTGAAGAAAAAAATTTTGATTTTAACTGAAAGTACAGAATTTTAAACTAACAACTTCCATTCTTTAAGTTATTAACTTGAATAAAAGAATTTTGATTTTAACTTAAAGTAAAGAACTTTGAACTAACAACTACCATTCTTTAAGTTATTAACTTGAAGAAAAGAATTTTATTTTAACTTAAAGAACAGAACTTTAAACTAACAACTTCCGTTCTTTAAGTTATTAACTTGAAGAATAGAATTTTGATTTGAACTTAAATTACAGAACTTTAAACTAACAACTTCCATTCTTTAAGTTATTAACTTGAATAAAAGAATTTTGATTTTAACTTAAAGTAAAGAACTTTGAACTAACAACTTCCATTCTTTAAGTTATTACCTTGAAGAAAAGAATTTTGATTTAAACTTAAAGTACAGAACTTTAAACTAACAACTTCCATTCTTTAAGTTATTAACTTGAAAAAAAGAATTTTGATTTTAACTTAAAATACAGAACTTTAAACTAATAACTTCCATTCTTTAAGTTATTAACTAGAAGAAAAAATTTTGATTTTAACTTAAAGTACAGAACTTTAAATTAAAAACTTTCTTTCTTTAAGTTATTTACTTGAAGAAAAGAATTTTGATTTTAACTTATAGTACAGAACTTTAAACTAACAACTTCCATTCTTTAAGTTATTAACTTGAAAAAAAGAATTTTGATTTTAACTTAAAGTACAGTACTTTGAACTCACAAATTCCATTCTTTAAGTTATTAACTTGAAGAAAAGAATTTTGATTTTAACTTAAAGTACAGAACTTTAAACTAACAACTGCCGTTCTTTAAGTTATTAACTTGAAGAAAAGAATTTTGATTTTAACTTAAAGTACAGAACTTTAAACTAACAACTTCCATTCTTTAAGTTATTAACTTGAAGAAAAGAATTTCGATTTTAACTTAAAGTACAGAACTTTAAATTAATAACTTCCTTTCTTTAAGTTATTTACTTGAAGAAAAGAATTTTGATTTTAACTTAAAGTACAGAACTTTAAACTAATAACTTCCATTCTTTAAGTTATTAACTTGAAGAAAAGAATTTCGATTTTAACTTAAAGTACAGAACTTTAAATTAATAACTTCCTTTCTTTAAGTTATTTACTTGAAGAAAAGAATTTTGATTTTAACTTAAAGTACAGAACTTTAAACTAATAACTTCCATTCTTTAAGTTATTTACTTGAAGAAAAGAATTTTGATTTTAACTTAAAGTACAGAACTTTAAACTAACAACTTCCATTCTTTAAGTTATTAACTTGAAGAAAAGAATTTTGATTTTAACTAAAAGTACAGAATTTTAAACTAACAACTTCCATTCTTTAAGTTATTACCTTGAAAAAAAGAATTTTGATTTTAACTTAAAGTACAGAACTTTAAACTAATAACTTCCATTCTTTAAGTTATTAACTAGAAGAAAAAATTTTGATTTTAACTTAAAGTACAGAACTTTAAATTAAAAACTTTCTTTCTTTAAGTTATTTACTTGAAGAAAAGAATTTTGATTTTAACTTATAGTACAGAACTTTAAACTAACAACTTCCATTCTTTAAGTTATTAACTTGAAAAAAAAGAATTTTGATTTTAACTTAAAGTACAGTACTTTGAACTCACAAATTCCATTCCTTAAGTTATTAACTTGAAGAAAAGAATTTTGATTTTAACTTAAAGTACAGAACTTTAAACTAACAACTGCCGTTCTTTAAGTTATTAACTTGAAGAAAAGAATTTTGATTTTAACTTAAAGTACAGAACTTTAAACTAACAACTTCCATTTTTTAAGTTATTAACTTGAAGAAACAAATATTGATTTTAACTTAAAGTACAGAACTTTAAACTAATAACTTCTATTCTTTAAGTTATTAACTTGACGAAAAGAATTTTGATTTTAACTTAAAGTACAGAACTTTGAACTAACAACTTCCATTCTTTAAGTTATTAACTTGAAGAAAAGAATTTTTGTTTTAACTTAAAGTACAGAACTTAAAAACTAACAACTTCCATTCTTTAAGTTATTAGCTTGAAGAAAGGATTTTGATTTTAACTTAAAGTACAGAACTTTAAACTAAAAACTTCCATTCTTTAAGTTATTAGCTTGAAGAAAAGAATTTTGATTTTAACTTAAAGTACAGAACTATAAATTAACAACTTCCATTCTTTAAGTTATTAACTTGAAGAAAAGAATTTTGATTTTAACTTAAAGTACAGAACTTTAAACTAACAACTTCCATTCTTTAAGTTATTAACTTGAAGAAAAAATTTTGAATTTAACTTAAAGTACAGAACTTTAAACTAACTACTTCCATTCTTTAAGTTATTAACTAGAAGAAAAGAATTTTGATTTTAACTTAAAGTACCGAACTTTAAACTAATTACTTCCATTCATTAAGTTATTTACTTGACGAAGAGAATTTTGATTTTAGCTTAAAGTACAGAACTTTAAACTAACAACTTCCATTCTTTAAGTTATAAGCTTGAAGAAAAGAATTTTGATTTTAACTTAAAGTACAGAACTTTAAACTAATTACTTCCATTCATTAAGTTATTTACTTGACGAAGAGAATTTTGATTTTAGCTTAAAGTACAGAACTTTAAACTAACAACTTCCATTCTTTAAGTTATTAGCTTGAAGAAAAGAATTTTGATTTTAACTTAAAGTACAGAACTTTGAACTAACAACTTCCATTCTTTAAGTTATTAACTTGAAGAAAAGAATTTTGATTTTAACTTAAAGTACAGAACTTTAAACTAACAACTTCCATTCTTTAAGTTATTAACTTGAAAAAAAGAATTTTGATTTTAACTTAAAGTACAGAACTTTAAACTAATAACTTCCATTCTTTAAGTTATTAACTAGAAGAAAAAATTTTGATTTTAACTTAAAGTACAGAACTTTAAATTAAAAACTTTCTTTCTTTAAGTTATTTACTTGAAGAAAAGAATTTTGATTTTAACTTATAGTACAGAACTTTAAACTAACAACTTCCATTCTTTAAGTTATTAACTTGAAAAAAAAAATTTTGATTTTAACTTAAAGTACAGTACTTTGAACTCACAAATTCCATTCTTTAAGTTATTAACTTGAAGAAAAGAATTTCGATTTTAACTTAAAGTACAGAACTTTAAATTAATAACTTCCTTTCTTTAAGTTATTTACTTGAAGAAAAGAATTTTGAATTTAACTTAAAGTACAGAACTTTAAACTAATAACTTCCATTCTTTAAGTTATTAACTTGAAAAAAAGAATTTTGATTTTAACTTAAAGTACAGAACTTTGAACTAACAACTTCCATTCTTTAAGTTATTAACTTGAAGAAAAGAATTTTGATTTTAACTTAAAGTACAGAACATTGAACTAACAACTTCCATTCTTTAAGTTATTACCTTGAAGAAAAGAATTTTTGTTTTAACTTAAAGTACAGAACTTAAAAACTAACAACTTCCATTCTTTAAGTTATTAGCTTGAAGAAAGGATTTTGATTTTAACTTAAAGTACAGAACTTTAAACTAAAAACTTCCATTCTTTAAGTTATTAGCTTGAAGAAAAGAATTTTGATTTTAACTTAAAGTACAGAACTATAAATTAACAACTTCCATTCTTTAAGTTATTAACTTGAAGAAAAGAATTTTGATTTTAACTTAAAGTACAGAACTTTAAACTAACAACTTCCATTCTTTAAATTATTAACTTGAAGAAAAAATTTTGAATTTAACTTAAAGTACAGAACTTTAAACTAACTACTTCCATTCTTTAAGTTATTAACTAGAAGAAAAGAATTTTGATTTTAACTTAAAGTACAGAACTTTAAACTAATTACTTCCATTCATTAAGTTATTTACTTGACGAAGAGAATTTTGATTTTAGCTTAAAGTACAGAACTTTAAACAAACAACTTCCATTCTTTAAGTTATTAGCTTGAAGAAAAGAATTTTGATTTTAACTTAAAGTACAGAACTATAAACTAACAACTTCCATTCTTTAAGTTATTAACTTGAAAAAAAGAATTTTGATTTTAACTTAAAGTACAGAACTTTAAACTAACAACTTCCATTCTTTAAGTTATAAACTTGAAAAAAAGAATTTTGATTTTAACTTAAAGTACAGAACTTTGAACTAACAACTTCCATTCTTTAAGTTATTAACTTGAAAAATAGAATTTTGATTTTAACTTAAAGTACAGAACTTTAAACTAATAACTTCCATTCTTTAAGTTATTTACTTGAAGAAAAGAATTTTGATTTTAACTTAGAGTACAGAACTTTAAACTAACAACTTCCATTCTTTAAGTTATTAACTTGAAGAAAAGAATTTTGATTTTAACTGAAAGTACAGAATTTTAAACTAACAACTTCCATTCTTTAAGTTATTAACTTGAAGAAAAGAATTTTGATTTTAACTGAAAGTACAGAATTTTAAACTAACAACTTCCATTCTTTAAGTTATTTACTTGAAGAAAAGAATTTTGATTTTAACTTAAAGTACAGAACTTTAAACTAACAACTTCCATTCTTTAAGTTATTAACTTGAAGAAAAGAATTTTGATTTTAACTGAAAGTACAGAATTTTAAACTAACAACTTCCATTCTTTAAGTTATTAACTTGAAAAATAGAATTTTGATTTTAACTTAAAGTACTGAACTTTAAACTAATAACTTCCATTCTTTAAGTTATTTACTTGAAAAAAAGAATTTTGATTTTAACTTAAAGTACAGAACTTTAAACTAACAACTTCCATTCTTTAAGTTATTAGCTTGAAGAAAAGAATTTTGATTTTAACTTAAAGTACAGAACTTTAATCTAATTACTTCCATTCATTAAGTTATTTACTTGACGAAAAAAATTTTGATTTTAGCTTAAAGTACAGAACTTTAAACTAATAACTTCCATTCTTTAAGTTATTAACTAGAAGAAAAGAATTTTGATTTTAACTTAAAGTACAGAACTTTAAACTAATTACATCCATTCATTAAGTTATTTCCTTGACGAAAAGAATTTTGATTTTAACTTAAAGTACAGAACTTTAAACTAACAACTTCCATTCTTTAAGTTATTAACTTGAAGAAAAGAATTTTGATTTTAACTTAAAGTAGAAAACTTTAAACTAACAACTTCCATTCTTTAAGTTATTAACTTGAAGAAAAGAATTTTGATTTTAACTGAAAGTACTGAATTTTAAACTAACAACTTCCATTCTTTAAGTTATTAACTTGAAGAAAAGAATTTTGATTTTATCTGAAAGTACAGAATTTTAAACTAACAACTTCCATTCTTTAAGTTATTTACTTGAAGAAAAGAATTTTGATTTTAACTTAAAGTACAGAATTTTAAACTAACAACTTCCATTCTTTAAGTTATTAACTTGAATAAAAGAATTTTGATTTTAACTTAAAGTAAAGAACTTTGAACTAACAACTTCCATTCTTTAAGTTATTAACTTGAAGAAAAGAATTTTGATTTTAACTTAAAGAACAGAACTTTAAACTAACAACTTCCGTTCTTTAAGTTATTAACTTGAAGAATAGAATTTTGATTTGAACTTAAATTACAGAACTTTAAACTAACAACTTCCATTCTTTAAGTTATTAACTTGAATAAAAGAATTTTGATTTTAACTTAAAGTAAAGAACTTTGAACTAACAACTTCCATTCTTTAAGTTATTACCTTGAAGAAAAGAATTTTGATTTAAACTTAAAGTACAGAACTTTAAACTAACAACTTCCATTCTTTAAGTTATTAACTTGAAAAAAAGAATTTTGATTTTAACTTAAAGTACAGAACTTTAAACTAATAACTTCCATTCTTTAAGTTATTAACTAGAAGAAAAAATTTTGATTTTAACTTAAAGTACAGAACTTTAAATTAAAAACTTTCTTTCTTTAAGTTATTTACTTGAAGAAAAGAATTTTGATTTTAACTTATAGTACAGAACTTTAAACTAACAACTTCCATTCTTTAAGTTATTAACTTGAAAAAAAGAATTTTGATTTTAACTTAAAGTACAGTACTTTGAACTCACAAATTCCATTCTTTAAGTTATTAACTTGAAGAAAAGAATTTTGATTTTAACTTAAAGTACAGAACTTTAAACTAACAACTGCCGTTCTTTAAGTTATTAACTTGAAGAAAAGAATTTTGATTTTAACTTAAAGTACAGAACTTTAAACTAACAACTTCCATTCTTTAAGTTATTAACTTGAAGAAAAGAATTTCGATTTTAACTTAAAGTACAGAACTTTAAATTAATAACTTCCTTTCTTTAAGTTATTTACTTGAAGAAAAGAATTTTGATTTTAACTTAAAGTACAGAACTTTAAACTAATAACTTCCATTCTTTAAGTTATTTACTTGAAGAAAAGAATTTTGATTTTAACTTAAAGTACAGAACTTTAAACTAACAACTTCCATTTTATAAGTTATTAACTTGAAGAAACAAATATTGATTTTAACTTAAAGTACAGAACTTTAAACTAATAACTTCCATTCTTTAAGTTATTAACTTGACGAAAAGAATTTTGATTTTAACTTAAAGTACAGAACTTTGAACTAACAACTTCCATTCTTTAAGTTATTAACTTGAAGAAAAGAATTTTTGTTTTAACTTAAAGTACAGAACTTAAAAACTAACAACTTCCATTCTTTAAGTTATTAGCTTGAAGAAAGGATTTTGATTTTAACTTAAAGTACAGAACTTTAAACTAAAAACTTCCATTCTTTAAGTTATTAGCTTGAAGAAAAGAATTTTGATTTTAACTTAAAGTACAGAACTATAAATTAACAACTTCCATTCTTTAAGTTATTAACTTGAAGAAAAGAATTTTGATTTTAACTTAAAGTACAGAACTTTAAACTAACAACTTCCATTCTTTAAGTTATTAACTTGAAGAAAAAATTTTGAATTTAACTTAAAGTACAGAACTTTAAACTAACTACTTCCATTCTTTAAGTTATTAACTAGAAGAAAAGAATTTTGATTTTAACTTAAAGTACAGAACTTTAAACTAATTACTTCCATTCATTAAGTTATTTACTTGACGAAGAGAATTTTGATTTTAGCTTAAAGTACAGAACTTTAAACTAACAACTTCCATTCTTTAAGTTATTAGCTTGAAGAAAAGAATTTTGATTTTAACTTAAAGTACAGAACTTTAAACTAATTACTTCCATTCATTAAGTTATTTACTTGACGAAGAGAATTTTGATTTTAGCTTAAAGTACAGAACTTTAAACTAACAACTTCCATTCTTTAAGTTATTAGCTTGAAGAAAAGAATTTTGATTTTAACTTAAAGTACAGAACTTTGAACTAACAACTTCCATTCTTTAAGTTATTAACTTGAAGAAAAGAATTTTGATTTTAACTTAAAGTACAGAACTTTAAACTAACAACTTCCATTCTTTAAGTTATTAACTTGAAAAAAAGAATTTTGATTTTAACTTAAAATACAGAACTTTAAACTAATAACTTCCATTCTTTAAGTTATTAACTAGAAGAAAAAATTTTGATTTTAACTTAAAGTACAGAACTTTAAATTAAAAACTTTCTTTCTTTAAGTTATTTACTTGAAGAAAAGAATTTTGATTTTAACTTATAGTACAGAACTTTAAACTAACAACTTCCATTCTTTAAGTTATTAACTTGAAAAAAAGAATTTTGATTTTAACTTAAAGTACAGTACATTGAACTCACAAATTCCATTCTTTAAGTTATTAACTTGAAGAAAAGAATTTTGATTTTAACTTAAAGTACAGAACTTTAAACTAACAACTGCCGTTCTTTAAGTTATTAACTTGAAGAAAAGAATTTTGATTTTAACTTAAAGTACAGAACTTTAAACTAACAACTTCCATTCTTTAAGTTATTAACTTGAAGAAAAGAATTTCGATTTTAACTTAAAGTACAGAACTTTAAATTAATAACTTCCTTTCTTTAAGTTATTTACTTGAAGAAAAGAATTTTGATTTTAACTTAAAGTACAGAACTTTAAACTAATAACTTCCATTCTTTAAGTTATTTACTTGAAGAAAAGAATTTTGATTTTAACTTAAAGTACAGAACTTTAAACTAACAACTTCCATTTTTTAAGTTATTAACTTGAAGAAACAAATATTGATTTTAACTTAAAGTACAGAACTTTAAACTAATAACTTCCATTCTTTAAGTTATTAACTTGACGAAAAAAATTTTGATTTTAACTTAAAGTACAGAACTTTAAACTAACAACTTCCATTCTTTAAGTTATTAAGTTGACGAAAAGAATTTTGATTTTAACTTAAAGTACAGAACTTTGAACTAACAACTTCCATTCTTTAAGTTATTAACTTGAAGAAAAGAATTTTTGTTTTAACTTAAAGTACAGAACTTAAAAACTAACAACTTCCATTCTTTAAGTTATTAGCTTGAAGAAAAGAATTTTGATTTTAACTTAAAGTACAGAACTTTAAACTAACAACTTCCATTCTTTAAGTTATTAACTTGAAGAAAAGAATTTCGATTTTAACTTAAAGTACAGAACTTTAAATTAATAACTTCCTTTCTTTAAGTTATTTACTTAAAGAAAAGAATTTTGATTTTAACTTAAAGTACAGAACTTTAAACTAATAACTTCCATTCTTTAAGTTATTTACTTGAAGAAAAGAATTTTGATTTTAACTTAAAGTACAGAACTTTAAACTAACAACTTCCATTTTTTAAGTTATTAACTTGAAGAAACAAATATTGATTTTAACTTAAAGTACAGAACTTTAAACTAATAACTTCCATTCTTTAAGTTATTAACTTGACGAAAAAAATTTTGATTTTAACTTAAAGTACAGAACTTTAAACTAACAACTTCCATTCTTTAAGTTATTAAGTTGACGAAAAGAATTTTGATTTTAACTTAAAGTACAGAACTTTGAACTAACAACTTCCATTCTTTAAGTTATTAACTTGAAGAAAAGAATTTTTGTTTTAACTTAAAGTACAGAACTTAAAAACTAACAACTTCCATTCTTTAAGTTATTAGCTTGAAGAAAGGATTTTGATTTTAACTTAAAGTACAGAACTTTAAACTAAAAACTTCCATTCTTTAAGTTATTAGCTTGAAGAAAAGAATTTTGATTTTAACTTAAAGTACAGAACTATAAATTAACAACTTCCATTCTTTAAGTTATTAACTTGAAGAAAAGAATTTTGATTTTAACTTAAAGTACAGAACTTTAAACTAACAACTTCCATTCTTTAAGTTATTAACTTGAAGAAAAAATTTTGAATTTAACTTAAAGTACAGAACTTTAAACTAACTACTTCCATTCTTTAAGTTATTAACTAGAAGAAAAGAATTTTGATTTTAACTTAAAGTACAGAACTTTAAACTAATTACTTCCATTCATTAAGTTATTTACTTGACGAAGAGAATTTTGATTTTAGCTTAAAGTACAGAACTTTAAACTAACAACTTCCATTCTTTAAGTTATTAGCTTGAAGAAAAGAATTTTGATTTTAACTTAAAGTACAGAACTTTAAACTAATTACTTCCATTCATTAAGTTATTTACTTGACGAAGAGAATTTTGATTTTAGCTTAAAGTACAGAACTTTAAACTAACAACTTCCATTCTTTAAGTTATTAGCTTGAAGAAAAGAATTTTGATTTTAACTTAAAGTACAGAACTTTGAACTAACAACTTCCATTCTTTAAGTTATTAACTTGAAGAAAAGAATTTTGATTTTAACTTAAAGTACAGAACTTTAAACTAACAACTTCCATTCTTTAAGTTATTAACTTGAAAAAAAGAATTTTGATTTTAACTTAAAATACAGAACTTTAAACTAATAACTTCCATTCTTTAAGTTATTAACTAGAAGAAAAAATTTTGATTTTAACTTAAAGTACAGAACTTTAAATTAAAAACTTTCTTTCTTTAAGTTATTTACTTGAAGAAAAGAATTTTGATTTTAACTTATAGTACAGAACTTTAAACTAACAACTTCCATTCTTTAAGTTATTAACTTGAAAAAAAGAATTTTGATTTTAACTTAAAGTACAGTACATTGAACTCACAAATTCCATTCTTTAAGTTATTAACTTGAAGAAAAGAATTTTGATTTTAACTTAAAGTACAGAACTTTAAACTAACAACTGCCGTTCTTTAAGTTATTAACTTGAAGAAAAGAATTTTGATTTTAACTTAAAGTACAGAACTTTAAACTAACAACTTCCATTCTTTAAGTTATTAACTTGAAGAAAAGAATTTCGATTTTAACTTAAAGTACAGAACTTTAAATTAATAACTTCCTTTCTTTAAGTTATTTACTTGAAGAAAAGAATTTTGATTTTAACTTAAAGTACAGAACTTTAAACTAATAACTTCCATTCTTTAAGTTATTTACTTGAAGAAAAGAATTTTGATTTTAACTTAAAGTACAGAACTTTAAACTAACAACTTCCATTATTTAAGTTATTAACTTGAAGAAACAAATATTGATTTTAACTTAAAGTACAGAACTTTAAACTAATAACTTCCATTCTTTAAGTTATTAAGTTGAAGAAAAGAATTTTGATTTTAACTTAAAGTACAGAACTTTGAACTAACAACTTCCATTCTTTAAGTTATTAACTTGAAGAAAAGAATTTTGATTTTAACTTAAAGTACAGAACTTTGAACTAACAACTTCCATTCTTTAAGTTATTAACTTGAAGAAAAGAATTTTGATTTTAACTTAAAGTACAGAACTTTGAACTAACAACTTCCATTCTTTAAGTTATTAACTTGAAGAAAAAAATTTTTGTTTTAACTTAAAGTACAGAACTTAAAAACTAACAACTTCCATTCTTTAAGTTATTAGCTTGAAGAAAGGATTTTGATTTTAACTTAAAGTACAGAACTTTAAACTAAAAACTTCCATTCTTTAAGTTATTAGCTTGAAGAAAAGAATTTTGATTTTAACTTAAAGTACAGAACTATAAATTAACAACTTCCATTCTTTAAGTTATTAACTTGAAGAAAAGAATTTTGATTTTAACTTAAAGTACAGAACTTTAAACTAACAACTTCCATTCTTTAAGTTATTAACTTGAAGAAAAAATTTTGAATTTAACTTAAAGTACAGAACTTTAAACTAACTACTTCCATTCTTTAAGTTATTAACTAGAAGAAAAGAATTTTGATTTTAACTTAAAGTACAGAACTTTAAACTAATTACTTCCATTCATTAAGTTATTTACTTGACGAAGAGAATTTTGATTTTAGCTTAAAGTACAGAACTTTAAACTAACAACTTCCATTCTTTAAGTTATTAACTTGAAGAAAAAATTTTGAATTTAACTTAAAGTACAGAACTTTAAACTAACTACTTCCATTCTTTAAGTTATTAACTAGAAGAAAAAAATTTTGATTTTAACTTAAAGTACAGAACTATCAATTAATAACGTCCTTTCTTTAAGTTATTTACTTGAAGTAAAGAATTTTGATTTTAACTTAAAGTACAGAACTTTAAACTAATAACTTCCATTCTTTAAGTTATTTACTTGAAGAAAAGAATTTTGATTTTAACTTAAAGTACAGAACCTTAAACTAACAACTTTCATTCTTTAAGTTATTAACTTGAAGAAAAGAATTTTGATTTTAACTTAAAGTACAGAACTTTAAACTAACAACTTCCATTCTTTAAGTTATTAGCTTGAAGAAAAGAATTTTGATTTTAACTTAAAGTACAGAACTTTAAATTAACAACTTCCATTCTTTAAGTTATTAACTTGAAGAAAAAATTTTGATTTTAACTTAAAGTACAGAACTTTAAACTAATAACTTCCATTCTTTAAGTTATTTACTTGAAGAAAAGAATTTTGATTTTAACTTAAAGTACAGAACTTTAAAGTAACAACTTTCATTCTTTAAGTTATTAACTTGAAGAAAAGAATTTTGATTTTAACATAAAGTACAGAACTTTGAAGTAACAACTTCCATTCTTTAATATATTAACTTGAAGAAAAGAATTTTGATTTTAACTTAAAGTACAGAACTATCAATTAATAACGTCCTTTCTTTAAGTTATTTACTTGAAGTAAAGAATTTTGATTTTAACTTAAAGTACAGAACTTTAAACTAATAACTTCCATTCTTTAAGTTATTTACTTGAAGAAAAGAATTCTGATTTTAACTTAAAGTACAGAACTTTAAACTAACAACTATCATTCTTTAAGTTATTAACTTGAAGAAAAGAATTTTGATTTTAACTTAAAGTACAGAACTTTAAACTAACAACTTCCATTCTTTAAGTTATTAGCTTGAAGAAAAGAATTTTGATTTTAGCTTAAAGTACAGAACTATAAACTAACAACTTCCATTCTTTAAGTTATTAACTTGAAAAAAAGAATTTTGATTTTAACTTGAAGTACAGAACTCTAAACTAATAACTTCCATTCTTTAAGTTATTAACTTGAAGAAAAGAATTTTGATTTTAACTTAAAGTACAGAACTTTAAACTAACAACTTCCATTCTTTAAGTTATTAACTTGAAGAAAAAATTTTGATTTTAACTTAAAGTACAGAACTTTAAACTAATAACTTCCATTCTTTAAGTTATTTACTTGAAGAAAAGAATTTTGATTTTAACTTAAAGTACAGAACTTTAAAGTAACAACTTTCATTCTTTAAGTTATTAACTTGAAGAAAAGAATTTTGATTTTAACATAAAGTACAGAACTTTGAACTAACAACTTCCATTCTTTAATTTATTAACTTGAAAAAAAGAATTTTGATTTTAACTTAAAGTACAGAACTTTAAACTAATAACTTCCATTCTTTAAGTTATTTACTTGAAGAAAAGAATTTTGATTTTAACTTAAAGTGCAGAACTTTAAACTAATAACTTCCATTTTATAAGTTATTAACTTGAAGAAACAAATATTGATTTTATCTAAAAGTACAGAACTATACATTAATAACGTCCGTTCTTTAAGTTATTTACTTGAAGAAAAGAATTTTGATTTTAGCTTAAAGTACAGAACTTTATACTAATAACTTCCATTCTTTAAGTTATTTACTTGAAGAAAAGGATTTTGATTTTAACTTAAAGTACAGAACTTTAAAATAGTAACTTCCATTCTTTAAGTTAATTACTTGAAGAAAAGAATTTTGATTTTATCTTAAAGTACAGAACTATCAATTAATAACGTCCTTTCTTTAAGTTATTTACTTGAAGAAAAGAATTTTGATTTTAACTTAAAGTACAGAACTTTGAACTAACAACTTCCATTCTTTAAGTTATTAACTTGAAGAAAAGAATTTTGATTTTAACTTAAAGTACAGAACTTTAAACTAAAACTTCCATTCTTTAATTTATTAACTTGAAGAAAAGAATTTTGATTTTAACTTAAAGTACAGAACTTTAAACTAATTACTTCCATTCATTAAGTTATTTACTTGAAGAAAAGAATTTTGATTTTAACTTAAAGTACAGAACTTTGAACTAACAACTTCCATTCTTTAAGTTATTAACTTGAAGAAAAGAATTTTGATTTTAACTTAAAGTACAGAACTTTAAACTAAAACTTCCATTCTTTAATTTATTAACTTGAAGAAAAGAATTTTGATTTTAACTTAAAGTACAGAACTTTAAACTAATTACGTCCATTCATTAAGTTATTTACTTGAAGAATAGAATTTTTATTTTAACTTAAAGTACAGAACTTTAAACTAACAACTTCCATTCTTTAAGTTATTAACTTGAAGAAAAGAATTTTGATTTTAACTTGAAGTACAGAACTTTAAACTAACAACTTCCATTATTTAAGTTACTAACTTGAAGAAAAGAATTTTGATTTTAACTTAAAGTACAGAACTTTAAACTAATAACTTCCATTCTTTAAGTTATTAACTAGAAGAAAAAATTTTGATTTTAACTTAAAGTACAGAACTTTAAACTAATAACTTCCATTCTTTAAGTTATTTACTTGAACAAAAGAATTTTGATTTTAACTTAAAGTACAGAACTTTAAACTAACAACTTCCATTTTTTAAGTTATTAACTTGAAGAAACAAATATTGATTTTAACTTAAAGTACAGAACTTCAAACTAATAACTTCCATTCTTTAAGTTATTAATTTGACGAAAAGAATTTTGGTTTTAACTTAAAGCACAGAACTTTAAACTAATAACTTCCATTCTTTAAGTTATTAACTAGAAGGAAAGAATTAAAATTTTAACTTAAAGTACAGAACTTTCAACTAACAACTTCCATTCTTTAAGTTATTTACTTGAATAAAAGAATTTTGATTTTAACTTAAAGTACAGAACTATCAATTAATAACGTCCTTTCTTTAAGTTATTTACTTGAAGAAAAGAATTTTGATTTTAACTTAAAGTACAGAACTTTGAACTAACAACTTCCATTCTTTAAGTTATTAACTTGAAGAAAAGAATTTTGATTTTAACTTAAAGTACAGAACTTTAAATTAATAACTTCCTTTCTTTAAGTTATTTACTTGAAGAAAAGAATTTTGATTTTAACTTAAAGTACAGAACTTTAAACTAATTACTTCCATTCTTTAAGTTATTAACTTGACGAAAAGAATTTTGGTTTTAACTTAAAGTACAGAACTTTAAACTAATAACTTCCATTCTTTAAGTTATTAACTAGAAGAAAAGAATTATGATTTTAACTTAAAGTACAGAACTTTATACTAATAACTTCCTTTCTTTAAGTTATTTACTTGAAGAAAAGGATTTTGATTTTGACTTAAAGTACAGAACTTTGAACTAACAACTTCCATTCTTTAAGTTATTAACTTGAAGAAAAGAATTTTGATTTTAACCTAAAGTACAGAACTTTAAACTAACAACTTCCATTCTTTAATTTATTAACTTGAAGAAAAGAATTTTAATTTTAACTTAAAGTACAGAACTCTAAACTAATTACTTCCGTTCATTAAGTTATTTACTTGAAGAATAGAATTTTGATTTTACGTAAAGTACAGAACTTTAAACTAACAACTTCCATTCTTTAAGTTATTAACTTGAAAAACAGAATTTTGATTGTAACTTAAAGTACAGAACTTTAAACTAACAACTTCCATTCTTTAAGTTATTAACTAGAAGAAAAGAATTTTGATTTTAACTTAAAGTACAGAACTTTAAACTAATTACTTCCATTCTTTAAGTTATTTACTTAAAGAAAAAAATTTTGATTTTAACTTAAAGTACAAAGCTTTGAACTAACAACTTCCATTCTTTAAGTTATTAACTTGAAGAAAAGAATTTTTATTTTAACTTAAAGTACAGAACTTTAAACTAACAACTTCCATTCTTTAAGTTATTAACTTAAAGAAAAGAATTTTGATTTTAACTTATAGTACAGAACTTTAAACTAATTACTTCCATTCTTTAAGTTATTAACTTGACGAAAAGAATTTTGGTTTTAACTTAAACTACAGAACTTTAAACTAATAACTTCCATTCTTTAAGTTATTAACTAGTAGAAAAGAATTATGATTTTAACTTAAAGTACAGAACTGTGAACTAACAACTTCCATTCTTTAAGTTATTAACATGAAGAAAAGAATTTTGATTTTAACTTAAAGTACAGTACTTTAAACTAACAACTTCCATTCTTTGAGTTATTAACTTGAAGAAAAGAATTTTGATTTTAACTTGAAGTACAGAACTTTAAACTAATAACTTCCATTCTTTAAGTTATTAACTAGAAGAAAAAATTTTGATTTTAACTTAAAGTACAGAACTTTAAACTAATAACTTCCATTCTTTAAGTTATTTACTTGAACAAAAGAATTTTGATTTTAACTTAAAGTACAGAACTTTAAACTAACAACTTCCATTTTTTAAGTTATTAACTTGAAGAAACAAATATTGATTTTAACTTAAAGTACAGAACTGTGAACTAACAACTTCCATTCTTTAAGTTATTAACATGAAGAAAAGAATTTTGATTTTAACTTAAAGTACAGTACTTTAAACTAACAACTTCCATTATTTAAGTTACTAACTTGAAGAAAAGAATTTTGATTTTAACTTAAAGTACAGAACTTTAAACTAATAACTTCCATTCTTTAAGTTATTAACTAGAAGAAAAAATTTTGATTTTAACTTAAAGTACAGAACTTTAAACTAATAACTTCCATTCTTTAAGTTATTTACTTGAACAAAAGAATTTTGATTTTAACTTAAAGTACAGAACTTTAAACTAACAACTTCCATTTTTTAAGTTATTAACTTGAAGAAACAAATATTGATTTTAACTTAAAGTACAGAACTTCAAACTAATAACTTCCATTCTTTAAGCTATTAACTTGACGAAAAGAATTTTGGTTTTAACTTAAAGCACAGAACTTTAAACTAATAACTTCCATTCTTTAAGTTATTAACTAGAAGGAAAGAATTAAAATTTTAACTTAAAGTACAGAACTTTCAACTAACAACTTCCATTCTTTAAGTTATTTACTTGAATAAAAGAATTTTGATTTTAACTTAAAGTACAGAACTTTAAACTAACAACTTCCATTCTTTAAGTTATTCACTTGAAGAAAAGAATTTTGATTTTAACTTAAAGTACAGAACTTTAAACTAACAACTTCCATTCTTTAAGTTATTAACTTGAAGAAAAGAATTTTAATTTTAACTTAAAGTACAGAATTTTAAATTAATAACTTCCTTTCTTTAAGTTATTTACTTGAAGAAAAGAATTTTGATTTGAACTTAAAGTACAGAACTTTAAACTAACAACTTCCATTCTTTAAGTTATTAACTTGTAAAAAAGAATTTTGATTTTAACTTAAAGTACAGAACTTTAAACTAATAACTTCCATTCTTTAAGTTATTTACTTGAACAAAAGAATTTTGATTTTAACTTAAAGTACAGAACTTTAAACTAACAACTTCCATTTTTTAAGTTATTAACTTGAAGAAACAAATATTGATTTTAACTTCAAGTACAGAACTTCAAACTAATAACTTCCATTCTTTAAGTTATTAACTTGACAAAAAGAATTTTGGTTTTAACTTAAAGCACAGAACTTTAAACTAATAACTTCCATTCTTTAAGTTATTAACTAGAAGGAAAGAATTAAAATTTTAACTTAAAGTACAGAACTTTGAACTAACAACTTCCATTCTTTAAGTTATTTACTTGAATAAAAAAATTTTGATTTTAACTTAAAGTACAGAACTTTAAACTAACAACTTCCATTTTTTAAGTTATTAACTAGAAGAAACAAATATTGATTTAAACTTAAAGTACAGAACTTTAAACTAATAAATTCCATTCTTTAAGTTATTAACTTGAAGAAAAGAATTTTGATATTAACTTAAAGTACAGAGCTTTAAACTAACAACTTCCATTCTTTAAGTTATTAACTAGTAGAAAAGAATTATGATTTTAACTTAAAGTACAGAACTGTGAACTAACAACTTCCATTCTTTAAGTTATTAACATGAAGAAAAGAATTTTGATTTTAACTTAAAGTACAGTACTTTAAACTAACAACTTCCATTCTTTGAGTTATTAACTTGAAGAAAAGAATTTTGATTTTAACTTGAAGTACAGAACTTTAAACTAATAACTTCCATTCTTTAAGTTATTAACTAGAAGAAAAAATTTTGATTTTAACTTAAAGTACAGAACTTTAAACTAATAACTTCCATTCTTTAAGTTATTTACTTGAACAAAAGAATTTTGATTTTAACTTAAAGTACAGAACTTTAAACTAACAACTTCCATTTTTTAAGTTATTAACTTGAAGAAACAAATATTGATTTTAACTTAAAGTACAGAACTGTGAACTAACAACTTCCATTCTTTAAGTTATTAACATGAAGAAAAGAATTTTGATTTTAACTTAAAGTACAGTACTTTAAACTAACAACTTCCATTATTTAAGTTACTAACTTGAAGAAAAGAATTTTGATTTTAACTTAAAGTACAGAACTTTAAACTAATAACTTCCATTCTTTAAGTTATTAACTAGAAGAAAAAATTTTGATTTTAACTTAAAGTACAGAACTTTAAACTAATAACTTCCATTCTTTAAGTTATTTACTTGAACAAAAGAATTTTGATTTTAACTTAAAGTACAGAACTTTAAACTAACAACTTCCATTTTTTAAGTTATTAACTTGAAGAAACAAATATTGATTTTAACTTAAAGTACAGAACTTCAAACTAATAACTTCCATTCTTTAAGCTATTAACTTGACGAAAAGAATTTTGGTTTTAACTTAAAGCACAGAACTTTAAACTAATAACTTCCATTCTTTAAGTTATTAACTAGAAGGAAAGAATTAAAATTTTAACTTAAAGTACAGAACTTTCAACTAACAACTTCCATTCTTTAAGTTATTTACTTGAATAAAAGAATTTTGATTTTAACTTAAAGTACAGAACTTTAAACTAACAACTTCCATTCTTTAAGTTATTCACTTGAAGAAAAGAATTTTGATTTTAACTTAAAGTACAGAACTTTAAACTAACAACTTCCATTCTTTAAGTTATTAACTTGAAGAAAAGAATTTTAATTTTAACTTAAAGTACAGAATTTTAAATTAATAACTTCCTTTCTTTAAGTTATTTACTTGAAGAAAAGAATTTTGATTTGAACTTAAAGTACAGAACTTTAAACTAACAACTTCCATTCTTTAAGTTATTAACTTGTAAAAAAGAATTTTGATTTTAACTTAAAGTACAGAACTTTAAACTAATAACTTCCATTCTTTAAGTTATTTACTTGAACAAAAGAATTTTGATTTTAACTTAAAGTACAGAACTTTAAACTAACAACTTCCATTTTTTAAGTTATTAACTTGAAGAAACAAATATTGATTTTAACTTCAAGTACAGAACTTCAAACTAATAACTTCCATTCTTTAAGTTATTAACTTGACGAAAAGAATTTTGGTTTTAACTTAAACTACAGAACTTTAAACTAATAACTTCCATTCTTTAAGTTATTAACTAGTAGAAAAGAATTATGATTTTAACTTAAAGTACAGAACTGTGAACTAACAACTTCCATTCTTTAAGTTATTAACATGAAGAAAAGAATTTTGATTTTAACTTAAAGTACAGTACTTTAAACTAACAACTTCCATTCTTTGAGTTATTAACTTGAAGAAAAGAATTTTGATTTTAACTTGAAGTACAGAACTTTAAACTAATAACTTCCATTCTTTAAGTTATTAACTAGAAGAAAAAATTTTGATTTTAACTTAAAGTACAGAACTGTGAACTAACAACTTCCATTCTTTAAGTTATTAACATGAAGAAAAGAATTTTGATTTTAACTTAAAGTACAGTACTTTAAACTAACAACTTCCATTCTTTGAGTTATTAACTTGAAGAAAAGAATTTTGATTTTAACTTGAAGTACAGAACTTTAAACTAATAACTTCCATTCTTTAAGTTATTAACTAGAAGAAAAAATTTTGATTTTAACTTAAAGTACAGAACTTTAAACTAATAACTTCCATTCTTTAAGTTATTTACTTGAACAAAAGAATTTTGATTTTAACTTAAAGTACAGAACTTTAAACTAACAACTTCCATTTTTTAAGTTATTAACTTGAAGAAACAAATATTGATTTTAACTTAAAGTACAGAACTGTGAACTAACAACTTCCATTCTTTAAGTTATTAACATGAAGAAAAGAATTTTGATTTTAACTTAAAGTACAGTACTTTAAACTAACAACTTCCATTATTTAAGTTACTAACTTGAAGAAAAGAATTTTGATTTTAACTTAAAGTACAGAACTTTAAACTAATAACTTCCATTCTTTAAGTTATTAACTAGAAGAAAAAATTTTGATTTTAACTTAAAGTACAGAACTTTAAACTAATAACTTCCATTCTTTAAGTTATTTACTTGAACAAAAGAATTTTGATTTTAACTTAAAGTACAGAACTTTAAACTAACAACTTCCATTTTTTAAGTTATTAACTTGAAGAAACAAATATTGATTTTAACTTAAAGTACAGAACTTCAAACTAATAACTTCCATTCTTTAAGTTATTAACTTGAAGAAAAGAATTTTAATTTTAACTTAAAGTACAGAATTTTAAATTAATAACTTCCTTTCTTTAAGTTATTTACTTGAAGAAAAGAATTTTGATTTGAACTTAAAGTACAGAACTTTAAACTAACAACTTCCATTCTTTAAGTTATTAACTTGTAAAAAAGAATTTTGATTTTAACTTAAAGTACAGAACTTTAAACTAATAACTTCCATTCTTTAAGTTATTTACTTGAACAAAAGAATTTTGATTTTAACTTAAAGTACAGAACTTTAAACTAACAACTTCCATTTTTTAAGTTATTAACTTGAAGAAACAAATATTGATTTTAACTTCAAGTACAGAACTTCAAACTAATAACTTCCATTCTTTAAGTTATTAACTTGACAAAAAGAATTTTGGTTTTAACTTAAAGCACAGAACTTTAAACTAATAACTTCCATTCTTTAAGTTATTAACTAGAAGGAAAGAATTAAAATTTTAACTTAAAGTACAGAACTTTGAACTAACAACTTCCATTCTTTAAGTTATTTACTTGAATAAAAAAATTTTGATTTTAACTTAAAGTACAGAACTTTAAACTAACAACTTCCATTTTTTAAGTTATTAACTAGAAGAAACAAATATTGATTTAAACTTAAAGTACAGAACTTTAAACTAATAAATTCCATTCTTTAAGTTATTAACTTGAAGAAAAGAATTTTGATATTAACTTAAAGTACAGAGCTTTAAACTAACAACTTCCATTCTTTAAGTTATTAACTAGTAGAAAAGAATTATGATTTTAACTTAAAGTACAGAACTGTGAACTAACAACTTCCATTCTTTAAGTTATTAACATGAAGAAAAGAATTTTGATTTTAACTTAAAGTACAGTACTTTAAACTAACAACTTCCATTCTTTGAGTTATTAACTTGAAGAAAAGAATTTTGATTTTAACTTGAAGTACAGAACTTTAAACTAATAACTTCCATTCTTTAAGTTATTAACTAGAAGAAAAAATTTTGATTTTAACTTAAAGTACAGAACTTTAAACTAATAACTACCATTCTTTAAGTTATTTACTTGAACAAAAGAATTTTGATTTTAACTTAAAGTACAGAACTTTAAACTAACAACTTCCATTTTTTAAGTTATTAACTTGAAGAAACAAATATTGATTTTAACTTAAAGTACAGAACTGTGAACTAACAACTTCCATTCTTTAAGTTATTAACATGAAGAAAAGAATTTTGATTTTAACTTAAAGTACAGTACTTTAAACTAACAACTTCCATTATTTAAGTTACTAACTTGAAGAAAAGAATTTTGATTTTAACTTAAAGTACAGAACTTTAAACTAATAACTTCCATTCTTTAAGTTATTAACTAGAAGAAAAAATTTTGATTTTAACTTAAAGTACAGAACTTTAAACTAATAACTTCCATTCTTTAAGTTATTTACTTGAACAAAAGAATTTTGATTTTAACTTAAAGTACAGAACTTTAAACTAACAACTTCCATTTTTTAAGTTATTAACTTGAAGAAACAAATATTGATTTTAACTTAAAGTACAGAACTTCAAACTAATAACTTCCATTCTTTAAGCTATTAACTTGACGAAAAGAATTTTGGTTTTAACTTAAAGCACAGAACTTTAAACTAATAACTTCCATTCTTTAAGTTATTAACTAGAAGGAAAGAATTAAAATTTTAACTTAAAGTACAGAACTTTCAACTAACAACTTCCATTCTTTAAGTTATTTACTTGAATAAAAGAATTTTGATTTTAACTTAAAGTACAGAACTTTAAACTAACAACTTCCATTCTTTAAGTTATTCACTTGAAGAAAAGAATTTTGATTTTAACTTAAAGTACAGAACTTTAAACTAACAACTTCCATTCTTTAAGTTATTAACTTGAAGAAAAGAATTTTAATTTTAACTTAAAGTACAGAATTTTAAATTAATAACTTCCTTTCTTTAAGTTATTTACTTGAAGAAAAGAATTTTGATTTGAACTTAAAGTACAGAACTTTAAACTAACAACTTCCATTCTTTAAGTTATTAACTTGTAAAAAAGAATTTTGATTTTAACTTAAAGTACAGAACTTTAAACTAATAACTTCCATTCTTTAAGTTATTTACTTGAACAAAAGAATTTTGATTTTAACTTAAAGTACAGAACTTTAAACTAACAACTTCCATTTTTTAAGTTATTAACTTGAAGAAACAAATATTGATTTTAACTTCAAGTACAGAACTTCAAACTAATAACTTCCATTCTTTAAGTTATTAACTTGACGAAAAGAATTTTGGTTTTAACTTAAAGCACAGAACTTTAAACTAATAACTTCCATTCTTTAAGTTATTAACTAGAAGGAAAGAATTAAAATTTTAACTTAAAGTACAGAACTTTGAACTAACAACTTCCATTCTTTAAGTTATTTACTTGAATAAAAAAATTTTGATTTTAACTTAAAGTACAGAACTCTAAACTAACAACTTCCATTTTTTAAGTTATTAACTAGAAGAAACAAATATTGATTTAAACTTAAAGTACAGAACTTTAAACTAATAAATTCCATTCTTTAAGTTATTAACTTGAAGAAAAGAATTTTGATATTAACTTAAAGTACAGAGCTTTAAACTAACAACTTCCATTCTTTAAGTTATTAACTTGAAGAAAAGAATTTTGATTTTAACTTAAAGTACAGAACTTTAAACTAAAAACTTCCATTCTTTAAGTTATTAACTTGAAGAAAAGAATTTTGATTTTAACTTAAAGTACAGAACTTTAAACTAATAACTTCCATTCTTTAAGTTATTAACTTGACGAAAAGAATTTTGGTTTTAACTTAAAGTACAGAACTTTAAACTAATAACTTCCATTCTTTAAGTTATTAACTAGAAGGAAAGAATTATGATTTTAACTTAAAGTACACAACTTTGAACTAACAACTTCCATTCTTTAAGTTATTAACTTGAAGAAAAAAATTTTGATTTTAACTTAAAGTACAGAACTTTAAACTAACAACTTCCATTCTTTAAGTTATTAACTTGAAGAAAAGAATTTTGATTTTAACTTGAAGTACAGAACTTTAAACTAACAATTTCCATTCTTTAAGTTATTAACTTGAAGAAAAGAGATTTGATTTTAACTTAAAGTACAGAACTTTATACTAATAACTTCCATTCTTTAAGTTATTAACTAGAACGAAAGAATTATGATTTTAACTTAAAGTACAGAACTTTAAACTAACAACTTCCATTCTTTAAGTTATTAACTTGAAGAAAAGAATTTTGATTTTAACTTAAAGTACAGAACTTTAAACTAACAACTTCCATTCTTTAAGTTATTAACTTGACGAAAAGAATTTTGATTTTAACTTAAAGTACAGAACTTTAAATTATTAACTTCCTTTCTTTAAGTTATTTACTTGAAGAAAAGAATTTTGATTTTAACTTAAAGTACAGAACTTTAAACTAATAACTTCCATTCTTTAAGTTATTTACTTGAAGAAAAGAATTATGATTTTAACTTAAAGTACAGAACTTTAAACTAACAACTTCCATTCTTTAAGTTATTTACTTGAAGAAAAGAATTTTGATTTTAGCTTAAAGTACAGAACTTTAAACTAATAACTTCCATTCTTTAAGTTATTTACTTGAAGAAAAGGATTTTGATTTTAACTTAAAGTACAGTACTTTAAAATTGTAACTTCCATTCTTTAAGTTAATTACTTGAAGAAAAGAATTTTGATTTTAACTTAAAGTACAGAACTTTAAACTAACAACTTCCTTTCTGTAAGTTATTTACTTGAAGAAAAGAATTTTGATTTTAACTTAAAGTACAGAACTTTAAACTAATAACTTCCATTCTTTAACTTATTTACTTGAAGAAAAGAATTTTGATTTTAACTTAAAGTACAGAACTTTAAACTAACAACTTCCATTTTTTAAGTTACTAACTTGAAGAAACAAATATTGATTTTAACTTAAAGTACAGAACTTTAAACTAACAACTTCCATTCTTTAAGTTATTTACTTGAAGAAAAGAATTTTGATTTTAGCTTAAAGTACAGAACTTTAAACTAACAACTTCCATTCTTTAATTTATTAACTTGAAGAAAAGAATTTTGATTTTAACTTAAAGTACAGAACTTTAAACTAATTACTTCCATTCATTAAGTTATTTACTTGAAGAAAAGAATTTTGATTTTAACTTAAAGTACAGAACTTTAAACTAATAACTTCCATTCTTTAAGTTATTTACTTGAAGAAAAGAATTATGATTTTAACTTAAAGTACAGAACTTTAAACTAACAACTTCCATTCTTTAAGTTATTTACTTGAAGAAAAGAATTTTGATTTTAGCTTAAAGTATAGAACTATACTAGCTAAAGTATAGAGCTAAGTAAACATATCTTTAGCTGGGCGAAATTATCTGCAACACCACGAAGGACTAGTTAAACTTTAGATAAAAGTTAATCCAGAGTCAACTAATGTTGATCCAATCAGAGTGGCCAAAGCTAGAGTTAACTTTTGGTATTCCATAGGTTTTCGATTCGATTCTGAGTTGCAGAGAAACGGCACAGATGACTAGCTGAAGAAGTGATTCCTTAACTGCAGCTGGAGCTCTGCGAATGCAGTGACTGCTCTCCATTTTTTCTTATGAGACAATCGCGTTTTAAGGAAGCACTCCCACAAGAAAGCATGAAAGATAGAATTTCTTAGTCGCCTGCGACGATCGCTTTCTAAGGAAATGCTCCCATAAGAAATCATATCTTTAACTGGGCGAAATTATCTGCACCAACACTAAGGACTAGTTCAACTTTCAAAGCAATCAGAGTGGCCAAAGCTGGAGTTAACTTTGGGAATTTCATGAGTTAACTCTGATCTGAGGTTGATCTGTAATACAACTGGCCCCAATGCCAATGGCATACTAATAGCATCAAAGACTCAATTTTTGGATTATGTTATCAGTATTTAATTTTTATTTTACGATTTTATTTTTTTTTTCGGGCTTCTCTGTCCATTGGGCCCTAGGCACATGCTTAATGCGCCTAATGCTAAAATTGGCTTTGGTTACCTTAACTTCAATCGGGCAAAGTTTTAAATAAAAATTTTCCAAGCAACATCTTTGAGAAACACAATTAATTCTTAAGATCCGATGTTCTGTGGGCGTCTATTACGAAGGTTTATCGTGAGATCACTCGAGAAAAGTGTTCGTATCTACAAATTTAAAAATGTTTTTAAATTATTTACGTAACATGGCAGTTGGATATATTTTGGTGTTGTGTTTTTACTATTAAAACTTCATGTAAAAACCGTGTCAGTTCTAATAACGAATGACACTTCCATAAACAAACTTCAAGCTTCATTAGCAGAGGGTCGATAGTTTGTTTTTCATTTACAAAAATAATCATTTGTTCAGCCGAAAAGCAAACAAAAAGCTTTTTTGTGTTTTTTTCAGTTAATTACTATTTAATGTTTCAGAGTCCTACACCTCCTCAATATGTCTTCTGGTATCATAATAACAATATGATAAATTACGATACTTCAAGAGGTGGAATTAGTGTAGAAACACTGCCAGGACACCCAACTCAAAGTCGTTTAACAATTACCAACACCCACGAAGCAGATTCTGGAAATTACACATGCTCTGCGTCTAACACGGAGCCGGCTTCAGTGTATGTTTATGTCTCCAAAGGTAAAAACTGCGGTTTGCCGTTCGGCTGTCTAACTTGACAAATATTTTATTGTTCCAGGCGACAACGTCGATGCACTTTTAATGCGAAAATCATGTGCGATGTGTGTAGTAAGCCAGCTATTATTACTTTTTGTGGCAACTGTAGCAGCAGCTATGCGATAGGAAAAAGTATATTTTAGCTCAAGTGCATAAAAGCACCAAAATAAGTTGATAACTGTAAATGTGGACTATAAAATTCAAGACTAAACTTTGTTTATAGTGTCTATGTGTTTTAAAATTTAAAAATGTAAAAAAATAAATTAACAAAATATCTACAAAATCATTTTGAAAAATTTCGCAGGGTACGATGGAAAAACATTGTATATAATCAATGATGATATTAAAAAATTGACAACTATACGTTGTATTCACGAACTTGTTATATCTTTAATAATTTATAATTATTTTCATGATGAACATTAAGTACTTGCCCTAAAAAGGTATTAATAACTGAATGTACCTCTATTCATCCATTAAAACTACATTTTAGTATCTTTGCACATTCTTCCTTTCCATTTTATTATTTTTTATTTTGTTTATATTTTGATTTTAACTTAAAGTACAGAACTTTAAACTAACAACTTCCATTCTTTAAGTTATTTACTTGAAGAAAAGAATTTTGATTTTAACTTAAAGTACAGAACTTTAAACTAACAACTTCCATTCTTTAAGTTATTAACTTGAAGAAAAGAATTTTGATTTTAACTTAAAGTACAGAACTTTAAACTAACAACTTCCATTCTTTAAGTTATTAACTTGACGAAAAGAATTTTGATTTTAACTTAAAGTACAGAACTTTAAATTATTAACTTTCTTTCTTTAAGTTATTTACTTGAAGAAAAGAATTTTGATTTTAACTTAAAGTACAGAACTTTAAACTAATAACTTCCATTCTTTAAGTTATTTACTTAAAGAAAAGAATTATGATTTTAACTTAAAGTACAGAACTTTAAACTAACAACTTCCATTCTTTAAGTTATTTACTTGAAGAAAAGAATTTTGATTTTAGCTTAAAGTATAGAACTTTAAACTAATAACTTCCATTCTTTAAGTTATTTACTTGAAGAAAAGGATTTTGATTTTAACTTAAAGTACAGAACTTTAAAATTGTAACTTCCATTCTTTAAGTTAATTACTTGAAGAAAAGAATTTTGATTTTAACTTAAAGTACAGAACTTTAAACTAACAACTTCCTTTCTTTAAGTTATTTACTTGAAGAAAAGAATTTTGATTTTAACTTAAAGTACAGAACTTTAAACTAATAACTTCCATTCTTTAACTTATTTACTTGAAGAAAAGAATTTTGATTTTAACTTAAAGTACAGAACTTTAAACTAACAACTTCCATTTTTTAAGTTACTAACTTGAAGAAACAAATATTGATTTTAGCTTAAAGTACAGAACTTTAAACTAACAACTTCCATTCTTTAATTTATTAACTTGAAGAAAAGAATTTTGATTTTAACTTAAAGTACAGAACTTTAAACTAATTACTTCCATTCATTAAAATATTTACTTGACGAAAAGAATTTTATTTTAACTTAAAGTACAGAACTTTAAATTAATAACTTCCTTTCTTTAAGTTATTTACTTGAAGAAAAGAATTTTGATTTTAACTTAAAGTACAGCACTTTAAACTAACAACATCCATTCTTTAAGTTATTTACTTGAAGAAAAGAATTTTGATTTTAACTTAAAGTACAGAACTTTAAACTAATAACTTCCATTCTTTAAGTTATTTACTTGAATAAAAGAATTTTGATATTAACTTAAAGTACAGAACTTTAAACTAACAACTTCCATTTTTTAAGTTATTAACTTGAAGAAACAAATATTGATTTTAACTTAAAGTACAGAACTTTAAACTAATAACTTCCATTCTTTAAGTTATTAACTTGACGAAAAGAATTTTGGTTTTAACTTAAAGTACAGAACTTTAAACTAATAACTTTCATTCTTTAAGTTATTAACTAGAAGAAAAGAATTATGATTTTAACTTAAAGTACAGAACTTTGAACTAACAACTTCCATTCTTTAAGTTATTAACATGAAGAAAAGAATTTTGATTTTAACTTAAAGTACAGAACTTTAAACTAACAACTTCCATTCTTTAAGTTATTAACTTGAAGAAAAGAATTTTGATTTTAACTTAAAATACAGAACTTTGAACTAACAACTTCCATTCTTTAAGTTATTAACTTGAAGAAAAGAATTTTGATTTTAACTTAAAGTACAGAACTTTAAACTATCAACTTCCATTCTTTAAGTTATTAGCTTGAAGAAAAGAATTTTGATTTTAACTTAAAGTACAGAACTTTAAACTAATTACTTCCATTCTTTAAGTTATTAACTTGACGAAAAGAATTTTGGTTTTAACTTAAAGTACAGAACTTTAAACTAATAACTTCCATTCTTTAAGTTATTAACTAGAAGAAAAGAATTATGATTTTAACTTAAAGTACAGAACTTTGAACTAACAACTTCCATTCTTTAAGTTATTAACATGAAGAAAAGAATTTTGATTTTAACTTAAAGTACAAAACTTTAAACTAACAACTTCCATTCTTTAAGTTATTAACTTGAAGAAAAGAATTTTGATTTTAACTTAAAGTACAGAACTTTAAACTAATAACATCCATTCTTTAAGTTATTTACTTGAAGAAAAGAATTATGATTTTAACTTAAAGTACAGAACTTTAAACTAACAACTTCCATTCTTTAAGTTATTTACTAGAAGAAAAGAATTTTGATTTTAACTTAAAGTACAGAACTTTAAACTAACAACTTCCATTTTTTAAGTTATTAACTTTAAGAAAAGAATTTTGATTTTAACTTAAAGTACAGAACTTTGAACTAAAAACTTCCATTCTTTAAGTTATTAACTTTAAGAAAAGAATTTTGATTTTAACTTAAAGTACAGAACTTTGAACTAACAACTTCCATTCTTTAAGTTATTAACTTGAAGAAAAGAATTTTGATTTTAACTTAAAGTACAGAACTTTAAACTATCAACTTCCATTCTTTAAGTTATTAGCTTGAAGAAAAGATTTTTGATTTTAACTTAAAGTACAGAACTTTAACCTAATTACTTTCATTCATTAAGTTGTTTACTTGACGAAAAGAATTATGATTTTAACTTAAAGTACAGAACTTTAAACTAACAACTTCCATTCTTTAAGTTATTTACTTGAAGAAAAGAATTTTGATTTTAGCTTAAAGTACAGAACTTTAAACAAATAACTTCCATTCTTTAAGTTATTTACTTGAAGAAAAGGATTTTGCTTTTAACTTAAAGTACAGAACTTTAAACTAACAACTTCCATTCTTTAAGTTATTAACTTGAAGAAAAGAATTTTGATTTTAACTTAAAGTACAGAACTTTAAACTAACAACTTCCATTCTTTAAGTTATTAACTTGAAGAAAAGAATTTTGATTTTAACTTAAAGTACAGAACTTTGAACTAACAACTTCCATTCTTTAAGTTATTAACTTGAAGAAAAGAATTTTGATTTTAACTTAAAGTACAGAACTTTAAACTATCAACTTCCATTCTTTAAGTTATTAGCTTGAAGAAAAGAATTTTGATTTTAACTTAAAGTACAGAACTTTAACCTAATTACTTCCATTCATTAAGTTGTTTACTTGACGAAAAGAATTTTGATTTTAACTTAAAGTACAGAACTTTAAACTAACAACTTCCATTCTTTAAGTTATTTACTTGAAGAAAAGAATTTTGATTTTAACTTAAAGTACAGAACTTTAAACTAACAACTTCCTTTCTTTAAGTGATTTACTTGAAGAAAAGAATTTTGATTTTAACTTAAAGTACAGAACTTTAAACTAATAACTTCCATTCTTTAGCTTATTTACTTGAAGAAAAGAATTTTGATTTTAACTTAAAGTACAGAACTTTAAACTAACAACTTCCATTTTTTAAGTTATTAACTTGAAGAAACAAATATTGATTTTAACTTAAAGTACAGAGCTTTAACTAACAACTTCCATTCTTTAAGTTATTTACTTGAAGAAAAGAATTTTGATTTTAACTTAAAGTACAGAACTTTAAACTAATAACTTCCATTCTTTAAGTTATTAACTTGAAGAAAAGAATTTTGATTTTAACTTAAAGTACAGAACTTTAAACTAATAACTTCCATTCTTTAGCTTATTTACTTGAAGAAAAGAATTTTGATTTTAACTTAAAGTACAGAACTTTAAACTAACAACTTCCATTTTTTAAGTTATTAACTTGAAGAAACAAATATTGATTTTAACTTAAAGTACAGAGCTTTAACTAACAACTTCCATTCTTTAAGTTATTTACTTGAAGAAAAGAATTTTGATTTTAACTTAAAGTACAGAACTTTAAACTAATAACTTCCATTCTTTAAGTTATTAACTTGAAGAAAAGAATTTTGATTTTAACTTAAAGTACAGAACTTTGAACTTACAACTTCCATTCTTTAAGTTATTAACTTGAAGAAAAAATTTTGATTTTAACTTAAAGTACAGAACTTTAAACTAACAACTACTTCCATTCTTTAAGTTATTAACTTGAAGAAAAGAATTTTGATTTTAACTTGAAGTACAGAACTTTAAACTAACAACTTCCATTCTTTAAGTTATTAACTTGAAGAAAAGGATTTTGATTTTAACTTAAAGTACAGAACTTTAAACTAATAACTTCCATTCTTTAAGTTATTAACTAGAAGGAAAGAATTATGATTTTAACTTAAAGTACAGAACTTTAAAATTGTAACTTCCATTCTTTAAGTTATTTACTTAAAGAAAAGAATTATGATGTTAACTTAAAGTACAGAACTTTAAACTAACAACTTCCATTCTTTAAGTTATTTACTTGAAGAAAAGAATTTTGATTTTAGCTTAAAGTATAGAACTTTAAACTAATAACTTCCATTCTTTAAGTTATTTACTTGAAGAAAAGGATTTTGATTTTAACTTAAAGTACAGAACTTTAAAATTGTAACTTCCATTCTTTAAGTTAATTACTTGAAGAAAAGAATTTTGATTTTAACTTAAAGTACAGAACTTTAAACTAACAACTTCCTTTCTTTAAGTTATTTACTTGAAGAAAAGAATTTTGATTTTAACTTAAAGTAGAGAACTTTAAACTAATAACTTCCATTCTTTAACTTATTTACTTGAAGAAAAGAATTTTGATTTTAACTTAAAGTACAGAACTTTAAACTAACAACTTCCATTTTTTAAGTTACTAACTTGAAGAAACAAATATTGATTTTAGCTTAAAGTACAGAACTTTAAACTAACAACTTCCATTCTTTAATTTATTAACTTGAAGAAAAGAATTTTGATTTTAACTTAAAGTACAGAACTTTAAACTAATTACTTCCATTCATTAAGTTATTTACTTGACGAAAAGAATTTTATTTTAACTTAAAGTACAGAACTTTAAATTAATAACTTCCTTTCTTTAAGTTATTTACTTGAAGAAAAGAATTTTGATTTTAACTTAAAGTACAGCACTTTAAACTAACAACATCCATTCTTTAAGTTATTTACTTGAAGAAAAGAATTTTGATTTTAACTTAAAGTACAGAACTTTAAACTAATAACTTCCATTCTTTAAGTTATTTACTTGAATAAAAGAATTTTGATATTAACTTAAAGTACAGAACTTTAAACTAACAACTTCCATTTTTTAAGTTATTAACTTGAAGAAACAAATATTGATTTTAACTTAAAGTACAGAACTTTAAACTAATAACTTCCATTCTTTAAGTTATTAACTTGACGAAAAGAATTTTGGTTTTAACTTAAAGTACAGAACTTTAAACTAATAACTTCCATTCTTTAAGTTATTAACTAGAAGAAAAGAATTATGATTTTAACTTAAAGTACAGAACTTTGAACTAACAACTTCCATTCTTTAAGTTATTAACAGGAAGAAAAGAATTTTGATTTTAACTTAAAGTACAGAACTTTAAACTAACAACTTCCATTCTTTAAGTTATTAACTTGAAGAAAAGAATTTTGATTTTAACTTAAAATACAGAACTTTGAACTAACAACTTCCATTCTTTAAGTTATTAACTTGAAGAAAAGAATTTTGATTTTAACTTAAAGTACAGAACTTTAAACTATCAACTTCCATTCTTTAAGTTATTAGCTTGAAGAAAAGGATTTTGATTTTAACTTAAAGTACAGAACTTTAAACTAATTACTTCCATTCTTTAAGTTATTAACTTGACGAAAAGAATTTTGGTTTTAACTTAAAGTACAGAACTTTAAACTAATAACTTCCATTCTTTAAGTTATTAACTAGAAGAAAAGAATTATGATTTTAACTTAAAGTACAGAACTTTGAACTAACAACTTCCATTCTTTAAGTTATTAACATGAAGAAAAGAATTTTGATTTTAACTTAAAGTACAAAACTTTAAACTAACAACTTCCATTCTTTAAGTTATTAACTTGAAGAAAAGAATTTTGATTTTAACTTAAAGTACAGAACTTTAAACTAATAACATCCATTCTTTAAGTTATTTACTTGAAGAAAAGAATTATGATTTTAACTTAAAGTACAGAACTTTAAACTAACAACTTCCATTCTTTAAGTTATTTACTAGAAGAAAAGAATTTTGATTTTAACTTAAAGTACAGAACTTTAAACTAACAACTTCCATTCTTTAAGTTATTAACTTTAAGAAAAGAATTTTGATTTTAACTTAAAGTACAGAACTTTGAACTAAAAACTTCCATTCTTTAAGTTATTAACTTTAAGAAAAGAATTTTGATTTTAACTTAAAGTACAGAACTTTGAACTAACAACTTCCATTCTTTAAGTTATTAACTTGAAGAAAAGAATTTTGATTTTAACTTAAAGTACAGAACTTTAAACTATCAACTTCCATTCTTTAAGTTATTAGCTTGAAGAAAAGAATTTTGATTTTAACTTAAAGTACAGAACTTTAACCTAATTACTTTCATTCATTAAGTTGTTTACTTGACGAAAAGAATTATGATTTTAACTTAAAGTACAGAACTATAAACTAACAACTTCCATTCTTTAAGTTATTTACTTGAAGAAAAGAATTTTGATTTTAGCTTAAAGTACAGAACTTTAAACAAATAACTTCCATTCTTTAAGTTATTTACTTGAAGAAAAGGATTTTGCTTTTAACTTAAAGTACAGAACTTTAAACTAACAACTTCCATTCTTTAAGTTATTAACTTGAAGAAAAGAATTTTGATTTTAACTTAAAGTACAGAACTTTAAACTAACAACTTCCATTCTTTAAGTTATTAACTTGAAGAAAAGAATTTTGATTTTAACTTAAAGTACAGAACTTTGAACTAACAACTTCCATTCTTTAAGTTATTAACTTGAAGAAAAGAATTTTGATTTTAACTTAAAGTACAGAACTTTAAACTATCAACTTCCATTCTTTAAGTTATTAGCTTGAAGAAATGAATTTTGATTTTAACTTAAAGTACAGAACTTTAACCTAATTACTTCCATTCATTAAGTTGTTTACTTGACGAAAAGAATTTTGATTTTAACTTAAAGTACAGAACTTTAAACTAACAACTTCCATTCTTTAAGTTATTTACTTGAAGAAAAGAATTTTGATTTTAACTTAAAGTACAGAACTTTAAACTAACAACTTCCTTTCTTTAAGTTATTTACTTGAAGAAAAGAATTTTGATTTTAACTTAAAGTACAGAATAGAAAAAACTTTTCGGGTAATGGGGAGGACTAAATAAAACACAATTGCTTCGAATCGACTAGTTTCGGTCAAAACTTGACCATCTTCAGGCTATAATAGGGAAAAATATATAATTAGCTACAGATTCGAAAGTGTAAAAGAGTTACTGCGTCACCTCTCGATGCAGATGTAATATGTGAATTGATGTCGTAAACTGATCCAACAATCGGGTAAAAAACGGACATTATGTGGCGTCCAATGTGTAGGTAGTAGTCATGAATTAAAACGATTGAACTATTAATTATAAAAGCAGGTAGAACCGCTGAAAACCATATAAATACGTACAAAAATAACAATAGATAAAAATATGTAAAACACAAACTAGTAACAAATCAAAAACACTATAAATTAAACGTGATAAAGTAAAATAATATCAAATACCAATTTGAATTGCCGCAAATGTCGTGCATGCGCCATCTAATGGCGGAATGAGGGACGCAATATGTAAACAAACTACAAAATACAAGAGAAAAACAATAACAAATGTCAAAGCGAAGAACTGTGTTAACTTTTTTTGGTCTTTCTGTGGAAGATAGTAAGCAGGGATTTGAACGCTGTATTCATCTGCTCAAAATCAGTGATTTTGTTGACATTGTTGTCGGTGGTGATCACGTAGGAGGACTCTAAAAACAATCTTTTCGGGTAGCACTGTTCTTCTGCCAATACTTTCACATCGCTCATGTTAAATTCGTGTTTGTTGTCGGTGAGATGTTCCGACAGTCCAGTTTTCTTCGACGCCACCCTTTTATCGTAATTGTGTTGTTTTAATCTTTCTGATAGGAGCTGTTTGGTCTGTCCAATGTAGGTAACTCCACATTCACAAACTATTTTGTAGACCACGTTACTTTTGTATTTAAGGGCAATGGGATCTTTTACGTTGGAATAAATAAGATTACCAAGGTTAAAGTTATTATAGAAGGCCAAACAGATCTGTCCACTGTGTATAAAATCTTTCAAAGTGTGTCTGATCCTCCCAGATAGTGACGGGTGGAAAGTTATCTTATGGTAACTCAGTTTACGACATCAATTCACATATTACATCTGCATCGAGAGGTGACGCAGTAACTCTTTTACACTTTCGAATCTGTAGCTAATTATATATTTTTCCCTATTATAGCCTGAAGATGGTCAAGTTTTGACCGAAACTAGTCGATTCGAAGCAATTGTGTTTTATTTAGTCCTCCCCATTACCCGAGAAGTTTTTTCTATTGTTATTGTTGGGGCGAGAAGAAGTTTTTTAAAGTACAGAACTTTAAACTAATAACTTCCATTCTTTAGTTTATTTACTTGAAGAAAAGAATTTTGATTTTAACTTAAAGTACAGAACTTTAAACTAACAACTTCCATTTTTTAAGTTATTAACTTGAAGAAACAAATATTGATTTTAACTTAAAATACAGAACTTTGAACTAAAAACTTCCATTCTTTAAGTTATTAACTTGAAGAAAAGAATTTTGATTTTAACTTAAAGTACAGAACTTTAAACTATCAACTTCCATTCTTTAAGTTATTAGCTTGAAGAAAAGGATTTTGATTTTAACTTAAAGTACAGAACTTTAAACTAATTACTTCCATTCTTTAAGTTATTAACTTGACGAAAAGAATTTTGGTTTTAACTTAAAGTACAGAACTTTAAACTAATAACTTCCATTCTTTAAGTTATTAACTAGAAGAAAAGAATTATGATTTTAACTTAAAGTACAGAACTTTGAACTAACAACTTCCATTCTTTAAGTTATTAACATGAAGAAAAGAATTTTGATTTTAACTTAAAGTACAAAACTTTAAACTAACAACTTCCATTCTTTAAGTTATTAACTTGAAGAAAAGAATTTTGATTTTAACTTAAAGTACAGAACTTTAAACTAATAACATCCATTCTTTAAGTTATTTACTTGAAGAAAAGAATTATGATTTTAACTTAAAGTACAGAACTTTAAACTAACAACTTCCATTCTTTAAGTTATTTACTAGAAGAAAAGAATTTTGATTTTAACTTAAAGTACAGAACTTTAAACTAACAACTTCCATTCTTTAAGTTATTAACTTTAAGAAAAGAATTTTGATTTTAACTTAAAGTACAGAACTTTGAACTAAAAACTTCCATTCTTTAAGTTATTAACTTTAAGAAAAGAATTTTGATTTTAACTTAAAGTACAGAACTTTGAACTAACAACTTCCATTCTTTAAGTTATTAACTTGAAGAAAAGAATTTTGATTTTAACTTAAAGTACAGAACTTTAAACTATCAACTTCCATTCTTTAAGTTATTAGCTTGAAGAAAAGAATTTTGATTTTAACTTAAAGTACAGAACTTTAACCTAATTACTTTCATTCATTAAGTTGTTTACTTGACGAAAAGAATTATGATTTTAACTTAAAGTACAGAACTATAAACTAACAACTTCCATTCTTTAAGTTATTTACTTGAAGAAAAGAATTTTGATTTTAGCTTAAAGTACAGAACTTTAAACAAATAACTTCCATTCTTTAAGTTATTTACTTGAAGAAAAGGATTTTGCTTTTAACTTAAAGTACAGAACTTTAAACTAACAACTTCCATTCTTTAAGTTATTAACTTGAAGAAAAGAATTTTGATTTTAACTTAAAGTACAGAACTTTAAACTAACAACTTCCATTCTTTAAGTTATTAACTTGAAGAAAAGAATTTTGATTTTAACTTAAAGTACAGAACTTTGAACTAACAACTTCCATTCTTTAAGTTATTAACTTGAAGAAAAGAATTTTGATTTTAACTTAAAGTACAGAACTTTAAACTATCAACTTCCATTCTTTAAGTTATTAGCTTGAAGAAATGAATTTTGATTTTAACTTAAAGTACAGAACTTTAATCTAATTACTTCCATTCATTAAGTTGTTTACTTGACGAAAAGAATTTTGATTTTAACTTAAAGTACAGAACTTTAAACTAACAACTTCCATTCTTTAAGTTATTTACTTGAAGAAAAGAATTTTGATTTTAACTTAAAGTACAGAACTTTAAACTAACAACTTCCTTTCTTTAAGTTATTTACTTGAAGAAAAGAATTTTGATTTTAACTTAAAGTACAGAACTTTAAACTAATAACTTCCATTCTTTAGTTTATTTACTTGAAGAAAAGAATTTTGATTTTAACTTAAAGTACAGAACTTTAAACTAACAACTTCCATTTTTTAAGTTATTAACTTGAAGAACAGAATTTTGATTTTAACTTAAAGTACAGAACTTTAAACTAACAACTTCCATTCTTTAAGTTATTAACTTGAAGAAAAGGATTTTGATTTTAACTTAAAGTACAGAACTTTAAACTAATAACTTCCATTCTTTAAGTTATTAACTAGAAGGAAAGAATTATGATTTTAACTTAAAGTACAGAACTTTGAACAAACAACTTCCATTCTTTTAGTTATTAACTGGAAGAAAAGAATTTTGATTTTAACTTGAAGTGCAGAACTTTAAACTAACAACTTCCATTCTTTAAGTTATTAACTTGAAGAAAAGAATTTTGATTTTAACTTAAAGTACAGAAATTTAAACTAACAACTTCCATTCTTTAAGTTATTAACTTGAAGAAAAGAATTTTGATTTTAACTTGAAGTACAGAACTTTAAACTAACAACTTCCATTCTTTAAGTTATTAACTTGAAGAACAGAATTTTGATTTTAACTTGAAGTACAGAACTTTAAACTAACAACTTCCATTCTTTAAGTTATTAACTTGAAGAACAGAATTTTGATTTTAACTTAAAGTACAGAACTTTAAACTACCAACTTCCATTCTTTAAGTTATTAACTTGAAGAAAAGAATTTTGATTTTAACTTAAAGTACAGAACTTTAAACTAACAACTTCCATTCTTTAAGTTATTAACAGGAAGAAAAGAATTTTGATTTTAACTTGAAGTGCAGAACTTTAAACTAACAACTTCCATTCTTTAAGTTATTAACTTGAAGAAAAGAATTTTGATTTTAACTTAAAGTACAGAACTTTAAACTAACAACTTCCATTCTTTAAGTTATTAATTTGAAGAAAAGAATTTTGATTTTAAGTTAAAGTACAGATCTTTAAATTAATAACTTCCTTTCTTTAAGTTATTTACTTGAAGAAAAGAATTTTGATTTTAACTTAAAGTACAGAACTTTCAACTAATAACTTCCAAACTTTAAGTTATTTACTTGAAGAAAAGAATTATGATTTTAACTTAAAGTACAGAACTTTAAACTAACAACTTCCATTCTTTAAGTTATTTACTTGAAGAAAAGAATTTTGATTTTAGCTTAAAGTACAGAACTTTAAACTAATAACTTCCATTCTTTAAGTTATTTACTTGAAGAAAAGAATTTTGATTTTAACTTAAAGTACAGAACTTTAAAATTGTAACTTCCATTCTTTAAGTTAATTACTTGAAGAAAAGAATTTTGATTTTAACTTAAAGTACAGAACTTTAAACTAACAACTTCCGTTCTTTAAGTTATTCACTTGAAGAAAAGAATTTCGATTTTAACTTAAAGTACAGAACTTTGAACTAACAACTTCCATTCTTTAAGATATTAACTTGAAGAAAAGAATTTTGATTTTAACTTAAAGTACAGAACTTTAAACTATCAACTTCCATTCTTTAAGTTATTAGCTTGAAGAAAAGAATTTTGATTTTAACTTAAAGTACAGAACTTTAAACTAACAACTTCCATTCTTTAAGTTATTAACTTGACGAAAAGAATTTTGATTTTAATTTAAAGTACAGAACTTTAAACTAACAACTTCCATTCTTTAAGTTATTAACTTGAAGAAAAGAATTTAGATTTTAACTTAAAGTACAGAACTTTGAACTAACAACTTCCATTCTTTAAGTTATTAACTTGAAGAAAAGAATTTTGATTTTAACTTAAAGTACAGAACTTTGAACTAACAACTTCCATTCTTTAAGTTATTAACTTGAAGAAAAGAATTTTGATTTTAACTTAAAATGCAGAACTTTAAACTAACAACTTCCATTCTTTAAGTTATTAGCTTGAAGAAAAGAATTTTGATGTTAACTTAAAGTACAGAACTTTAAACTAACAACTTCCATTCTTTAAGTTATTAGCTTGAAGAAAAGAATTTTGATTTTAACTTACAGTACAGAACTTTAAACTAACAACTTCCATTCTTTAAGTTATTAACTTGAAGAAAAAATTTTGATTTTAACTTAAAGTACAGAACATTAAACTAACAACTTCCATTCTTTAAGTTATCAACTAGAAGAAAAGAATTTTGATTTTAACTTAAAGTACAGAACTTTAAACTAACAACTTCCATTCATTAATTTATTAACTTGAAGAAAAGAATTTTGAATTTAACTTAAAGTACAGAACTTTAAACTAATTACTTCCATTCATTAAGTTATTTACTTGACAAAAAGAATTTTGATTTTAACTTAACGTACAGAACTTTAAATTAATAACTTCCTTTCTTTAAGTTATTTACTTGAAGAAAAGAATTTTGATTTTAACTTAAAGTCCAGAACTTTAAACTAACAACTTCCATTCTTTAAGTTTAACTTAAAGTAGGTTCTTTAAACGTAAAGAAGAAAGGATTAGCTTGAAGCAAAGAATTTTGATTTTAACTTAAAGTACAGAACTTTAAACTAATTACTTCCATTCATTAAGTTATTTACTTGACGAAAAGAATTTTGATTTTAGCTTAAAGTACAGAACTTTAAACTAATAACTTCCATTCTTTAAGTTATTTACTTGAAGAAAAGGATTTTGATTTTAACTTAAAATACAGAACTTTAAAATTGTAACTTCCATTCTTTAAGTTAATTACTTTAAGGTAAACAACTTCCATTCTTTAAGTTATTAACTTGAATAAAAGAATTTTGATTTTAACTTAAAGTACAGAACTTTGAACTAACAACTTCCATTCTTTAAGTTATTAACTTGAAGAAAAGAATTTTGATTCTAACTTAAAGTACAGAACTTTAAATTAACAACTTCCGGTCTTTAAGTTATTAACTTGAAGAAAAGAATTTTGGTTTTAACTTAAAGTACTGAACTTTAAACTAACAACTTCCATTCTTTAAGTTATTAACTGGAAGGAAAGAATTATGATTTTAACTTAAAGTACAGAACTTTGAACTAACAACTTCCATTCTTTAAGTTATTAACTTGAAGAAAAGAATTTTGATTTTAACTTAAAGTACAGAACTTTAAACTAACAACTTCCATTCTTTAAGTTACTTACTTGAAGAAAAGAATTTTGATTTTAGCTTAAAGTACAGAACTTTAAACTAATAACTTCCATTCTTTAAGTTATTTACTTGAAGAAAAGGATATTGATTTTAACTTAAAGTACAGAACTTTAAAATTGTAACTTCTATTCTTTAAGTTAATTACTTGAAGAAAAGAATTTTGATTTTAACTTAAAGTACAGAACTTTAAACTAACAACTTCCATTCTTTAAGTTATTAACTTGAATAAAAGAATTTTGATTTTAACTTAAAGTACAGAACTTTGAACTAACAACTTCCATTCTTTAAGTTATTAACTTGAAGAAAAGAATTTTGATTCTAACTTAAAGTACAGAACTTTAAACTAACAACTTCCGGTCTTTAAGTTAATAACTTGAAGAAAAGAATTTTGATTTTAACTTAAAGTACAGAACTTTAAATTAATAACTTCCTTTCTTTAAGTTATTTACTTGAAGAAAAGAATTTTGATTTTAACTTAAAGTACAGAACTTTAAACTAATAACTTCCATTCTTTAAGTTATTTACTTGAAGAAAAGAATTATGATTTTAACTTAAAGTACAGAACTTTAAACTAACAACTTTCATTCTTTAAGTTATTAACTTGAAAAAAAGAATTTTGATTTTAACTTAAAGTACAGAACTTTGAACTAACAACTTCCGGTCTTTAAGTTATTAACTTGAAGAAAAGAATTTTGGTTTTAACTTAAAGTACAGAACTTTAAACTAACAACTTCCATTCTTTAAGTTATTAACTGGAAGGAAAGAATTATGATTTTAACTTAAAGTACAGAACTTTAAACTACCAACTTCCATTCTTTAAGTTATTAACTTGAAGAAAAGAATTTTGATTTTAACTTGAAGTACAGAACTGTAAACTAACAACTTCCATTCTTTAAGTTATTAACTGGAAGGAAAGAATTATGATTTTCACTTAAAGTACTGAACTTTAAACTACCAACTTCCATTGTTTAAGTTATTAACTTGAAGAAAAGAATTTTGATTTTAACTTAAAGTACAGAACTTTAAACTAACAACTTCCATTCTTTAAGTTATTAACTTGAAGAAAAGAATTTTGATTTTAACTTGAAGTACAGAACTGTAAACTAACAACTTCCATTCTTTAAGTTATTAATTTGAAGAAAAGAATTTTGATTTTAACTTAAAGTACAGAACTTTAAACTAACAACTTCCATTCTTTAAGTTATTAACTTGAAGAAAAGAATTTTGATTTTAACTTGAAGTACAGAACTGTAAACTAACAACTTCCATTCTTTAAGTTATTAATTTGAAGAAAAGAATTTTGATTTTAACTTAAAGTACAGAACTTTAAACTAACAACTTCCATTCTTTAAGTTATTAACTTGCAGAAAAGAATTTTGATTTTAACTTGAAGTACAGAACTTTAAACTAACAACTTCCATTTTTTAAGTTAATTACTTGCAGAAAAGAATTTTGATTTTAACTTAAAGTACAGAACTTTAAACTAACAACTTCCGTTCTTGAAGTTATTAACTTGAAGAAAAGAATTTTGATTTTAACTTAAAGTACAGAACTTTAAACTAACAACTTATATTCTTTAAGTTATTAACTTGAAGAAAAGAATTTCGATTTTAACTTAAAGTTCAGAACTTTAAACTAATAACTTCCATTCTTTAAGTTATTAACTAGAAGGAAAGAATTATGATTTTAGCTTAAAGTACAGAACTTTGAACTAACAACTTCCATTCTTTAAGTTATTAACTTGAAGAAAAGAATTTTGATTTTAACTTAAAGTACAGAACTTTAAACTAATTACTTCCATTCATTAAGTTATTTACTTGACGAAAAGAATTTTGATTTTAACTTAAAGTACAGAACTTTAAATTAATAACTTCCTTTCTTTAAGTTATCTACTTGAAGAAAAGAATTTTGATTTTAACTTAAAGTACAGAACTTTAAACTAATAACTTCCATTCTTTAAGTTATTTACTTGAAGAAAAGAATTATGATTTTAACTTAAAGTACAGAACTTTAAACTAACAACTTCCATTCTTTAAGTTATTTACTTGAAGAAAAGAATTTTGATTTTAGCTTAAAGTACAGAACTTTAACTAATAACTTCCATTCTTTAAGTTATTTACTTGAAGAAAAGGATATTGATTTTAACTTAAAGTACAGAACTTTAAAATTGTAACTTCCATTTTTTAAGTTAATTACTTGCAGAAAAGAATTTTGATTTTAACTTAAAGTACAGAACTTTAAACTAACAACTTCCGTTCTTGAAGTTATTAACTTGAAGAAAAGAATTTTGATTTTGACTTAAAGTACAGAACTTTAAACTAACAACTTATATTCTTTAAGTTATTAACTTGAAGAAAAGAATTTCGATTTTAACTTAAAGTTCAGAACTTTAAACTAATAACTTCCATTCTTTAAGTTATTAACTAGAAAGAAAGAATTATGATTTTAACTTAAAGTACAGAACTTTGAACTAACAACTTCCATTCTTTAAGTTATTAACTTGAAGAAAAGAATTTTGATTTTAACTTAAAGTACAGAACTTTAAACTAACAACTTCCATTCTTTAAGTTATTAACTTGAAGAAAAGAATTTTGATTTTAACTTGAAGTACAGAACTTTAAACTAACAACTTCCATTCTTTAAGTTATTAACTTGAAGAAAAGAATTTTGATTTTAACTTAAAGTTCAGAACTTTAAACTAACAACTTCCATTCTTTAAGTTATTAACTTTAAGAAAAGAATTTTGATTTTAACTTAAAGTACAGAACTTTAAATTAATAACTTCCTTTCTTTAAGTTATTTACTTGAAGAAAAGAATTTTGATTTTAACTTAAAGTACAGAACTTTAAACTAATAACTTCCATTCTTTAAGTTATTTACTTAAAGAAAAGAATTATGATTTTAACTTAAAGTACAGAACTTTAAACTAACAACTTCCATTCTTTAAGTTATTAACTTGAAAAAAAGAATTTTGATTTTAACTTAAAGTACAGAACTTTGAACTAACAACTTCCGGTCTTTAAGTTATTAACTTGAAGAAAAGAATTTTGGTTTTAACTTAAAGTACAGAACTTTAAACTAACAACTTCCATTCTTTAAGTTATTAACTGGAAGGAAAGAATTATGATTTTAACTTAAAGTACAGAACTTTAAACTACCAACTTCCATTCTTTAAGTTATTAACTTGAAGAAAAGAATTTTGATTTTAACTTAAAGTACAGAACTTTAAACTAACAACTTCCATTCTTTAAGTTATTAACTTGAAGAAAAGAATTTTGATTTTAACTTGAAGTACAGAACTGTAAACTAACAACTTCCATTCTTTAAGTTATTAACTGGAAGGAAAGAATTATGATTTTAACTTAAAGTACAGAACTTTAAACTACCAACTTCCATTGTTTAAGTTATTAACTTGAAAAAAAGAATTTTGATTTTAACTTAAAGTACAGAACTTTAAACTTACAACTTCCATTCTTTAAGTTATTAACTTGAAGAAAAGAAATTTAATTTTAACTTGAAGTACAGAACTGTAAACTAACAACTTCCATTCTTTAAGTTATTAATTTGAAGAAAAGAATTTTGATTTTAACTTAAAGTACAGAACTTTAAACTAACAACTTCCATTCTTTAAGTTATTAACTTGTAGAAAAGAATTTTGATTTTAACTTGAAGTACAGAACTGTAAACTAACAACTTCCATTCTTTAAGTTATTAATTTGAAGAAAAGAATTTTGATTTTAACTTAAAGTACAGAACTTTAAACTAACAACTTCCATTCTTTAAGTTATTAACTTGAAGAAAAGAATTTTGATTTTAACTTGAAGTACAGAACTTTAAACTAACAACTTTCATTCTTTAAGTTATTAACTTGAAGAAAAGAATTTTGATTTTAACTTAAAGTACAGAACTTTAAACTAACAACTTCCATTTTTTAAGTTAATTCCTTGCAGAAAAGAATTTTGATTTTAACTTAAAGTACAGAACTTTAAACTAACAACTTCCGTTCTTGAAGTTATTAACTTGAAGAAAAGAATTTTGATTTTAACTTAAAGTACAGAACTTTAAACTAACAACTTATATTCTTTAAGTTATTAACTTGAAGAAAAGAATTTCGATTTTAACTTAAAGTTCAGAACTTTAAACTAATAACTTCCATTCTTTAAGTTATTAACTAGAAGGAAAGAATTATGATTTTAACTTAAAGTACAGAACTTTGAACTAACAACTTCCATTCTTTAAGTTATTAACTTGAAGAAAAGAATTTTGATTTTAACTTAAAGTACAGAACTTTAAACTAATTACTTCCATTCATTAAGTTATTTACTTGACGAAAAGAATTTTGATTTTAACTTAAAGTACAGAACTTTAAATTAATAACTTCCTTTCTTTAAGTTATCTACTTGAAGAAAAGAATTTTGATTTTAACTTAAAGTACAGAACTTTAAACTAATAACTTCCATTCTTTAAGTTATTTACTTGAAGAAAACAATTATGATTTTAACTTAAAGTACAGAACTTTAAACTAACAACTTCCATTCTTTAAGTTATTTACTTGAAGAAAAGAATTTTGATTTTAGCTTAAAGTACAGAACTTTAACTAATAACTTCCATTCTTTAAGTTATTTACTTGAAGAAAAGGATATTGATTTTAACTTAAAGTACAGAACTTTAAAATTGTAACTTCCATTTTTTAAGTTAATTACTTGCAGAAAAGAATTTTGATTTTAACTTAAAGTACAGAACTTTAAACTAACAACTTCCGTTCTTGAAGTTATTAACTTGAAGAAAAGAATTTTGATTTTGACTTAAAGTACAGAACTTTAAACTAACAACTTATATTCTTTAAGTTATTAACTTGAAGAAAAGAATTTCGATTTTAACTTAAAGTTCAGAACTTTAAACTAATAACTTCCATTCTTTAAGTTATTAACTAGAAAGAAAGAATTATGATTTTAACTTAAAGTACAGAACTTTAAACTAACAACTTCCATTCTTTAAGTTATTAACTTGAAGAAAAGAATTTTGATTTTAACTTAAAGTACAGAACTTTAAACTAACAACTTCCATTCTTTAAGTTATTTACTTGAAAAAAAGGATATTGATTTTAACTTAAAGTACAGAACTTTAAAATTGTAACTTCCATTCTTTAAGTTAATTACTTGCAGAAAAGAATTTTGATTTTAACTTAAAGTACAGAACTTTAAACTAACAACTTCCGTTCTTTAAGTTATTAACTTGAAGAAAAGAATTTTGATTTTAACTTAAAGTACAGAACTTTAAACTAACAACTTATATTCTTTAAGTTATTAAGTTGAAGAAAAGAATTTCGATTTTAACTTAAAGTTCAGAACTTTAAACTAATAACTTCCATTCTTTAAGTTATTAACTAGAAGGAAAGAATTATGATTTTAACTTAAAGTACAGAACTTTGAACTAACAACTTCCATTCTTTAAGTTATTAACTTGAAGAAAAGAATTTTGATTTTAACTTGAAGTACAGAACTTTAAACTAACAACTTCCATTCATTAAGTTATTTACTTGACGAAAAGAATTTAGATTTTAACTTAAAGTACAGAACTTTAAATTAATAACTTCCTTTCTTTAAGTTATCTACTTGAAGAAAAGAATTTTGATTTTAACTTAAAGTACAGAACTTTAAACTAATAACTTCCATTCTTTAAGTTATTTACTTGAAGAAAAGAATTATGATTTTAACTTAAAGTACAGAACTTTAAACTAACAACTTCCATTCTTTAAGTTATTAACTTTAAGAAAAGAATTTTGATTTTAACTTAAAGTACAGAACTTTAAATTAATAACTTCCTTTCTTTAAGTTATTTACTTGAAGAAAAGAATTTTGATTTTAACTTAAAGTACAGAACTTTAAACTAATAACTTCCATTCTTTAAGTTATTTACTTGAAGAAAAGAATTATGATTTTAACTTAAAGTACAGAACTTTAAACTAACAACTTCCATTCTTTAAGTTATTAACGAGAAAAAAAGAATTTTGATTTTAACTTAAAGTACAGAACTTTGAACTAACAACTTCCGGTCTTTAAGTTATTAACTTGAAGAAAAGAATTTTGGTTTTAACTTAAAGTACAGAACTTTAAACTAACAACTTCCATTCTTTAAGTTATTAACTTGAAGAAAAGAATTATGATTTTAACTTAAAGTACAGAACTTTAAACTAACAACTTCCATTCTTTAAGTTATTAACGAGAAAAAAAGAATTTTGATTTTAACTTAAAGTACAGAACTTTGAACTAACAACTTCCATTCTTTAAGTTATTAACTGGAAGGAAAGAATTATGATTTTAACTTAAAGTACAGAACTTTAAACTAACAACTTCCATTCTTTAAGTTATTAACTTGAAGAAAAGAATTTTGATTTTAACTTAAAGTACAGAACTTTAAACTAACAACTTCCATTTTTTAAGTTATTAACTTGAAGAAAAGAATTTTGATTTTAACTTGAAGTACAGAACTGTAAACTAACAACTTCCATTCTTTAAGTTATTAACTGGAAGGAAAGAATTATGATTTTAACTTAAAGTACAGAACTTTAAACTAACAACTTCCATTCTTTAAGTTATTAACTTGAAGAAAAGAATTTTAATTTTAACTTGAAGTACAGAACTTTAAACTAACAACTTCCATTCTTTAAGTTATTAACTTGAAGAAAAGAATTTTGATTTTAACTTAAAGTACAGAACTTTAAACTAACAACTTCCATTCTTTAAGTTATTAACTTGCAGAAAAGAATTTTGATTTTAACTTAAAGTAGAGAACTTTAAATTAATAACTTCCTTTCTTTAAGTTATCTACTTGAAGAAAAGAATTTTGATTTTAACTTAAAGTACAGAACTTTAAACTAATAACTTCCATTCTTTAAGTTATTTACTTGAAGAAAAGAATTATGATTTTAACTTAAAGTACAGAACTTTAAACTAACAACTTCCATTCTTTAAGTTATTTACTTGAAGAAAAGAATTTTGATTTTAGCTTAAAGTACAGAACTTTAAACTAATAACTTCCATTCTTTAAGTTATTTACTTGAAAAAAAGGATATTGATTTTAACTTAAAGTACAGAACTTTAAAATTGTAACTTCCATTCTTTAAGTTAATTACTTGCAGAAAAGAATTTTGATTTTAACTTAAAGTACAGAACTTTAAACTAACAACTTCCGTTCTTTAAGTTATTAACTTGAAGAAAAGAATTTTGATTTTAACTTAAAGTACAGAACTTTAAACTAACAACTTATATTCTTTAAGTTATTAACTTGAAGAAAAGAATTTCGATTTTAACTTAAAGTTCAGAACTTTAAACTAATAACTTCCATTCTTTAAGTTATTAACTAGAAGGAAAGAATTATGATTTTAACTTAAAGTACAGAACTTTAAACTAACAACTTCCATTCTTTAAGTTATTAACTTGAAGAAAAGAATTTTGATTTTAACTTGAGGTACAGAACTGTAAACTAACAACTTCCATTCTTTAAGTTATTAATTTGAAGAAAAGAAATTTGATTTTAACTTAAAGTACAGAACTATAACTAACAACTTCCATTCTTTAAGTTATTAACTTGAAGAAAAGAATTTTGATTTTAACTTGAAGTACAGAACTTTAAATTAATAACTTCCTTTCTTTAAGTTATCTACTTAAAGAAAAGAATTTTGATTTTAACTTAAAGTACAGAACTTTAAACTAATAACTTCCAGTCTTTAAGTTATTTACTTGAAGAAAAGAATTATGATTTTAACTTAAAGTACAGAACTTTAAACTAATTACTTCCATTCATTAAGTTATTTACTTGACGAAAAGAATTTTGATTTTAACTTAAAGTACAGAACTTTAAATTAATAACTTCCTTTCTTTAAGTTATCTACTTGAAGTAAAGAATTTTGATTTTAACTTAAAGTACAGAACTTTAAACTAATAACTTCCATTCTTTAGGTTATTTACGTGAAGAAAAGAATTATGATTTTAACTTAAAGTACAGAACTTTAAACTAACAACTTCCATTCTTTAAGTTATTTACTTGAAGAAAAGAATTTTGATTTTAGCTTAAAGTACAGAACTTTAACTAATAACTTCCATTCTTTAAGTTATTTACTTGAAGAAAAGGATATTGATTTTAACTTAAAGTACAGAACTTTAAAATTGTAACTTCCATTTTTTAAGTTAATTACTTGCAGAAAAGAATTTTGATTTTAACTTAAAGTACAGAACTTTAAACTAACAACTTCCGTTCTTGAAGTTATTAACTTGAAGAAAAGAATTTTGATTTTGACTTAAAGTACAGAACTTTAAACAAACAACTTATATTCTTTAAGTTATTAACTTGAAGAAAAGAATTTCGATTTTAACTTAAAGTTCAGAACTTTAAACTAATAACTTCCATTCTTTAAGTTATTAACTAGAAAGAAAGAATTATGATTTTAACTTAAAGTACAGAACTTTAAACTAACAACTTCCGTTCTTTAAGTTATTAACTTGAAGAAAAGAATTTTGATTTTAACTTAAAGTACAGAACTTTAAACTAACAACTTATATTCTTTAAGTTATTAACTTGAAGAAAAGAATTTCGATTTTAACTTAAAGTTCAGAACTTTAAACTAATAACTTCCATTCTTTAAGTTATTAACTAGAAGGAAAGAATTATGATTTTAACTTAAAGTACAGAACTTTGAACTAACAACTTCCATTCTTTAAGTTATTAACTTGAAGAAAAGAATTTTGATTTTAACTTGAAGTACAGAACTTTAAACTAACAACTTCCATTCTTTAAGTTATTAACTTGAAGAAAAGAATTTTGATTTTAACTTGAAGTACAGAACTTTAAACTAACAACTTCCATTCTTTAAGTTATTAACTTGAAGAAAAGAATTTTGATTTTAACTTAAAGTACAGAACTTTAAACTAACAACTTCCATTCTTTAAGTTATTAACTTTAAGAAAAGAATTTTGATTTTAACTTAAAGTACAGAACTTTAAATTAATAACTTCCTTTCTTTAAGTTATTTACTTGAAGAAAAGAATTTTGATTTTAACTTAAAGTACAGAACTTTAAACTAATAACTTCCATTCTTTAAGTTATTTACTTGAAGAAAAGAATTATGATTTTAACTTAAAGTACAGAACTTTAAACTAACAACTTCCATTCTTTAAGTTATTAACTTGAAAAAAAGAATTTTGATTTTAACTTAAAGTACAAAACTTTGAACTAACAACTTCCGGTCTTTAAGTTATTAACTTGAAGAAAAGAATTTTGGTTTTAACTTAAAGTACAGAACTTTAAACTAACAACTTCCATTCTTTAAGTTATTAACTGGAAGGAAAGAATTATGATTTTAACTTAAAGTACAGAACTTTAAACTACCAACTTCCATTCTTTAAGTTATTAACTTGAAGAAAAGAATTTTGATTTTAACTTAAAGTACAGAACTTTAAACTAACAACTTCAATTCTTTAAGTTATTAACTTGAAGAAAAGAATTTTGATTTTAACTTGAAGTACAGAACTGTAAACTAACAACTTCCATTCTTTAAGTTATTAACTGGAAGGAAAGAATTATGATTTTAACTTAAAGTACAGAACTTTAAACTACCAACTTCCATTCTTTAAGTAATTAACTTGAAGAAAAAAATTTTGATTTTAACTTAAAGTACAGAACTTTAAACTACCAACTTCCATTCTTTAAGTTATTAACTTGAAGAAAAGAAATTTAATTTTAACTTGAAGTACAGAACTGTAAACTAACAACTTCCATTCTTTAAGTTATTAATTTGAAGAAAAGAATTTTGATTTTAACTTAAAGTACAGAACTATAACTAACAACTTCCATTCTTTAAGTTATTAACTTGAAGAAAAAAATTTTGATTTTAACTTGAAGTACAGAACTTTAAACTAACAACTTCCATTCTTTAAGTTATTAACTTGAAGAAAAGAATTTTGATTTTAACTTAAAGTACAGAACTTTAAACTAACAACTTCCATTCTTTAAGTTATTAACTTGCAGAAAAGAATTTTGATTTTAACTTAAAGTACAGAACTTTAAATTAATAACTTCCATTCTTTAAGTTATTAACTAGAAGGAAAGAATTATGATTTTAACTTAAAGTACAGAACTTTGAACTAACAACTTCCATTCTTTAAGTTATTAACTTGAAGAAAAGAATTTTGATTTTAACTTGAAGTACAGAACTTTAAACTAACAACTTCCATTCTTTAAGTTATTAACTTGAAGAAAAGAATTTTGATTTTAACTTGAAGTACAGAACTTTAAACTAACAACTTCCATTCTTTAAGTTATTAACTTGAAGAAAAGAATTTTGATTTTAACTTAAAGTACAGAACTTTAAACTAACAACTTCCATTCTTTAAGTTATTAACTTTAAGAAAAGAATTTTGATTTTAACTTAAAGTACAGAACTTTCAATTAATAACTTCCTTTCTTTAAGTTATTTACTTGAAGAAAAGAATTTTGATTTTAACTTAAAGTACAGAACTTTAAACTAATCACTTCCATTCTTTAAGTTATTTACTTGAAGAAAAGAATTATGATTTTAACTTAAAGTACAGAACTTTAAACTAACAACTTCCATTCTTTAAGTTATTAACTTGAAAAAAAGAATTTTGATTTTAACTTAAAGTACAGAACTTTGAACTAACAACTTCCGGTCTTTAAGTTATTAACTTGAAGAAAAGAATTTTGGTTTTAACTTAAAGTACAGAACTTTAAACTAACAACTTCCATTCTTTAAGTTATTAACTGGAAGGAAAGAATTATGATTTTAACTTAAAGTACAGAACTTTAAACTACCAACTTCCATTCTTTAAGTTATTAACTTGAAGAAAAGAATTTTGATTTTAACTTAAAGTACAGAACTTTAAACTAACAACTTCCATTCTTTAAGTTATTAACTTGAAGAAAAGAATTTTGATTTTAACTTGAAGTACAGAACTGTAAACTAACAACTTCCATTCTTTAAGTTATTAACTGGAAGGAAAGAATTATGATTTTAACTTAAAGTACAGAACTTTAAACTACCAACTTCCATTCTTTAAGTAATTAACTTGAAGAAAAAAATTTTGATTTTAACTTAAAGTACAGAACTTTAAACTAACAACTTCCATTCTTTAAGTTATTAACTTGAAGAAAAGAATTTTGATTTTAACTTGAAGTACAGAACTTTAAACTAACAACTTCCATTCTTTAAGTTATTAACTTGAAGAAAAGAATTTTGATTTTAACTAAAAAGTACAGAACTTTAAACTAACAACTTCCATTCTTTAAGTTATTAACTTGCAGAAAAGAATTTTGATTTTAACTTAAAGTACAGAACTTTAAACTAACAACTTCCATTCTTTAAGTTATTAACTTGCAGAAAAGAATTTTGATTTTAACTTAAAGTAGAGAACTTTAAATTAATAACTTCCTTTCTTTAAGTTATCTACTTGAAGAAAAGAATTTTGATTTTAACTTAAAGTACAGAACTTTAAACTAATAACTTCCATTCTTTAAGTTATTTACTTGAAGAAAAGAATTATGATTTTAACTTAAAGTACAGAACTTTAAACTAACAACTTCCATTCTTTAAGTTATTTACTTGAAGAAAAGAATTTTGATTTTAGCTTAAAGTACAGAACTTTAAACTAATAACTTCCATTCTTTAAGTTATTTACTTGAAAAAAAGGATATTGATTTTAACTTAAAGTACAGAACTTTAAAATTGTAACTTCCATTCTTTAAGTTAATTACTTGCAGAAAAGAATTTTGATTTTAACTTAAAGTACAGAACTTTAAACTAACAACTTCCGTTCTTTAAGTTATTAACTTGAAGAAAAGAATTTTGATTTTAACTTAAAGTACAGAACTTTAAACTAACAACTTTTATTCTTTAAGTTATTAACTTGAAGAAAAGAATTTCGATTTTAACTTAAAGTTCAGAACTTTAAACTAATAACTTCCATTCTTTAAGTTATTAACTAGAAGGATAGAATTATGATTTTAACTTAAAGTACCGAACTTTGAACTAACAACTAACATTCTTTAAGTTATTTACTTGAAGAAAAGAATTTTCATTTGAACTTAAAGTACATTACTTTAAACTAACAACTTCCATTCTTTAAGTTATTAACTTGAAGAAAAGAATTTTGATTTTAACTTAAAGTATAGAACTTTGAACTAACAACTTCCATTCTTTAAGTTATTAACTTGAAGGAAAAATTTTGATTTTAACTTAAAGTACAGAACTTTGAACTAACAACTTCCATTCTTTCAGTTATTAACTTGAAGAAAAGAATTTTGATTTTAACTTAAAGTACAGAACTTTAAACTAACAACTTCCATTCTTTATGTTATTAGCTTGAAGAAAAGAATTTTGATTTTAACTTAAAGTACAGAACTTTGAACTAATTACTTCCATTCATTAAGTTATTTATTTGACGAAAAGAATTTTGATTTTAGCTTAAAGTACAGAACTTTAAACCAATAACTTCCATTCTTTAAGCTAATTACTTGACGAAAAGAATTTTGATTTTAACTTAAAGTACAGAACTTTAAACTAACAACTTCCATTCTTTAAGTTATTAACTTGAATAAAAGAATTTTGATTTTAGCTTAAAGTACAGAACTTTTAACTAATAACTTCCGTTCTTTAAGTTATTAACTTGAAGAAAAGAATTTTGATTTTAGCTTAAAATACAGAACTTTAAACTAACAACTTCCATTCTTTAAGTTATTAACTTGAAGAAAAGAATTTCGATTTTAACTTAAAGTACAGAACTTTGAACTAACAACTTCCATTCTTTAAGTTATTAACATGAAGAAAAAAATATTAATTTTAACTTAAAGTACAAAACTTTGAACTAACAACTTCCATTCTTTAAGTTATTAACTTGAAGAAAAGAATTTTGATTTTAACTTAAAGTACAGAACTTTAAACTAATTACTTCCATTCTTTAAGTTATTAGCTTGAAGAAAAGAATTTTGATTTTAACTTAAAGTACAGAACTTTAAACTAACAACTTCCATTCTTTAAGTTATTAACTTGAATAAAAGAATTTTGATTTTAGCTTAAAGTACAGAAATTTTAACTAACAACTGCCATTCTTTAAGTTATTAACTTGAAGAAAAGAATTTAGATTTTAACTTAAAGTACAGAACTTTAAATTAATAACTTTCATTCCTTTAAGTTATTTACTTGAAGAAAAGAATTTTGATTTTAACTTAAAGTACAGAACTTTAAACTAACAACTTCCATTCTTTAAGTTATTAACTTGAAGAAAAGAATTTTGATTTTAACTTAAAGTACAGAACTTTAAACTAACAACTTCCATTCTTTAAGTTATTAACTTGAAGAAAAAATTTTGCTTTTATCTTAAAGTACAGAACTTTAAACTAACAACTTCCATTCTTTAAGTTATTAACTAGAAGAAAAGAATTTTGATTTTAACTTAAAGTACAGAACTTGAAACTAATTACTTCCATTCTTTAAGTTATTTACTTGAAGAAAAAAATTTTGATTTTAACATAAAGTACAGAACTATCAATTAATAACGTCCTTTCTTTAAGTTATTTACTTGAAGAAAAGAATTTTGATTTTAACTTAAAGTACAGAACTTTGAACTAACAACTTCCATTCTTTAAGTTATTAACTTGAAGAAAGGAATTTTGATTTTAACTTAAAGTACAGAACTTTAAACTAACAACTTCCATTCTTTAATTTATTAACTTGAAGAAAAGAATTTTGATTTTAACTTAAAGTACAGAACTTTGAACTAACAACTTCCATTCTTTCATTTATAAACTTGAAGAAAAGAATTTTGATTTTAACTTAAAGTACAGAACTTTAAACTAACAACTTCCATTCTTTATGTTATTAGCTTGAAGAAAAGAAATTTGATTTTCACTTAAAGTACAGAACTTTGAACTAATTACTTCCATTCATTAAGTTATTTATTTGACGAAAAGAATTTTGATTTTAGCTTAAAGTACAGAACTTTAAACCAATAACTTCCATTCTTTAAGTTATTTACTTGAAGAAACGGATTTTGATTTTAACTTAAAGTACAGAACTTTAAAATTGTCACTTCCATTCTTTAAGTTAATTACTTGACGAAAAGAATTTTGATTTTAACTTAAAGTACAGAACTTTAAACTAACAACTTCCATTCTTTAAGTTATTAACTTGAATAAAAGAATTTTGATTTTAGCTTAAAGTACAGAACTTTTAACTAACAACTGCCATTCTTTAAGTTATTAACTTGAAGAAAAGAATTTAGATTTTAACTTAAAGTACAGAACTTTAAATTAATAACTTTCATTCCTTTAAGTTATTTACTTGAAGAAAAGAATTTTGATTTTAACTTAAAGTACAGAACTTTAAACTAACAACTTCCATTCTTTAAGTTATTAACTTGAAGAAAAGAATTTTGATTTTAACTTAAAGTACAGAACTTTAAACTAACAACTTCCATTCTTTAAGTTATTAACTTGAAGAAAAAATTTTGCTTTTATCTTAAAGTACAGAACTTTAAACTAACAACTTCCATTCTTTAAGTTATTAACTAGAAGAAAAGAATTTTGATTTTAACTTAAAGTACAGAACTTGAAACTAATTACTTCCATTCTTTAAGTTATTTACTTGAAGAAAAAAATTTTGATTTTAACATAAAGTACAGAACTATCAATTAATAAAGTCCTTTCTTTAAGTTATTTACTTGAAGAAAAGAATTTTGATTTTAACTTAAAGTACAGAACTTTGAACTAACAACTTCCATTCTTTAAGTTATTAACTTGAAGAAAGGAATTTTGATTTTAACTTAAAGTACAGAACTTTAAACTAATTACTTCCATTCATTAAGTTATTTACTTAACGAAAAGAATTCGATTTTAACTTGAAGTACAGAACTTTAAATTAATAACTTCCTTTCTTTAAGTTATTTACTTGAAGAAAAGAATTTTGATTTTAACTACAAGTACAGATCTTTGAACTAACAACTTCCATTCTTTAAGTTATTAACTTGAAGAAAGGAATTGTGATTTTAACTTAAAGTACAGAACTTTAAACTAACAACTTCCATTCTTCAATTTATTAACTTGAAGAAAAGAATTTTGATTTTAACTTAAAGTACAGAACTTTAAACTAATTACTTCCATTCTTTAAGTTATTAGCTTGAAGAAAAGAATTTTGATTTTAACTTAAAGTACAGAACTTTAAACTAACAACTTCCATTCTTTAAGTTATTAGCTTGAAGAAAAGAATTTTGATTTTAACTTAAAGTACAGAACTATAAACTAACAACTTCCATTCTTTAAGTTATTAACTTGAAGAAAAAATTTTGATTTTAACTTAAAGTACAGAACTTTAAACGAACAACTTCCATTCTTTAAGTTATTAACTAGAAGAAAAGAATTTTGATTTTAACTTAAAGTTCAGAACTTTAAACTAATTACTTCCATTCTTAAGTTATTTACTTGAAGAAAAAAATTTTGATTTTAACTTAAAGTACAGAACTATCAATTAATAACGTCCTTTCTTTAAGTTATTTACTTGAAGAAAAGAATTTTGATTTTAACTTAAAGTACAGAACTTTGAACTAACAACTTCCATTCTTTAAGTTATTAACTTGAAGAAAAGAATTTTGTTTTTAACTTAAAGTACAGAACTTTAAACTAACAACTTCCATTCTTTAAGTTATTAACTTGAAGAAAAGAATTTTGATTTTAACTTAAAGTACAGAACTTTAAACTAACAACTTCCAATCTTTAATTTATTAACTTGACGAAAAGAATTTTGATTTTAACTTAAAGTACATAACTTTAAATTAATAACTTCGATTCATTACGTTATTTAGTTGACGAAAAGAATTTTGATTTTAACTTAAAGTACAGAACTTTAAACTAACAACTTCCATTCTTTAAGTTATTAACTTGAAAAAAAGAATTTTGATTTTAACTTAAAGTACAGAACTTTAAACTAACAACTTCCATTCTTTAAGTTGTTAACTTGCAAAAAAGAATTTTGATTTTAACTTAAACTACTGAACTTTAAACTAATAACTTCCATTCTTTAAGTTATTTACTTGAAGAAAAGAATTTTCATTTGAACTTAAAGTACATTACTTTAAACTAACAACTTCCATTCTTTAAGTTATTAACTTGAAGAAAAGAATTTTGATTTTAACTTAAAGTATAGAACTTTGAACTAACAACTTCCATTCTTTAAGTTATTAACTTGAAGAAAAAATTTTGATTTTAACTTAAAGTACAGAACTTTGAACTAACAACTTCCATTCTTTCAGTTATTAACTTGAAGAAAAGAATTTTGATTTTAACTTAAAGTACAGAACTTTGAACTAACAACTTCCATTCTTTAAGTTATTAACTTGAAGAAAAGAATTTTGATTTTAACTTAAAGTACAGAACTTTAAACTAACAACTTCCATTCTTTAAGTTATTAACTTGAAGAAAAGAATTTTGATTTTAACTTAAAGTACAGAACTTTAAACTAACAACTTCCAATCTTTAATTTATTAACTTGACGAAAAGAATTTTGATTTTAACTTAAAGTACATAACTTTAAATTAATAACTTCGATTCATTACGTTATTTAGTTGACGAAAAGAATTTTGATTTTAACTTAAAGTACAGAACTTTAAACTAACAACTTCCATTCTTTAAGTTATTAACTTGAAAAAAAGAATTTTGATTTTAACTTAAAGTATAGAACTTTGAACTAACAACTTCCATTCTTTAAGTTATTAACTTGAAGAAGAAATTTTGATTTTAACTTAAAGTACAGAACTTTGAACTAACAACTTCCATTCTTTCAGTTATTAACTTGAAGAAAAGAATTTTGATTTTAACTTAAAGTACAGAACTTTAAACTAACAACTTCCATTCTTTATGTTATTAGCTTGAAGAAAAGAATTTTGATTTTAACTTAAAGTACAGAACTTTGAACTAAATACTTCCATTCATTAAGTTATTTATTTGACGAAAAGAATTTTGATTTTAGCTTAAAGTACAGAACTTTAAACCAATAACTTCCATTCTTTAAGTTAATTACTTGACGAAAAGAATTTTGATTTTAACTTAAAGTACATTACTTTAAACTAACAACTTCCATTCTTTAAGTTATTAACTTGAAGAAAAGAATTTTGATTTTAACTTAAAGTATAGAACTTTGAACTAACAACTTCCATTCTTTAAGTTATTAACTTGAAGGAAAAATTTTGATTTTAACTTAAAGTACAGAACTTTGAACTAACAACTTCCATTCTTTCAGTTATTAACTTGAAGAAAAGAATTTTGATTTTAACTTAAAGTACAGAACTTTAAACTAACAACTTCCATTCTTTATGTTATTAGCTTGAAGAAAAGAATTTTGATTTTAACTTAAAGTACAGAACTTTGAACTAATTACTTCCATTCATTAAGTTATTTATTTGACGAAAAGAATTTTGATTTTAGCTTAAAGTACAGAACTTTAAACCAATAACTTCCATTCTTTAAGCTAATTACTTGACGAAAAGAATTTTGATTTTAACTTAAAGTACAGAACTTTAAACTAACAACTTCCATTCTTTAAGTTATTAACTTGAATAAAAGAATTTTGATTTTAGCTTAAAGTACAGAACTTTTAACTAATAACTTCCGTTCTTTAAGTTATTAACTTGAAGAAAAGAATTTTGATTTTAGCTTAAAATACAGAACTTTAAACTAACAACTTCCATTCTTTAAGTTATTAACTTGAAGAAAAGAATTTCGATTTTAACTTAAAGTACAGAACTTTGAACTAACAACTTCCATTCTTTAAGTTATTAACATGAAGAAAAAAATATTAATTTTAACTTAAAGTACAAAACTTTGAACTAACAACTTCCATTCTTTAAGTTATTAACTTGAAGAAAAGAATTTTGATTTTAACTTAAAGTACAGAACTTTAAACTAATTACTTCCATTCTTTAAGTTATTAGCTTGAAGAAAAGAATTTTGATTTTAACTTAAAGTACAGAACTTTAAACTAACAACTTCCATTCTTTAAGTTATTAACTTGAATAAAAGAATTTTGATTTTAGCTTAAAGTACAGAAATTTTAACTAACAACTGCCATTCTTTAAGTTATTAACTTGAAGAAAAGAATTTAGATTTTAACTTAAAGTACAGAACTTTAAATTAATAACTTTCATTCCTTTAAGTTATTTACTTGAAGAAAAGAATTTTGATTTTAACTTAAAGTACAGAACTTTAAACTAACAACTTCCATTCTTTAAGTTATTAACTTGAAGAAAAGAATTTTGATTTTAACTTAAAGTACAGAACTTTAAACTAACAACTTCCATTCTTTAAGTTATTAACTTGAAGAAAAAATTTTGCTTTTATCTTAAAGTACAGAACTTTAAACTAACAACTTCCATTCTTTAAGTTATTAACTAGAAGAAAAGAATTTTGATTTTAACTTAAAGTACAGAACTTGAAACTAATTACTTCCATTCTTTAAGTTATTTACTTGAAGAAAAAAATTTTGATTTTAACATAAAGTACAGAACTATCAATTAATAACGTCCTTTCTTTAAGTTATTTACTTGAAGAAAAGAATTTTGATTTTAACTTAAAGTACAGAACTTTGAACTAACAACTTCCATTCTTTAAGTTATTAACTTGAAGAAAGGAATTTTGATTTTAACTTAAAGTACAGAACTTTAAACTAACAACTTCCATTCTTTAATTTATTAACTTGAAGAAAAGAATTTTGATTTTAACTTAAAGTACAGAACTTTGAACTAACAACTTCCATTCTTTCATTTATAAACTTGAAGAAAAGAATTTTGATTTTAACTTAAAGTACAGAACTTTAAACTAACAACTTCCATTCTTTATGTTATTAGCTTGAAGAAAAGAAATTTGATTTTCACTTAAAGTACAGAACTTTGAACTAATTACTTCCATTCATTAAGTTATTTATTTGACGAAAAGAATTTTGATTTTAGCTTAAAGTACAGAACTTTAAACCAATAACTTCCATTCTTTAAGTTATTTACTTGAAGAAACGGATTTTGATTTTAACTTAAAGTACAGAACTTTAAAATTGTCACTTCCATTCTTTAAGTTAATTACTTGACGAAAAGAATTTTGATTTTAACTTAAAGTACAGAACTTTAAACTAACAACTTCCATTCTTTAAGTTATTAACTTGAATAAAAGAATTTTGATTTTAGCTTAAAGTACAGAACTTTTAACTAACAACTGCCATTCTTTAAGTTATTAACTTGAAGAAAAGAATTTAGATTTTAACTTAAAGTACAGAACTTTAAATTAATAACTTTCATTCCTTTAAGTTATTTACTTGAAGAAAAGAATTTTGATTTTAACTTAAAGTACAGAACTTTAAACTAACAACTTCCATTCTTTAAGTTATTAACTTGAAGAAAAGAATTTTGATTTTAACTTAAAGTACAGAACTTTAAACTAACAACTTCCATTCTTTAAGTTATTAACTTGAAGAAAAAATTTTGCTTTTATCTTAAAGTACAGAACTTTAAACTAACAACTTCCATTCTTTAAGTTATTAACTAGAAGAAAAGAATTTTGATTTTAACTTAAAGTACAGAACTTGAAACTAATTACTTCCATTCTTTAAGTTATTTACTTGAAGAAAAAAATTTTGATTTTAACATAAAGTACAGAACTATCAATTAATAAAGTCCTTTCTTTAAGTTATTTACTTGAAGAAAAGAATTTTGATTTTAACTTAAAGTACAGAACTTTGAACTAACAACTTCCATTCTTTAAGTTATTAACTTGAAGAAAGGAATTTTGATTTTAACTTAAAGTACAGAACTTTAAACTAATTACTTCCATTCATTAAGTTATTTACTTAACGAAAAGAATTCGATTTTAACTTGAAGTACAGAACTTTAAATTAATAACTTCCTTTCTTTAAGTTATTTACTTGAAGAAAAGAATTTTGATTTTAACTACAAGTACAGATCTTTGAACTAACAACTTCCATTCTTTAAGTTATTAACTTGAAGAAAGGAATTGTGATTTTAACTTAAAGTACAGAACTTTAAACTAACAACTTCCATTCTTCAATTTATTAACTTGAAGAAAAGAATTTTGATTTTAACTTAAAGTACAGAACTTTAAACTAATTACTTCCATTCTTTAAGTTATTAGCTTGAAGAAAAGAATTTTGATTTTAACTTAAAGTACAGAACTTTAAACTAACAACTTCCATTCTTTAAGTTATTAGCTTGAAGAAAAGAATTTTGATTTTAACTTAAAGTACAGAACTATAAACTAACAACTTCCATTCTTTAAGTTATTAACTTGAAGAAAAAATTTTGATTTTAACTTAAAGTACAGAACTTTAAACGAACAACTTCCATTCTTTAAGTTATTAACTAGAAGAAAAGAATTTTGATTTTAACTTAAAGTTCAGAACTTTAAACTAATTACTTCCATTCTTAAGTTATTTACTTGAAGAAAAAAATTTTGATTTTAACTTAAAGTACAGAACTATCAATTAATAACGTCCTTTCTTTAAGTTATTTACTTGAAGAAAAGAATTTTGATTTTAACTTAAAGTACAGAACTTTGAACTAACAACTTCCATTCTTTAAGTTATTAACTTGAAGAAAAGAATTTTGTTTTTAACTTAAAGTACAGAACTTTAAACTAACAACTTCCATTCTTTAAGTTATTAACTTGAAGAAAAGAATTTTGATTTTAACTTAAAGTACAGAACTTTAAACTAACAACTTCCAATCTTTAATTTATTAACTTGACGAAAAGAATTTTGATTTTAACTTAAAGTACATAACTTTAAATTAATAACTTCGATTCATTACGTTATTTAGTTGACGAAAAGAATTTTGATTTTAACTTAAAGTACAGAACTTTAAACTAACAACTTCCATTCTTTAAGTTATTAACTTGAAAAAAAGAATTTTGATTTTAACTTAAAGTACAGAACTTTAAACTAACAACTTCCATTCTTTAAGTTGTTAACTTGCAAAAAAGAATTTTGATTTTAACTTAAACTACTGAACTTTAAACTAATAACTTCCATTCTTTAAGTTATTTACTTGAAGAAAAGAATTTTCATTTGAACTTAAAGTACATTACTTTAAACTAACAACTTCCATTCTTTAAGTTATTAACTTGAAGAAAAGAATTTTGATTTTAACTTAAAGTATAGAACTTTGAACTAACAACTTCCATTCTTTAAGTTATTAACTTGAAGAAAAAATTTTGATTTTAACTTAAAGTACAGAACTTTGAACTAACAACTTCCATTCTTTCAGTTATTAACTTGAAGAAAAGAATTTTGATTTTAACTTAAAGTACAGAACTTTGAACTAACAACTTCCATTCTTTAAGTTATTAACTTGAAGAAAAGAATTTTGATTTTAACTTAAAGTACAGAACTTTAAACTAACAACTTCCATTCTTTAAGTTATTAACTTGAAGAAAAGAATTTTGATTTTAACTTAAAGTACAGAACTTTAAACTAACAACTTCCAATCTTTAATTTATTAACTTGACGAAAAGAATTTTGATTTTAACTTAAAGTACATAACTTTAAATTAATAACTTCGATTCATTACGTTATTTAGTTGACGAAAAGAATTTTGATTTTAACTTAAAGTACAGAACTTTAAACTAACAACTTCCATTCTTTAAGTTATTAACTTGAAAAAAAGAATTTTGATTTTAACTTAAAGTATAGAACTTTGAACTAACAACTTCCATTCTTTAAGTTATTAACTTGAAGAAGAAATTTTGATTTTAACTTAAAGTACAGAACTTTGAACTAACAACTTCCATTCTTTCAGTTATTAACTTGAAGAAAAGAATTTTGATTTTAACTTAAAGTACAGAACTTTAAACTAACAACTTCCATTCTTTATGTTATTAGCTTGAAGAAAAGAATTTTGATTTTAACTTAAAGTACAGAACTTTGAACTAAATACTTCCATTCATTAAGTTATTTATTTGACGAAAAGAATTTTGATTTTAGCTTAAAGTACAGAACTTTAAACCAATAACTTCCATTCTTTAAGTTAATTACTTGACGAAAAGAATTTTGATTTTAACTTAAAGTACAGAACTTTAAACTAACAACTTCCATTCTTTAAGTTATTAACTTGAATAAAAGAATTTTATTTTAGCTTAAAGTACAGAACTTTTAACTAATAACTTCCGTTCTTTAAGTTATTAACTTGAAGAAAAGAATTTTGATTTTAGCTTAAAATACAGAACTTTAAACTAACAACTTCCATTCTTTAAGTTATTAACTTGAAGAAAAGAATTTCGATTTTAACTTAAAGTACAGAACTTTGAACTAACAACTTCCATTCTTTAAGTTATTAACATGAAGAAAAAAATTTTAATTTTAACTTAAAGTACAAAACTTTGAACTAACAACTTCCATTCCTTAAGTTATTAACTTGAAGAAAAGAATTTTGATTTTAACTTAAAGTACAGAACTTTGAACTAACAACTTCCATTGTTTAAGTTATTAACTTGAAGAAAAGAATTTTGATTTTAACTTAAAGTACAGAACTTTAAACTTACAACTTCCATTCTTTAAGTTATTAACTTGAAGAAAAGAATTTTGATTTTAACTTAAAGTACAGAACTTTAAACTAACAACTTCCATTCTTTAATTTATTAACTTGACGAAAAGAATTTTGATTTTAACTTACAGTACATAACTTTAAATTAATAACTTGGATTCATTACGTTATTTACTTGACGAAAAGAATTTTGATTTTAACTTAAAGTACAGAACTTTAAACTAACAACTTCCATTCTTTAAGTTATTAACTTGAAAAAAAGAATTTTGATTTTAACTTAAAGTACAGAACTTTAAACTAACAACTTCCATTCTTTAAGTTATTAACTTGCAAAAAAGAATTTTGATTTTAACTTAAACTACAGAACTTTAAACTAATAACTTCCATTCTTTAAGTTATTTACTTGAAGAAAAGAATTTTCATTTTAACTTAAAGTACATTACTTTAAACTAACAACTTCCATTCTTTAAGTTATTAACTTGAAGAAAAGAATTTTGATTTTAACTTAAAGTATAGAACTTTGAACTAACAACTTCCATTCTTTAAGTTATTAACTTGAAGAAAAAATTTTGATTTTAACTTGAAGTACAGAACTTTGAACTAACAACTTCCATTCTTTCAGTTATTAACTTGAAGAAAGGAATTTTGATTTTAACTTAAAGTACAGAACTTTAAACTAACAACTTCCATTCTTTATGTTATTAGCTTGAAGAAAAGAATTTTGATTTTAACTTAAAGTACAGAACTTTGAACTAATTACTTCCATTCATTAAGTTATTTATTTGACGAAAAGAATTTTGATTTTAGCTTAAAGTACAGAACTTTAAACCAATAACTTCCATTCTTTAAGTTATTTACTTGAAGAAAATGATTTTGATTTTAACTTAAAGTACAGAACTTTAAAATTGTAACTTCCATTCTTTAAGTTAATTACTTGACGAAAAGAATTTTGATTTTAACTTAAAGTACAGAACTTTAAACTAACAACTTCCATTCTTTAAGTTATTAGCTTGAAGAAAAGAATTTTGATTTTAACTTAAAGTACAGAACTATAAACTACCAACTTCCATTCTTTAAGTTATTAACTTGAAGAAAAAAATTTTGATTTTAACTTAAAATACAGAACTTTAAACTAACAACTTCCATTCTTTAAGTTATTAACTTGAAGAAAAAATTTTGATTTTAACTTAAAGTACAGAACTTTAAACGAACAACTTCCATTCTTTAAGTTATTAACTAGAAGAAAAGAATTTTGATTTTAACTTAAAGTACAGAACTTTAAACTAATTACTTCCATTTTTTAAGTTATTTACTTGAAGAAAAAAATTTTGATTTTAACTTAAAGTACAGAACTATCAATTAATAACGTCCTTTCTTTAAGTTATTTACTTGAAGAAAAGAATTTTGATTTTAACTTAAAGTACAGAACTTTGAACTAACAACTTCCATTGTTTAAGTTATTAACTTGAAGAAAAGAATTTTGATTTTAACTTAAAGTACAGAACTTTAAACTTACAACTTCCATTCTTTAAGTTATTAACTTGAAGAAAAGAATTTTGATTTTAACTTAAAGTACAGAACTTTAAACTAACAACTTCCATTCTTTAATTTATTAACTTGACGAAAAGAATTTTGATTTTAACTTACAGTACATAACTTTAAATTAATAACTTCGATTCATTACGTTATTTACTTGACGAAAAGAATTTTGATTTTAACTTAAAGTACAGAACTTTAAACTAACAACTTCCATTCTTTAAGTTATTAACTTGAAAAAAAGAATTTTGATTTTAACTTAAAGTACAGAACTTTAAACTAACAACTTCCATTCTTTAAGTTATTAACTTGCAAAAAAGAATTTTGATTTTAACTTAAACTACAGAACTTTAAACTAATAACTTCCATTCTTTAAGTTATTTACTTGAAGAAAAGAATTTTCATTTTAACTTAAAGTACATTACTTTAAACTAACAACTTCCATTCTTTAAGTTATTAACTTGAAGAAAAGAATTTTGATTTTAACTTAAAGTATAGAACTTTGAAATAACAACTTCCATTCTTTTAGTTATTAACTTGAAGAAAAAATTTTGATTTTAACTTAAAGTACAGAACTTTGAACTAACAACTTCCATTCTTTCAGTTATTAACTTGAAGAAAAGAATTTTGATTTTAACTTAAAGTACAGAACTTTAAACTAACAACTTCCATTCTTTATGTTATTAGCTTGAAGAAAAGAATTTTGATTTTAACTTAAAGTACAGAACTTTGAACTAAGTAGAGAAAAATTGAGAGTGCACATCACCCCCCACTCCAACTCCCCAAAGACACGCCCACTTTTCAAGTTCATGCCCCCAAGCCACGCCCGCTTTTCAAGGTCACCACGCTACTCAAGGTCAAGAACATATCCAATGTCAAAGCCAAGGTCACACCACTGGCCATGGTTAAACTCTACTCTTTTCTCAAGGTCGCTCTACCGCAAAGTCACCCCCCATCACAAAGTCACCCCCCCCACCCACTATTCAAGGTCAATCTCATAATGACTGAAAGGCATACCCCGCTATTCAAGGTCGAACACCAACTATATATTGGATACATTGAGTGTGCAACATTACACATATATTTGTAAATGCACTGTAAAACTACTAATAATAATAATTTCTATTATTATTATTTTTTATTGATAATCAACGAAATAAATATCAACTTGAATCAAGTAAGTAAAGTTTTTATTAAGTAATTATTTTTAATAATTATTGTAACTTTTGTTATAGTGGAATTGTTAAATGAAAAATCTTACCCACTAAACAAATCTCGCTCTAAGAATATATCAATCGGTTTATGTAAATATAATTTACAACCTAGCATTACAGTTACCGGTGTAAAACAGAAAGTTGTTTTAAGTGAGGACAGTTGGAAACGATTTATGTTTTACAAACCCATGCTAGCATCGTATTTTAATGAAGATGGTTTAACATTGTCTACAGTATATGATGTGTTTACGATTGAATTTCGTAATTTTAAAAACAAGAAACTTATCAAATTGTCTCAAGTTAATGAAACTTGGGTTTATTTGGGGGTTGAAACTATCACTGGGTTATGGGGATTAGCTAATTTGATAAACGCATATTTTTCAGTATTACATAAACAAACGTTTGATATATTTTACTCAGATATTATTAAAAATAATGTAAACCTATTAGCAAACCCAGATAATATTATGAAATTTATCAATATGGAAACTGATGGAATCAAAGCATATACACTTATGGAGATGGCACATTTCTTCCCTGAAAAATGTATAGTTGATGTGGAAATTGCTAGTGCAGTTAAATTATAGGATGTGGAAATTGCTAATGCAGTTAAATTATAGGATGTGGATGGCTTACGCTGAAAAACATTATCCAAAAGCTGTTGATCTAGAGTCAGCCATCGAACGATTGAAGTGTAGTTTAACAGACATGGCATTCGATGTTGAACATGGTGCTGTATATTGTAATGATATTTCTGATCAGCAGCCGGTGTTTTTGGTTGAGGCTTGTTTACTTGGTAGTTTGGATTCGGTTGGAGTCACTAATCGATTTGCACCGCGATTAAGAGACTTGTTTTTATGCTCGGCAGGTCGGTCTTTATTGTTAAATGCCAATAACAAACAATGACTCGGAATTGTTACACAATACACTACTTTTAACACAAATATTATTGTTTTTCTGTAAAGAAATAAAGGTGTTGTGAAACCAGTGACAAATCTTGCGAACGTGAAGCTATAATTGAAAAGTGTTTAGAAGAAATATGGTGCATACTGTATAATTTGAGACTTACGAGGGAATTTGTTGTTATAAGGTTGAGAAGAGGACGTTGTGCGTCCACGAGAATGTGTGCGTTTTCCAAGTGTGATATCATTTTTTTTTTGCGTTAATTTGTCAGCCGATTAACTGATTAAGTCAGGGAGCATATCCTGATGGTTGATAGTGTGATTGCACAAACAAAAATATTGTTTGCTTTTTGTTTCAAGCTGAAATAAAGCAGAAAATTAAAATTTGGTATTTTGATGATAAGAAAATTTAATAACGCCGACCGCCATATGCATTTATACTACGATTATAATCTTAACAAAATTTACTTACCTCAAATGGAATTTGGATTGAATTTATATGAAATAGAAGAATACACGTGTGTAATTAAGGCGATTATCGAAGAAATTTCACAAGAAAACAAAACTATCCGATCAACTCCGGTAACCAAAGTTTCAGTAGCAGAAACACCTGTTGTATCCAGTGTGATACGGGAGCATTTGACCAACAACAAAGAGGAAAGCAGTGGACCTCAAACGTTAATCAAGCTAAGAAATTATTGTTTATTTGAACTATTTTATTTCTCAGAATTCTTATAATTTTCATATTTTTAATACTAACATTATTACACTAACAGTGGAATTTGGTAAATGAATTTAGAAGTCATATTTGGTATAAAAGTAAATGCAATTCATTTATCAAGTGTCGCTACACAATACACAAAGAGTCAAGAAACAATATTATTAAGTTTCAAGTTATTGGTATTAAATAAACCCTATTTTGCGATATTAAAAAAAAAAAAGAAAGGATTTTTGTTTTCTTGAATCACATGATTCGTGGGTTTCAAATTGAATTCGCTCCTGAGGGTCAAGTAATTCCGAAATTATCTGAGCTAGCTGGAGAAAAAGGTAAGAGTGTGTAGAGTTTATAAAATTTACATTACATCTTTTTGGCGCAACAACGTGGGGCTCGAAACCACGATTTCAATAATAAACAGGGTAGTTTAGACTAAAATAAATTAAATAAATCAAAATGGCAGAAAACGGATCAGAGGATGGTAAAATACAGGTAGAGGAAAGTCAAATAGAGGAAAGTCAGGTGGAAGAAAGACAGGTAGAGGAGGGTCAAGTTAGCGAACAGGTGATACAAGTATGGGAATCGCCGATAACACCGCCAATGCACAGTAGTACAAAAAAGGGTTCGATAGATCAGGGGGGAATAAGCATAGAATTATTAAGGCAAATTATGAATAAATTAGATCGAAATACCGAAATATTAAGAAGGGAAATGAAAGAAAGTCAAAACGAAATGAGAGAAAGTATAAGTGGGGATGTGAATAAATTAGATAATAAATTAGATCAAACTACCGAAAGTATAAGAAGGGAAATGAAAGAAAGTCAAAAAAAAATGAAAGAAATTCTAGAAAAAAAATTAGATCAAAATGTAGAAATAGTAAGAGGGGATATGAATAGGGGTTTTCAGGAATTTCAGGAGAAATTTAATAATTGGGAAGAAAGACTAAATATAACAAATTCAAGGGTAAAATCGGTAGAAGAAAAAGTTATTGAAACGTTAAAAGAAAATGTAATTTTAAGGGAAGAAATAAACGTAGATTTACAAAAACATAAAACGTACATTTCTATAGAAGTGGGAGATAAATTGAGGAATGCAGAAACCAAATCGATTAGGACAGTAAATGAAATGATAACGGGAATAGAAGATAAAGTTTTTCAATCTGTTATAAATAAAACGCTGGAAGAGGGAACTGAAATTGCAAATGTGGTAAGAGATATAAAAAAATTAGAAAATGATGTTGCTCATAATGGTGAAAAATTACGAACTTATGAACAAGAAGTAAAAATGCAAAGGGGAAATATTAATGTAATTGAGGGGAATTTAAATAAAAAATTGGAAGACACCATAAGGGATATTGAACGGGGCAAAATTCATAATCTAACATTCACAACGGGAATGGGAAATAGTACAATGAATAAATCATTGCAAGAAATTTCTAATTATATTAATAAAAATCCAAAATTAAAATTTTACGGACAACCACAATCAGGGATTAACCCAAAACACTTCATAAAATATGCTAAGCCTATGGTCGATCAAGTATTTGATGCGGAACAATTAAAAGTGATTCTTGGTTCGATGATGAAGGGAACAGCCGAGGAATGGTTCGGGATTCATCAAAATAATTTCAATACTTTTGATGAATTCTCAAATATGTTTTTGGATAGATATTGGGGGGATGAAGTGCAAGAACTGGTAAAAAATGAATTAAAATCGGGAAAATACAATGGGTTAGGCAGTAGGAATGATTATGCGGAAAGGCTAATTAATGCTGTACTTAATTTAGATCCTCCTTATAGTGAAAAGGAAATAATAAAATGTTTAGCTAGCCATTTTGATTTATCTATTAGAAATAGGATAGTAGTCGAGAAGGTCGAAACTATAAGCGAGTTTGGGGCATTGCTAAGGAGATTCGATCACGGGTATACGCCTAATTACGAGCATAAAAATTTTAATAGAGTGTTCGATAACAGAGTTGTGCATTATCCCGAGAGAGTAAATCAATTCATGCCAAGCCGCGGTGACAGTAATTATCCTAGGGATAATAATAATTTAAGAAATAATTATAGCAACAATGATAATTACCAAAACGGATCAAGTTCACGATTTAATAATAATTATAATCAACAAAATTCATTTCAAAATAGACCCATAAATAACAATCAAAATTATAATAGTAATTACAGGAATGCTCAAAATAGTAATGATAACAATCAAAATGGCTATTCGAATAGAAATTACCAAAATAATAATAATCAATATCAAAACAGGAGATATAGCAATTACGATAGTCGACCGCAATTTCAAAGGTCTACAAACCCAAATATGAATAGAAATAATAACGACAATAATAATGTAAGAGAGGCTCAGGTGAACGCTATAACAACAACACAAGCACCGGTAGTTAATTCGAATGTAGCTACTGCAAATCAAAATTTTTAATTCCGGACAACTCAGTAAATTTTCTAGTAAACACGTATGAACATCCTAGAGAGTTTATACTAGAAAACGATCAATTTTCGGAAATTGAAGAAATGTGCAAGCTGCCATTTATTAATGTTCTTGTAAATAACGTAAATTTTAAATGTTTGGTAGATACGGGCGCTGAGTTGTCCATTTTAAATCAAGATTTAATTGAATCTAATATAAAAAATTTTGAAAAGAAAATAATTAGTACGAAAAAGGTGAATCTGATTAGTGCCAATAGAAAGAGGTTTGCAGAGGTAAATAAAAGTGCTATCGTAAAAATCAAAATAGGTAAATACGAAATTGAGGATGACGTCTTAATTATGAAAAATTTAAGTGTAGGGTGTATAATAGGAATAGATCTGATTAATAAATTTGGGATGATAATTGATGCGGTAAATAGGCTAATCACAATCGGAGAACAGTCAATCGAGTGGATAGAGGATATAAACGGGGATAATAATAAGAAATTAGTAAAATTAAATATTTTGAACAGACAGGTTAGTAATGTTAGAAAGGAAAGGATATTGGAAGATGATGAGGAGATGAATGGGGATAAAGTTGTTAATTATGTTAGTGGGAATGATTGCGAGATGAATTATGTTCAAGATTGGGAAGGGGTTGATTTTTGTGAAGAGGAATATTATGGAGATGATAAAGAAGTTAGTAAGTTAGTAGGGGATGTTAATGTTCGAAATGATAGACTGTTGAATTGTGAAAAAGAATATTTACAAATCATTGATTATCTATTGAAATCAAATGAAAATTTAATTAATAATAAACCTAGTGTAGCCAAAGATTATGAGCATAAATTAAACGTGAATGAGGAAAAGTCGTTCAAATGTAAGACGTATCCGATTCCTTTTGCCTATAGAGAGAGAGTACGAGAAGAAATAAATAAGATGTTACAGGATGGGATCATTCGAAAGGCATCTACTCCTTATATTAATCCTTTGGTAGTAGTCAAAAAGAAGGATGGAAGCTTAAGATTAGTATTAGATGCACGAAACATCAACATGATAACTCAATCACAACATGAATCTCCAGAGGGGATAGAGTCATTATTAGCTAGATTGGGGGGTACTAATTATTTTACCAAGTTAGATTTAAAAAATTCCTTTTGGCTTATAAAATTACACCTAGAATCACAAAAATATACGGGATTTTCAGTAGACGGGTCTACTTATGTGTTTAGGGTAGTTCCTTTTGGGTTATCTACTAGTTGTGCTGCTCTAGTTCGTGCTATGCAAGGAATTCTAGACAAGTATTGCGAATTCAGCGGTCATTATGTTGATGACGTAGTAGTATTCAGTAAAGATGAAGATGAACACCGAAAACATTTAGACATTATTCTGAGGGAGCTAAATCAGTCGGGTTTAAAATTAAATTTGGAAAAGTGTGAATTCTTTAAAAGCGAAATAAATTATTTGGGATATGTGATTACCAAAAACGAAGTCAAAGTTGACGATAAAAGATTAAAGGAAATTCATGATTATCCTAGGCCCTGTAACATTCGAACGTTACGAGGATTTTTGGGTTTTGTAAATTATTATAGGAAGTTCATACCTAATTATTCTGAATTAGCAGCACCCTTGTCTGGTTTGCTTAGCAAAAATATAAAATGGAACTGGGACAAAAATTTACAACTTAATTTCGATAAGATCAAGAATGAATTGTTAGAGAATATGAAATTAATTCACCCTAATTTTGCACAAAAATTTATTTTAAGAACTGACGCTTCTGATATTTCTATAGCAGGGGCATTATTTCAAATTCAAAATGAAGTTGAAGTACCAATTTGTTTTATCTCAAGAACGTTGAGACAAGCTGAGAGGAATTACACAACTACCGAAAAAGAAATGCTAGCAATAGTACACTCTTTACAAAAATTAAAATTCTATCTAGTGGGTAATAAATTTGAAATTCAAACAGACCACTCTGCTTTAACTTTCTTGATGAGAACAAAATTTACAAACAATAGGATATACCGTTGGGCATTAATCATACAAGAATTTGAGTTTGAAATAGTACACATTAAAGGAAAAGATAATGTAATAGCAGACGCACTAAGTAGAAAAGATGTACCCAAAAATATAACTAAAAATATTTTAATTGCTATGAATCAATTGTCCTCTAATGAAAGACCTTTTTCGAATGCAGAAATTTTGGAAGCACAGTCAGATTCATGTTTTGATATTTTAAGGGAAAGATTAAGTAGAAATGATGAAAATGTTATTAAATCATTTTGTATCAAAAGGGGATATTTAATAAAATTATTAAACGGTTTAGAGCTCTACTTAATTAACGAACAATTGACTATTAAAATTAGTAAACAATTACACCTAAAATACGGTCATGTAGGTATCAGAAAAACTTGGTTAATCTTTAGAGAAAATTTTTATTGTAAACGTGATCTGTCATTGATAAAACGAACTATTAATAAATGTCATTTGTGCATTATGGGCAAATATAAAAATTATCATAACAAGAATTACATAAGTAGCATAATTTCATCTGAGCCTGGTGAGAAAATTGCCATCGATTACATTGGTAATTTAATTCCAAGTGATGATGGATATAAAAATATTTTGATAGTAGTAGACGTGTTTTCAAAATTTGTAAAATTATATCCAACGAAAGCGTGTAATACTGATATTTCTATTCTTAAACTTGATCAATTTTGTAATGAAATAATTAAACCTAAGACTATAGTTGCTGATAATGCCACTTATTTCAATAATGAAAAATTTAAATCTCATTGGTCTAATCTTGGCATAAAATTGGTGTTTGTTTCGATAAGAAATCCTCGGGCCAACTTGAGTGAACGTTTTGTTAGGGAGTCAGTAAAATTTTTGAGATTAAGGGTATATCAGAATCAAACAGATTGGTACAGGCATCTTACGGAAGTAGAAAAGTTTATCAACCATGCTCCAAATACTGTGACGGAGGAATCACCTGTCTTCTTAATGTTTAATGAACCACCTGACCGACCATGGTTACTAGAAAAAAATAAAGATTATCAGGAAACGTTAGTTAAAGCGAAAAACAAAATTAATAAACGAATAAGAAATTATTTACAAAAAGAAAATGATAAAATTACCAAACATTGTAAATTTTCGATTGGTGATTTAGTAGTAGTAAGGAGTCTGCGGGTAGGAAATCGAGCAAAGAACCAATGTTTAAAGTTGCAATTGCCATTTGAAGGTCCTTACGTCATAGATTCTGTAAACGAAAACACGTATTTGTTAAAATATCCAGATTCAAATAAATTAAGAGGAAAATATAACCTGGATAATATTTATGCTTATGATATTGAAAATAATTATTCATCTTCAGGATCAGAACTTGATATGTAATGAAAAATATTTGTAAATAAAATTAAGAAGTTTTTATTTCAGTTAATTTTAAAAAAAAAAATAATTATTATTTTATTTTGAATTGAGTTATAGTTTAATTTTTTGGGAAAATTTTATAAAATTGTGATAGCTTTAGACTTGATCAAGAAATGAAGACTTTGATTCGTTTCTTACCTTCCTTTATAGCTGAATATTGCTCAAGCCGATATTTGCTTGCGACAATCTAGTTGTCTTATCAAATGATCAACTTGGAGCAAGGGGATATTAGATGTAATGATATTTCTGATCAGCAGCCGGTGTTTTTGGTTGAGGCTTGTTTACTTGGTAGTTTGGATTCGGTTGGAGTCACTAATCGATTTGCACCGCGATTAAGAGACTTGTTTTTATGCTCGGCAGGTCGGTCTTTATTGTTAAATGCCAATAACAAACAATGACTCGGAATTGTTACACAATACACTACTTTTAACACAAATATTATTGTTTTTCTGTAAAGAAATAAAGGTGTTGTGAAACCAGTGACAAATCTTGCGAACGTGAAGCTATAATTGAAAAGTGTTTAGAAGAAATATGGTGCATACTGTATAATTTGAGACTTACGAGGGAATTTGTTGTTATAAGGTTGAGAAGAGGACGTTGTGCGTCCACGAGAATGTGTGCGTTTTCCAAGTGTGATATCATTTTTTTTTTGCGTTAATTTGTCAGCCGATTAACTGATTAAGTCAGGGAGCATATCCTGATGGTTGATAGTGTGATTGCACAAACAAAAATATTGTTTGCTTTTTGTTTCAAGCTGAAATAAAGCAGAAAATTAAAATTTGGTATTTTGATGATAAGAAAATTTAATAACGCCGACCGCCATATGCATTTATACTACGATTATAATCTTAACAAAATTTACTTACCTCAAATGGAATTTGGATTGAATTTATATGAAATAGAAGAATACACGTGTGTAATTAAGGCGATTATCGAAGAAATTTCACAAGAAAACAAAACTATCCGATCAACTCCGGTAACCAAAGTTTCAGTAGCAGAAACACCTGTTGTATCCAGTGTGATACGGGAGCATTTGACCAACAACAAAGAGGAAAGCAGTGGACCTCAAACGTTAATCAAGCTAAGAAATTATTGTTTATTTGAACTATTTTATTTCTCAGAATTCTTATAATTTTCATATTTTTAATACTAACATTATTACACTAACAGTGGAATTTGGTAAATGAATTTAGAAGTCATATTTGGTATAAAAGTAAATGCAATTCATTTATCAAGTGTCGCTACACAATACACAAAGAGTCAAGAAACAATATTATTAAGTTTCAAGTTATTGGTATTAAATAAACCCTATTTTGCGATATTAAAAAAAAAAAAAAAGGATTTTTGTTTTCTTGAATCACATGATTCGTGGGTTTCAAATTGAATTCGCTCCTGAGGGTCAAGTAATTCCGAAATTATCTGAGCTAGCTGGAGAAAAAGGTAAGAGTGTGTAGAGTTTATAAAATTTACATTACAATATATGAAATCAGGGTATCCGACTTTACAGGAGGCTACAGCTATGGCAGAGAAGTATGGAATTCAAGTGGAGTTTTTCACGCGTATAGATGCCGAACGGATCACATTGTCTTTACCGACGTGCACTGATACGACGCGACCGAGTGGCCAAGCCAATGTTGGTACGTTGTCTTCTTTAATCAACACTAACGTGTTAACTTGAATGAGGTCTGGAAGATGTTTGAACCATTTTGTTCTTCTTTGCATGTTAGGAACAACTTCTGCACTCCAACGTTTCCAAAAGTGTTGGGTGATTTGTTGCACCCGCTGATACTGGGACAAACGATTTTCCGGTAAGTTTGTGATGTCGTTTTCTGGAATAGCACTCAAAGGTTTTCCAATAAGGAATTGGCCAGGAGTAAGAGGGTTAAGATCGTTAGGGTCGGAAGATAGTGGAGAAAGAGGTCGAGAATTTAGAACTGATTCAATTTGGGTTAATACTGTTGAAAATTGCTCGTAAGTTAGGCGCGTATTACCCAATATTCTTTTTAGGTGAGATTTGGTTGATTTTAAATTGCTCTCCCACATTCCTCCTTCATGAGGATTGCGTGGAATTATAAATTCCCACTTGATGCCTTTGAGGGCCAAATAGTCATGAATAAAATCTTGATTTACCTTGCAATTTAAAAATTCATACAATTCTTTTAGGTAATTGTTGGCACCAGTAAAGTTGGTGGCGTTGTCGCTTGACATTGTATGAGGGATTCCTCTTCTGCCAATAAACCGTTTTAGAACTAATAAAAAACCTTCAGTGGTGAGGTCCGTAACTAGTTCAAGGTGGACGGCCTTTGTAGTCATGCAGATGAATAAACAAATGTAAGCCTTAATGGTTTTTGAGCCCCTGGTATTACGATCACGTATGAGGATGGGTCCAGCATAATCGAGACCGGTATTTTGGAAGACGGGCGCTTCAACTTGAAGGCGTTTTGGTGGCAAATTTCCCATGAATGGGTTGTAGGATGATGGATTTGCCTTGAAGCATTTGATACATTTTCTGACGACCTTTTTGGCTTCGTTCTTTCCGGAGATTGGCCAATAAATTTCGCGAACGCAATATAAAAGTTGTTGAGCACCACAGTGTTGCAATTTAGAATGAAAATCACAAAAAATCAGATTTGTTAAATGGTGCTGCTTTGGTAATAAAATTGGGAATTTTTTGTCATAAGGGTAATCAGAATTATTTAGTCTGCCTCCTACACGGAGAAGATCTCTTTCATCCAAGAACGGATTTAGAGCCGATATGTTAGATTTATCTTTTATACATTGATGATGACGCAATGAATTGATTTCTTTTAGGAACGTTTCGTTTTGACAATTTCTAATGATTTTTTCGAATGCGACTTTTAACTCATTTACAGTGAGTGGACCCGTGTGGCGTAATTGTTTTGAGCTTTGACAATTAATTTTGAATCTGACAAGCCAGGCTACTACTCGTTTTAATTTTGTTAAAGTAGAAAATTTGGAAATCATGTCAGATGTGAATAAAATGTCTCTAGGAGCTACTGCGTTAAATAAACAAGTCATGGGGCAATCGCATAAAGATATTAAACAAGTCGGTTTTAATTCCGTCGTTTCTATATTTGAGTTGATACATGATTTTGGCCATTCAGATTTAGGATTTTTTAGAAAATCTGGGCCGTTTATCCAAAGTTTATTTTTTAGGATCTTTTGAACGTTGATACCACGTGAGACTAGGTCGGCAGGATTGTTCTGCGAACGTACGTGATACCAATCACTTGATTTTGTCCTTTCTTGTATTGTGGCAATTCGATTAGCTACAAAGATTTTGTATTTGTTTGGTGCAGAGTTGATCCAATTTAACACTATCGTAGAATCTGTCCAAAAAAATACTTGTAAATTGGACCCATCAAATGCTGTTTGAACTCTTTGCATTAATTCAGATAAGACGACTGCTGCTGAGAGCTCTAATCTTGGTATAGTGGCTCCTTTCAGAGGAGCAACACGTGACTTTGCACATAACAATTGAGTGGTGAATTGATTTGAGGAAGTTTTTGTTCTAACGTAAACACAGGCTCCGTAAGCAATCGAACTGCTGTCTGCGAAACCATGAAGTTCAACTGAAGATGACTTCGCTGGCATGACGCATCTTGGAAATTTTAGTGATGTTAATAGTGGAAGTTCTGAATTGAATGCTTTCCACTCGGAGTGCAAGCTTTGGGGTAGGCTTTCATCCCAGTCCAATTTGGCTTCCCATAATTTTTGAATAAGGATTTTTGCTCGTATAGTGATTGGGGCAAGCAAACCCAATGGATCAAATAGCTGTGATGCTACCGAAAGAACGGAACGTTTAGAAATAGTTTTTGATTCAGGGTTTGGTTTGATTGCAAATTGCAAGTGGTCTGAGATGGCGTTCCAAGAAACACCAAGAGTTTTTGCACTTTCTCGTTCACCCAGTGGAATTGTGTTATAAGAGTCGGTGTTTTCGCATTCATTCGTTAATATTTCAGGATAATTTGATAAAAACTTTCTAATTGGGAAACATGCTGAGGCTAATATTTCTGTTAATTCTCTTTTTGTTTGCATCATTTCGCCTGGACTTGGGAGCGAGTAGAGCAAATCATCGACATAAAAATTTTTTTTTTTAAATATTGGAAGTTTTTGGAAATGCTGTTGCATTTATTTCTGCCAATTTTCGTAAAGAGTTCGTTGCCAAATAGCTAGCCGAAGCCGTACCATATGTGATTGTATTCAGCTCATAAGTGTCTATGGGATCATCAGGATTATTTCTCCACAAAATACATTGTAATTTTCGTTCGTTTGGATTGATTTCAATTTGCCGATACATTTTTTCGATGTCGCCGGTCAAGGCAACGCTGTATTGGCGAAATCGTATTAAAATCGAAAATAAGTCATCTTGAACGACTGGCCCAACTAACTGTGTGTGATTTATTGATATTCCCGAGCTTGAGGTTGCGCTGCCATCAAATACCACGCGAAGTTTAGTTGTGAGCGAGTCCGTTTTTATCACGGCATGATGTGGAAGAAAATAACGTGGTAAGCTTGATGAAGGTACTTCTACATTCATGGCCATTATTTTGTAGTTATTATCAAGTTGCGGTGATGAAGCAGTGATTTTGGACATGTGTCCTAAGGAAATGTATTCATTTATGAATGAAGAATAGTTTTCTTTCAACTCAGGGTCATTCGCTAAACGCCTTTCCAAATTTAAAAACCTTTTTGCTGCGTTGATTTTCGATTCTCCTAAATTGTTCAACTTTGAGTTGAATGGGATAGAAACCGAGAATCTCCCCGATGCTTTACGAATTGTGTTGTTATTAAAATGGTTTTCGCAAAAGAGCTCTTGTGGTGATAGAAGCGAAAGTTTGCTCTTCGGAGTCACTTCCTCGAGTTGCCAAAATTTGATGATGCTTTTATCCAACTCTTCATTTGATATCGATAAATTTGATGTTGAAAGGCTTGGGATTTTCATTAAGCGGTGATCTTTATTGTTATTGATCATGTTTCCAGATACAATCCAGCCTAGTAGTGTTTTTTGTAACGTGGGTTGATTTTTCCCTAATGAAATCTGCCCAATGCATAATAGTTTATAAAAAATGGATACGCCTAAAAGTAAATCGATGGGAGCGGATTTGTTGTAATGATTGTCTGCTAATTCGATGTTTGTAGGAATATCAATGCAATTTCTTTTGAATGAAACAGATGGGAGAGAGGAGCATATTTTTGGAATTACTAAACAAGATGTATCATTTTCATAATTGCCTTTTATTGAGGAAAAGTGGATTTTTACCGCGAAATTTACTTGCTGACTTGTTGCGGCATTGATGCCGTTTATTTTGGTATTGACACGTTGATGTTTGAGATTAAGTGCTTTAAAGAAAGATTCAGTGATAAAAGAATTCATACTTCCGGTATCTAAAATAGCCCGTGCACGAACCCATCTTCCTTCAGCATTTTTAACATTCACGCATGCTGTAGATAGTAATATTTGACTGGAACCACCGTAACAAGGTAAGGCAGTTTGTGATGGTTCAGCTGAACCTGAAGGAGCACTAGGAGTTCTTTCGGCCGTGTCTAGGTGCTGTGGTTCTATTTTAGAAATTTGTTCAGAGTGTAACAACGTATGATGTCGTTTGTGGCAGTGCCGACACGTGAAGCGTGAATTGCACTTTGAATTGCTTGGATGGCCCAAACAATTTTGGCACTTCTTTAAACGGTCAATTGTATCGGATCGCTGCTGGATAGAGTAAGCAAGAAATGTTGGACAACGTGAAATTGAATGCAATTGATTGCATATGGAACAAGAAGTTGACTGATTGGTAGCTACCAATGACAGTTTGTGAAATTGATTTGAGCGTTTTTCTTTGGGTTTATTTTGATGGAAAGAACTGTGATTTGTTTCCTTCAATTCCTCCACCAGTTGAGATTTGTCCCTAAGAAATGTCTGGATTTCAAATAGAGAAGGAATTTCTCGTGGTTTAAGTTTGCTAAATTCGATTTTTGTTTGAGAATCGAGTTTTTGCATTAGAATGTGTGAAATAAAAACGTTGCAATGCTCGACGGGTACCTTTAGATTTTGCAATGCTCTTATGTTTTTGGAAAGTTCGTCATGCAAATTGCGTATTTGTGCAGACGAATCTTTGGATAATGGCTTTAAATCAAAAATAGCTTTTATGTGACCTTGGATTATCAATTTAGAGTTATCATATCTTTCCCGCAACATTTCAAGAGCCATGTTGTAATTTTCGTGTGTCACTTGAATATCGCTTACTACACGTAAGGCAGAATGATCCAAGCTTGATTTTAAATAAATAAATTTTTCGACTGATGACAGAGTTTTGTTATTATGTATTAATGTCATAAATGAATCGAAATAACCTTTAAAATCAATGTAATTACCCGAAAAGGTTGGCAACTGTATTTGAGGTAGTTTTGGTCTGCATGCGTTGGGGAAGGTATTAAATGATCGTTTTCAAGCTTTTGTTTCTCCAACATTAGAGATGCAATGACAGTTAATTTGACGTATTCACTATCAAAATTATCGCTAGTCATGGGGGCCTCGTCGGAAGCTGAATGGGCTGTCAAATGTATCATGACTTTTGAGTAAGATTCACCTAAAGGAGAAAATTGCTTTGATCTTAGCTCTAATTCCTTTAATGCTACATTTGTTAATTCAGATTGAGTTTGAATTGTATTTAAAAAGATTTTAAATTTTTCTAATTGATTCATTAGCGAATGAGACTCCGCTAACAGTAATTTTATTTCCATCTTTTCCCGTTTTGCCATAATGAAAATATGCTAGCGAGAGGTATGAAAATAAATTGTAGGGTAAATGAATATGATAAAATTGATTGTAAATTTGCAATTTGGATTGCAAATTTGGTACAACACGTGCGGTATAAATTAAAAATCAGAGAGTTTTCCGGAAAGCATCGGCTAAAAATGATTAATACCAAATTGAATCAGTTCTTAAAGGATTGGAAGCAATAAGAATGGTGAAGTAATTGGCTAACCTGTGTGCGAGTGCTATCTGCTTCGTCTGTCTTTAATATTATGCACTTGTTGTTGGGCGATTACTGCGTGTTAAGCAATATCCGGTTCGAAGGACCACACAATGTTTCGCTTTCACTGGTTATGTGAGCTTGGAGTTTTTCTTGGCTTCTAGCAGCGATTGTAAGTCGTGCCTTGGAAGCCGCCTCTTCTAAATTAGTGGTAGAAAAGGGCTGTTTTCATTGATTAATGCAATGTATTTTTTTTAACGTGGCATTGATTTATCAAAACTTAAAGTATTTATATTTTGTCGTCTAGCAACGTGACGCCTTCTTAATCTAATGTTTTTTAAGTACAATTACAAAAATGCTAGGGTGATTGATAAAGATTTACCAATAATTGATCTAGATAACTATATTGATATTGGAAACAGAATCAATTTATTTCGTAGAAATTATTCATCTACTGATCAAATTAATGGTACTGGCGCGTCCAAATATAAAAATATAATTAAACCATCATTAAAAGAAAAAGGTGTAATTAAAAAACCGGGTGGTGGTTTTCTAGAATCTCCACTATTTTTACAATACAACAATAAGAAAAAAGATTTTGTGTATGTGAGCGATTGAAACTTTTAATAGCATCACGATCTGCTGGTCACGACGGTCATGTAAACGAAATCGCATCCATTGAAGAAGAATTACGAGAAGCTAAAATTATCAAATAAGAAATTATTGAACGATGGATATAAAGAGAGATGTTGTAAATGAATTACATAAATCTGCCCGCCGAAATTATCAGCGGAGACCAGTTTTAGTTAAAGGATTGAACGACTTATTTCAAGCAGATTTAGTAGATATAGCACATTTATCAACCATAAACAAAGGATTCAAATTTATATTGGTCGTCATTAATGTGTTCTCCAAATATGTCTGGGTAAAACCTTTAAAGAACAAGAGCGGACGCGAGGTAACCGCTGCTATGAATGCGATTCTTAAAAAAAGTATTCCTAAAAATTTGCAAACAGATTTGGGGAAAGAATTTTACAATAAGGAGTTTCAAGAATTGATGAAGAAATATAAAATAAATCATTATAGTACGTACTCCATTAAAAAAGCTTCGGTAGTAGAAAGAGTTAACCGAACGCTTAAAAATTTAATGTGGAAAGAATTTAGTCATCGTGGGAACTATCGATGGTTGGATATATTACAAGAACTGGTACATGTGTATAATTCAAGAAAGCATTCAACAATAGGTTTAAAACCGATGGATGTTACTAAAAAACATGTTCCATTACTTTTAAAGACTGTATACAATCATCCAAAAGTCATCGATCCGAAAAAGCCCAAATTTAAAATTGGTGATAGTGTTAGAATAAGCAAATACAGACATGCGTTTTCGAAAGGATACACACCAGCTTGGTCTAACGAAATATTTAAAATTTCACAAGTTAAAGTGACACTACCAAGAACATATCTTCTTACTGATATTAACAACGAAGAAATTAAAGGTTGCTTTTATGAGCAGGAATTGCAAAAAGTTAGACACCCAGATGTTTATTTAGTTGAAAAAATTTTAAAAAGACAGAAAAAGAAAATGTTTGTTAAGTGGTTGGGATTAGATAAGAGTCACAATTCGTGGATCAACTCAGATCAAGTTGTGTGATGATAATTTGTAAAACAAAAATTTTTTTTTTAAATAAAGAAAGTTATATGTATAGTACTATTTATTATTTAGTAAAATTTTCAAATTTTTTACAATATTTTTTTTTCTATCAATTATTTTTTTTAATTTTACTATTCCTAAATTTATTTTGTTAATATTATTTTCAATATATTCTCGCTCTTTTTTTCTCTTTTTCTCCTTCTCGTTCTCAGCTTCTTGAATGATGGAATCATCAAAGTGGAAATACTCATCCATCCCATCATCCAGCAAATCAACACTCTTTCCTACATGCTTCAAAAATTCCTCCTCGATCATTTCTATATCACCGTATAAATTATTTGTTGAGCGATATTCTAAAATAAAGATTATTAGAAAAACGATAAAAAATATTAACACAATATTTTATTACCTTCGACACCACTCTCCAACATATTCCTTAAAATACCATCTTTAATTTGGAAATGTTGCAAAATGTTTACCATATTTCTCCAAGTAATGGTGATAGTATGCCTCGTCGGTAAATTTGCAATCTTATATATTGTGTGTGAGGGTAGGTGTGTGTGTGTGTGTGTGTGTGTGTGTGTGTGTGTGGTTGAGGGTGTGGTTGAGGGCGTGTGCAGAGCACAATTTATAAGTTAATATTTTTAATCGCATGCAGAAATTTTAAGTTGTAAGCAATTATTTAAAACCAGTAGTTATAAGCAAAATAAATTTTTATGTGACTAGTAGGGTGAGATAGTGTTATTCACTCACCTTCATTTGCTCAATAAGTTCGTGAAGTCGAATGGACTCATGACCCCACGCTAGCGTAGTATGCGAATAAGATTTAAGATAACGCTTATCATCAAAGTATGATAACGCGACCTTATTTCGTAATTCGGTATACATTTCATGAAGGGTTGACTGAAAAACATTCATCTGACAATATTTCTCCTGCTTATTTTCGATTGCATTTTGATAATCAGAAGCGTTTAAATCTTTTCCTATTACATGTTTGGAAACCCCTTTAGCCTTTTTAATTTCTATATTATCGTCCAAAACTATGCAGTAGGCTTTAGCACCCGTTCCATAAAATTCCCTAATAATTTGCGATGGGAATTCCAATTTCATTTTTCCTAATTCTGATGGTTGTTTTGGAATATCAAAAATATTGCAATCTTTAAAATTAGACGTATCAAATTTATTTAAATTTTGCTTAATATCGCAATAAACATTTTCCGTTCTAATCTCTAAAATCAGGGAATCCGTGTCCGTATATAGTAATGTAACGTTTTCTTTATACAGTGGAATTAAGAAATCATAATAGAAATCATACATAACGGTTTTTGCAATATCCAATATCGCAAATCCGGCATATATTGGTTTATCATATGTGACTTCTACCTTATTCATTTCCACCGCTATTAAATTTTCCGAAAATATACTAGTATCTTTAAAATTTGGTTTAGCAATATAAGTTTCGGCGCCCCAAAAATTATCATTTTCCCAATGTGATAGTAATTTAATATCTCTCCGCTGCTCAACGTTTTCCATTGTTTTTCCAAAAATTGAATTATTTAATAATTTAAACAAATCTTTTTCAAAGTCACAAGTTGCTTTGTTTCTATAATCGGTGTTCAAATTTATATATTCGGCCAGCCATGTAGATTGATTAAATTTAACAACCCGATGAATTTTACGTAATATAAGACCGTGCTTTAAACATTGCTTTAAAGCTCTATAGTGAATGATGTAATTTCTTTTGTTATATAAATTTGGAATTAATTTACCCATTTTTCCATTGGGTGGAATGATATTTTCTGGGCAAAACGGGAAGTCGTTATGGGAGTCGTGTAATGTACTAGGATAATCTAAATCAACTTCTAATGCATAACCCACATCGGAACTATCAGAAATGTTAAATATATTCAAATTTTGAATTTCATCAGCATTTAACCAAGAAAATCCTCCGTAGGGTAATTTTTGCTGCATCGCATATCCATATAAATTAGTAGCATCTAAATACAATATATAGGATATTGGCTTTAGTGGATCATACCCATTTAAATAAATATTATTTGAGATAGCTTTTCGCTTAATACATGTAGAAACACCACCGCGAATTCCTTTTTTGAAAAAGTGAAGTAAATCAATATTAGTTAAAAGTTCTAGTTCAATCTTTGTACGCTTAAGCATGCTACTCCAACTAAGGGATGGGAGTGTGAAATATTTTGTTGGGTCTAATCCGTAAGATGAGAATGCGGAGCAACGAAATTTTTCAAAACAATCGGTTAAAAGAAGGACGTCTGATTTTAAATATAAATCGCTGTAATCTCCTAAAGTTTTACAATTGAATGAATTCCATACATTAACAGCGCGTAAATAATCTTCATTTGATATGTGTTCATTTTTTAATCGATTATAAAACATTTGATGGGGTGGTAATATTGTTTCATTCAATTTTGAAAAGCTGTCAACATATGAATAAGGAAAAACTCCTTTTTGTCTAATAAGATCAAATTCATATGGGTTTTTAAAAAATTTTCGAATTTCAAAGCAGTCTTTACTATCCAAATTTCTAGCTAATTTTTCTAGCGATGTTGGCATAAATTTGAATGAGTCAAGAAATCTAAGTTTAATATATTTAGAATATCTTCCATTTGCATCTTTATCTACTAAGATTGATTTAGTGAAGCTAATGTAATTTTCTTTATTTTTAGCAATAACTTCCAATTGCTCCCCATTTTGCGCTAAATGTTTATAAACAAGTGGACATCATATTTTGAAAGGTTGTGGAAAAAGATTGGGATAACGTTAGAATTTTGATAATGCAAATTACAAATGGAGTGGGCGACCCCTCTTATCTCGCCAGATAAATGACAGTGATCCATGACCCGAGTATCTACGCCTGTAAAAGATTCTCGACAGATATGACAAACTTTGCAATTATTGAATTCGTTTAATTGATTTAATGTGGGGGTTTTCATTGGTTTTATGGATTTTAAACAATTTTCATATAAAGATTTTATGTCTAATTCTAAATATTGCATAAATGTGTCAGCACAATTTTCCCCTCGATATGATTTATATAATGAGAGAGTATCATCAAAATTACATTTTATATAATATCCAAATGAATATGGTATGTGTAGGTCGGTTTTTACAGTGAAAGATTGATTTTTATTTGGTGTTGTGGTGGGGATGCCTACTAACATCGATTCAAAATCAGCATAAACTACAAAAGGAGTGTAAAGCTGATCTTGAATTTTTTCAAATTTTAAAATATTTTTAGGTATATCTTTACCAAATTTATTGCGTCGAAATTCATCAGCTGCAGGTAGATTCACTCGCACATGCGTACAATCAAATTCGGTGTGTCTTTCTAATTTAGTTTTATTGTTAAAGAATTGTAAACAACCATCGCAAATATATTTAGCACCGTTATGTTTACTTAATTGTTTAGAGACTAGTCGTGATAGATTTTTTATTAGGCAATAATGAAATTTACCACAACAGTCATCAATAAGTAGTAAATTTACGTGACGCAAACGTTTCAATTTTGTGTGGTGATAAGGTCCTACTACATTTATTACACCGGTTTTTTCATTCTTAGCTAAACCAAAAACATTAATTGATATATCATTTAATTCTTCGAATTTATTGATGTCGGTTAATTTAACTGGGAAAACAATTCCGGTAAAATCTAAATTTTGAAAAAAATCTGTGTATGAATTTGGATTAATATCAACCCCAGTTGGTTTATACAATGCTGCCAAAATGGCGTATCGAAAACAAAATTGATCGTGAATATTTCGTATATTTAACACCGCTTGTTTAGCTATAATCGATTTTGGTAATTCTAAAAATGTACTATTTCCACCATGTGATGGGTTAAATTTATTTAAATTTACTTCGATATATAAAATTTCTTGTAAACCCCACCCGGAATCTCGCTCTTGAAATTCACTCATCTTACAATTTAAAATATCGATAAATAATATTAACATTTCATCTAAATTTGATGCCGTTGTGGCTATTAAATTTCTAGTGTGAAAACTTTTTATATCTGATATATTTTTAGTTTGTTGAATGTATCGACCAAATAATTGGAAATTGATTTTAAGTGAACAAAATTTTTCCAATGTACTTTTTATTACATTTAGTAAATCAATTTGTATGTCTTGCACAAAATCTTTCAAATTAATTCTTTTATATGGGCTAGAGATTCTATATGTTTGAATTCGAGATTTAAACGATGAATTTAAAATAGTAACTCGATCGGAAAAGTATTGTGTGGATTTGTTTTTATGTTGTATTGAGTTGTAATGATTGAATATATTTGTTACATTTACATTGCACGTGGTACATACTAAAAAATATATATAACACGTAAAATATATATAAAAAAAAGGTTTTTTACCTCACCAGTTATTTTAATTTTTTTTTTAGTTTGACTTGATGATGGGTTATTGTCATGTTGAGGATCTGTAATTATACTAATTAGTATAATATGCAATTTATAAAACTATTAAAACTAACCTTCAATCAACCGTTTTTTACAGCTTTGTTCTTTGTGTCTTTTTAACGTAAAATTTGTTTTAAAAACACGATCACATTTATCACAGATTAGTGTCATTGTACCTCTGTACAAGGCAAGGTAATACTGAACATTGTAAGATGATTCGCATTATTTATAAACACATGCAAATAAAAAACTGGATTTTTCTATTAGTTCTATAAACAACTATATTTTATTATACAATGTAATGATTATTTTTTATAGCCTGTATTTATAAATTTAAAATGAATATTATGTCTGTAAAAATCGCAATTTTAATATAATAAATTGTCAACACAGTTTTAATTATAAAATAAATATTATGTCTGTAAAAATCGCAATTGTAATATAATAAATTGCCAACACAGTTTTAATTGAATATATGCAAATGAAATAAACAACTATATTTTTAGTATACAATGTATAACTTATATATAACTTGAATTTATAAATTTAAAATGAATGTTCATTTAAAAAAAAATGTAAAAATCGTAATTGCAATAAAATAAACTACTAACACAGTTTTAATTAAATATATGCAAATGAGCAAGTCTATAAAATTAATTATATACATGCATATCTGACACAATATAAAAATTGTGATTGAAAACAATCAACATCACATCAAATGTGAAAAACCTTCAAGAGGGTGACCTCGAAAAGTGGGTGACTTTCGGTGACCTTGAAAAAAGGGGGAGGGGGTTTGAAAAGTGGGTGTGGCTTGGGGCGTGAACTTGAAAAGTGGGCGTAGCTTGGGGGCATGAACTTGAAAAGTGGGAGTGTCTTTGGGGAGTTGGAGTGGGGGGTGATGTGCACTCTCAATTTTTCTCTACTGAACTAATTACTTCCATTCATTAAGTTATTTATTTGACGAAAAGAATTTTGATTTTAGCTTAAAGTACAGAACTTTAAACCAATAACTTCCATTCTTTAAGTTATTTACTTGAAGAAAAGGATTTTGATTTTAACTTAAAGTACAGAACTTTAAAATTGTAACTTCCATTCTTTAAGTTAATTACTTGACGAAAAGAATTTTGATTTTAACTTAAAGTACAGAACTTTAAACTAACAACTTCCATTCTTTAAGTTATTAACTTGAATAAAAGAATTTTGATTTTAACTTAAAGTACAGAACTTTAAACTAACAACTTCCATTCTTTAAGTTATTAACTTGCAAAAACGAATTTTGATTTTAACTTAAAGTACAGAACTTTAAATTAATAACTTCCTTTCTTTAAGTTATTTACTTGAAGAAAAAAATTTTGATTTTAACTTAAAGTACAGAACTTTGAACTAACAACTTCCATTCTTTAAGTTATTAACTTGAAGAAAGGAATTTTGATTTTAACTTAAAGTACAGAACTTTAAACTAACAACTTCCATTCTTTAATTTATTAACTTGAAGAAAAGAATTTTGATTTTAACTTAAAGTACAGAACTTTAAACTAACAACTTCCATTCTTTAATTTATTAACTTGAAGAAAAGAATTTTGATTTTAACTTAAAGTACAGAACTTTAAATTAATAACTTTCATTCCTTTAAGTTATTTACTTGAAGAAAAGAATTTTGATTTTAACTTAAAGTACAGAACTTTAAACTAACAACTTCCATTCTTTAAGTTATTAACTTGCAAAAACGAATTTTGATTTTAACTTAAAGTACAGAACTTCAAACTAATTACTTCCATTCATTAAGTTATTTACTTGACGAAAAGAATTTTGATTTTAACTTGAAGTACAGAACTTTAAATTAATAACTTCCTTTCTTTAAGTTATTTACTTGAAGAAAAGAATTTTGATTTTAACTACAAGTACAGAACTTTGAACTAACAACTTCCATTCTTTAAGTTATTAACTTGAAGAAAGGAATTTTGATTTTAGCTTAAAGTACAGAACTTTTAACTAACAACTGCCATTTTTTAAGTTATTAACTTGAAGAAAAGAATTTAGATTTTAACTTAAAGTACAGAACTTTAAATTAATAACTTTCATTCCTTTAAGTTATTTACTTGAAGAAAAGAATTTTGATTTTAACTTAAAGTACAGAACTTTAAACTAACAACTTCCATTCTTTAAGTTATTAACTTGAAGAAAAGAATTTTGATTTTAACTTAAAGTACAGAACTTTAAACTAACAACTTCCATTTTTTAAGTTATTAACTTGAAGAAAAAATTTTGCTTTTATCTTAAAGTACAGAACTTTAAACTAACAACTTCCATTCTTTAAGTTATTAACTAGAAGAAAAGAATTTTGATTTTAACTTAAAGTACAGAACTTGAAACTAATTACTTCCATTCTTTAAGTTATTTACTTGAAGAAAAAAATTTTGATTTTAACATAAAGTACAGAACTATCAATTAATAACGTCCTTTCTTTAAGTTATTTACTTGAAGAAAAGAATTTTGATTTTAACTTATAGTACAGAACTTTGAACTAACAACTTCCATTCTTTAAGTTATTAACTTGAAGAAAGGAATTTTGATTTTAACTTAAAGTACAGAACTTTAAACTAACAACTTCCATTCTTTAATTTATTAACTTGAAGAAAAGAATTTTGATTTTAACTTAAAGTACAGAACTTTGAACTAACAACTTAAATTCTTTCATTTATAAACTTGAAGAAAAGAATTTTGATTTTAACTTAAAGTACAGAACTTTAAACTAACAACTTCCATTCTTTATGTTATTAGCTTGAAGAAAAGAATTTTGATTTTAACTTAAAGTACAGAACTTTGAACTAATTACTTCCATTCATTAAGTTATTTATTTGACGAAAAGAATTTTGATTTTAGCTTAAAGTACAGAACTTTAAACCAATAACTTCCATTCTTTAAGTTATTTACTTGAAGAAACGGATTTTGATTTTAACTTAAAGTACAGAACTTTAAAATTGTAACTTCCATTCTTTAAGTTAATTACTTGACGAAAAGAATTTTGATTTTAACTTAAAGTACAGAACTTTAAACAAACAACTTCCATTCTTTAAGTTATTAACTTGAATAAAAGAATTTTGATTTTAGCTTAAAGTACAGAACTTTTAACTAACAACTGCCATTCTTTTAGTTATTAACTTGAAGAAAAGAATTTTGATTTTAACTTAAAGTACAGAACTTTAAACTAATAACTTCCATTCTTTAAGTTATTTACTTGAAGAAAAGCATTTTGATTTTAACTTAAAGCACAGAACTTTAAACTAATAACTTCCTTTCTTTAAGTTATTTACATGAAGAAAAGAATTTTGATTTTAACTTAAAGTACAGAACTTTAAAATAGTAACTTCTATTCTTTAAGTTATTTACTTGAAGAAAAGAATTTTGATTTTAACTTAAAGTACAGAACTTTAAACTAATAACTTCCATTCTTTAAGTTATTTACTTGAAGAAAAGAATTTTGATTTTAACTTAAAGTACAGAACTTTAAACTTATAACTTTCATTCTTCAGGTTATTTATTTGAAGTAAAGAATTTTGATTTTAACTTAAAGTACAGAACTTTAAACTAACAACTTCCATTCTTTAAGTTATTAACTTGAAGAAAAGAATTTTGATTTTAACTTAAAGTACAGAACTTTAAAATAATAACTTCCAATCTTTAAGTTATTTACTTGAAGATAAGAATTTTAATTTTAACTTAAAGTACAGAACTATAAATTAATAACTTCCTTTCTTTAAGTTATTTACTTGAAGAAAAGAATTTTGATTTTAACTTAAAGTACAGAACTTTAAACTAATAACTTCCATTCTTTAAGTTATTTACTTGAAGAAAAGAATTTTGATTTTAACTTAAAGTACAGAACTTTAAACTAATAACTTCCTTTCTTTAAGTTATTTACATGAAGAAAAGAATTTTGATTTTAACTTAAAGTACAGAACTTTAAAATTGTAACTTCCATTGTTTAAGTTATTTACTTGAAGAAAAGAATTTTGATTTTAACTTAAAGTACAGAACTTTAAACCAACAACCTCCATTCTTTAAGTTATTAACTTGAAGAAAAGAATTTTGATTTTAACTTAAAGTACAGAACTTTAAACTAATTACTTCCATTCTTTAAGTTATTTACTTGAAGAAATGAATTTTGATTTAAACTTAAAGTACAGAACTTTAAAATTGTAACTTCCATTGTTTAAGTTATTTACTTGAAGAAAAGAATTTTGATTTTAACTTAAAGTACAGAACTTTAAACTAATAACTTTCAATCTTTAAGTTATTTACTTGAAGAGAAGAATTTTGATTTTAACTTAAAGTGCAGAACTTTAAACTAATAACTTCCAATCTTTAGTTATTTACTTGAAGAAAAGAATTTTGATTTTAACTTAAAGTACAGAACTTTAAACTAATAACTTCCAGTCTTTAAGTTTTAACTTGAAGAAAAGAATTTTCATTTTAACTTAAAGTACAGACCTTTAAACTAACAATTTCCATTCTCTAAGTTATTAACTTGAAGAAAAGAATTTTGATTTGAACTTAAAGTACAGAACTTTATACTAACAACTTCCATTCTTTAAGTTATTAACTAGAAGAAAAGAATTTTGATTTTCACTTAAAGTACAGAACTTTAAACTAATTACTTCCATTCTTTAAGTTATTTACTTGAAGAAAAGAATTTTGATTTTAACTTAAAGTACAGAACTTTAAACTAACAACTTCCATTCTTTAAGTTATTAACTTGAAGAAAAGAATTTTGATTTTAACTTAAAGTACAGAACTTTAAACTAATTACTTCCGTTCTTTATGTAATTTACTTGATGAAAAGAATTTTGATTTTAACTTAAAGTACAGAACTTTAAATTAATAACTTCCTTTCTTTAAGTTATTTACTTGAAGAAAAGAATTTTGATTTTACTTAAAGTACAGAACTTTAAACTAACAACTTCCATTCTTTAAGTTATTAACTTGAAGAAAAGAATTTTGATTTTAACTTAAAGTACAGAACGTTAAACTAGTTATTTCCATTCTTTAAGTTATTTACTTGAAGAAAAGAATTTTGATTTTAACTTAAAGTACAGAACTTTAAACTATTAACTTCCTTTCTTTAAGTTATTTGCTGAAGAAAAGAATTTTGATTTTACTTAAAGTACAGAACTTTAAACTAACAACTTCCATTCTTTAAGTTATTAACTTGAAGAAAAGAATTTTGATTTTAACTTAAAGTACAGAACTTTACCCTAACAACTTCCATTCTTTAAGTTATTAACTTGAAGAAAAGAATTTTGATTTTAACTTAAAGTACAGAACGTTAAACTAATTATTTCCATTCTTTAAGTTATTTACTTGAAGAAAAGAATTTTGATTTTAACTTAAAGTACAGAACTTTAAACTAACAACTTCCATTCTTTAAGTTATTAACTGAAAGAAAAGAATTTTGATTTTAACTTAAAGTAGAGAACTTTAAACTAATTACTTCCATTCTTTAAGTTATTAACTTGAAGAAAAGAATTTAGATTTTAACTTAAAGTACAGAACTTTAAACTAATAACTTCCAATCTTTAAGTTATTTACTTAAAGATAAGAATTTTGATTTTAACTTAAAGTACAGAACTATAAATTAATAACTTCCTTTCTTTAAGTTATTTACTTGAAGAAAAGAATTTTGATTTTAACTTAAAGTACAGAACTTTAAAATAGTAACTTCTATTCCTTAAGTTATTTACTTGAAGAAAAGAATTTTGATTTTAACTTAAAGTACAGAACTTTAAACTAATAACTTCCATTTTTTAAGTTATTTACTTGAAGAAAAGAATTTTGATTTTAACTTAAAGTACAGAACTTTAAACTTATAACTTCCATTCTTCAGGTTATTTATTTGAAGTAAAGAATTTTGATTTTAACTTAAAGTACAGAACTTTAAACTAACAACTTCTATTCTTTAAGTTATTAACTTGAAGAAAAGAATTTTGATTTTAACTTAAAGTACAGAACTATAAATTAATAACGTCCTTTCTTTAAGTTATTTACTTGCAGAAAAGAATTTTGATTTTAACTTAAAGTACAGAACTTTAAACTAACAACTTCCATTCTTTAAGTTATTAACTTGAAGAAAAGAATTTTGATTTTAACTTAAAGTACAGAACTTTAAACTAATTACTTCCTTTCTTTAAGTTATTTACTTGAAGAAAAGAATTTTGATTTTACTTAAAGTACAGAACTTTAAACTAACAACTTCCATTCTTTAAGTTATTAACTTGAAGAAAAGAATTTTGATTTTAACTTAAAGTACAGAACTTTACCCTAACAACTTCCATTCTTTAAGTTATTAACTTGAAGAAAAGAATTTTGATTTTAACTTAAAGTACAGAACGTTAAACTAATTATTTCCATTCTTTAAGTTATTTACTTGAAGAAAAGAATTTTGATTTTAACTTAAAGTACAGAACTTTAAACTAACAACTTCCATTCTTTAAGTTATTAACTGAAAGAAAAGAATTTTGATTTTAACTTAAAGTAGAGAACTTTAAACTAATTACTTCCATTCTTTAAGTTATTAACTTGAAGAAAAGAATTTAGATTTTAACTTAAAGTACAGAACTTTAAAATAATAACTTCCAATCTTTAAGTTATTATTTGAAGATAAGAATTTTAATTTTAACTTAAAGTACAGAACTATAAATTAATAACTTCCTTTCTTTAAGTTATTTACTTGAAGAAAAGAATTTTGATTTTAACTTAAAGTACAGAACTTTAAACTAATAACTTCCATTCTTTAAGTTATTTACTTGAAGAAAAGCATTTTGATTTTAACTTAAAGCACAGAACTTTAAACTAATAACTTCCTTTCTTTAAGTTATTTACATGAAGAAAAGAATTTTGATTTTAACTTAAAGTACAGAACTTTAAAATAGTAACTTCTATACCTTAAGTTATTTACTTAAAGATGAGAATTTTGATTTTAACTTAAAGTACAGAACTTTAAACTTATAACTTCCATTCTTTAAGTTATTTACTTGAAGAAAAGAATTTTGATTTTAACTTAAAGTACAGAACTTTAAAATTGTAACGTCCATTCTTTAAGTTATTAACTTGAAGAAAAGAATTTTGATTTTAACTTAAAGTACAGAACTTTAAACTAATTACTTCCATTCTTTAAGTTATTTACTTGAAGAAAAGAATTTTGATTTTAACTTAAAGTACAGAACTTTAAAATTGTAACTTCCATTGTTTAAGTTATTTACTTGAAGAAAAGAATTTTGATTTTAACTTAAAGTACAGAACTTTAAACTAACAACTTTCAATCTTTAAGTTATTTACTTGAAGAGAAGAATTTTGATTTTAACTTAAAGTGCAGAACTTTAAACTAATAACTTCCAATCTTTAGTTATTTACTTGAAGAAAAGAATTTTGATTTTAACTTAAAGTACAGAACTTTAAACTAATAACTTCCAGTCTTTAAGTTTTAACTTGAAGAAAAGAATTTTCATTTTAACTTAAAGTACAGACCTTTAAACTAACAATTTCCATTCTCTAAGTTATTAACTTGAAGAAAAGAATTTTGATTTGAACTTAAAGTACAGAACTTTATACTAACAACTCCCATTCTTTAAGTTATTAACTAGAAGAAAAGAATTTTGATTTTAACTTAAAGTACAGAACTTTAAACTAATTACTTCCATTCTTTAAGTTATTTACTTGAAGAAAAGAATTTTGATTTTAACTTAAAGTACAGAACTTTAAACTAACAACTTCCATTCTTTAAGTTATTAACTTGAAGAAAAGAATTTTGATTTTAACTTAAAGTACAGAACTTTAAACTAATTACTTCCAATCTTTAAGTTATTTACTTGAAGATAAGAATTTTAATTTTAACTTAAAGTACAGAACTACAAATTAATAACTTCCTTTCTTTAAGTTATTTACTTGAAGAAAAGAATTTTGATTTTATCTTAAAGTACAGAACTTTAAACTAATAACTTCCATTCTTTAAGTTATTTACTTGAAGAAAAGAATTTTGATTTTAACTTAAAGTACAGAACTTTAAAATAGTAACTTCTATTCTTTAAGTTATTTACTTGAAGAAAAGAATTTTGATTTTAACCTAAAGTACAGAACTTTAAACTAATAACTTCCATTCTTTAAGTTATTTACTTGAAGAAAAGAATTTTGATTTTAACTTAAAGTACAGAACTTTAAACTTATAACTTCCATTCTTCAGGTTATTTATTTGAAGTAAAGAATTTTGATTTTAACTTAAAGTACAGAACTTTAAACTAACAACTTCCATTCTTTAAGTTATTAACTTGAAGAAAAGAATTTTGATTTTAACTTAAAGTACAGAACTTTAAACTAATTACTTCCATTCTTTAAGTTATTTACTTGAAGAAAAGAATTTTGATTTTAACTTAAAGTACAGAACTTTAAACTAACAACTTCCATTCTTTAAGTTATTAACTGAAAGAAAAGAATTTTGATTTTAACTTAAAGTAGAGAACTTTAAACTAATTACTTCCATTCTTTAAGTTATTAACTTGAAGAAAAGAATTTAGATTTTAACTTAAAGTACAGAACTTTAAACTAATAACTTCCAATCTTTAAGTTATTTACTTAAAGATAAGAATTTTGATTTTAACTTAAAGTACAGAACTATAAATTAATAACTTCCTTTCTTTAAGTTATTTACTTGAAGAAAAGAATTTTGATTTTAACTTAAAGTACAGAACTTTAAAATAGTAACTTCTATTCCTTAAGTTATTTACTTGAAGAAAAGAATTTTGATTTTAACTTAAAGTACAGAACTTTAAACTAATAACTTCCATTTTTTAAGTTATTTACTTGAAGAAAAGAATTTTGATTTTAACTTAAAGTACAGAACTTTAACCTTATAACTTCCATTCTTCAGGTTATTTATTTGAAGTAAAGAATTTTGATTTTAACTTAAAGTACAGAACTTTAAACTAACAACTTCTATTCTTTAAGTTATTAACTTGAAGAAAAGAATTTTGATTTTAACTTAAAGTACAGAACTATAAATTAATAACGTCCTTTCTTTAAGTTATTTACTTGCAGAAAAGAATTTTGATTTTAACTTAAAATACAGAACTTTAAACTAACAACTTCCATTCTTTAAGTTATTAACTTGAAGAAAAGAATTTTGATTTTAACTTAAAGTACAGAACTTTAAACTAATTACTTCCTTTCTTTAAGTTATTTACTTGAAGAAAAGAATTTTGATTTTACTTAAAGTACAGAACTTTAAACTAACAACTTCCATTCTTTAAGTTATTAACTTGAAGAAAAGAATTTTGATTTTAACTTAAAGTACAGAACTTTACCCTAACAACTTCCATTCTTTAAGTTATTAACTTGAAGAAAAGAATTTTGATTTTAACTTACAGTACAGAACGTTAAACTAATTATTTCCATTCTTTAAGTTATTTACTTGAAGAAAAGAATTTTGATTTTAACTTAAAGTACAGAACTTTAAACTAACAACTTCCATTCTTTAAGTTATTAACTGAAAGAAAAGAATTTTGATTTTAACTTAAAGTAGAGAACTTTAAACTAATTACTTCCATTCTTTAAGTTATTAACTTGAAGAAAAGAATTTAGATTTTAACTTAAAGTACAGAACTTTAAAATAATAACTTCCAATCTTTAAGTTATTATTTGAAGATAAGAATTTTAATTTTAACTTAAAGTACAGAACTATAAATTAATAACTTCCTTTCTTTAAGTTATTTACTTGAAGAAAAGAATTTTGATTTTAACTTAAAGTACAGAACTTTAAACTAATAACTTCCATTCTTTAAGTTATTTACTTGAAGAAAAGCATTTTGATTTTAACTTAAAGCACAGAACTTTAAACTAATAACTTCCTTTCTTTAAGTTATTTACATGAAGAAAAGAATTTTGATTTTAACTTAAAGTACAGAACTTTAAAATAGTAACTTCTATACCTTAAGTTATTTACTTAAAGATGAGAATTTTGATTTTAACTTAAAGTACAGAACTTTAAACTTATAACTTCCATTCTTTAAGTTATTTACTTGAAGAAAAGAATTTTGATTTTAACTTAAAGTACAGAACTTTAAAATTGTAACTTCCATTCTTTAAGTTATTAACTTGAAGAAAAGAATTTTGATTTTAACTTAAAGTACAGAACTTTAAAATTGTAACTTCCATTGTTTAAGTTATTTACTTGAAGAAAAGAATTTTGATTTTAACTTAAAGTACAGAACTTTAAACTAATAACTTTCAATCTTTAAGTTATTTACTTGAAGAGAAGAATTTTGATTTTAACTTAAAGTGCAGAACTTTAAACTAATAACTTCCAATCTTTAGTTATTTACTTGAAGAAAAGAATTTTGATTTTAACTTAAAGTACAGAACTTTAAACTAATAACTTCCAGTCTTTAAGTTTTAACTTGAAGAAAAGAATTTTCATTTTAACTTAAAGTACAGACCTTTAAACTAACAATTTCCATTCTCTAAGTTATTAACTTGAAGAAAAGAATTTTGATTTGAACTTAAAGTACAGAACTTTATACTAACAACTCCCATTCTTTAAGTTATTAACTAGATGAAAAGAATTTTGATTTTAACTTAAAGTACAGAACTTTAAACTAATTACTTCCATTCTTTAAGTTATTTACTTGAAGAAAAGAATTTTGATTTTAACTTAAAGTACAGAACTTTAAACTAACAACTTCCATTCTTTAAGTTATTAACTTGAAGAAAAGAATTTTGATTTTAACTTAAAGTACAGAACTTTAAACTAATTACTTCCAATCTTTAAGTTATTTACTTGAAGATAAGAATTTTAATTTTAACTTAAAGTACAGAACTACAAATTAATAACTTCCTTTCTTTAAGTTATTTACTTGAAGAAAAGAATTTTGATTTTATCTTAAAGTACAGAACTTTAAACTAATAACTTCCATTCTTTAAGTTATTTACTTGAAGAAAAGAATTTTGATTTTAACTTAAAGTACAGAACTTTAAAATAGTAACTTCTATTCTTTAAGTTATTTACTTGAAGAAAAGAATTTTGATTTTAACTTAAAGTACAGAACTTTAAACTAATAACTTCCATTCTTTAAGTTTTTTACTTGAAGAAAAGAATTTTGATTTTAACTTAAAGTACAGAACTTTAAACTTATAACTTCCATTCTTCAGGTTATTTATTTGAAGTAAAGAATTTTGATTTTAACTTAAAGTACAGAACTTTAAACTAACAACTTCCATTCTTTAAGTTATTAACTTGAAGAAAAGAATTTTGATTTTAACTTAAAGTACAGAACTTTAAACTAATTACTTCCATTCTTTAAGTTATTTACTTGAAGAAAAGAATTTTGATTTTAACATAAAGTACAGAACTTTAAAATAATAACTTCCAATCTTTAAGTTATTTACTTGAAGATAAGAATTTTAATTTTAACTTAAAGTAAAGAACTATAAATTAATAACTTCCTTTCTTTAAGTTATTTACTTGAAGAAAAGAATTTTGATTTTAACTTAAAGTACAGAACTTTAAACTAATAACTTCCATTCTTTAAGTTATTTACTTGAAGAAAAGAATTTTGATTTTAACTTAAAGTACAGAACTTTAAAATAGTAACTTCTATACCTTAAGCTATTTACTTGAAGATGAGAATTTTGATATTAACATAAAGTACAGAACTTTAAAGTTATAACTTCCATTCTTTAAGTTATTTACTTGAAGAAAAGAATTTTGATTTTAACTTAAAGTACAGAACTTTAAAATTGTAACTTCCATTGTTTAAGTTATTTACTTGAAGAAAAGAATTTTGATTTTAACTTAAAGTACAGAACTTTAAACCAAAACTTCCATTCTTTAAGTTATTAACTTGAAGAAAAGAATTTTGATTTTAACTTAAAGTACAGAACTTTAAACTAATTACTTCCATTCTTTAAGTTATTTACTTGAAGAAATGAATTTTGATTTAAACTTAAAGTACAGAACTTTAAAATTGTAACTTCCATTGTTTAAGTTATTTACTTGAAGAAAAGAATTTTGATTTTAACTTAAAGTACAGAACTTTAAACTAATAACTTTCAATCTTTAAGTTATTTACTTGAAGAGAAGAATTTTGATTTTAACTTAAAGTGCAGAACTTTAAACTAATAACTTCCAATCTTTAGTTATTTACTTGAAGAAAAGAATTTTGATTTTAACTTAAAGTACAGAACTTTAAACTAATAACTTCCAGTCTTTAAGTTTTAACTTGAAGAAAAGAATTTTCATTTTAACTTAAAGTACAGACCTTTAAACTAACAATTTCCATTCTCTAAGTTATTAACTTGAAGAAAAGAATTTTGATTTGAACTTAAAGTACAAAACTTTATACTAACAACTTCCATTCTTTAAGTTATTAACTAGAAGAAAAGAATTTTGATTTTCACTTAAAGTACAGAACTTTAAACAAATTACTTCCATTCTTTAAGTTATTTACTTGAAGAAAAGAATTTTGATTTTAACTTAAAGTACAGAACTTTAAACTAACAACTTCCATTCTTTAAGTTATTAACTTGAAGAAAAGAATTTTGATTTTAACTTAAAGTACAGAACTTTAAACTAATTACTTCCGTTCTTTATGTAATTTACTTGATGAAAAGAATTTTGATTTTAACTTAAAGTACAGAACTTTAAATTAATAACTTCCTTTCTTTAAGTTATTTACTTGAAGAAAAGAATTTTGATTTTACTTAAAGTACAGAACGTTAAACTAACAACTTCCATTCATTAAGTTATTAACTTGAAGAAAAGAATTTTGATTTTAACTTAAAGTACAGAACGTTAAACTAATTATTTCCATTCTTTAAGTTATTTACTTGAAGAAAAGAATTTTGATTTTAACTTAAAGTACAGAACTTTAAACTATTAACTTCCAATCTTTAAGTTATTTACTTGAAGATAAGAATTTTAATTTTAACTTAAAGTACAGAACTATAAATTAATAACTTCCTTTCTTTTAGTTATTTACTAGAAGAAAAGAATTTTTAATTTAACTTAAAGTAAAGAACTTTAAACTAATAACTTCCTTTCTTTAAGTTATTTACTTGAAGAAAAGAATTTTGATTTTAAATTAAAGTACACAACTTTAAACTAACAACTTCCATTCTTTAAGTTATTTACTTGAAGAAAACAATTTTGATTTTAACTTAAAGTACAGAACTTTAAACTAATTACTTCCATTCTTTAAGTTATTTAATTGAAGAAAAGAATTTTGATTTTAACTTAAACTAGAGAACTTTAAACTAATAACTTCTAATCTTTAAGTTATTTACTTGAAGATAAGAATTTTAATGTTAACTTAAAGTACAGAACTATTAATTAATAACTTCCTTTCTTTTAGTTATTTACTTGAAGAAAAGAATTTTTATTTTAACTTAAGGTACAGAACTTTAAACTAATTACTTCCGTTCTTTAAGTAATTTACTTGATGAAAAGAATTTTGATTTTAACTTAAAGTACAGAACTTTAAATTAATAACTTCCTTTCTTTAAGTTATTTACTTGAAGAAAAGAATTTTGATTTTATCTTAAAGTACACAACTTTAAACTAACAACTTCCATTCTTTAAGTTATTAACTTGAAGAAAAGAATTTTGATTTTAACTTAAAGTACAGAACTTTAAACTAATTACTTCGATTCTTTAAGTTATTTACTTGAAGAAAAGAATTTTGATTTTAACTTAAAGTACAGAACTTTAAAATTGTAACTTCCATTGTTTAAGTTATTTACTTGAAGAAAAGAATTTTGATTTTAACTTAAAGTACAGAACTTTAAACCAACAACTTCCATTCTTTAAGTTATTAACTTGAAGAAAAGAATTTTGATTTTAACTTAAAGTACAGAACTTTAAACTAATTACTTCCATTCATTAAGTTATTTACTTGAAGAAATGAATTTTGATTTAAACTTAAAGTACAGAACTTTAAAATTGTAACTTCCATTGTTTAAGTTATTTACTTGAAGAAAAGAATTTTGATTTTAACTTAAAGTACAGAACTTTAAACTAATAACTTTCAATCTTTAAGTTATTTACTTGAAGAGAAGAATTTTGATTTTAACTTAAAGTGCAGAACTTTAAACTAATAACTTCCAATCTTTAGTTATTTACTTGAAGAAAAGAATTTTGATTTTAACTTAAAGTACAGAACTTTAAACTAATAACTTCCAGTCTTTAAGTTTTAACTTGAAGAAAAGAATTTTCATTTTAACTTTAAGTACAGACCTTTAAACTAACAATTTCCATTCTCTAAGTTATTAACTTGAAGAAAAGAATTTTGATTTGAACTTAAAGTACAGAACTTTATACTAACAACTTCCATTCTTTAAGTTATTAACTAGAAGAAAAGAATTTTGATTTTAACTTAAAGTACAGAACTTTAAACTAATTACTTCTATTCTTTAAGTTATTTACTTGAAGAAAAGAATTTTGATTTTAACTTACGGTACAGAACTTTAAACTAACAACTTCCATTCTTTAAGTTATTAACTTGAAGAAAAGAATTTTGATTTTAACTTAAAGTACAGAACTTTAAACTAATTACTTCCGTTCTTTATGTAATTTACTTGATGAAAAGAATTTTGATTTTAACTTAAAGTACAGAACTTTAAATTAATAACTTCCTTTCTTTAAGTTATTTACTTGAAGAAAAGAATTTTGATTTTACTTAAAGTACAGAACTTTAAACTAACAACTTCCATTCTTTAAGTTATTAACTTGAAGAAAAGAATTTTGATTTTAACTTAAAGTACAGAACGTTACACTAATTATTTCCATTCTTTAAGTTATTTACTTGAAGAAAAGAATTTTGATTTTAACTTAAAGTACAGAACTTTAAACTATTAACTTCCAATCTTTAAGTTATTTACTTGAAGATAAGAATTTTAATTTTAACTTAAAGTACAGAACTATAAATTAATAACTTCCTTTCTTTTAGTTATTTACTAGAAGAAAAGAATTTTTATTTTATCTTAAAGTAAAAAACTTTAAACTAATAACTTCTTTTCCTTAAGTTATTTACTTGAAGAAAAGAATTTTGATTTTAACTTAAAGTACACAACTTTAAACTAACAACTTCCATTCTTTAAGTTATTTACATGAAGAAAACAATTTTGATTTTAACTTAAAGTACAGAACTTTAAACTAATTACTTCCATTCTATAAGTTATTTACTTGAAGAAAAGAATTTTGATTTTAACTTAAACTAGAGAACTTTAAACTAATAACTTCTAATCTTTAAGTTATTTACTTGAAGATAAGAATTTTAATTTTAACTTAAAGTACAGAACTATTAATTTATAACTTCCTTTCTTTTAGTTATTTACTTGAAGAAAAGAATTTTTATTTTAACTTAAAGTACAGAACTTTAAACTAATTACTTCCGTTCTTTACGTAATTTACTTGATGAAAAGAATTTTGATTTTAACTTAAAGTACAGAACTTTAAATTAATAACTTACTTTCTTTAAGTTATTTACTTGAAGAAAAGAATTTTGATTTTATCTTAAAGTACAGAACTTTAAACTAACAACTTCCATTCTTTAAGTTATTAACTTGAAGAAAAGAATTTTGATTTGAACTTAAAGTACAGAACTTTAAACTAATTACTTCGATTCTTTAAGTTATTTACTTGAAGAAAAGAATTTTGATTTTAACTTAAAGTACAGAAGTTTAAACTAATTACTTCCATTCTTTAAGTTATTTACTTGAAAAAAACAATTTTGATTTTAACTTAAAGTACAGAACTTTAAACAAATTACTTCCATTCTTTAAGTTATTTACTTGAAGAAAAGAATTTTGATTTTAACTTAAAGTACAGAACTTTAAACTAATAACTTCTAATCTTTAAGTTATTTACTTGAAGATAAGAATTTTAATTTTAACTTAAAGTACAGAACTATTAATTAATAACTTCCTTTCTTTTAGTTATTTACTTGAAGAAAAGAATTTTAATTTTAACCTAAAGTACAGAACTATAAATATAAACTTTCTTTCTTTTAGTTATTTACTTGAAGAAAAGAATTTTTATTTTAACTTAAAGTACAGAACTTTAAACTAATAACTTCCTTTCTTTAAGTTATTAATTGAAGAAAAGAATTTTAATTTTAACTTAAAGTACAGAACTTTAAACTATCAACTTCCATTCTTTAAGTTATTAACTTGAAGAAAACAATTTTGATTTTAACTTAAAGTACAGAACTTTAAACTAATAACTTCCAATCTTTAAGTTATTTACTTGAAGATAAGAATTTTAATTTTAACTTACTGTACAGAACTATAAATTAATAACTTCCATTCTTTTAGTTATTTACTAGAAGAAAAGAATTTTGATTTTAACTTAAAGTACAGAACTTTAAACTAATTACTACCATTCTTTAGGTTATTTACTTGAAGAAAAGAATTTTGATTTTAACTTAAAGTACAGAACTTTAAACTAATAACTTCCAATCTTTAAGTTATTTACTTGAAGATAAGAATTTTAATTTTAACTTAATGTACAGAACTATAAATTAATAACTTCCATTTTTTTAGTTATTTACTTGAAGAAAAGAATTTTGATTTTAACTTAAAGTACAGTACTTTAAACTAATAACTTCCATTCTTTAAGTTATTAACTTGAAGAAAATAATTTTGATTTTAACTTAAAGTACAGAACTTTAAACTAATTACTTCCATTCTTTAAGTTATTTACTTGAAGAAAAGAATTTTGATTTTAACTTAAAGTACAGAACTTTAAACTAATAACTTCCATCCTTTAAGTTATTTACTTGAAGAAAAGAATTTTGATTTTAACTTAAAGTACAGAACGTTACACTAATTATTTCCATTCTTTAAGTTATTTACTTGAAGAAAAGAATTTTGATTTTAACTTAAAGTACAGAACTTTAAATTAATAACTTCCTTTCTTTAAGTTATTTACTTGAAGAAAAGAATTTTGATTTTACTTAAAGTACAGAACTTTAAACTAACAATTCCATTCTTTAAGTTATTAACTTGAAGAAAAGAATTTTGATTTTAACTTAAAGTACAGAACGTTACACTAATTATTTCCATTCTTTAAGTTATTTACTTGAAGAAAAGAATTTTGATTTTAACTTAAAGTACAGAACTTTAAACTATTAACTTCCAATCTTTAAGTTATTTACTTGAAGATAAGAATTTTAATTTTAACTTAAAGTACAGAACTATAAATTAATAACTTCCTTTCTTTTAGTTATTTACTAGAAGAAAAGAATTTTTATTTTATCTTAAAGTAAAAAACTTTAAACTAATAACTTCTTTTCCTTAAGTTATTTACTTGAAGAAAAGAATTTTGATTTTAACTTAAAGTACACAACTTTAAACTAACAACTTCCATTCTTTAAGTTATTTACATGAAGAAAACAATTTTGATTTTAACTTAAAGTACAGAACTTTAAACTAATTACTTCCATTCTATAAGTTATTTACTTGAAGAAAAGAATTTTGATTTTAACTTAAACTAGAGAACTTTAAACTAATAACTTCTAATCTTTAAGTTATTTACTTGAAGATAAGAATTTTAATTTTAACTTAAAGTACAGAACTATTAATTAATAACTTCCTTTCTTTTAGTTATTTACTTGAAGAAAAGAATTTTTATTTTAACTTAAAGTACAGAACTTTAAACTAATTACTTCCGTTCTTTACGTAATTTACTTGATGAAAAGAATTTTGATTTTAACTTAAAGTACAGAACTTTAAATTAATAACTTACTTTCTTTAAGTTATTTACTTGAAGAAAAGAATTTTGATTTTATCTTAAAGTACAGAACTTTAAACTAACAACTTCCATTCTTTAAGTTATTAACTTGAAGAAAAGAATTTTGATTTGAACTTAAAGTACAGAACTTTAAACTAATTACTTCGATTCTTTAAGTTATTTACTTGAAGAAAAGAATTTTGATTTTAACTTAAAGTACAGAAGTTTAAACTAATTACTTCCATTCTTTAAGTTATTTACTTGAAAAAAACAATTTTGATTTTAACTTAAAGTACAGAACTTTAAACAAATTACTTCCATTCTTTAAGTTATTTACTTGAAGAAAAGAATTTTGATTTTAACTTAAAGTACAGAACTTTAAACTAATAACTTCTAATCTTTAAGTTATTTACTTGAAGATAAGAATTTTAATTTTAACTTAAAGTACAGAACTATTAATTAATAACTTCCTTTCTTTTAGTTATTTACTTGAAGAAAAGAATTTTAATTTTAACCTAAAGTACAGAACTATAAATATAAACTTTCTTTCTTTTAGTTATTTACTTGAAGAAAAGAATTTTTATTTTAACTTAAAGTACAGAACTTTAAACTAATAACTTCCTTTCTTTAAGTTATTAATTGAAGAAAAGAATTTTAATTTTAACTTAAAGTACAGAACTTTAAACTATCAACTTCCATTCTTTAAGTTATTAACTTGAAGAAAACAATTTTGATTTTAACTTAAAGTACAGAACTTTAAACTAATAACTTCCAATCTTTAAGTTATTTACTTGAAGATAAGAATTTTAATTTTAACTTACTGTACAGAACTATAAATTAATAACTTCCATTCTTTTAGTTATTTACTAGAAGAAAAGAATTTTGATTTTAACTTAAAGTACAGAACTTTAAACTAATTACTACCATTCTTTAGGTTATTTACTTGAAGAAAAGAATTTTGATTTTAACTTAAAGTACAGAACTTTAAACTAATAACTTCCAATCTTTAAGTTATTTACTTGAAGATAAGAATTTTAATTTTAACTTAATGTACAGAACTATAAATTAATAACTTCCATTTTTTTAGTTATTTACTTGAAGAAAAGAATTTTGATTTTAACTTAAAGTACAGTACTTTAAACTAATAACTTCCATTCTTTAAGTTATTAACTTGAAGAAAAGAATTTTGATTTTAACTTAAAGTACAGAACTTTAAACTAATTACTTCCATTCTTTAAGTTATTTACTTGAAGAAAAGAATTTTGATTTTAACTTAAAGTACAGAACTTTAAACTAATAACTTCCATCCTTTAAGTTATTTACTTGAAGAAAAGAATTTTGATTTTAACTTAAAGGACAGAACTTTAAACTAATAACTTCCTTTCTTTAAATTATTTACATGAAGAAAAGAATTTTGATTTTAACTTAAAGTACAGAACTTTAAAATAGTAACTTCTATTCCTTAATTTATTTACTTGAAGATGAGAATTTTGATTTTAACTTAAAGTACAGAACTTTAAACTTATAACTTACATTCTTTAAGTTATTAACTTGAAGAAAAGAATTTTGATTTTAACTTAAAGTACAGAACTTTACCCTAACAACTTCCATTCTTTAAGTTATTAACTTGAAGAAAAGAATTTTGATTTTAACTTAAAGTACAGAACGTTAAACTAATTATTTCCATTCTTTAAGTTATTTACTTGAAGAAAAGAATTTTGATTTTAACTTAAAGTACAGAACTTTAAACTAACAACTTCCATTCTTTAAGTTATTAACTGAAAGAAAAGAATTTTGATTTTAACTTAAAGTAGAGAACTTTAAACTAATTACTTCCATTCTTTAAGTTATTAACTTGAAGAAAAGAATTTAGATTTTAACTTAAAGTACAGAACTTTAAAATAATAACTTCCAATCTTTAAGTTATTATTTGAAGATAAGAATTTTAATTTTAACTTAAAGTACAGAACTATAAATTAATAACTTCCTTTCTTTAAGTTATTTACTTGAAGAAAAGAATTTTGATTTTAACTTAAAGTACAGAACTTTAAACTAATAACTTCCATTCTTTAAGTTATTTACTTGAAGAAAAGCATTTTGATTTTAACTTAAAGCACAGAACTTTAAACTAATAACTTCCTTTCTTTAAGTTATTTACATGAAGAAAAGAATTTTGATTTTAACTTAAAGTACAGAACTTTAAAATAGTAACTTCTATACCTTAAGTTATTTACTTAAAGATGAGAATTTTGATTTTAACTTAGAGTACAGAACTTTAAACTTATAACTTCCATTCTTTAAGTTATTTACTTGAAGAAAAGAATTTTGATTTTTACTTAAAGTACAGAACTTTAAAATTGTAACTTCCATTCTTTAAGTTATTAACTTGAAGAAAAGAATTTTGATTTTAACTTAAAGTACAGAACTTTAAACTAATTACTTCCATTCTTTAAGTTATTTACTTGAAGAAAAGAATTTTGATTTTAACTTAAAGTACAGAACTTTAAAATTGTAACTTCCATTGTTTAAGTTATTTACTTGAAGAAAAGAATTTTGATTTTAACTTAAAGTACAGAACTTTAAACTAATAACTTTCAATCTTTAAGTTATTTACTTGAAGAGAAGAATTTTGATTTTAACTTAAAGTGCAGAACTTTAAACTAATAACTTCCAATCTTTAGTTATTTACTTGAAGAAAAGAATTTTGATTTTAACTTAAAGTACAGAACTTTAAACTAATAACTTCCAGTCTTTAAGTTTTAACTTGAAGAAAAGAATTTTCATTTTAACTTAAGGTACAGACCTTTAAACTAACAATTTCCATTCTCTAAGTTATTAACTTGAAGAAAAGAATTTTGATTTGAACTTAAAGTACAGAACTTTATACTAACAACTCCCATTCTTTAAGTTATTAACTAGAAGAAAAGAATTTTGATTTTAACTTAAAGTACAGAACTTTAAACTAATTACTTCCATTCTTTAAGTTATTTACTTGAAGAAAAGAATTTTGATTTTAACTTAAAGTACAGAACTTTAAACTAACAACTTCCATTCTTTAAGTTATTAACTTGAAGAAAAGAATTTTGATTTTAACTTAAAGTACAGAACTTTTAACAAATTACTTCCAATCTTTAAGTTATTTACTTGAAGATAAGAATTTTAATTTTAACTTAAAGTACAGAACTACAAATTAATAACTTCCTTTCTTTAAGTTATTTACTTGAAGAAAAGAATTTTGATTTTATCTTAAAGTACAGAACTTTAAACTATTAACTTCCATTCTTTAAGTTATTTACTTGAAGAAAAGAATTTTGATTTTAACTTAAAGTACAGAACTTTAAAATAGTAACTTCTATTCTTTAAGTTATTTACTTGAAGAAAAGAATTTTGATTTTAACTTAAAGTACAGAACTTTAAACTAATAACTTCCATTCTTTAAGTTATTTACTTGAAGAAAAGAATTTTGATTTTAACTTAAAGTACAGAACTTTAAACTTATAACTTCCATTCTTCAGGTTATTTATTTGAAGTAAAGAATTTTGATTTTAACTTAAAGTACAGAACTTTAAACTAACAACTTCCATTCTTTAAGTTATTAACTTGAAGAAAAGAATTTTGATTTTAACTTAAAGTACAGAACTTTAAACTAATTACTTCCAATCTTTTAGTTATTTACTTGAAGATAAGAATTTTAATTTTAACTTAAAGTAAAGAACTATAAATTAATAACTTCCTTTCTTTAAGTTATTTACTTGAAGAAAAGAATTTTGATTTTAACTTAAAGTACAGAACTTTAAACTAATAACTTCCATTCTTTAAGTTATTTACTTGAAGAAAAGAATTTTGATTTTAACTTAAAGTACAGAACTTTAAACTAATAACTTCCTTTCTTTAAGTTATTTACATGAAGAAAAGAATTTTGATTTTAACTTAAAGTACAGAACTTTAAAATAGTAACTTCTATACCTTAAGCTATTTACTTGAAGATGAGAATTTTGATATTAACTTAAAGTACAGAACTTTAAAGTTATAACTTCCATTCTTTAAGTTATTTACTTGAAGAAAAGAATTTTGATTTTAACTTAAAGTACAGAACTTTAAAATTGTAACTTCCATTGTTTAAGTTATTTACTTGAAGAAAAGAATTTTGATTTTAACTTAAAGTACAGAACTTTAAACCAACAACTTCCATTCTTTAAGTTATTAACTTGAAGAAAAGAATTTTGATTTTAACTTAAAGTACAGAACTTTAAACTAATTACTTCCATTCTTTAAGTTATTTACTTGAAGAAATGAATTTTGATTTAAACTTAAAGTACAGAACTTTAAAATTGTAACTTCCATTGTTTAAGTTATTTACTTGAAGAAAAGAATTTTGATTTTAACTTAAAGTACAGAACTTTAAACTAATAACTTTCAAACTTTAAGTTATTTACTTGAAGAGAAGAATTTTGATTTTAACTTAAAGTGCAGAACTTTAAACTAATAACTTCCAATCTTTAGTTATTTACTTGAAGAAAAGAATTTTGATTTTAACTTAAAGTACAGAACTTTAAACTAATAACTTCCAGTCTTTAAGTTTTAACTTGAAGAAAAGAATTTTCATTTTAACTTAAAGTACAGACCTTTAAACTAACAATTTCCATTCTCTAAGTTATTAACTTGAAGAAAAGAATTTTGATTTGAACTTAAAGTACAGAACTTTAGACTAACAACTTCCATTCTTTAAGTTATTAACTAGAAGAAAAGAATTTTGATTTTCACTTAAAGTACAGAACTTTAAACTTATAACTTCCATTCTTCAGGTTATTTATTTGAAGTAAAGAATTTTGATTTTAACTTAAAGTACAGAACTTTAAACTAACAACTTCCATTCTTTAAGTTATTAACTTGAAGAAAAGAATTTTGATTTTAACTTAAAGTACAGAACTTTAAACTAATTACTTCCAATCTTTTAGTTATTTACTTGAAGATAAGAATTTTAATTTTAACTTAAAGTAAAGAACTATAAATTAATAACTTCCTTTCTTTAAGTTATTTACTTGAAGAAAAGAATTTTGATTTTAACTTAAAGTACAGAACTTTAAACTAATAACTTCCATTCTTTAAGTTATTTACTTGAAGAAAAGAATTTTGATTTTAACTTAAAGTACAGAACTTTAAACTAATAACTTCCTTTCTTTAAGTTATTTACATGAAGAAAAGAATTTTGATTTTAACTTAAAGTACAGAACTTTAAAATAGTAACTTCTATACCTTAAGCTATTTACTTGAAGATGAGAATTTTGATATTAACTTAAAGTACAGAACTTTAAAGTTATAACTTCCATTCTTTAAGTTATTTACTTGAAGAAAAGAATTTTGATTTTAACTTAAAGTACAGAACTTTAAAATTGTAACTTCCATTGTTTAAGTTATTTACTTGAAGAAAAGAATTTTGATTTTAACTTAAAGTACAGAACTTTAAACCAACAACTTCCATTCTTTAAGTTATTAACTTGAAGAAAAGAATTTTGATTTTAACTTAAAGTACAGAACTTTAAACTAATTACTTCCATTCTTTAAGTTATTTACTTGAAGAAATGAATTTTGATTTAAACTTAAAGTACAGAACTTTAAAATTGTAACTTCCATTGTTTAAGTTATTTACTTGAAGAAAAGAATTTTGATTTTAACTTAAAGTACAGAACTTTAAACTAATAACTTTCAAACTTTAAGTTATTTACTTGAAGAGAAGAATTTTGATTTTAACTTAAAGTGCAGAACTTTAAACTAATAACTTCCAATCTTTAGTTATTTACTTGAAGAAAAGAATTTTGATTTTAACTTAAAGTACAGAACTTTAAACTAATAACTTCCAGTCTTTAAGTTTTAACTTGAAGAAAAGAATTTTCATTTTAACTTAAAGTACAGACCTTTAAACTAACAATTTCCATTCTCTAAGTTATTAACTTGAAGAAAAGAATTTTGATTTGAACTTAAAGTACAGAACTTTAGACTAACAACTTCCATTCTTTAAGTTATTAACTAGAAGAAAAGAATTTTGATTTTCACTTAAAGTACAGAACTTTAAACAAATTACTTCCATTCTTTAAGTTATTTACTTGAAGAAAAGAATTTTGATTTTAACTTAAAGTACAGAACTTTAAACTAACAACTTCCATTCTTTAAGTTATTAACTTGAAGAAAAGAATTTTGATTTTAACTTAAAGTACAGAACTTTAAACTAATTACTTCCGTTCTTTATGTAATTTACTTGATGAAAAGAATTTTGATTTTAACTTAAAGTACAGAACTTTAAATTAATAACTTCCTTTCTTTAAGTTATTTACTTGAAGAAAAGAATTTTGATTTTACTTAAAGTACAGAACTTTAAACTAACAACTTCCATTCATTAAGTTATTAACTTGAAGAAAAGAATTTTGATTTTAACTTAAAGTACAGAACGTTAAACTAATTATTTCCATTCTTTAAGTTATTTACTTGAAGAAAAGAATTTTGATTTTAACTTAAAGTACAGAACTTTAAACTATTAACTTCCAATCTTTAAGTTATTTACTTGAAGATAAGAATTTTAATTTTAACTTAAAGTACAGAACTATAAATTAATAACTTCCTTTCTTTTAGTTATTTACTAGAAGAAAAGAATTTTTATTTTAACTTAAAGTAAAGAACTTTAAACTAATAACTTCCTTTCTTTAAGTTATTTACTTGAAGAAAAGAATTTTGATTTTAACTTAAAGTACACAACTTTAAACTAACAACTTCCATTCTTTAAGTTATTTACTTGAAGAAAACAATTTTGATTTTAACTTAAAGTACAGAACTTTAAACTAATTACTTCCATTCTTTAAGTTATTTACTTAAAGAAAAGAATTTTGATTTTAACTTAAACTAGAGAACTTTAAACTAATAACTTCTAATCTTTAAGTTATTTACTTGAAGATAAGAATTTTAATTTTAACTTAAAGTACAGAACTATTAATTAATAACTTCCTTTCTTTTAGTTATTTACTTGAAGAAAAGAATTTTTATTTTAACTTAAGGTACAGAACTTTAAACTAATTACTTCCGTTCTTTAAGTAATTTACTTGATGAAAAGAATTTTGATTTTAACTTAAAGTACAGAACTTTAAATTAATAACTTCCTTTCTTTAAGTTATTTACTTGAAGAAAAGAATTTTGATTTTATCTTAAAGTACACAACTTTAAACTAACAACTTCCATTCTTTAAGTTATTAACTTGAAGAAAAGAATTTTGATTTTAACTTAAAGTACAGAACTTTAAACTAATTACTTCGATTCTTTAAGTTATTTACTTGAAGAAAAGAATTTTGATTTTAACTTAAAGTACAGAACTTTAAAATTGTAACTTCCATTGTTTAAGTTATTTACTTGAAGAAAAGAATTTTGATTTTAACTTAAAGTACAGAACTTTAAACCAACAACTTCCATTCTTTAAGTTATTAACTTGAAGAAAAGAATTTTGATTTTAACTTAAAGTACAGAACTTTAAACTAATTACTTCCATTCATTAAGTTATTTACTTGAAGAAATGAATTTTGATTTAAACTTAAAGTACAGAACTTTAAAATTGTAACTTCCATTGTTTAAGTTATTTACTTGAAGAAAAGAATTTTGATTTTAACTTAAAGTACAGAACTTTAAACTAATAACTTTCAATCTTTAAGTTATTTACTTGAAGAGAAGAATTTTGATTTTAACTTAAAGTGCAGAACTTTAAACTAATAACTTCCAATTTTTAGTTATTTACTTGAAGAAAAGAATTTTGATTTTAACTTAAAGTACAGAACTTTAAACTAATAACTTCCAGTCTTTAAGTTTTAACTTGAAGAAAAGAATTTTCATTTTAACTTAAAGTACAGACCTTTAAACTAACAATTTCCATTCTCTAAGTTATTAACTTGAAGAAAAGAATTTTGATTTGAACTTAAAGTACAGAACTTTATACTAACAACTTCCATTCTTTAAGTTATTAACTAGAAGAAAAGAATTTTGATTTTAACTTAAAGTACAGAACTTTAAACTAATTACTTCTATTCTTTAAGTTATTTACTTGAAGAAAAGAATTTTGATTTTAACTTAAAGTACAGAACTTTAAACTAACAACTTCCATTCTTTAAATTATTAACTTGAAGAAAAGAATTTTGATTTTAACTTAAAGTACATAACTTTAAACTAATTACTTCCGTTCTTTATGTAATTTACTTGATGAAAAGAATTTTGATTTTAACTTAAAGTACAGAACTTTAAATTAATAACTTCCTTTCTTTAAGTTATTTACTTGAAGAAAAGAATTTTGATTTTACTTAAAGTACAGAACTTTAAACTAACAACTTCCATTCTTTAAGTTATTAACTTGAAGAAAAGAATTTTGATTTTAACTTAAAGTACAGAACGTTACACTAATTATTTCCATTCTTTAAGTTATTTACTTGAAGAAAAGAATTTTGATTTTAACTTAAAGTACAGAACTTTAAACCAACAACTTCCATTCTTTAAGTTATTAACTTGAAGAAAAGAATTTTGATTTTAACTTAAAGTACAGAACTTTAAACTAATTACTTCCATTCTTTAAGTTATTTACTTGAAGAAATGAATTTTGATTTAAACTTAAAGTACAGAACTTTAAAATTGTAACTTCCATTGTTTAAGTTATTTACTTGAAGAAAAGAATTTTGATTTTAACTTAAAGTACAGAACTTTAAACTAATAACTTTCAATCTTTAAGTTATTTACTTGAAGAGAAGAATTTTGATTTTAACTTAAAGTGCAGAACTTTAAACTAATAACTTCCAATCTTTAGTTATTTACTTGAAGAAAAGAATTTTGATTTTAACTTAAAGTACAGAACTTTAAACTAATAACTTCCAGTCTTTAAGTTTTAACTTGAAGAAAAGAATTTTCATTTTAACTTAAAGTACAGACCTTTAAACTAACAATTTCCATTCTCTAAGTTATTAACTTGAAGAAAAGAATTTTGATTTGAACTTAAAGTACAGAACTTTAGACTAACAACTTCCATTCTTTAAGTTATTAACTAGAAGAAAAGAATTTTGATTTTCACTTAAAGTACAGAACTTTAAACAAATTACTTCCATTCTTTAAGTTATTTACTTGAAGAAAAGAATTTTGATTTTAACTTAAAGTACAGAACTTTAAACTAACAACTTCCATTCTTTAAGTTATTAACTTGAAGAAAAGAATTTTGATTTTAACTTAAAGTACAGAACTTTAAACTAATTACTTCCGTTCTTTATGTAATTTACTTGATGAAAAGAATTTTGATTTTAACTTAAAGTACAGAACTTTAAATTAATAACTTCCTTTCTTTAAGTTATTTACTTGAAGAAAAGAATTTTGATTTTACTTAAAGTACAGAACTTTAAACTAACAACTTCCATTCATTAAGTTATTAACTTGAAGAAAAGAATTTTGATTTTAACTTAAAGTACAGAACGTTAAACTAATTATTTCCATTCTTTAAGTTATTTACTTGAAGAAAAGAATTTTGATTTTAACTTAAAGTACAGAACTTTAAACTATTAACTTCCAATCTTTAAGTTATTTACTTGAAGATAAGAATTTTAATTTTAACTTAAAGTACAGAACTATAAATTAATAACTTCCTTTCTTTTAGTTATTTACTAGAAGAAAAGAATTTTTATTTTAACTTAAAGTAAAGAACTTTAAACTAATAACTTCCTTTCTTTAAGTTATTTACTTGAAGAAAAGAATTTTGATTTTAACTTAAAGTACACAACTTTAAACTAACAACTTCCATTCTTTAAGTTATTTACTTGAAGAAAACAATTTTGATTTTAACTTAAAGTACAGAACTTTAAACTAATTACTTCCATTCTTTAAGTTATTTACTTAAAGAAAAGAATTTTGATTTTAACTTAAACTAGAGAACTTTAAACTAATAACTTCTAATCTTTAAGTTATTTACTTGAAGATAAGAATTTTAATTTTAACTTAAAGTACAGAACTATTAATTAATAACTTCCTTTCTTTTAGTTATTTACTTGAAGAAAAGAATTTTTATTTTAACTTAAGGTACAGAACTTTAAACTAATTACTTCCGTTCTTTAAGTAATTTACTTGATGAAAAGAATTTTGATTTTAACTTAAAGTACAGAACTTTAAATTAATAACTTCCTTTCTTTAAGTTATTTACTTGAAGAAAAGAATTTTGATTTTATCTTAAAGTACACAACTTTAAACTAACAACTTCCATTCTTTAAGTTATTAACTTGAAGAAAAGAATTTTGATTTTAACTTAAAGTACAGAACTTTAAACTAATTACTTCGATTCTTTAAGTTATTTACTTGAAGAAAAGAATTTTGATTTTAACTTAAAGTACAGAACTTTAAAATTGTAACTTCCATTGTTTAAGTTATTTACTTGAAGAAAAGAATTTTGATTTTAACTTAAAGTACAGAACTTTAAACCAACAACTTCCATTCTTTAAGTTATTAACTTGAAGAAAAGAATTTTGATTTTAACTTAAAGTACAGAACTTTAAACTAATTACTTCCATTCATTAAGTTATTTACTTGAAGAAATGAATTTTGATTTAAACTTAAAGTACAGAACTTTAAAATTGTAACTTCCATTGTTTAAGTTATTTACTTGAAGAAAAGAATTTTGATTTTAACTTAAAGTACAGAACTTTAAACTAATAACTTTCAATCTTTAAGTTATTTACTTGAAGAGAAGAATTTTGATTTTAACTTAAAGTGTAGAACTTTAAACTAATAACTTCCAATTTTTAGTTATTTACTTGAAGAAAAGAATTTTGATTTTAACTTAAAGTACAGAACTTTAAACTAATAACTTCCAGTCTTTAAGTTTTAACTTGAAGAAAAGAATTTTCATTTTAACTTAAAGTACAGACCTTTAAACTAACAATTTCCATTCTCTAAGTTATTAACTTGAAGAAAAGAATTTTGATTTGAACTTAAAGTACAGAACTTTATACTAACAACTTCCATTCTTTAAGTTATTAACTAGAAGAAAAGAATTTTGATTTTAACTTAAAGTACAGAACTTTAAACTAATTACTTCTATTCTTTAAGTTATTTACTTGAAGAAAAGAATTTTGATTTTAACTTAAAGTACAGAACTTTAAACTAACAACTTCCATTCTTTAAATTATTAACTTGAAGAAAAGAATTTTGATTTTAACTTAAAGTACAGAACTTTAAACTAATTACTTCCGTTCTTTATGTAATTTACTTGATGAAAAGAATTTTGATTTTAACTTAAAGTACAGAACTTTAAATTAATAACTTCCTTTCTTTAAGTTATTTACTTGAAGAAAAGAATTTTGATTTTACTTAAAGTACAGAACTTTAAACTAACAACTTCCATTCTTTAAGTTATTAACTTGAAGAAAAGAATTTTGATTTTAACTTAAAGTACAGAACGTTACACTAATTATTTCCATTCTTTAAGTTATTTACTTGAAGAAAAGAATTTTGATTTTAACTTAAAGTACAGAACTTTAAACTATTAACTTCCAATCTTTAAGTTATTTACTTAAAGATAAGAATTTTAATTTTAACTTAAAGTACAGAACTATAAATTAATAACTTCCTTTCTTTTAGTTATTTACTAGAAGAAAAGAATTTTTATTTTATCTTAAAGTAAAGAACTTTAAACTAATAACTTCTTTTCTTTAAGTTATTTACTTGAAGAAAAGAATTTTGATTTTAACTTAAAGTACACAACTTTAAACTAACAACTTCCATTCTTTAAGTTATTTACTTGAAGAAAACAATTTTGATTTTAACTTAAAGTACAGAACTTTAAACTAATTACTTCCATTCTTTAAGTTATTTACTTGAAGAAAAGAATTTTGATTTTAACTTAAACTAGAGAACTTTAAACTAATAACTTCTAATCTTTAAGTTATTTACTTGAAGATAAGAATTTTAATTTTAACTTAAAGTACAGAACTATTAATTAATAACTTCCTTTCTTTTAGTTATTTACTTGAAGAAAAGAATTTTTATTTTAACTTAAAGTACAGAACTTTAAACTAATTACTTCCGTTCTTTACGTAATTTACTTGATGAAAAGAATTTTGATTTTAACTTAAAGTACAGAACTTTAAATTAATAACTTACTTTCTTTAAGTTATTTACTTGAAGAAAAGAATTTTGATTTTATCTTAAAGTACAGAACTTTAAACTAACAACTTCCATTCTTTAAGTTATTAACTTGAAGAAAAGAATTTTGATTTGAACTTAAAGTACAGAACTTTAAACTAATTACTTCGATTCTTTAAGTTATTTACTTGAAGAAAAGAATTTTGATTTTAACTTAAAGTACAGAAGTTTAAACTAATTACTTCCATTCTTTAAGTTATTTACTTGAAAAAAACAATTTTGATTTTAACTTAAAGTACAGAACTTTAAACAAATTACTTCCATTCTTTAAGTTATTTACTTGAAGAAAAGAATTTTGATTTTAACTTAAAGTACAGAACTTTAAACTAATAACTTCTAATCTTTAAGTTATTTACTTGAAGATAAGAATTTTAATTTTAACTTAAAGTACAGAACTATTAATTAATAACTTCCTTTCTTTTAGTTATTTACTTGAAGAAAAGAATTTTAATTTTAACCTAAAGTACAGAACTATAAATATAAACTTTCTTTCTTTTAGTTATTTACTTGAAGAAAAGAATTTTTATTTTAACTTAAAGTACAGAACTTTAAACTAATAACTTCCTTTCTTTAAGTTATTAATTGAAGAAAAGAATTTTAATTTTAACTTAAAGTACAGAACTTTAAACTATCAACTTCCATTCTTTAAGTTATTAACTTGAAGAAAACAATTTTGATTTTAACTTAAAGTACAGAACTTTAAACTAATAACTTCCAATCTTTAAGTTATTTACTTGAAGATAAGAATTTTAATTTTAACTTACTGTACAGAACTATAAATTAATAACTTCCATTCTTTTAGTTATTTACTAGAAGAAAAGAATTTTGATTTTAACTTAAAGTACAGAACTTTAAACTAATTACTACCATTCTTTAGGTTATTTACTTGAAGAAAAGAATTTTGATTTTAACTTAAAGTACAGAACTTTAAACTAATAACTTCCAATCTTTAAGTTATTTACTTGAAGATAAGAATTTTAATTTTAACTTAATGTACAGAACTATAAATTAATAACTTCCATTTTTTTAGTTATTTACTTGAAGAAAAGAATTTTGATTTTAACTTAAAGTACAGTACTTTAAACTAATAACTTCCATTCTTTAAGTTATTAACTTGAAGAAAAGAATTTTGATTTTAACTTAAAGTACAGAACTTTAAACTAATTACTTCCATTCTTTAAGTTATTTACTTGAAGAAAAGAATTTTGATTTTAACTTAAAGTACAGAACTTTAAAATAATAACTTCCAATCTTTAAGTTATTTACTTGAAGATAAGAATTTTAATTTTTACTTAAAGTACAGAACTTTAATTAATAACTTCCTTTCTTTAAGTTATTTACTTGAAGAAAAGAATTTTGATTTTAACTTAAAGTACAGAACTTTAAACTAATAACTTCCTTTCTTTAAGTTATTTACATGAAGAAAAGAATTTTGATTTTAACTTAAAGTACAGAACTTTAAAATAGTAACTTCTATTCCTTAAGTTATTTACTTGAAGATGAGAATTTTGATTTTAACTTAAAGTACAGAACTTTAAACTTATAACTTCCATTCTTTAAGTTATTTACTTGAAGAAAAGAATTTTGATTTTAACTAAAGTACAGAACTTTAAAATTGTAACTTCCATTGTTTAAGTTATTTACTTGAAGAAAAGAATTTTGATTTTAACTTAAAGTACAGAACCTTAAATCAACAACTTCCATTCTTTAAGTTATTAACTTGAAGAAAAGAATTTTGATTTTAACTTAAAGTACAGAACTTTAAACTCATTACTTCCATTCTTTAAGTTATTTACTTGAAGAAAAGAATTTTGATTTTAACTTAAAGTACAGAACCTTAAATCAACAACTTCCATTCTTTAAGTTATTAACTTGAAGAAAAGAATTTTGATTTTAACTTAAAGTACAGAACTTTAAACTAATAACTTTCAATCTTTAAGTTATTTACTTGAAGATAAGAATTTTAATTTTAACTTAAAGTACAGAACTATTAATTAATAACTTCCTTTCTTTTAGTTATTTACTTAAAGAAAAGAATTTTTATTTTAACTTAAAGTACAGAACTTTAAACTAATTACTTCCGTTCTTTAAGTAATTTACTTGATGAAACGAATTTTGATTTTAACTTAAAGTACAGAACTTTAATTAATAACTTCCTTTCTTTAAGTTATTTACTTGAAGAAAAGAATTTTGATTTTAACTTAAAGTACAGAACTTTAAACTAACAACTTCCATTCTTTAAGTTATTAACTTGAAGAAAAGAATTTTGATTTTAACTTAAAGTACAGAACTTTAAACTAATAACTTCCAATCTTTAAGTTATTTACTTGAAGATAAGAATTTTAATTTTAACATAATGTACAGAAATATAAATTTATAACTTCCTTTCTTTTAGTTATTTACTTGAAGAAAAGAAATTTGATTTTAACTTAAAGTACAGTACTTTAAACTAATAACTTCCATTCTTTAAGTTATTAACTTGAAGAGAAGAATTTTGATTTTAACTTAAAGTACAGAACTTTAAACTAATTACTTCCAATCTTTAAGTTATTTACTTGAAGAAATAAATTTTGATTTTAACTTAAAGTGCAGAACTTTAAAATAATAACTTCCAATCTTTAAGTTATTTACTTGAAGATAAAAATTTTAATTTTAACTTAAAGTACAGAACTATAAATTAATAACTTCCTTTCTTTAAGTTATTTACTTGAAGAAAAGAATTTTGATTTTAACTTAAAGTACAGAACTTTAAACTAATAACTTCCATCCTTTAAGTTATTTACTTGAAGAAAAGAATTTTGATTTTAACTTAAAGGACAGAACTTTAAACTAATAACTTCCTTTCTTTAAATTATTTACATGAAGAAAAGAATTTTGATTTTAACTTAAAGTACAGAACTTTAAAATAGTAACTTCTATTCCTTAATTTATTTACTTGAAGATGAGAATTTTGATTTTAACTTAAAGTACAGAACTTTAAACTTATAACTTACATTCTTTAAGTTATTTACTTGAAGAAAAGAATTTTGATTTTAACTTAAAGTACAGAACTTTAAACTAATAACTTTCAATCTTTAAGTTATTTACTTGAAGAGAAGAATTTTGATTTTAACTTTAAGTGCAGAACTTTAAACTAATAACTTCCAATCTTTAGTTATTTACTTGAAGAAAAGAATTTTGATTTTAACTTAAAGTACAGAACTTTAAACTAATAACTTCCAGTCTTTAAATTTTAACTTGAAGAAAAGAATTTTCATTTTAACTTAAAGTACAGACCTTTAAACTAACAATTTCCATTCTCTAAGTTATTAACTTGAAGAAAAGAATTTTGATTTGAACTTAAAGTACAGAACTTTATACTAACAACTTCCATTCTTTAAGTTATTAACTAGAAGAAAAGAATTTTGATTTTAACTTAAAGTACAGAACTTTAAACTAATTACTTCCATTCTTTAAGTTATTTACTTGAAGAAAAGAATTTTGATTTTAACTTAAAGTACAGAACTTTAAACTAACAACTTCCTTTCTTTAAGTTATTAACTTGAAGAAAAGAATTTTGATTTTAACTTAAAGTAAAGAACTTTAAACTAATTACTTCCGTTCTTTATGTAATTTACTTGATGAAAAGAATTTTGATTTTAACTTAAAGTACAGAACTTTAAATTAATAACTTCCTTTCTTTAAGTTATTTACTTGAAGAAAAGAATTTTGATTTTACTTAAAATACAGAACTTTAAACTAACAACTTCCATTCTTTAAGTTATTAACTTGAAGAAAAGAATTTTGATTTTAACTTAAAGTACAGAACGTTACACTAATTATTTCCATTCTTTAAGTTATTTACTTGAAGAAAAGAACTTTGATTTTAACTTAAAGTACAGAACTTTAAACTATTAACTTCCAATCTTTAAGTTATTTACTTGAAGATAAGAATTTTAATTTTAACTTAAAGTACAGAACTATAAATTAATAACTTCCTTTCTTTTAGTTATTTACTAGAAGAAAAGAATTTTTATTTTAACTTAAAGTAAAGAACTTTAAACTAATAACTTCCTTTCTTTAAGTTATTTACTTGAAGAAAAGAATTTTGATTTTAACTTAAACTAGAGAACTTTAAACTAATAACTTCTAATCTTTAAGTTATTTACTTGAAGATAAGAATTTTAATTTTAACTTAAAGTACAGAACTATTAATTAATAACTTCCGTTCTTTAAGTAATTTACTTGATGAAAAGAATTTTGATTTTAACTTAAAGTACAGAACTTTAAATTAATAACTTCCTTTCTTTAAGTTATTTACTTGAAGAAAAGAATTTTGATTTTATCTTAAAGTACAGAACTTTAAACTAACAACTTCCATTCTTTAAGTTATTAACTTGAAGAAAAGAATTTTGATTTTAACTTAAAGTACAGAACTTTAAACTAATTACTTCGATTCTTTAAGTTATTTACTTGAAGAAAAGAATTTTCATTTTAACTTAAAGTACAGAACTTTAAACTAATAACTTCCAATCTTTAAGTTATTTACTTGAAGATAAGAATTTTAATTTTAACTTAATGTACAGAACTATAAATTAATAACATCTATCCTTTAAGTTATTAACTTGAAGAAAAGAATTTTGATTTTAACTTAAAGTACAGAACTTTAAACTAATTACTTCCATTCTTTAAGTTATTTACTTGAAAAAAACAATTTTGATTTTAACTTAAAGTACAGAACGATTAATTAATAACTTCCTTTCTTTTAGTTATTTACTTGAAGAAAAGAATTTTGATTTTAACTTAAAGTACAGAACTTTAAACTATCAACTTCCATTCTTTAAGTTATTAACTTGAAGAAAACAATTTTGATTTTAACTTAAAGTACAGAACTTTAAACTAATAACTTCCAATCTTTAAGTTATTTACTTGAAGATAAGAATTTTAATTTTAACTTACTGTACAGAACTATAAATTAATAACTTCCATTCTTTTAGTTATTAACTTGAAGAAAAGAATTTTGATTTTAACTTAAAGTACAGAACTTTAAAGTAATAACTTCCATTCTTTAAGTTATTTACTTGAAGTTAAGAATTTTAATTTTAACTTAAAGTACAGAACTACTAATTAATAACTTCCTTTCTTTTAGTTATTTACTTGAAGAAAAGAATTTTTATTTTAACTTAAAGTACAGAACTTTAAACTAATTACTTCCGTTCTTTAAGTAATTTACTTGATGAAAAGAATTTTGATTTTAACTTAAAGTACAGAACTTTAAATTAATAACTTCCTTTCTTTAAGTTATTTACTTGAAGAAAAGAATTTTGATTTTATCTTAAAGTACAGAACTTTAAACTAACAACTTCCATTCTTTAAGTTATTAACTTGAAGAAAAGAATTTTGATTTTAACTTGAAGTACAGAACTTTAAATTAATTACTACCATTCTTTAAGTTATTTACTTGAAGAAAAGAATTTTGATTTTAATTTAAAGTACAGAACTTTAAACTAATAACTTCCAATCTTTAAGTTATTTACTTGAAGATAAGAATTTTAATTTTAACTTAATGTACAGAACTATAAATTAATAACTTCCATTCTTTTAGTTATTTACTTGAAGAAAAGAATTTTGATTTTAACTTAAAGTACAGTACTTTAAACTAATAACTTCCATTCTTTAAGTTATTAACTTGAAGAAAAGAATTTTGATTTTAACTTTAAAGTACAGAACTTTAAACTAATTACTTCCATTCTTTAAGTTATTAACTTGAAGAAAAGAATTTTGATTTTAACTTAAAGTACAGAACTTTAAACTAATTACTTCCATTCTTTAAGTTATTTACTTGAAGAAAAGAATTTTGATTTTAACTTAAAGTACAGAACTTTAAAATAATAACTTCCAATCTTTAAGTTATTTACTTGAAGATAAGAATTTTAATTTTAACTTAAAGTACAGAACTTTAATTAATAACTTCCTTTCTTTAAGTTATTTACTTGAAGAAAAGAATTTTGATTTTAACTTAAAGTACAGAACTTTAAACTAATAACTTCCTTTCTTTAAGTTGTTTACATGAAGAAAAGAATTTTGATTTTAACTTAAAGTACAGAACTTCAAAATAGTAACTTCTATTCCTTAAGTTATTTACTTGAAGATGAGAATTTTGATTTTAACTTAAAGTACAGAACTTTAAACTTATAACTTCCATTCTTTAAGTTATTTACTTGAAGAAAAGAATTTTGATTTTAACTAAAGTACAGAACTTTAAAATTGTAACTTCCATTGTTTAAGTTATTTACTTGAAGAAAAGAATTTTGATTTTAACTTAAAGTACAGAACCTTAAATCAGCAACTTCCATTCTTTAAGTTATTAACTTGAAGAAAAGAATTCTGATTTTAACTTAAAGTACAGAACTTTAAACTCATTACTTCCATTCTTTAAGTTATTTACTTGAAGAAAACAATTTTGATTTTAACTTAAAGTACAGAACCTTAAATCAACAACTTCCATTCTTTAAGTTATTAACTTGAAGAAAAGAATTTTGATTTTAACTTAAAGTACAGAACTTTAAACTAATAACTTCCAATCTTTAAGTTATTTACTTGAAGATAAGAATTTTATTTTTAACTTAAAGTACAGAACTATTAATTAATAACTTCCTTTCTTTTAGTTATTTACTTGAAGAAAAGAATTTTGATTTTAACTTAAAGTACAGAACTTCAAAATAGTAACTTCTATTCCTTAAGTTATTTACTTGAAGATGAGAATTTTGATTTTAACTTAAAGTACAGAACTTTAAACTTATAACTTCCATTCTTTAAGTTATTTACTTGAAGAAAAGAATTTTGATTTTAACTAAAGTACAGAACTTTAAAATTGTAACTTCCATTGTTTAAGTTATTTACTTGAAGAAAAGAATTTTGATTTTAACTTAAAGTACAGAACCTTAAATCAGCAACTTCCATTCTTTAAGTTATTAACTTGAAGAAAAGAATTCTGATTTTAACTTAAAGTACAGAACTTTAAACTCATTACTTCCATTCTTTAAGTTATTTACTTGAAGAAAACAATTTTGATTTTAACTTAAAGTACAGAACCTTAAATCAACAACTTCCATTCTTTAAGTTATTAACTTGAAGAAAAGAATTTTGATTTTAACTTAAAGTACAGAACTTTAAACTAATTACTTCCATTCTTTAAGTTATTTACTTGAAAAAAACAATTTTGATTTTAACTTAAAGTACAGAACTATTAATTAATAACTTCCTTTCTTTTAGTTATTTACTTGAAGAAAAGAATTTTGATTTTAACTTAAAGTACAGAACTTTAAACTATCAACTTCCATTCTTTAAGTTATTAACTTGAAGAAAACAATTTTGATTTTAACTTAAAGTACAGAACTTTAAACTAATAACTTCCAATCTTTAAGTTATTTACTTGAAGATAAGAATTTTAATTTTAACTTACTGTACAGAACTATAAATTAATAACTTCCATTCTTTTAGTTATTTACTAGAAGAAAAGAATTTTGATTTTAACTTAAAGTACAGTACTTTAAACTAATAACTTCCATTCTTTAAGTTATTAACTTGAAGAAAAGAATTTTGATTTTAACTTAAAGTACAGAACTTTAAAGTAATAACTTCCTTTCTTTAAGTTATTTACTTGAAGTTAAGAATTTTAATTTTAACTTAAAGTACAGAACTACTAATTAATAACTTCCTTTCTTTTAGTTATTTACTTGAAGAAAAGAATTTTTATTTTAACTTAAAGTACAGAACTTTAAACTAATTACTTCCGTTCTTTAAGTAATTTACTTGATGAAAAGAATTTTGATTTTAACTTAAAGTACAGAACTTTAAATTAATAACTTCCTTTCTTTAAGTTATTTACTTGAAGAAAAGAATTTTGATTTTATCTTAAAGTACAGAACTTTAAACTAACAACTTCCATTCTTTAAGTTATTAACTTGAAGAAAAGAATTTTGATTTTAACTTGAAGTACAGAACTTTAAATTAATTACTACCATTCTTTAAGTTATTTACTTGAAGAAAAGAATTTTGATTTTAATTTAAAGTACAGAACTTTAAACTAATAACTTCCAATCTTTAAGTTATTTACTTGAAGATAAGAATTTTAATTTTAACTTAATGTACAGAACTATAAATTAATAACTTCCATTCTTTTAGTTATTTACTTGAAGAAAAGAATTTTGATTTTAACTTAAAGTACAGTACTTTAAACTAATAACTTCCATTCTTTAAGTTATTAACTTGAAGAAAAGAATTTTGATTTTAACTTAAAGTACAGAACTTTAAACTAATTACTTCCATTCTTTAAGTTATTTACTTGAAGAAAAGAATTTTGATTTTAACTTAAAGTACAGAACTTTAAAATAATAACTTCCAATCTTTAAGTTATTTACTTGAAGATAAGAATTTTAATTTTAACTTAAAGTACAGAACTTTAATTAATAACTTCCTTTCTTTAAGTTATTTACTTGAAGAAAAGAATTTTGATTTTAACTTAAAGTACAGAACTTTAAACTAATAACTTCCTTTCTTTAAGTTGTTTACATGAAGAAAAGAATTTTGATTTTAACTTAAAGTACAGAACTTCAAAATAGTAACTTCTATTCCTTAAGTTATTTACTTGAAGATGAGAATTTTGATTTTAACTTAAAGTACAGAACTTTAAACTTATAACTTCCATTCTTTAAGTTATTTACTTGAAGAAAAGAATTTTGATTTTAACTAAAGTACAGAACTTTAAAATTGTAACTTCCATTGTTTAAGTTATTTACTTGAAGAAAAGAATTTTGATTTTAACTTAAAGTACAGAACCTTAAATCAGCAACTTCCATTCTTTAAGTTATTAACTTGAAGAAAAGAATTCTGATTTTAACTTAAAGTACAGAACTTTAAACTCATTACTTCCATTCTTTAAGTTATTTACTTGAAGAAAACAATTTTGATTTTAACTTAAAGTACAGAACCTTAAATCAACAACTTCCATTCTTTAAGTTATTAACTTGAAGAAAAGAATTTTGATTTTAACTTAAAGTACAGAACTTTAAACTAATAACTTCCAATCTTTAAGTTATTTACTTGAAGATAAGAATTTTATTTTTAACTTAAAGTACAGAACTATTAATTAATAACTTCCTTTCTTTTAGTTATTTACTTGAAGAAAAGAATTTTTATTTTAACTTAAAGTACAGAACTTTAAACTAATTACTTCTGTTCTTTAAGTAATTTACTTGATGAAAAGAATTTTGATTTTAACTTAAAGTACAGAACTTTAATTAATAACTTCCTTTCTTTAAGCTATTTACTTGAAGAAAAGAATTTTGATTTTAACTTAAAGTACAGAACTTTAAACTAACAACTTCCATTCTTTAAGTTATTAACTTGAAGAAAAGAATTTTGATTTTAACTTAAAGTACAGAACTTTAAACTAATAACTTCGAATCTTTAAGTTATTTACTTGAAGATAAGAATTTTAATTTTAACTTAATGTACAGAAATATAAATTTATAACTTCCTTTCTTTTAGTTATTTACTTGAAGAAAAGAATTTTGATTTTAACTTAAAGTACAGTACTTTAAACTAATAACTTCCATTCTTTAAGTTATTAACTTGAAGAGAAGAATTTTGATTTTAACTTAAAGTACAGAACTTTAAACTAATTACTTCCATTCTTTAAGTTATTTACTTGAAGAAATAAATTTTGATTTTAACTTAAAGTGCAGAACTTTAAAATAATAACTTCCAATCTTTCAGTTATTTACTTGAAGATAAAAATTTTAATTTTAACTTAAAGTACAGAACTATAAATTAATAACTTCCTTTCTTTAAGTTATTTACTTGAAGAAAAGAATTTTGATTTTAACTTAAAGTACAGAACTTTAAACTAATAACTTCCATTCTTTAAGTTATTAACTTGAAGAGAAGAATTTTGATTTTAACTTAAAGTACAGAACTTTAAACTAATTACTTCCAATCTTTAAGTTATTTACTTGAAGAAATAAATTTTGATTTTAACTTAAAGTGCAGAACTTTAAAATAATAACTTCCAATCTTTAAGTTATTTACTTGAAGATAAAAATTTTAATTTTAACTTAAAGTACAGAACTATAAATTAATAACTTCCTTTCTTTAAGTTATTTACTTGAAGAAAAGAATTGTGATTTTAACTTAAAGTACAGAACTTTAAACTAATAACTTCCATCCTTTAAGTTATTTACTTGAAGAAAAGAATTTTGATTTTAACTTAAAGGACAGAACTTTAAACTAATAACTTCCTTTCTTTAAATTATTTACATGAAGAAAAGAATTTTGATTTTAACTTAAAGTACAGAACTTTAAAATAGTAACTTCTATTCCTTAATTTATTTACTTGAAGATGAGAATTTTGATTTTAACTTAAAGTACAGAACTTTAAACTTATAACTTACATTCTTTAAGTTATTTACTTGAAGAAAAGAATTTTGATTTTAACTTAAAGTACAGAACTTTAAACTAATAACTTTCAATCTTTAAGTTATTTACTTGAAGAGAAGAATTTTGATTTTAACTTTAAGTGCAGAACTTTAAACTAATAACTTCCAATCTTTAGTTATTTACTTGAAGAAAAGAATTTTGATTTTAACTTAAAGTACAGAACTTTAAACTAATAACTTCCAGTCTTTAAATTTTAACTTGAAGAAAAGAATTTTCATTTTAACTTAAAGTACAGACCTTTAAACTAACAATTTCCATTCTCTAAGTTATTAACTTGAAGAAAAGAATTTTGATTTGAACTTAAAGTACAGAACTTTATACTAACAACTTCCATTCTTTAAGTTATTAACTAGAAGAAAAGAATTTTGATTTTAACTTAAAGTACAGAACTTTAAACTAATTACTTCCATTCTTTAAGTTATTTACTTGAAGAAAAGAATTTTGATTTTAACTTAAAGTACAGAACTTTAAACTAACAACTTCCTTTCTTTAAGTTATTAACTTGAAGAAAAGAATTTTGATTTTAACTTAAAGTAAAGAACTTTAAACTAATTACTTCCGTTCTTTATGTAATTTACTTGATGAAAAGAATTTTGATTTTAACTTAAAGTACAGAACTTTAAATTAATAACTTCCTTTCTTTAAGTTATTTACTTGAAGAAAAGAATTTTGATTTTACTTAAAATACAGAACTTTAAACTAACAACTTCCATTCTTTAAGTTATTAACTTGAAGAAAAGAATTTTGATTTTAACTTAAAGTACAGAACGTTACACTAATTATTTCCATTCTTTAAGTTATTTACTTGAAGAAAAGAACTTTGATTTTAACTTAAAGTACAGAACTTTAAACTATTAACTTCCAATCTTTAAGTTATTTACTTGAAGATAAGAATTTTAATTTTAACTTAAAGTACAGAACTATAAATTAATAACTTCCTTTCTTTTAGTTATTTACTAGAAGAAAAGAATTTTTATTTTAACTTAAAGTAAAGAACTTTAAACTAATAACTTCCTTTCTTTAAGTTATTTACTTGAAGAAAAGAATTTTGATTTTAACTTAAACTAGAGAACTTTAAACTAATAACTTCTAATCTTTAAGTTATTTACTTGAAGATAAGAATTTTAATTTTAACTTAAAGTACAGAACTATTAATTAATAACTTCCGTTCTTTAAGTAATTTACTTGATGAAAAGAATTTTGATTTTAACTTAAAGTACAGAACTTTAAATTAATAACTTCCTTTCTTTAAGTTATTTACTTGAAGAAAAGAATTTTGATTTTATCTTAAAGTACAGAACTTTAAACTAACAACTTCCATTCTTTAAGTTATTAACTTGAAGAAAAGAATTTTGATTTTAACTTAAAGTACAGAACTTTAAACTAATTACTTCGATTCTTTAAGTTATTTACTTGAAGAAAAGAATTTTCATTTTAACTTAAAGTACAGAACTTTAAACTAATAACTTCCAATCTTTAAGTTATTTACTTGAAGATAAGAATTTTAATTTTAACTTAATGTACAGAACTATAAATTAATAACATCTATCCTTTAAGTTATTAACTTGAAGAAAAGAATTTTGATTTTAACTTAAAGTACAGAACTTTAAACTAATTACTTCCATTCTTTAAGTTATTTACTTGAAAAAAACAATTTTGATTTTAACTTAAAGTACAGAACTATTAATTAATAACTTCCTTTCTTTTAGTTATTTACTTGAAGAAAAGAATTTTGATTTTAACTTAAAGTACAGAACTTTAAACTATCAACTTCCATTCTTTAAGTTATTAACTTGAAGAAAACAATTTTGATTTTAACTTAAAGTACAGAACTTTAAACTAATAACTTCCAATCTTTAAGTTATTTACTTGAAGATAAGAATTTTAATTTTAACTTACTGTACAGAACTATAAATTAATAACTTCCATTCTTTTAGTTATTTACTAGAAGAAAAGAATTTTGATTTTAACTTAAAGTACAGTACTTTAAACTAATAACTTCCATTCTTTAAGTTATTAACTTGAAGAAAAGAATTTTGATTTTAACTTAAAGTACAGAACTTTAAAGTAATAACTTCCTTTCTTTAAGTTATTTACTTGAAGTTAAGAATTTTAATTTTAACTTAAAGTACAGAACTACTAATTAATAACTTCCTTTCTTTTAGTTATTTACTTGAAGAAAAGAATTTTTATTTTAACTTAAAGTACAGAACTTTAAACTAATTACTTCCGTTCTTTAAGTAATTTACTTGATGAAAAGAATTTTGATTTTAACTTAAAGTACAGAACTTTAAATTAATAACTTCCTTTCTTTAAGTTATTTACTTGAAGAAAAGAATTTTGATTTTATCTTAAAGTACAGAACTTTAAACTAACAACTTCCATTCTTTAAGTTATTAACTTGAAGAAAAGAATTTTGATTTTAACTTGAAGTACAGAACTTTAAATTAATTACTACCATTCTTTAAGTTATTTACTTGAAGAAAAGAATTTTGATTTTAATTTAAAGTACAGAACTTTAAACTAATAACTTCCAATCTTTAAGTTATTTACTTGAAGATAGGAATTTTAATTTTAACTTAATGTACAGAACTATAAATTAATAACTTCCATTCTTTTAGTTATTTACTTGAAGAAAAGAATTTTGATTTTAACTTAAAGTACAGTACTTTAAACTAATAACTTCCATTCTTTAAGTTATTAACTTGAAGAAAAGAATTTTGATTTTAACTTAAAGTACAGAACTTTAAACTAATTACTTCCATTCTTTAAGTTATTTACTTGAAGAAAAGAATTTTGATTTTAACTTAAAGTACAGAACTTTAAAATAATAACTTCCAATCTTTAAGTTATTTACTTGAAGATAAGAATTTTAATTTTAACTTAAAGTACAGAACTTTAATTAATAACTTCCTTTCTTTAAGTTATTTACTTGAAGAAAAGAATTTTGATTTTAACTTAAAGTACAGAACTTTAAACTAATAACTTCCTTTCTTTAAGTTGTTTACATGAAGAAAAGAATTTTGATTTTAACTTAAAGTACAGAACTTCAAAATAGTAACTTCTATTCCTTAAGTTATTTACTTGAAGATGAGAATTTTGATTTTAACTTAAAGTACAGAACTTTAAACTTATAACTTCCATTCTTTAAGTTATTTACTTGAAGAAAAGAATTTTGATTTTAACTAAAGTACAGAACTTTAAAATTGTAACTTCCATTGTTTAAGTTATTTACTTGAAGAAAAGAATTTTGATTTTAACTTAAAGTACAGAACCTTAAATCAGCAACTTCCATTCTTTAAGTTATTAACTTGAAGAAAAGAATTCTGATTTTAACTTAAAGTACAGAACTTTAAACTCATTACTTCCATTCTTTAAGTTATTTACTTGAAGAAAACAATTTTGATTTTAACTTAAAGTACAGAACCTTAAATCAACAACTTCCATTCTTTAAGTTATTAACTTGAAGAAAAGAATTTTGATTTTAACTTAAAGTACAGAACTTTAAACTAATAACTTCCAATCTTTAAGTTATTTACTTGAAGATAAGAATTTTATTTTTAACTTAAAGTACAGAACTATTAATTAATAACTTCCTTTCTTTTAGTTATTTACTTGAAGAAAAGAATTTTGATTTTAACTTAAAGTACAGAACTTCAAAATAGTAACTTCTATTCCTTAAGTTATTTACTTGAAGATGAGAATTTTGATTTTAACTTAAAGTACAGAACTTTAAACTTATAACTTCCATTCTTTAAGTTATTTACTTGAAGAAAAGAATTTTGATTTTAACTAAAGTACAGAACTTTAAAATTGTAACTTCCATTGTTTAAGTTATTTACTTGAAGAAAAGAATTTTGATTTTAACTTAAAGTACAGAACCTTAAATCAGCAACTTCCATTCTTTAAGTTATTAACTTGAAGAAAAGAATTCTGATTTTAACTTAAAGTACAGAACTTTAAACTCATTACTTCCATTCTTTAAGTTATTTACTTGAAGAAAACAATTTTGATTTTAACTTAAAGTACAGAACCTTAAATCAACAACTTCCATTCTTTAAGTTATTAACTTGAAGAAAAGAATTTTGATTTTAACTTAAAGTACAGAACTTTAAACTAATTACTTCCATTCTTTAAGTTATTTACTTGAAAAAAACAATTTTGATTTTAACTTAAAGTACAGAACTATTAATTAATAACTTCCTTTCTTTTAGTTATTTACTTGAAGAAAAGAATTTTGATTTTAACTTAAAGTACAGAACTTTAAACTATCAACTTCCATTCTTTAAGTTATTAACTTGAAGAAAACAATTTTGATTTTAACTTAAAGTACAGAACTTTAAACTAATAACTTCCAATCTTTAAGTTATTTACTTGAAGATAAGAATTTTAATTTTAACTTACTGTACAGAACTATAAATTAATAACTTCCATTCTTTTAGTTATTTACTAGAAGAAAAGAATTTTGATTTTAACTTAAAGTACAGTACTTTAAAATAATAACTTCCATTCTTTAAGTTATTAACTTGAAGAAAAGAATTTTGATTTTAACTTAAAGTACAGAACTTTAAAGTAATAACTTCCTTTCTTTAAGTTATTTACTTAAAGTTAAGAATTTTAATTTTAACTTAAAGTACAGAACTACTAATTAATAACTTCCTTTCTTTTAGTTATTTACTTGAAGAAAAGAATTTTTATTTTAACTTAAAGTACAGAACTTTAAACTAATTACTTCCGTTCTTTAAGTAATTTACTTGATGAAAAGAATTTTGATTTTAACTTAAAGTACAGAACTTTAAATTAATAACTTCCTTTCTTTAAGTTATTTACTTGAAGAAAAGAATTTTGATTTTATCTTAAAGTACAGAACTTTAAACTAACAACTTCCATTCTTTAAGTTATTAACTTGAAGAAAAGAATTTTGATTTTAACTTGAAGTACAGAACTTTAAATTAATTACTACCATTCTTTAAGTTATTTACTTGAAGAAAAGAATTTTGATTTTAATTTAAAGTACAGAACTTTAAACTAATAACTTCCAATCTTTAAGTTATTTACTTGAAGATAAGAATTTTAATTTTAACTTAATGTACAGAACTATAAATTAATAACTTCCATTCTTTTAGTTATTTACTTGAAGAAAAGAATTTTGATTTTAACTTAAAGTACAGTACTTTAAACTAATAACTTCCATTCTTTAAGTTATTAACTTGAAGAAAAGAATTTTGATTTTAACTTAAAGTACAGAACTTTAAACTAATTACTTCCATTCTTTAAGTTATTTACTTGAAGAAAAGAATTTTGATTTTAACTTAAAGTACAGAACTTTAAAATAATAACTTCCAATCTTTAAGTTATTTACTTGAAGATAAGAATTTTAATTTTAACTTAAAGTACAGAACTTTAATTAATAACTTCCTTTCTTTAAGTTATTTACTTGAAGAAAAGAATTTTGATTTTAACTTAAAGTACAGAACTTTAAACTAATAACTTCCTTTCTTTAAGTTGTTTACATGAAGAAAAGAATTTTGATTTTAACTTAAAGTACAGAACTTCAAAATAGTAACTTCTATTCCTTAAGTTATTTACTTGAAGATGAGAATTTTGATTTTAACTTAAAGTACAGAACTTTAAACTTATAACTTCCATTCTTTAAGTTATTTACTTGAAGAAAAGAATTTTGATTTTAACTAAAGTACAGAACTTTAAAATTGTAACTTCCATTGTTTAAGTTATTTACTTGAAGAAAAGAATTTTGATTTTAACTTAAAGTACAGAACCTTAAATCAGCAACTTCCATTCTTTAAGTTATTAACTTGAAGAAAAGAATTCTGATTTTAACTTAAAGTACAGAACTTTAAACTCATTACTTCCATTCTTTAAGTTATTTACTTGAAGAAAACAATTTTGATTTTAACTTAAAGTACAGAACCTTAAATCAACAACTTCCATTCTTTAAGTTATTAACTTGAAGAAAAGAATTTTGATTTTAACTTAAAGTACAGAACTTTAAACTAATAACTTCCAATCTTTAAGTTATTTACTTGAAGATAAGAATTTTATTTTTAACTTAAAGTACAGAACTATTAATTAATAACTTCCTTTCTTTTAGTTATTTACTTGAAGAAAAGAATTTTTATTTTAACTTAAAGTACAGAACTTTAAACTAATTACTTCTGTTCTTTAAGTAATTTACTTGATGAAAAGAATTTTGATTTTAACTTAAAGTACAGAACTTTAATTAATAACTTCCTTTCTTTAAGCTATTTACTTGAAGAAAAGAATTTTGATTTTAACTTAAAGTACAGAACTTTAAACTAACAACTTCCATTCTTTAAGTTATTAACTTGAAGAAAAGAATTTTGATTTTAACTTAAAGTACAGAACTTTAAACTAATAACTTCGAATCTTTAAGTTATTTACTTGAAGATAAGAATTTTAATTTTAACTTAATGTACAGAAATATAAATTTATAACTTCCTTTCTTTTAGTTATTTACTTGAAGAAAAGAATTTTGATTTTAACTTAAAGTACAGTACTTTAAACTAATAACTTCCATTCTTTAAGTTATTAACTTGAAGAGAAGAATTTTGATTTTAACTTAAAGTACAGAACTTTAAACTAATTACTTCCATTCTTTAAGTTATTTACTTGAAGAAATAAATTTTGATTTTAACTTAAAGTGCAGAACTTTAAAATAATAACTTCCAATCTTTCAGTTATTTACTTGAAGATAAAAATTTTAATTTTAACTTAAAGTACAGAACTATAAATTAATAACTTCCTTTCTTTAAGTTATTTACTTGAAGAAAAGAATTTTGATTTTAACTTAAAGTACAGAACTTTAAACTAATAACTTCCATCCTTTAAGTTATTTACTGGAAGAAAAGAATTTTAATTTTAACTTAAAGGACAGAACTTTAAACTAATAACTTCCTTTCTTTAAGTTATTTACATGAAGAAAAGAATTTTGATTTTAACTTATAGTACAGAACTTTAAAATAGTAACCTTTATTCCTTAAGTTATTTACTTGAAGATGAGAATTTTGATTTTAACTTAAAGTACAGAACTTTAAACTTATAACTTACATTCTTTAAGTTATTTACTTGAAGAAAAGAATTTTGATTTTAACTTAAAGTACAGAACTTTAAAATTGTAACTTCCATTGTTTAAGTTATTTACTTGAAGAAGAGAATTTAGATTTTAACTTAAAGTCGAGAACTTTAAACTAGCAACTTCCAGTCTTTAAGTTTTAACTTGAAGAAAAGTATTTTCATTTTAACTTAAAGTACAGAACTTTAAACTAACAATTTCCATTCTTTAAGTTATTAACTTGAAGAAAAGAATTTTGATTTGAACTTAAAGTACAGAACTTTAAACTAATAACTTCCTTTCTTTAAATTATTTACTTGAAGAAAAGAATTTTGATTTTAACTTAAAGTACACAACTTTAAACTAACAACTTCCATTCTTTAAGTTATTTACTTGAAGAAAACAATTTTGATTTTACTTAAAATACAGAACTTTAAACTAACAACTTCCATTCTTTAAGTTATTAACTTGAAGAAAAGAATTTTGATTTTAACTTAAAGTACAGAACGTTACACTAATTATTTCCATTCTTTACGTTATTTACTTGAAGAAAAGAACTTTGATTTTAACTTAAAGTACAGAACTTTAAACTATTAACTTCCAATCTTTAAGTTATTTACTTGAAGATAAGAATTTTAATTTTAACTTAAAGTACAGAACTATAAATTAATAACTTCCTTTCTTTTAGTTATTTACTAGAAGAAAAGAATTTTTATTTTAACTTAAAGTAAAGAACTTTAAACTAATAACTTCCTTTCTTTAAGTTATTTACTTGAAGAAAAGAATTTTGATTTTAACTTAAACTAGAGAACTTTAAACTAATAACTTCTAATCTTTAAGTTATTTACTTGAAGATAAGAATTTTAATTTTAACTTAAAGTACAGAACTATTAATTAATAACTTCCGTTCTTTAAGTAATTTACTTGATGAAAAGAATTTTGATTTTAACTTAAAGTACAGAACTTTAAATTAATAACTTCCTTTCTTTAAGTTATTTACTTGAAGAAAAGAATTTTGATTTTATCTTAAAGTACAGAACTTTAAACTAACAACTTCCATTCTTTAAGTTATTAACTTGAAGAAAAGAATTTTGATTTTAACTTAAAGTACAGAACTTTAAACTAATTACTTCGATTCTTTAAGTTATTTACTTGAAGAAAAGAATTTTCATTTTAACTTAAAGTACAGAACTTTAAACTAATAACTTCCAATCTTTAAGTTATTTACTTGAAGATAAGAATTTTAATTTTAACTTAATGTACAGAACTATAAATTAATAACATCTATCCTTTAAGTTATTAACTTGAAGAAAAGAATTTTGATTTTAACTTAAAGTACAGAACTTTAAACTAATTACTTCCATTCTTTAAGTTATTTACTTGAAAAAAACAATTTTGATTTTAACTTAAAGTACAGAACTATTAATTAATAACTTCCTTTCTTTTAGTTATTTACTTGAAGAAAAGAATTTTGATTTTAACTTAAAGTACAGAACTTTAAACTATCAACTTCCATTCTTTAAGTTATTAACTTGAAGAAAACAATTTTGATTTTAACTTAAAGTACAGAACTTTAAACTAATAACTTCCAATCTTTAAGTTATTTACTTGAAGATAAGAATTTTAATTTTAACTTACTGTACAGAACTATAAATTAATAACTTCCATTCTTTTAGTTATTTACTAGAAGAAAAGAATTTTGATTTTAACTTAAAGTACAGTACTTTAAACTAATAACTTCCATTCTTTAAGTTATTAACTTGAAGAAAAGAATTTTGATTTTAACTTAAAGTACAGAACTTTAAAGTAATAACTTCCTTTCTTTAAGTTATTTACTTGAAGTTAAGAATTTTAATTTTAACTTAAAGTACAGAACTACTAATTAATAACTTCCTTTCTTTTAGTTATTTACTTGAAGAAAAGAATTTTTATTTTAACTTAAAGTACAGAACTTTAAACTAATTACTTCCGTTCTTTAAGTAATTTACTTGATGAAAAGAATTTTGATTTTAACTTAAAGTACAGAACTTTAAATTAATAACTTCCTTTCTTTAAGTTATTTACTTGAAGAAAAGAATTTTGATTTTATCTTAAAGTACAGAACTTTAAACTAACAACTTCCATTCTTTAAGTTATTAACTTGAAGAAAAGAATTTTGATTTTAACTTGAAGTACAGAACTTTAAATTAATTACTACCATTCTTTAAGTTATTTACTTGAAGAAAAGAATTTTGATTTTAATTTAAAGTACAGAACTTTAAACTAATAACTTCCAATCTTTAAGTTATTTACTTGAAGATAAGAATTTTAATTTTAACTTAATGTACAGAACTATAAATTAATAACTTCCATTCTTTTAGTTATTTACTTGAAGAAAAGAATTTTGATTTTAACTTAAAGTACAGTACTTTAAACTAATAACTTCCATTCTTTAAGTTATTAACTTGAAGAAAAGAATTTTGATTTTAACTTAAAGTACAGAACTTTAAACTAATTACTTCCATTCTTTAAGTTATTTACTTGAAGAAAAGAATTTTGATTTTAACTTAAAGTACAGAACTTTAAAATAATAACTTCCAATCTTTAAGTTATTTACTTGAAGATAAGAATTTTAATTTTAACTTAAAGTACAGAACTTTAATTAATAACTTCCTTTCTTTAAGTTATTTACTTGAAGAAAAGAATTTTGATTTTAACTTAAAGTACAGAACTTTAAACTAATAACTTCCTTTCTTTAAGTTGTTTACATGAAGAAAAGAATTTTGATTTTAACTTAAAGTACAGAACTTCAAAATAGTAACTTCTATTCCTTAAGTTATTTACTTGAAGATGAGAATTTTGATTTTAACTTAAAGTACAGAACTTTAAACTTATAACTTCCATTCTTTAAGTTATTTACTTGAAGAAAAGAATTTTGATTTTAACTAAAGTACAGAACTTTAAAATTGTAACTTCCATTGTTTAAGTTATTTACTTGAAGAAAAGAATTTTGATTTTAACTTAAAGTACAGAACCTTAAATCAGCAACTTCCATTCTTTAAGTTATTAACTTGAAGAAAAGAATTCTGATTTTAACTTAAAGTACAGAACTTTAAACTCATTACTTCCATTCTTTAAGTTATTTACTTGAAGAAAACAATTTTGATTTTAACTTAAAGTACAGAACCTTAAATCAACAACTTCCATTCTTTAAGTTATTAACTTGAAGAAAAGAATTTTGATTTTAACTTAAAGTACAGAACTTTAAACTAATAACATCCAATCTTTAAGTTATTTACTTGAAGATAAGAATTTTATTTTTAACTTAAAGTACAGAACTATTAATTAATAACTTCCTTTCTTTTAGTTATTTACTTGAAGAAAAGAATTTTTATTTTAACTTAAAGTACAGAACTTTAAACTAATTACTTCTGTTCTTTAAGTAATTTACTTGATGAAAAGAATTTTGATTTTAACTTAAAGTACAGAACTTTAATTAATAACTTCCTTTCTTTAAGCTATTTACTTGAAGAAAAGAATTTTGATTTTAACTTAAAGTACAGAACTTTAAACTAACAACTTCCATTCTTTAAGTTATTAACTTGAAGAAAAGAATTTTGATTTTAACTTAAAGTACAGAACTTTAAACAAATAACTTCGAATCTTTAAGTTATTTACTTGAAGATAAGAATTTTAATTTTAACTTAATGTACAGAAATATAAATTTATAACTTCCTTTCTTTTAGTTATTTACTTGAAGAAAAGAATTTTGATTTTAACTTAAAGTACAGTACTTTAAACTAATAACTTCCATTCTTTAAGTTATTAACTTGAAGAGAAGAATTTTGATTTTAACTTAAAGTACAGAACTTTAAACTAATTACTTCCATTCTTTAAGTTATTTACTTGAAGAAATAAATTTTGATTTTAACTTAAAGTGCAGAACTTTAAAATAATAACTTCCAATCTTTAAGTTATTTACTTGAAGATAAAAATTTTAATTTTAACTTAAAGTACAGAACTATAAATTAATAACTTCCTTTCTTTAAGTTATTTACTTGAAGAAAAGAATTTTGATTTTAACTTAAAGTACAGAACTTTAAACTAATAACTTCCATCCTTTAAGTTATTTACTGGAAGAAAAGAATTTTAATTTTAACTTAAAGGACAGAACTTTAAACTAATAACTTCCTTTCTTTAAGTTATTTACATGAAGAAAAGAATTTTGATTTTAACTTATAGTACAGAACTTTAAAATAGTAACCTTTATTCCTTAAGTTATTTACTTGAAGATGAGAATTTTGATTTTAACTTAAAGTACAGAACTTTAAACTTATAACTTACATTCTTTAAGTTATTTACTTGAAGAAAAGAATTTTGATTTTAACTTAAAGTACAGAACTTTAAAATTGTAACTTCCATTGTTTAAGTTATTTACTTGAAGAAGAGAATTTAGATTTTAACTTAAAGTCGAGAACTTTAAACTAGCAACTTCCAGTCTTTAAGTTTTAACTTGAAGAAAAGTATTTTCATTTTAACTTAAAGTACAGAACTTTAAACTAACAATTTCCATTCTTTAAGTTATTAACTTGAAGAAAAGAATTTTGATTTGAACTTAAAATACAGAACTTTAAACTAATAACTTCCTTTCTTTAAATTATTTACTTGAAGAAAAGAATTTTGATTTTAACTTAAAGTACACAACTTTAAACTAACAACTTCCATTCTTTAAGTTATTTACTTGAAGAAAACAATTTTGATTTTAACTTAAAGTACAGAACTTTAAACTAATAACTTCCTTTCTTTAAGCTATTTACTTGAAGAAAAGAATTTTGATTTTAACTTAAAGTACACAATTTTGAACAAACAACTTCCATTCTTTAAGTTATTTATTTGAAGAAAACAATTTTGATTTTAACTTAAAGTACAGAACTTTAAACTAATTATTTCCATTCTTTAAGTTACTTACTTGAAGAAAAGAATTTTGATTTTAACTTAAAGTACAGAACTTTAAACTAATAACTTCTAATCTTTAAGTTATTTACTTGAAGATAAGAATTTTAATTTTAACTTAAAGTACAGAACTATTAATTAATAACTTCCTTTCTTTTAGTTATTTACTTGAAGAAAAGAATTTTTATTTTAACTTAAAGTACAGAACTTTAAACTAATTACTTCCGTTCTTTAAGTAATTTACTTGATGAAAAGAATTTTGATTTTAACTTAAAGTACAGAACTTTAAACTAATTACTTCCATTCTTTAAGTTATTTACATGAAGAAAACAATTTTGATTTTAACTTAAAGTACAGAACTTTAAACTAATTACTTCCATTCTTTAAGTTATTTACTTGAAGAAAAGAATTTTGATTTTAACTTAAAGTACAGAACTTTAAACTAATAACTTCTAATCTTTAAGTTATTTACTTGAAGATAAGAATTTTCATTTTATCTTAAAGTACAGAACTTTAAACTAACAACTTCCATTCTTTAAGTTATTAACTTGAAGAAAAGAATTTGGATTTTAACATAAAGTACAGAACTTTAAACTAATTACTTCGATTCTTTAAGTTATTTACTTGAAGTAAAGAATTTTGATTTTTACTTAAAGTACAGAACTTTAAACTAATAACTTCCTATCTTTAAATTATTTACTTGAAGATAAGAATTTTAATTTTAACTTAATGTACAGAACTATAAATTAATAACTTCTATCCTTTAAGTTATTAACTTGAAGAAAAGAATTTTGATTTTAACTTAAAGTACAGAACTTTAAACTAATTACTTCCATTCTTTAAGTTATTTACTTGAAGAAAACAATTTTGATTTTAACTTAAAGTACAGAACTTTAAACTAATTACTTCCATTCTTTAAGTTATTTACTTGAAGAAAAGAATTTTGATTTTAACTTAAAGTACAGAACTTTAAACTAATAACTTCTAATCTTTAAGTTATTTACTTGAAGATGATAATATTAATTTTAACTTAAAGTACAGAACTATTAATTAATAACTTCCTTTCTTTTAGTTATTTACTTGAAGAAAAGAATTTTGATTTTAACTTAAAGTACAGTACTTTAAACTAATAACTTCCATTCTTTAAGTTATTAACTTGAAGAAAAGAATTTTGATTTTAACTTAAAGGACAGAACTTTAAACTAATAACTTCCTTTCTTTAAGTTATTTACATGAAGAAAAGAATTTTGATTTTAACTTAAAGTACAGAACTTTAAAATAGTAACTTCTTTTCCTTAAGTTATTTACTTGAAGATGAGAAGTTTGATTTTAACTTAAAGTACAGAACTTTAAACTTATAACTTACATTCTTTAAGTTATTTACTTGAAGAAAAGAATTTTGATTTTAACTTAAAGTACAGAACTTTAAAATTGTAACTTCCATTGTTTAAGTTATTTACTTGAAGAAGAGAATTTAGATTTTAACTTAAAGTCGAGAACTTTAAACTAGCAACTTCCAGTCTTTAAGTTTTAACTTGAAGAAAAGTATTTTCATTTTAACTTAAAGTACAGAACTTTAAACTAACAATTTCCATTCTTTAAGTTATTAACTTGAAGAAAAGAATTTTGATTTGAACTTAAAGTACAGAACTTTAAACTAATAACTTCCTTTCTTTAAATTATTTACTTGAAGAAAAGAATTTTGATTTTAACTTAAAGTACACAACTTTAAACTAACAACTTCCATTCTTTAAGTTATTTACTTGAAGAAAACAATTTTGATTTTAACTTAAAGTACAGAACTTTAAACTAATAACTTCCTTTCTTTAAGTTATTTACTTGAAGAAAAGAATTTTGATTTTAACTTAAAGTACACAACTTTGAACAAACAACTTCCATTCTTTAAGTTATTTATTTGAAGAAAACAATTTTGATTTTAACTTAAAGTACAGAACTTTAAACTAATTATTTCCATTCTTTAAGTTACTTACTTAAAGAAAAGAATTTTGATTTTAACTTAAAGTACAGAACTTTAAACTAATAACTTCTAATCTTTAAGTTATTTACTTGAAGATAAGAATTTTAATTTTTAACTTAAAGTACAGAACTATTAATTAATAGCTTCCTTTCTTTTAGTTATTTACTAGAAGAAAAGAATTTTTATTTTAACTTAAAGTAAAGAACTTTAAACTAATAACTTCCTTTCTTTAAGTTATTTACTTGAAGAAAAGAATTTTGATTTTAACTTAAACTAGAGAACTTTAAACTAATAACTTCTAATCTTTAAGTTATTTACTTGAAGATAAGAATTTTAATTTTAACTTAAAGTACAGAACTATTAATTAATAACTTCCGTTCTTTAAGTAATTTACTTGATGAAAAGAATTTTGATTTTAACTTAAAGTACAGAACTTTAAATTAATAACTTCCTTTCTTTAAGTTATTTACTTGAAGAAAAGAATTTTGATTTTATCTTAAAGTACAGAACTTTAAACTAACAACTTCCATTCTTTAAGTTATTAACTTGAAGAAAAGAATTTTGATTTTAACTTAAAGTACAGAACTTTAAACTAATTACTTCGATTCTTTAAGTTATTTACTTGAAGAAAAGAATTTTCATTTTAACTTAAAGTACAGAACTTTAAACTAATAACTTCCAATCTTTAAGTTATTTACTTGAAGATAAGAATTTTAATTTTAACTTAATGTACAGAACTATAAATTAATAACATCTATCCTTTAAGTTATTAACTTGAAGAAAAGAATTTTGATTTTAACTTAAAGTACAGAACTTTAAACTAATTACTTCCATTCTTTAAGTTATTTACTTGAAAAAAACAATTTTGATTTTAACTTAAAGTACAGAACTATTAATTAATAACTTCCTTTCTTTTAGTTATTTACTTGAAGAAAAGAATTTTGATTTTAACTTAAAGTACAGAACTTTAAACTATCAACTTCCATTCTTTAAGTTATTAACTTGAAGAAAACAATTTTGATTTTAACTTAAAGTACAGAACTTTAAACTAATAACTTCCAATCTTTAAGTTATTTACTTGAAGATAAGAATTTTAATTTTAACTTACTGTACAGAACTATAAATTAATAACTTCCATTCTTTTAGTTATTTACTAGAAGAAAAGAATTTTGATTTTAACTTAAAGTACAGTACTTTAAACTAATAACTTCCATTCTTTAAGTTATTAACTTGAAGAAAAGAATTTTGATTTTAACTTAAAGTACAGAACTACTAATTAATAACTTCCTTTCTTTTAGTTATTTACTTGAAGAAAAGAATTTTTATTTTAACTTAAAGTACAGAACTTTAAACTAATTACTTCCGTTCTTTAAGTAATTTACTTGATGAAAAGAATTTTGATTTTAACTTAAAGTACAGAACTTTAAATTAATAACTTCCTTTCTTTAAGTTATTTACTTGAAGAAAAGAATTTTGATTTTATCTTAAAGTACAGAACTTTAAACTAACAACTTCCATTCTTTAAGTTATTAACTTGAAGAAAAGAATTTTGATTTTAACTTGAAGTACAGAACTTTAAATTAATTACTACCATTCTTTAAGTTATTTACTTGAAGAAAAGAATTTTGATTTTAATTTAAAGTACAGAACTTTAAACTAATAACTTCCAATCTTTAAGTTATTTACTTGAAGATAAGAATTTTAATTTTAACTTAATGTACAGAACTATAAATTAATAACTTCCATTCTTTTAGTTATTTACTTGAAGAAAAGAATTTTGATTTTAACTTAAAGTACAGTACTTTAAACTAATAACTTCCATTCTTTAAGTTATTAACTTGAAGAAAAGAATTTTGATTTTAACTTAAAGTACAGAACTTTAAACTAATTACTTCCATTCTTTAAGTTATTTACTTGAAGAAAAGAATTTTGATTTTAACTTAAAGTACAGAACTTTAAAATAATAACTTCCAATCTTTAAGTTATTTACTTGAAGATAAGAATTTTAATTTTAACTTAAAGTACAGAACTTTAATTAATAACTTCCTTTCTTTAAGTTATTTACTTGAAGAAAAGAATTTTGATTTTAACTTAAAGTACAGAACTTTAAACTAATAACTTCCTTTCTTTAAATTGTTTACATGAAGAAAAGAATTTTGATTTTAACTTAAAGTACAGAACTTCAAAATAGTAACTTCTATTCCTTAAGTTATTTACTTGAAGATGAGAATTTTGATTTTAACTTAAAGTACAGAACTTTAAACTTATAACTTCCATTCTTTAAGTTATTTACTTGAAGAAAAGAATTTTGATTTTAACTAAAGTACAGAACTTTAAAATTGTAACTTCCATTGTTTAAGTTATTTACTTGAAGAAAAGAATTTTGATTTTAACTTAAAGTACAGAACCTTAAATCAGCAACTTCCATTCTTTAAGTTATTAACTTGAAGAAAAGAATTCTGATTTTAACTTAAAGTACAGAACTTTAAACTCATTACTTCCATTCTTTAAGTTATTTACTTGAAGAAAACAATTTTGATTTTAACTTAAAGTACAGAACCTTAAATCAACAACTTCCATTCTTTAAGTTATTAACTTGAAGAAAAGAATTTTGATTTTAACTTAAAGTACAGAACTTTAAACTAATAACTTCCAATCTTTAAGTTATTTACTTGAAGATAAGAATTTTATTTTTAACTTAAAGTACAGAACTAGTAATTAATAACTTCCTTTCTTTTAGTTATTTACTTGAAGAAAAGAATTTTTATTTTAACTTAAAGTACAGAACTTTAAACTAATTACTTCTGTTCTTTAAGTAATTTACTTGATGAAAAGAATTTTGATTTTAACTTAAAGTACAGAACTTTAATTAATAACTTCCTTTCTTTAAGCTATTTACTTGAAGAAAAGAATTTTGATTTTAACTTAAAGTACAGAACTTTAAACTAACAACTTCCATTCTTTAAGTTATTAACTTGAAGAAAAGAATTTTGATTTTAACTTAAAGTACAGAACTTTAAACTAATAACTTCCTTTCTTTAAGTTATTTACTTGAAGAAAAAAATTTTGATTTTAACTTAAAGTACAGAACTTTAAACTAATAACTTCCATCCTTTAAGTTATTTACTTGAAGAAAAGAATTTTGATTTTAACTTAAAGGACAGAACTTTAAACTAATAACTTCCTTTCTTTAAGTTATTTACATGAAGAAAAGAATTTTGATTTTAACTTAAAGTACAGAACTTTAAAATAGTAACTTCTATTCTTTAAGTTATTTACTTGAAGATGAGAATTTTGATTTTAACTTAAAGTACAGAACTTTAAACTTATAACTTACATTCTTTAAGTTATTTACTTGAAGAAAAGAATTTTGATTTTAACTTAAAGTACAGAACTTTAAAATTGTAACTTCCATTGTTTAAGTTATTTACTTGAAGAAGAGAATTTAGATTTTAACTTAAAGTCGAGAACTTTAAACTAGCAACTTCCAGTCTTTAAGTTTTAACTTGAAGAAAAGTATTTTCATTTTAACTTAAAGTACAGAACTTTAAATTAATAACTTCCTTTCTTTAAGTTATTTACTTGAAGAACGGAATTTTCATTTTATCTTAAAGTACAGAACTTTAAACTAACAACTTCCATTCTTTAAGTTATTAACTTGAAGAAAAGAATTTGGATTTTAACATAAAGTACAGAACTTTAAACTAATTACTTCGATTCTTTAAGTTATTTACTTGAAGTAAAGAATTTTGATTTTTACTTAAAGTACAGAACTTTAAACTAATAACTTCCTATCTTTAAATTATTTACTTGAAGATAAGAATTTTAATTTTAACTTAATGTACAGAACTATAAATTAATAACTTCTATCCTTTAAGTTATTAACTTGAAGAAAAGAATTTTGATTTTAACTTAAAGTACAGAACTTTAAACTAATTACTTCCATTCTTTAAGTTATTTACTTGAAGAAAACAATTTTGATTTTAACTTAAAGTACAGAACTTTAAACTAATTACTTCCATTCTTTAAGTTATTTACTTGAAGAAAAGAATTTTGATTTTAACTTAAAGTACAGAACTTTAAACTAATAACTTCTAATCTTTAAGTTATTTACTTGAAGATGATAATATTAATTTTAACTTAAAGTACAGAACTATTAATTAATAACTTCCTTTCTTTTAGTTATTTACTTGAAGAAAAGAATTTTGATTTTAACTTAAAGTACAGTACTTTAAACTAATAACTTCCATTCTTTAAGTTATTAACTTGAAGAAAAGAATTTTGATTTTAACTTAAAGGACAGAACTTTAAACTAATAACTTCCTTTCTTTAAGTTATTTACATGAAGAAAAGAATTTTGATTTTAACTTAAAGTACAGAACTTTAAAATAGTAACTTCTATTCCTTAAGTTATTTACTTGAAGATGAGAAGTTTGATTTTAACTTAAAGTACAGAACTTTAAACTTATAACTTACATTCTTTAAGTTATTTACTTGAAGAAAAGAATTTTGATTTTAACTTAAAGTACAGAACTTTAAAATTGTAACTTCCATTGTTTAAGTTATTTACTTGAAGAAGAGAATTTAGATTTTAACTTAAAGTCGAGAACTTTAAACTAGCAACTTCCAGTCTTTAAGTTTTAACTTGAAGAAAAGTATTTTCATTTTAACTTAAAGTACAGAACTTTAAACTAACAATTTCCATTCTTTAAGTTATTAACTTGAAGAAAAGAATTTTGATTTGAACTTAAAGTACAGAACTTTAAACTAATAACTTCCTTTCTTTAAATTATTTACTTGAAGAAAAGAATTTTGATTTTAACTTAAAGTACACAACTTTAAACTAACAACTTCCATTCTTTAAGTTATTTACTTGAAGAAAACAATTTTGATTTTAACTTAAAGTACAGAACTTTAAACTAATAACTTCCTTTCTTTAAGTTATTTACTTGAAGAAAAGAATTTTGATTTTAACTTAAAGTACACAACTTTGAACAAACAACTTCCATTCTTTAAGTTATTTATTTGAAGAAAACAATTTTGATTTTAACTTAAAGTACAGAACTTTAAACTAATTATTTCCATTCTTTAAGTTACTTACTTAAAGAAAAGAATTTTGATTTTAACTTAAAGTACAGAACTTTAAACTAATAACTTCTAATCTTTAAGTTATTTACTTGAAGATAAGAATTTTAATTTTAACTTAAAGTACAGAACTATTAATTAATAGCTTCCTTTCTTTTAGTTATTTACTAGAAGAAAAGAATTTTTATTTTAACTTAAAGTAAAGAACTTTAAACTAATAACTTCCTTTCTTTAAGTTATTTACTTGAAGAAAAGAATTTTGATTTTAACTTAAACTAGAGAACTTTAAACTAATAACTTCTAATCTTTAAGTTATTTACTTGAAGATAAGAATTTTAATTTTAACTTAAAGTACAGAACTATTAATTAATAACTTTCGTTCTTTAAGTAATTTACTTGATGAAAAGAATTTTGATTTTAACTTAAAGTACAGAACTTTAAATTAATAACTTCCTTTCTTTAAGTTATTTACTTGAAGAAAACAATTTTGATTTTATCTTAAAGTACAGAACTTTAAACTAACAACTTCCATTCTTTAAGTTATTAACTTGAAGAAAAGAATTTTGATTTTAACTTAAAGTACAGAACTTTAAACTAATTACTTCGATTCTTTAAGTTATTTACTTGAAGAAAAGAATTTTTATTTTAACTTAAAGTACAGAACTTTAAACTAATAACTTCCAATCTTTAAGTTATTTACTTGAAGATAAGAATTTTAATTTTAACTTAATGTACAGAACTATAAATTAATAACATCTATCCTTTAAGTTATTAACTTGAAGAAAAGAATTTTGATTTTAACTTAAAGTACAGAACTTTAAACTAATTACTTCCATTCTTTAAGTTATTTACTTGAAAAAAACAATTTTGATTTTAACTTAAAGTACAGAACTATTAATTAATAACTTCCTTTCTTTTAGTTATTTACTTGAAGAAAAGAATTTTGATTTTAACTTAAAGTACAGAACTTTAAACTATCAACTTCCATTCTTTAAGTTATTAACTTGAAGAAAACAATTTTGATTTTAACTTAAAGTACAGAACTTTAAACTAATAACTTCCAATCTTTAAGTTATTTACTTGAAGATAAGAATTTTAATTTTAACTTACTGTACAGAACTATAAATTAATAACTTCCATTCTTTTAGTTATTTACTAGAAGAAAAGAATTTTGATTTTAACTTAAAGTACAGTACTTTAAACTAATAACTTCCATTCTTTAAGTTATTAACTTGAAGAAAAGAATTTTGATTTTAACTTAAAGTACAGAACTTTAAACTAATAACTTCCTTTCTTTAAGTTATTTACTTGAAGTTAAGAATTTTAATTTTAACTTAAAGTACAGAACTACTAATTAATAACTTCCTTTCTTTTAGTTATTTACTTGAAGAAAAGAATTTTTATTTTAACTTAAAGTACAGAACTTTAAACTAATTACTTCCGTTCTTTAAGTAATTTACTTGATGAAAAGAATTTTGATTTTAACTTAAAGTACAGAACTTTAAATTAATAACTTCCTTTCTTTAAGTTATTTACTTGAAGAAAAGAATTTTGATTTTATCTTAAAGTACAGAACTTTAAACTAACAACTTCCATTCTTTAAGTTATTAACTTGAAGAAAAGAATTTTGATTTTAACTTGAAGTACAGAACTTTAAATTAATTACTACCATTCTTTAAGTTATTTACTTGAAGAAAGAATTTTGATTTTAATTTAAAGTACAGAACTTTAAACTAATAACTTCCAATCTTTAAGTTATTTACTTGAAGATAAGAATTTTAATTTTAACTTAATGTACAGAACTATAAATTAATAACTTCCATTCTTTTAGTTATTTACTTGAAGAAAAGAATTTTGATTTTAACTTAAAGTACAGTACTTTAAACTAATAACTTCCATTCTTTAAGTTATTAACTTGAAGAAAAGAATTTTGATTTTAACTTAAAGTACAGAACTTTAAACTAATTACTTCCATTCTTTAAGTTATTTACTTGAAGAAAAGAATTTTGATTTTAACTTAAAGTACAGAACTTTAAAATAATAACTTCCAATCTTTAAGTTATTTACTTGAAGATAAGAATTTTAATTTTAACTTAAAGTACAGAACTTTAATTAATAACTTCCTTTCTTTAAGTTATTTACTTGAAGAAAAGAATTTTGATTTTAACTTAAAGTACAGAACTTTAAACTAATAACTTCCTTTCTTTAAGTTGTTTACATGAAGAAAAGAATTTTGATTTTAACTTAAAGTACAGAACTTCAAAATAGTAACTTCTATTCCTTAAGTTATTTACTTGAAGATGAGAATTTTGATTTTAACTTAAAGTACAGAACTTTAAACTTATAACTTCCATTCTTTAAGTTATTTACTTGAAGAAAAGAATTTTGATTTTAACTAAAGTACAGAACTTTAAAATTGTAACTTCCATTGTTTAAGTTATTTACTTGAAGAAAAGAATTTTGATTTTAACTTAAAGTACAGAACCTTAAATCAGCAACTTCCATTCTTTAAGTTATTAACTTGAAGAAAAGAATTCTGATTTTAACTTAAAGTACAGAACTTTAAACTCATTACTTCCATTCTTTAAGTTATTTACTTGAAGAAAACAATTTTGATTTTAACTTAAAGTACAGAACCTTAAATCAACAACTTCCATTCTTTAAGTTATTAACTTGAAGAAAAGAATTTTGATTTTAACTTAAAGTACAGAACTTTAAACTAATAACTTCCAATCTTTAAGTTATTTACTTGAAGATAAGAATTTTATTTTTAACTTAAAGTACAGAACTATTAATTAATAACTTCCTTTCTTTTAGTTATTTACTTGAAGAAAAGAATTTTTATTTTAACTTAAAGTACAGAACTTTAAACTAATTACTTCTGTTCTTTAAGTAATTTACTTGATGAAAAGAATTTTGATTTTAACTTAAAGTACAGAACTTTAATTAATAACTTCCTTTCTTTAAGCTATTTACTTGAAGAAAAGAATTTTGATTTTAACTTAAAGTACAGAACTTTAAACTAACAACTTCCATTCTTTAAGTTATTAACTTGAAGAAAAGAATTTTGATTTTAACTTAAAGTACAGAACTTTAAACTAATAACTTCGAATCTTTAAGTTATTTACTTGAAGATAAGAATTTTAATTTTAACTTAATGTACAGAAATATAAATTTATAACTTCCTTTCTTTTAGTTATTTACTTGAAGAAAAGAATTTTGATTTTAACTTAAAGTACAGTACTTTAAACTAATAACTTCCATTCTTTAAGTTATTAACTTGAAGAGAAGAATTTTGATTTTAACTTAAAGTACAGAACTTTAAACTAATTACTTCCATTCTTTAAGTTATTTACTTGAAGAAATAAATTTTGATTTTAACTTAAAGTGCAGAACTTTAAAATAATAACTTCCAATCTTTAAGTTATTTACTTGAAGATAAAAATTTTAATTTTAACTTAAAGTACAGAACTATAAATTAATAACTTCCTTTCTTTAAGTTATTTACTTGAAGAAAAGAATTTTGATTTTAACTTAAAGTACAGAACTTTAAACTAATAACTTCCATCCTTTAAGTTATTTACTGGAAGAAAAGAATTTTAATTTTAACTTAAAGGACAGAACTTTAAACTAATAACTTCCTTTCTTTAAGTTATTTACATGAAGAAAAGAATTTTGATTTTAACTTATAGTACAGAACTTTAAAATAGTAACTTCTATTCCTTAAGTTATTTACTTGAAGATGAGAATTTTGATTTTAACTTAAAGTACAGAACTTTAAACTTATAACTTACATTCTTTAAGTTATTTACTTGAAGAAAAGAATTTTGATTTTAACTTAAAGTACAGAACTTTAAAATTGTAACTTCCATTGTTTAAGTTATTTACTTGAAGAAGAGAATTTAGATTTTAACTTAAAGTCGAGAACTTTAAACTAGCAACTTCCAGTCTTTAAGTTTTAACTTGAAGAAAAGTATTTTCATTTTAACTTAAAGTACAGAACTTTAAACTAACAATTTCCATTCTTTAAGTTATTAACTTGAAGAAAAGAATTTTGATTTGAACTTAAAGTACAGAACTTTAAACTAATAACTTCCTTTCTTTAAGTTATTTACTTGAAGTTAAGAATTTTAATTTTAACTTAAAGTACAGAACTACTAATTAATAACTTCCTTTCTTTTAGTTATTTACTTGAAGAAAAGAATTTTTATTTTAACTTAAAGTACAGAACTTTAAACTAATTACTTCCGTTCTTTAAGTAATTTACTTGATGAAAAGAATTTTGATTTTAACTTAAAGTACAGAACTTTAAATTAATAACTTCCTTTCTTTAAGTTATTTACTTGAAGAAAAGAATTTTGATTTTATCTTAAAGTACAGAACTTTAAACTAACAACTTCCATTCTTTAAGTTATTAACTTGAAGAAAAGAATTTTGATTTTAACTTGAAGTACAGAACTTTAAATTAATTACTACCATTCTTTAAGTTATTTACTTGAAGAAAGAATTTTGATTTTAATTTAAAGTACAGAACTTTAAACTAATAACTTCCAATCTTTAAGTTATTTACTTGAAGATAAGAATTTTAATTTTAACTTAATGTACAGAACTATAAATTAATAACTTCCATTCTTTTAGTTATTTACTTGAAGAAAAGAATTTTGATTTTAACTTAAAGTACAGTACTTTAAACTAATAACTTCCATTCTTTAAGTTATTAACTTGAAGAAAAGAATTTTGATTTTAACTTAAAGTACAGAACTTTAAACTAATTACTTCCATTCTTTAAGTTATTTACTTGAAGAAAAGAATTTTGATTTTAACTTAAAGTACAGAACTTTAAAATAATAACTTCCAATCTTTAAGTTATTTACTTGAAGATAAGAATTTTAATTTTAACTTAAAGTACAGAACTTTAATTAATAACTTCCTTTCTTTAAGTTATTTACTTGAAGAAAAGAATTTTGATTTTAACTTAAAGTACAGAACTTTAAACTAATAACTTCCTTTCTTTAAGTTGTTTACATGAAGAAAAGAATTTTGATTTTAACTTAAAGTACAGAACTTCAAAATAGTAACTTCTATTCCTTAAGTTATTTACTTGAAGATGAGAATTTTGATTTTAACTTAAAGTACAGAACTTTAAACTTATAACTTCCATTCTTTAAGTTATTTACTTGAAGAAAAGAATTTTGATTTTAACTAAAGTACAGAACTTTAAAATTGTAACTTCCATTGTTTAAGTTATTTACTTGAAGAAAAGAATTTTGATTTTAACTTAAAGTACAGAACCTTAAATCAGCAACTTCCATTCTTTAAGTTATTAACTTGAAGAAAAGAATTCTGATTTTAACTTAAAGTACAGAACTTTAAACTCATTACTTCCATTCTTTAAGTTATTTACTTGAAGAAAACAATTTTGATTTTAACTTAAAGTACAGAACCTTAAATCAACAACTTCCATTCTTTAAGTTATTAACTTGAAGAAAAGAATTTTGATTTTAACGTAAAGTACAGAACTTTAAACTAATAACTTCCAATCTTTAAGTTATTTACTTGAAGATAAGAATTTTATTTTTAACTTAAAGTACAGAACTATTAATTAATAACTTCCTTTCTTTTAGTTATTTACTTGAAGAAAAGAATTTTTATTTTAACTTAAAGTACAGAACTTTAAACTAATTACTTCTGTTCTTTAAGTAATTTACTTGATGAAAAGAATTTTGATTTTAACTTAAAGTACAGAACTTTAATTAATAACTTCCTTTCTTTAAGCTATTTACTTGAAGAAAAGAATTTTGATTTTATCTTAAAGTACAGAACTTTAAACTAACAACTTCCATTCTTTAAGTTATTAACTTGAAGAAAAGAATTTTGATTTTAACTTGAAGTACAGAACTTTAAATTAATTACTACCATTCTTTAAGTTATTTACTTGAAGAAAGAATTTTGATTTTAATTTAAAGTACAGAACTTTAAACTAATAACTTCCAATCTTTAAGTTATTTACTTGAAGATAAGAATTTTAATTTTAACTTAATGTACAGAACTATAAATTAATAACTTCCATTCTTTTAGTTATTTACTTGAAGAAAAGAATTTTGATTTTAACTTAAAGTACAGTACTTTAAACTAATAACTTCCATTCTTTAAGTTATTAACTTGAAGAAAAGAATTTTGATTTTAACTTAAAGTACAGAACTTTAAACTAATTACTTCCATTCTTTAAGTTATTTACTTGAAGAAAAGAATTTTGATTTTAACTTAAAGTACAGAACTTTAAAATAATAACTTCCAATCTTTAAGTTATTTACTTGAAGATAAGAATTTTAATTTTAACTTAAAGTACAGAACTTTAATTAATAACTTCCTTTCTTTAAGTTATTTACTTGAAGAAAAGAATTTTGATTTTAACTTAAAGTACAGAACTTTAAACTAATAACTTCCTTTCTTTAAGTTGTTTACATGAAGAAAAGAATTTTGATTTTAACTTAAAGTACAGAACTTCAAAATAGTAACTTCTATTCCTTAAGTTATTTACTTGAAGATGAGAATTTTGATTTTAACTTAAAGTACAGAACTTTAAACTTATAACTTCCATTCTTTAAGTTATTTACTTGAAGAAAAGAATTTTGATTTTAACTAAAGTACAGAACTTTAAAATTGTAACTTCCATTGTTTAAGTTATTTACTTGAAGAAAAGAATTTTGATTTTAACTTAAAGTACAGAACCTTAAATCAGCAACTTCCATTCTTTAAGTTATTAACTTGAAGAAAAGAATTCTGATTTTAACTTAAAGTACAGAACTTTAAACTCATTACTTCCATTCTTTAAGTTATTTACTTGAAGAAAACAATTTTGATTTTAACTTAAAGTACAGAACCTTAAATCAACAACTTCCATTCTTTAAGTTATTAACTTGAAGAAAAGAATTTTGATTTTAACTTAAAGTACAGAACTTTAAACTAATAACTTCCACTCTTTAAGTTATTTACTTGAAGATAAGAATTTTATTTTTAACTTAAAGTACAGAACTATTAATTAATAACTTCCTTTCTTTTAGTTATTTACTTGAAGAAAAGAATTTTTATTTTAACTTAAAGTACAGAACTTTAAACTAATTACTTCTGTTCTTTAAGTAATTTACTTGATGAAAAGAATTTTGATTTTAACTTAAAGTACAGAACTTTAATTAATAACTTCCTTTCTTTAAGCTATTTACTTGAAGAAAAGAATTTTGATTTTAACTTAAAGTACAGAACTTTAAACTAACAACTTCCATTCTTTAAGTTATTAACTTGAAGAAAAGAATTTTGATTTTAACTTAAAGTACAGAACTTTAAACTAATAACTTCGAATCTTTAAGTTATTTACTTGAAGATAAGAATTTTAATTTTAACTTAATGTACAGAAATATAAATTTATAACTTCCTTTCTTTTAGTTATTTACTTGAAGAAAAGAATTTTGATTTTAACTTAAAGTACAGTACTTTAAACTAATAACTTCCATTCTTTAAGTTATTAACTTGAAGAGAAGAATTTTGATTTTAACTTAAAGTACAGAACTTTAAACTAATTACTTCCATTCTTTAAGTTATTTACTTGAAGAAATAAATTTTGATTTTAACTTAAAGTGCAGAACTTTAAAATAATAACTTCCAATCTTTAAGTTATTTACTTGAAGATAAAAATTTTAATTTTAACTTAAAGTACAGAACTATAAATTAATAACTTCCTTTCTTTAAGTTATTTACTTGAAGAAAAGAATTTTGATTTTAACTTAAAGTACAGAACTTTAAACTAATAACTTCCATCCTTTAAGTTATTTACTTGAAGAAAAGAATTTTTATTTTAACTTAAAGTACAGAACTTTAAACTAATTACTTCCGTTCTTTAAGTAATTTACTTGATGAAAAGAATTTTGATTTTAACTTAAAGTACAGAACTTTAAATTAATAACTTCCTTTCTTTAAGTTATTTACTTGAAGAAAAGAATTTTGATTTTATCTTAAAGTACAGAACTTTAAACTAACAACTTCCATTCTTTAAGTTATTAACTTGAAGAAAAGAATTTTGATTTTAACTTGAAGTACAGAACTTTAAATTAATTACTACCATTCTTTAAGTTATTTACTTGAAGAAAGAATTTTGATTTTAATTTAAAGTACAGAACTTTAAACTAATAACTTCCAATCTTTAAGTTATTTACTTGAAGATAAGAATTTTAATTTTAACTTAATGTACAGAACTCTAAATTAATAACTTCCATTCTTTTAGTTATTTACTTGAAGAAAAGAATTTTGATTTTAACTTAAAGTACAGTACTTTAAACTAATAACTTCCATTCTTTAAGTTATTAACTTGAAGAAAAGAATTTTGATTTTAACTTAAAGTACAGAACTTTAAACTAATTACTTCCATTCTTTAAGTTATTTACTTGAAGAAAAGAATTTTGATTTTAACTTAAAGTACAGAACTTTAAAATAATAACTTCCAATCTTTAAGTTATTTACTTGAAGATAAGAATTTTAATTTTAACTTAAAGTACAGAACTTTAATTAATAACTTCCTTTCTTTAAGTTATTTACTTGAAGAAAAGAATTTTGATTTTAACTTAAAGTACAGAACTTTAAACTAATAACTTCCTTTCTTTAAGTTGTTTACATGAAGAAAAGAATTTTGATTTTAACTTAAAGTACAGAACTTCAAAATAGTAACTTCTATTCCTTAAGTTATTTACTTGAAGATGAGAATTTTGATTTTAACTTAAAGTACAGAACTTTAAACTTATAACTTCCATTCTTTAAGTTATTTACTTGAAGAAAAGAATTTTGATTTTAACTAAAGTACAGAACTTTAAAATTGTAACTTCCATTGTTTAAGTTATTTACTTGAAGAAAAGAATTTTGATTTTAACTTAAAGTACAGAACCTTAAATCAGCAACTTCCATTCTTTAAGTTATTAACTTGAAGAAAAGAATTCTGATTTTAACTTAAAGTACAGAACTTTAAACTCATTACTTCCATTCTTTAAGTTATTTACTTGAAGAAAACAATTTTGATTTTAACTTAAAGTACAGAACCTTAAATCAACAACTTCCATTCTTTAAGTTATTAACTTGAAGAAAAGAATTTTGATTTTAACTTAAAGTACAGAACTTTAAACTAATAACTTCCAATCTTTAAGTTATTTACTTGAAGATAAGAATTTTATTTTTAACTTAAAGTACAGAACTATTAATTAATAACTTCCTTTCTTTTAGTTATTTACTTGAAGAAAAGAATTTTTATTTTAACTTAAAGTACAGAACTTTAAACTAATTACTTCTGTTCTTTAAGTAATTTACTTGATGAAAAGAATTTTGATTTTAACTTAAAGTACAGAACTTTAATTAATAACTTCCTTTCTTTAAGCTATTTACTTGAAGAAAAGAATTTTGATTTTAACTTAAAGTACAGAACTTTAAACTAACAACTTCCATTCTTTAAGTTATTAACTTGAAGAAAAGAATTTTGATTTTAACTTAAAGTACAGAACTTTAAACTAATAACTTCGAATCTTTAAGTTATTTACTTGAAGATAAGAATTTTAATTTTAACTTAATGTACAGAAATATAAATTTATAACTTCCTTTCTTTTAGTTATTTACTTGAAGAAAAGAATTTTGATTTTAACTTAAAGTACAGTACTTTAAACTAATAACTTCCATTCTTTAAGTTATTAACTTGAAGAGAAGAATTTTGATTTTAACTTAAAGTACAGAACTTTAAACTAATTACTTCCATTCTTTAAGTTATTTACTTGAAGAAATAAATTTTGATTTTAACTTAAAGTGCAGAACTTTAAAATAATAACTTCCAATCTTTAAGTTATTTACTTGAAGATAAAAATTTTAATTTTAACTTAAAGTACAGAACTATAAATTAATAACTTCCTTTCTTTAAGTTATTTACTTGAAGAAAAGAATTTTGATTTTAACTTAAAGTACAGAACTTTAAACTAATAACTTCCATCCTTTAAGTTATTTACTGGAAGAAAAGAATTTTAATTTTAACTTAAAGGACAGAACTTTAAACTAATAACTTCCTTTCTTTAAGTTATTTACATGAAGAAAAGAATTTTGATTTTAACTTATAGTACAGAACTTTAAAATAGTAACTTCTATTCCTTAAGTTATTTACTTGAAGATGAGAATTTTGATTTTAACTTAAAGTACAGAACTTTAAACTTATAACTTACATTCTTTAAGTTATTTACTTGAAGAAAAGAATTTTGATTTTAACTTAAAGTACAGAACTTTAAAATTGTAACTTCCATTGTTTAAGTTATTTACTTGAAGAAGAGAATTTAGATTTTAACTTAAAGTCGAGAACTTTAAACTAGCAACTTCCAGTCTTTAAGTTTTAACTTGAAGAAAAGTATTTTCATTTTAACTTAAAGTACAGAACTTTAAACTAACAATTTCCATTCTTTAAGTTATTAACTTGAAGAAAAGAATTTTGATTTGAACTTAAAGTACAGAACTTTAAACTAATAACTTCCTTTCTTTAAATTATTTACTTGAAGAAAAGAATTTTGATTTTAACTTAAAGTACACAACTTTAAACTAACAACTTCCATTCTTTAAGTTATTTACTTGAAGAAAACAATTTTGATTTTAACTTAAAGTACAGAACTTTAAACTAATAACTTCCTTTCTTTAAGCTATTTACTTGAAGAAAAGAATTTTGATTTTAACTTAAAGTACACAACTTTGAACAAACAACTTCCATTCTTTAAGTTATTTATTTGAAGAAAACAATTTTGATTTTAACTTAAAGTACAGAACTTTAAACTAATTATTTCCATTCTTTAAGTTACTTACTTGAAGAAAAGAATTTTGATTTTAACTTAAAGTACAGAACTTTAAACTAATAACTTCTAATCTTTAAGTTATTTACTTGAAGATAAGAATTTTAATTTTAACTTAAAGTACAGAACTATTAATTAATAACTTCCTTTCTTTTAGTTATTTACTTGAAGAAAAGAATTTTTATTTTAACTTAAAGTACAGAACTTTAAACTAATTACTTCCGTTCTTTAAGTAATTTACTTGATGAAAAGAATTTTGATTTTAACTTAAAGTACAGAACTTTAAACTAATTACTTCCATTCTTTAAGTTATTTACTTGAAGAAAACAATTTTGATTTTAACTTAAAGTACAGAACTTTAAACTAATTACTTCCATTCTTTAAGTTATTTACTTGAAGAAAAGAATTTTGATTTTAACTTAAAGTACAGAACTTTAAACTAATAACTTCTAATCTTTAAGTTATTTACTTGAAGATAAGAATTTTAATTTTAACTTAAAGTACAGAACTATTAATTAATAACTTCCTTTCTTTTAGTTATTTACTTGAAGAAAAGAATTTTGATTTTAACTTAAAGTACAGAACTTTAAACTAATTACTTCCATTCTTTAAGTTATTTACTTGAAGAAAAGAATTTTGATTTTAACTTAAAGTACAGAACTTTAAAATAATAACTTCCAATCTTTAAGTTATTTACTTGAAGATAAGAATTTTAATTTCACATAAAGTACAGAACTATAAATATAAACTTCCTTTTTTTTAGTTATTTACTTGAAGAAAAGAATTTTTATTTTAACTTAAAGTACAGAACTTTAAACTAATAACTTCCTTTCTTTAAGTTATTTACTTGAAGAAAAGAATTTTGATTTTAACTTAAAGTACAGAACTTTAAACTAACAACTTCCATTCTTTAAGTTATTAACTTGAAGAAAACAATTTTGATTTTAACTTAAAGTACAGAACTTTAAACTAATAACTTCCAATCTTTAAGTTATTTACTTGAAGATAAGAATTTTAATTTTAACTTAATGTACAGAACTATAAATTAATAACTTCCGTTCTTTTAGTTATTTACTTGAAGAAAAGAATTTTGATTTTAACTTAAAGTACAGTACTTTAAACTAATAACTTCCATTCTTTAAGTTATTAACTTGAAGAAAAGAATTTTGATTTTAACTTAAAGTACAGAACTTTAAACTAATAACTTCCTTTCTTTAAGTTATTTACTTGAAGAAAAAAATTTTGATTTTAACTTAAAGTACAGAACTTTAAACTAATAACTTCCATCCTTTAAGTTATTTACATGAAGAAAAGAATTTTGATTTTAACTTATAGTACAGAACTTTAAAATAGTAACTTCTATTCCTTAAGTTATTTACTTGAAGATGAGAATTTTGATTTTAACTTAAAGTACAGAACTTTAAACTTATAACTTACATTCTTTAAGTTATTTACTTGAAGAAAAGAATTTTGATTTTAACTTAAAGTACAGAACTTTAAAATTGTAACTTCCATTGTTTAAGTTATTTACTTGAAGAAGAGAATTTAGATTTTAACTTAAAGTCGAGAACTTTAAACTAGCAACTTCCAGTCTTTAAGTTTTAACTTGAAGAAAAGTATTTTCATTTTAACTTAAAGTACAGAACTTTAAACTAACAATTTCCATTCTTTAAGTTATTAACTTGAAGAAAAGAATTTTGATTTGAACTTAAAGTACAGAACTTTAAACTAATAACTTCCTTTCTTTAAATTATTTACTTGAAGAAAAGAATTTTGATTTTAACTTAAAGTACACAACTTTAAACTAACAACTTCCATTCTTTAAGTTATTTACTTGAAGAAAACAATTTTGATTTTAACTTAAAGTACAGAACTTTAAACTAATAACTTCCTTTCTTTAAGCTATTTACTTGAAGAAAAGAATTTTGATTTTAACTTAAAGTACACAACTTTGAACAAACAACTTCCATTCTTTAAGTTATTTATTTGAAGAAAACAATTTTGATTTTAACTTAAAGTACAGAACTTTAAACTAATTATTTCCATTCTTTAAGTTACTTACTTGAAGAAAAGAATTTTGATTTTAACTTAAAGTACAGAACTTTAAACTAATAACTTCTAATCTTTAAGTTATTTACTTGAAGATAAGAATTTTAATTTTAACTTAAAGTACAGAACTATTAATTAATAACTTCCTTTCTTTTAGTTATTTACTTGAAGAAAAGAATTTTTATTTTAACTTAAAGTACAGAACTTTAAACTAATTACTTCCGTTCTTTAAGTAATTTACTTGATGAAAAGAATTTTGATTTTAACTTAAAGTACAGAACTTTAAACTAATTACTTCCATTCTTTAAGTTATTTACTTGAAGAAAACAATTTTGATTTTAACTTAAAGTACAGAACTTTAAACTAATTACTTCCATTCTTTAAGTTATTTACTTGAAGAAAAGAATTTTGATTTTAACTTAAAGTACAGAACTTTAAACTAATAACTTCTAATCTTTAAGTTATTTACTTGAAGATAAGAATTTTAATTTTAACTTAAAGTACAGAACTATTAATTAATAACTTCCTTTCTTTTAGTTATTTACTTGAAGAAAAGAATTTTGATTTTAACTTAAAGTACAGAACTTTAAACTAATTACTTCCATTCTTTAAGTTATTTACTTGAAGAAAAGAATTTTGATTTTAACTTAAAGTACAGAACTTTAAAATAATAACTTCCAATCTTTAAGTTATTTACTTGAAGATAAGAATTTTAATTTCACATAAAGTACAGAACTATAAATATAAACTTCCTTTTTTTTAGTTATTTACTTGAAGAAAAGAATTTTTATTTTAACTTAAAGTACAGAACTTTAAACTAATAACTTCCTTTCTTTAAGTTATTTACTTGAAGAAAAGAATTTTGATTTTAACTTAAAGTACAGAACTTTAAACTAACAACTTCCATTCTTTAAGTTATTAACTTGAAGAAAACAATTTTGATTTTAACTTAAAGTACAGAACTTTAAACTAATAACTTCCAATCTTTAAGTTATTTACTTGAAGATAAGAATTTTAATTTTAACTTAATGTACAGAACTATAAATTAATAACTTCCGTTCTTTTAGTTATTTACTTGAAGAAAAGAATTTTGATTTTAACTTAAAGTACAGTACTTTAAACTAATAACTTCCATTCTTTAAGTTATTAACTTGAAGAAAAGAATTTTGATTTTAACTTAAAGTACAGAACTTTAAACTAATAACTTCCTTTCTTTAAGTTATTTACTTGAAGAAAAAAATTTTGATTTTAACTTAAAGTACAGAACTTTAAACTAATAACTTCCATCCTTTAAGTTATTTACTTGAAGAAAAGAATTTTGATTTTAACTTAAAGGACAGAACTTTAAACTAATAACTTCCTTTCTTTAAGTTATTTACATGAAGAAAAGAATTTTGATTTTAACTTAAAGTACAGAACTTTAAAATAGTAACTTCTATTCCTTAAGTTATTTACTTGAAGATGAGAATTTTGATTTTAACTTAAAGTACAGAACTTTAAACTTATAACTTACATTCTTTAAGTTATTTACTTGAAGAAAAGAATTTTGATTTTAACTTAAAGTACAGAACTTTAAAATTGTAACTTCCATTGTTTAAGTTATTTACTTGAAGAAGAGAATTTAGATTTTAACTTAAAGTCGAGAACTTTAAACTAGCAACTTCCAGTCTTTAAGTTTTAACTTGAAGAAAAGTATTTTCATTTTAACTTAAAGTACAGAACTTTAAACTAATTACTTCAGTTCTTTAAGTAATTTACTTGATGAAAAGAATTTTGATTTTAACTTAAAGTACAGAACTTTAAATTAATAACTTCCTTTCTTTAAGTTATTTACTTGAAGAACGGAATTTTCATTTTATCTTAAAGTACAGAACTTTAAACTAACAACTTCCATTCTTTAAGTTATTAACTTGAAGAAAAGAATTTGGATTTTAACATAAAGTACAGAACTTTAAACTAATTACTTCGATTCTTTAAGTTATTTACTTGAAGTAAAGAATTTTGATTTTTACTTAAAGTACAGAACTTTAAACTAATAACTTCCTATCTTTAAATTATTTACTTGAAGATAAGAATTTTAATTTTAACTTAATGTACAGAACTATAAATTAATAACTTCTATCCTTTAAGTTATTAACTTGAAGAAAAGAATTTTGATTTTAACTTAAAGTACAGAACTTTAAACTAATTACTTCCATTCTTTAAGTTATTTACTTGAAGAAAACAATTTTGATTTTAACTTAAAGTACAGAACTTTAAACTAATTACTTCCATTCTTTAAGTTATTTACTTGAAGAAAAGAATTTTGATTTTAACTTAAAGTACAGAACTTTAAACTAATAACTTCTAATCTTTAAGTTATTTACTTGAAGATGATAATATTAATTTTAACTTAAAGTACAGAACTATTAATTAATAACTTCCTTTCTTTTAGTTATTTACTTGAAGAAAAGAATTTTGATTTTAACTTAAAGTACAGTACTTTAAACTTATAACTTCCATTCTTTAAGTTATTAACTTGAAGAAAAGAATTTTGATTTTAACTTAAAGGACAGAACTTTAAACTAATAACTTCCTTTCTTTAAGTTATTTACATGAAGAAAAGAATTTTGATTTTAACTTAAAGTACAGAACTTTAAAATAGTAACTTCTATTCCTTAAGTTATTTACTTGAAGATGAGAAGTTTGATTTTAACTTAAAGTACAGAACTTTAAACTTATAACTTACATTCTTTAAGTTATTTACTTGAAGATAAGAATTTTGATTTTAACTTAAAGTACAGAACTTTAAAATTGTAACTTCCATTGTTTAAGTTATTTACTTGAAGAAGAGAATTTAGATTTTAACTTAAAGTCGAGAACTTTAAACTAGCAACTTCCAGTCTTTAAGTTTTAACTTGAAGAAAAGTATTTTCATTTTAACTTAAAGTACAGAACTTTAAACTAACAATTTCTATTCTTTAAGTTATTAACTTGAAGAAAAGAATTTTGATTTGAACTTAAAGTACAGAACTTTAAACTAATAACTTCCTTTCTTTAAATTATTTACTTGAAGAAAAGAATTTTGATTTTAACTTAAAGTACACAACTTTAAACTAACAACTTCCATTCTTTAAGTTATTTACTTGAAGAAAACAATTTTGATTTTAACTTAAAGTACAGAACTTTAAACTAATAACTTCCTTTCTTTAAGTTATTTACTTGAAGAAAAGAATTTTGATTTTAACTTAAAGTACACAACTTTGAACAAACAACTTCCATTCTTTAAGTTATTTATTTGAAGAAAACAATTTTGATTTTAACTTAAAGTACAGAACTTTAAACTAATTATTTCCATTCTTTAAGTTACTTACTTAAAGAAAAGAATTTTGATTTTAACTTAAAGTACACAACTTTGAACAAACAACTTCCATTCTTTAAGTTATTTATTTGAAGAAAACAATTTTGATTTTAACTTAAAGTACAGAACTTTAAACTAATTATTTCCATTCTTTAAGTTACTTACTTGAAGAAAAGAATTTTGATTTTAACTTAAAGTACAGAACTTTAAACTAATAACTTCTAATCTTTAAGTTATTTACTTGAAGATAAGAATTTTAATTTTAACTTAAAGTACAGAACTATTAATTAATAACTTCCTTTCTTTTAGTTATTTACTTGAAGAAAAGAATTTTTATTTTAACTTAAAGTACAGAACTTTAAACTAATTACTTCCGTTCTTTAAGTAATTTACTTGATGAAAAGAATTTTGATTTTAACTTAAAGTACAGAACTTTAAACTAATTACTTCCATTCTTTAAGTTATTTACTTGAAGAAAACAATTTTGATTTTAACTTAAAGTACAGAACTTTAAACTAATAACTTCCATTCTTTAAGTTATTTACTTGAAGAAAAGAATTTTGATTTTAACTTAAAGTACAGAACTTTAAACTAATAACTTCTAATCTTTAAGTTATTTACTTGAAGATAAGAATTTTAATTTTAACTTAAAGTACAGAACTATTAATAATAACTTCCTTTCTTTTAGTTATTTACTTGAAGAAAAGAATTTTGATTTTAACTTAAAGTACAGAACTTTAAACTAATTACTTCCATTCTTTAAGTTATTTACTTGAAGAAAAGAATTTTTATTTTAACTTAAAGTACAGAACTTTAAACTAATAACTTCCAATCTTTAAGTTATTTACTTGAAGATAAGAATTTTAATTTTAACTTAATGTACAGAACTATAAATTAATAACTTCCGTTCTTTTAGTTATTTACTTGAAGAAAAGAATTTTGATTTTAACTTAAAGTACAGTACTTTAAACTAATAACTTCCATTCTTTAAGTTATTTACTTGAAGAAAAGAATTTTGATTTTAACTTAAAGTACAGAACTTTAAACTAATAACTTCCTTTCTTTAAGTTATTTACTTGAAGTTAAGATTTTAATTTTAACTTAAAGTACAGAACTATTAATTAATAACTTCCTTTCTTTTAGTTATTTACTTGTAGAAAAGAATTTTTATTTTAACTTAAAGTACAAAACTTTAAACTAATTACTTCCGTTCTTTAAGTAATTTACTTGATGAAAAGAATTTTGATTTTAACTTAAAGTACAGAACTTTAAATTAATAACTTCCTTTCTTTAAGTTATTTACTTGAAGAAAAGAATTTTGATTTTATCTTAAAATACAGAACTTTAAACTAACAACTTCCATTCTTTAAGTTATTAACTTGAAGAAAAGAATTTTGATTTTAACTTAAAGTAGAGAACTTTAAACTAATTACTTCCATTCTTTAAGTTATTTACTTGAAGAAAAGAATTTTGATTTTAACTTAAAGTACAGAACTTTAAACTAATAACTTCCAATCTTTAAGTTATTTACTTGAAGATAAGAATTTTAATTTTAACTTAATGTGCAGAACTATAAATTAATAACTTCCATTCTTTTAGTTATTTACTTGAAGAAAAGAATTTTGATTTTAACTTAAAGTACAGTACTTTAAACTAATAACTTCCATTCTTTTAGTTATTAACTTGAAAAAAAGAATTTTGATTTTAACTTAAAGTACAGAACTTTAAACTAATAACTTCCATTCTTTAAGTTATTAAATAGAAGAAAAGAATTTTGATTTTAACTTAAAGTACAGAACTTTAAATTAATAACTTCCTTTTTTTAAGTTATTAACTTGAAGAGAAGAATTTTGATTTTAACTTAAAGTACAGAACTTTAAACTAATTACTTCCATTCTTTAAGTTATTTACTTGAAGAAATAAATTTTGATTTTAACTTAAAGTGCAGAACTTTAAAATAATAACTTCCAATCTTCAAGTTATTTACTTGAAGATAAGAATTTTAATTTTAACTTAAAGTACAGAACTATAAATTAATAACTTCCTTTATTTAAGTTATTTACTTGAAGAAAAAAATTTTGATTTTAACTTAAAGTACAGAACTTTAAACTAATAACTTCCATCCTTTAAGTTATTTACTTGAAGAAAAGAATTTTGATTTTAACTTAAAGGACAGAACTTTAAACTAATAACTTCCTTTCTTTAAGTTATTTACATGAAGAAAAGAATTTTGATTTTAACTTAAAGTACAGAACTTTAAAATAGTAACTTCTATTCCTTAAGTTATTTACTTGAAGATGAGAATTTTGATTTTAACTTAAAGTACAGAACTTTAAACTTATAACTAACATTCTTTAAGTTATTTACTTGAAGAAAAGAATTTTGATTTTAACTTAAAGTACAGAACTTTAAAATTGTAACTTCCATTGTTTAAGTTATTTACTTGAAGAAGAGAATTTAGATTTTAACTTAAAGTCGAGAACTTTAAACTAGCAACTTCCAGTCTTTAAGTTTTAACTTGAAGAAAAGTATTTTCATTTTAACTTAAAGTACAGAACTTTAAACTAATTACTTCCGTTCTTTAAGTAATTTACTTGATGAAAAGAATTTTGATTTTAACTTAAAGTACAGAACTTTAAATTAATAACTTCCTTTCTTTAAGTTATTTACTTGAAGAAAAGAATTTTGATTTTATCTTAAAGTACAGAACTTTGAACTAACAACTTCCATTCTTTAAGTTATTAACTTGAAGAAAAGAATTTTGATTTTAACTTAAAGTATAGAACTTTAAACTAATTACTTCGATTCTTTAAGTTATTTACTTGAAGAAAAGAATTTTGATTTTAACTTAAAGTACAGAACTTTAAACTAATAACTTCCAATCTTTAAGTTATTTACTTGAAGATAAGAATTTTAATTTTAACTTAATGTACAGAACTATAAATTAATAACTTCAATCCTTTAAGTTATTAACTTGAAGAAAAGAATTTTGATTTTAACTTAAAGTACAGAACTTTAAACTAATTACTTCCATTCTTTAAGTTATTTACTTGAAGAAAACAATTTTGATTTTAACTTAAAGTACAGAACTTTAAACTAATTACTTCCATTCTTTAAGTTATTTACTTGAAGAAAAGAATTTTGATTTTAACTTAAAGTACAGAACTTTAAACTAATAACTTCTAATCTTTAAGTTATTTACTTGAAGATAAGAATTTTAATTTTAACTTAAAGTACAGAACTATTAATTAATAACTTCCTTTCTTTTAGTTATTTACTTAAAGAAAAGAATTTTTATTTTAACTTAAAGTACAGAACTTTAAACTAATTACTTCAGTTCTTTAAGTAATTTACTTGATGAAAAGAATTTTGATTTTAACTTAAAGTACAGAACTTTAAATTAATAACTTCCTTTCTTTAAGTTATTTACTTGAAGAACGGAATTTTCATTTTATCTTAAAGTACAGAACTTTAAACTAACAACTTCCATTCTTTAAGTTATTAACTTGAAGAAAAGAATTTTGATTTTAACATAAAGTACAGAACTTTAAACTAATTACTTCGATTCTTTAAGTTATTTACTTGAAGAAAAGAATTTTGATTTTAACTTAAAGTACAGAACTTTAAACTAATAACTTCCTATCTTTAAATTATTTACTTGAAGATAAGAATTTTAATTTTAACTTAATGTACAGAACTATAAATTAATAACTTCTATCCTTTAAGTTATTAACTTGAAGAAAAGAATTTTGATTTTAACTTAAAGTACAGAACTTTAAACTAATTACTTCCATTCTTTAAGTTATTTACTTGAAGAAAGAATTTTGATTTTAACTTAAAGTACAGAACTTTAAAATAATAACTTCCAATCTTTAAGTTATTTACTTGAAGATAAGAATTTTAATTTCACATAAAGTACAGAACTATAAATATAAACTTCCTTTCTTTTAGTTATTTACTTGAAGAAAAGAATTTTTATTTTAACTTAAAGTACAGAACTTTAAACTAATAACTTTCTTTCTTTAAGTTATTTAGTTGAAGAAAAGAATTTTGATTTTAACTTAAAGTACAGAACTTTAAACTAACAACTTCCATTCTTTAAGTTATTAACTTGAAGAAAACAATTTTGATTTTAACTTAAAGTACAGAACTTTAAACTAATAACTTCCAATCTTTAAGTTATTTACTTGAAGATCAGAATTTTAATTTTAACTTAATGTACAGAACTATAAATTAATAACTTCCATTCTTTTAGTTATTTACTTGAAGAAAAGAATTTTGATTTTAACTTAAAGTACAGTACTTTAAACTAATAACTTCCATTCTTTAAGTTATTAACTTGAAGAAAAGAATTTTGATTTTAACTTAAAGTACAGAACTTTAAACTAATAACTTCCATTCTTTAAGTTATTTACTTGAAGAAAAGAATTTTGATTTTATCTTAAAGTACAGAACTTTAAACTAACAACTTCCATTCTTTAAGTTATTAACTTGAAGAAAAGAATTTTGATTTTAACTTAAAGTTCAGAACTTTAAACTAATTACTTCCTATCTTTAAATTATTTACTTGAAGATAAGAATTTTAATTTTAACTTAATGTACAGAACTATAAATTAATAACTTCTATCCTTTAAGTTATTAACTTGAAGAAAAGAATTTTGATTTTAACTTAAAGTACAGAACTTTAAACTAATTACTTCCATTCTTTAAGTTATTTACTTGAAGAAAACAATTTTGATTTTAACTTAACGTACAGAATTTTAAACTAATTACTTCCATTCTTTAAGTTATTTACTTGAAGAAAAGAATTTTGATTTTAACTTAAAGTACAGAACTTTAAACTAATAACTTCTAATCTTTAAGTTATTTACTTGAAGATAAGAATTTTAATTTAACTTAAAGTACAGAACTATTAATTAATAACTTCCTTTCTTTTAGTTATTTACTTGAAGAAAAGAATTTTGATTTTAACTTAAAGTACAGTACTTTAAACTAATAACTTCCATTCTTTAAGTTATTAACTTGAAGAGAAGAATTTTGATTTTAACTTAAAGTACAGAACTTTAAACTAATTACTTCCATTCTTTAAGTTATTTACTTGAAGAAATAAATTTTGATTTTAACTTAAAGTGCAGAACTTTAAAATAATAACTTCCAATCTTTAAGTTATTTACTTGAAGATAAGAATTTTAATTTAACTTAAAGTACAGAACTATTAATTAATAACTTCCTTTCTTTTAGTTATTTACTTGAAGAAAAGAATTTTGATTTTAACTTAAAGTACAGAACTTTAAACTAATAACTTCCATCCTTTAAGTTATTTACTTGAAGAAAAGAATTTTGATTTTAACTTAAAGGACAGAACTTTAAACTAATAACTTCCTTTCTTTAAGTTATTTACATAAAGAAAAGAATTTTGATTTTAACTTAAAGTACAGAACTTTAAAATAGTAACTTCTATTCCTTAAGTTATTTACTTGAAGATGAGAATTTTGATTTTAACTTAAAGTACAGAACTCTAAACTTATAACTTACATTTTTTAAGTTATTTACTTGTAGAAAAGAATTTTGATTTTAACTTAAAGTACAGAACTTTAAAATTGTAACTTCCATTGTTTAAGTTATTTACTTGAAGAAGAGAATTTAGATTTTAACTTAAAGTCGAGAACTTTAAACTAGCAACTTCCAGTCTTTAAGTTTTAACTTGAAGAAAAGTATTTTCATTTTAACTTAAAGTACAGAACTTTAAACTAACAATTTCCATTCTTTAAGTTATTAACTTGAAGAAAAGAATTTTGATTTGAACTTAAAGTACAGAACTTTAAACTAATAACTTCCTTTCTTTAAGTTATTTACTTGAAGAAAAGAATTTTGATTTTAACTTAAAGTACACAACTTTAAACTAACAACTTCCATTCTTTAAGTTATTTACTTGAAGAAAACAATTTTGATTTTAACTTAAAGTACAGAACTTTAAACTAATAACTTCCTTTCTTTAAGTTATTTACTTGAAGAAAAGAATTTTGATTTTAACTTAAAGTACACAACTTTGAACAAACAACTTCCATTCTTTAAGTTATTTATTTGAAGAAAACAATTTTGATTTTAACTTAAAGTACAGAACTTTAAACTAATTATTTCCATTCTTTAAGTTATTTACTTGAAGAAAAGAATTTTGATTTTAACTTAAAGTACAGAACTTTAAACTAATAACTTCTAATCTTTAAGTTATTTACTTGAAGATAAGAATTTTAATTTTAACTTAAAGTACAGAACTATTAATTAATAACTTCCTTTCTTTTAGTTCTTTACTTGAAGAAAAGAATTTTTATTTTAACTTAAAGTACAGAACTTTAAACTAATTACTTCCGTTCTTTAAGTAATTTACTTGATGAAAAGAATTTTGATTTTAACTTAAAGTACAGAACTTTAAATTAATAACTTCCTTTCTTGAAGTTATTTACTTGAAGAAAAGAATTTTGATTTTATCTTAAAGTACAGAACTTTAAACTAACAACTTCCATTCTTTAAGTTATTAACTTGAAGAAAAGAATTTTGATTTTAACTTAAAGTACAGAACTTTAAACTAATTACTTCGATTCTTTAAGTTATTTACTTGAAGAAAAGAATTTTGATTTTAACTTAAAGTACAGAACTTTAAACTAATAACTTCCAATCTTTAAGTTATTTACTTCAAGATAAGAATTTTAATTTTAACTTAATGTACAGAACTATAAATTAATAACTTCTAACCTTTAAGTTATTAACTTGAAGAAAAGAATTTTGATTTTAACTTAAAGTACAGAACTTTAAACTAATTACTTCCATTCTTTAAGTTATTTACTTGAAGAAAACAATTTTGATTTTAACTTAAAGTACAGAACTTTAAGCTAATTACTTCCATTCTTTAAGTTATTTACTTGAAGAAAAGAATTTTGATTTTAACTTAAAGTACAGAACTTTAAACTAATAACTTCTAATCTTTAAGTTATTTACTTGAAGATAAGAATTTTAATTTTAACTTAAAGTACAGAACTATTAATTAATAACTTCCTTTCTTTTAGTTATTTACATGAAGAAAAGAATTTTGATTTTAACTTAAAGTACAGAACTATAAATTAATAACTTCTAACCTTTAAGTTATTAACTTGAAGAAAAGAATTTTGATTTTAACTTAAAGTACAGAACTATTAATTAATAACTTCCAATCTTTAAGTTATTTACTTGAAGATAAGAATTTTAATTTTAACTTAATGTACAGAACTATAAATTAATAACTTCTAACCTTTAAGTTATTAACTTGAAGAAAAGAATTTTGATTTTAACTTAAAGTACAGAACTTTAAACTAATTACTTCCATTCTTTAAGTTATTTACTTGAAGAAAACAATTTTGATTTTAACTTAAAGTACAGAACTTTAAAATAATAACTTCCAATGTTTAAGTTATTTACTTGAAGATAAGAATTTTAATTTCACATAAAGTACAGAACTATAAATATAAACTTCCTTTCTTTTAGTTATTTACTTGAAGAAAAGAATTTTTATTTTAACTTAAAGTACAGAACTTTAAACTAATAACTTCCTTTCTTTAAGTTATTTAGTTGAAGAAAAGAATTTTGATTTTAACTTAAAGTACAGAACTTTAAACTAACAACTTCCATTCTTTAAGTTATTAACTTGAAGAAAACAATTTTGATTTTAACTTAAAGTACAGAACTTTAAACTAATAACTTCCAATCTTTAAGTTATTTACTTGAAGATCAGAATTTTAATTTTAACTTAATGTTCAGAACTATAAATTAATAACTTCCATTCTTTTAGTTATTTACTTGAAGAAAAGAATTTTGATTTTAACTTAAAGTACAGTACTTTAAACTAATAACTTCCATTCTTTAAGTTATTAACTTGAAGAAAAGAATTTTGATTTTAACTTAAAGTACAGAACTTTAAACTAATAACTTCCTTTCTTTAAGTTATTTACTTGAAGTTAAGAATTTTAATTTTAACTTAAAGTACAGAACTATTAATTAATAACTTCCTTTCTTTTAGTTATTTACTTGAAGAAAAGAATTTTTATTTTAACTTAAAGTACAGAACTTTAAACTAATTACTTCCGTTCTTTAAGTAATTTACTTGATGAAAAGAATTTTGATTTTAACTTAAAGTACAGAACTTTAAATTAATAACTTCCTTTCTTTAAGTTATTTACTTGAAGAAAAGAATTTTGATTTTAACTTAAAGTAGAGAACTTTAAACTAATTAATTCCATTCTTTAAGTTATTTACTTGAAGAAAAGAATTTTGATTTTAACTTAGAGTACAGAACTTTAAACTAATAACTTCCAATCTTTAAGTTATTTACTTGAAAATAAGAATTTTAATTTTAACTTAATGTACAGAACTATAAATTAATAACTTCCATTCTTTTAGTTATTTACTTGAAGAAAAGAATTTTGATTTTAACTTAAAGTATAGTACTTTAAACTAATAACTTCCATTCTTTAAGTTATTAACTTGAAGAAAAGAATTTTGATTTTAACTTAAAGTTCAGAACTTTAAACTAATTACTTCCTTTCTTTAAGTTATTTACTTGAAGAAAAGAATTTTGATTTTAACTTAAAGTACAGAACTTTAAAATAATAACTTCCAATCTTTAAGTTATTTACTTGAAGATAAGAATTTTAATTTTAACTTAAAGTACAGAACTTTAATTAATAACTTCCTTTCTTTAAGTTATTTACTTGAAGAAAACAATTTTGATTTTAACTTAAAGTACAGAACTTTAAACTAATAACTTCCATTCTTTAAGTTATTTACTCGAAGAAAAGAATTTTGATTTTAACTTAAAGTACAGAACTTTAAACTAACAACTTCCTTTCTTTAAGTTATTTACATGAAGAAAAGAATTTTGATTTTAACTTAAAGTACAGAACTTTAAAATAGTAACTTCTATTCCTTAAGTTATTTACTTGAAGATGAGAATTTTGATTTTAACTTAAAGTACAGAACTTTAAACTAATAACTTCCATTCTTTAAGTTATTTACTCGAAGAAAAGAATTTTGATTTTAACTTAAAGTACAGAACTTTAAACTAATAACTTCCTTTCTTTAAGTTATTTACATGAAGAAAAGAATTTTGATTTTAACTTAAAGTACAGAACTTTAAACTAATAACTTCTAATCTTTAAGTTATTTACTTGAAGATAAGAATTTTAATTTTAACTTAAAGTACAGAACTATTAATTAATAACTTCCTTTCTTTTAGTTATTTACTCGAAGAAAAGAATTTTGATTTTAACTTAAAGTACAGTACTTTAAACTAATAACTTCCATTCTTTAAGTTATTAACTTGAAGAGAAGAATTTTGATTTTAACTTAAAGTACAGAACTTTAAACTAATTACTTCCATTCTTTAAGTTATTTACTTGAAGAAATAAATTTTGATTTTAACTTAAAGTGCAGAACTTTAAAATAATAACTTCCAATCTTTAAGTTATTTACTTGAAGATAAGAATTTTAATTTTAACTTAAAGTACAGAACTATAAATTAATAACTTCCTTTCTTTAAGTTATTTACTTGAAGAAAAGAATTTTGATTTTAACTTAAAGTACAGAATTTTAAACTAATAACTTCTAATCTTTAAGTTATTTACTTGAAGATAAGAATTTTAATTTTAACTTAAAGTATAGAACTATTAATTAATAACTTCCTTTCTTTTAGTTATTTACTCGAAGAAAAGAATTTTGATTTTAACTTAAAGTACAGTACTTTAAACTAATAACTTCCATTCTTTAAGTTATTAACTTGAAGAGAAGAATTTTGATTTTAACTTAAAGTACAGAACTTTAAACTAATTACTTCCATTCTTTAAGTTATTTACTTGAAGAAATAAATTTTGATTTTAACTTAAAGTGCAGAACTTTAAAATAATAACTTCCAATCTTTAAGTTATTTACTTGAAGAAAAGAATTTTGATTTTAACTTAAAGTACAGAACTTTAAACTAATAACTTCTAATCTTTAAGTTATTTACTTGAAGATAAGAATTTTAATTTTAACTTAAAGTACAGAACTATTAATTAATAACTTCCTTTCTTTTAGTTATTTACTTGAAGAAAAGAATTTTTATTTTAACTTAAAGTACAGAACTTTAAACTAATTACTTCCGTTCTTTAAGTAATTTACTTGATGAAAAGAATTTTGATTTTAACTTCAAGTACAGAACTTTAAATTAATAACTTCCTTTCTTGAAGTTATTTACTTGAAGAAAAGAATTTTGATTTTATCTTAAAGTACAGAACTTTAAACTAATAACTTCCATTCTTTAAGTTATTAACTTGACGAAAAGAATTTTGATTTTAACTTAAAGTACAGAACTTTAAAATTGTAACTTCCATTCTTTAAGTTAATTACTTGAAGAAAAGAATTTTGATTTTAACTTGAAGTACAGAACTTTAAACTAACAACTTCCATTCTTTAAGTTATTAACTTGAAAAAAAGAATTTTGATTTTAACTTAAAGTACAGAACTTTAAACTAATAACTTCCATTCTTTGAGTTATTTACTTGAAGAAAAGAATTTTGATTTTAACTTAAAGTACAGAACTTTAAACTAATTACTTCCATTCATTATGTTATTTACTTGACGAAAAGAATTTTGATTTTAACTTAAAGTACAGAACTTTAAATTAATAACTTCCTTTCTTTAACTTATGTACTTCAAGAAAAGAATTTTGATTTTAGCTTAAAGTACAGAACTTTAAACTAACAACTTCCATTCTTTAAGTTATTAACTTGAAGAAAAGAATTTTGATTTTAACTCAAAGTACAGAACTTTAAAATTGTAACTTCCATTCTTTAAGTTAATTACTTGAAGAAGAGAATTTTGATTTTAACTTAAAGTACAGAACTTTAAACTAACAACTTCCATTCTTTAAGTTATTAACTTGAAGAAAAGAATTTTGATTTTAACTTAAAGTACAGAACTTTAAAATTGTAACTTCCATTCTTTAAGTTAATTACTTGAAGAAGAAAATTTTGATTTTAACTTAAAGTACAGAACTTTAAACTAACAACTTCCATTCTTTAAGTTATTAACTTGAAGAAAAGAATTTTGATTTTAACTTAAAGTACAGAACTTTAAACTTACAACTTCCATTCTTTAAGTTATGAACTTGAAGAAAAGAATTTTGATTTTAACTTAAAGTACAGAACTTTAAACTAACAACTTCCATTCTTTAAGTTATTAACTTGAAGAAAAGAATTTTGATTTTAACTTAAAGTACAGAACTTTAAAATTGTAACTTCCATTCTTTAAGTTATTTACTTGAAGAAAAGAATTTTGATTTTAACTTAAAGTACAGAACTTTAAACTAATAACTTCCATTGGTTAAGTTATTAACTTGACGAAAAGAATTTTGATTTTAACTTAAAGTACAGAACTTTGAACTAACAACTTCCATTCTTTAAGTTATTAACTTGAAGAAAAGAATTTTGATTTTAACTTAAAGTACAGAACTTTAAACTAACAACTTCCATTCTTTAAGTTATTAACTTGAAGAAAAGAATTTTAATTTTAATTTAAACTACAGAACTTTAAACTAATAACTTCCATTCTTTAAATTATTTACTTGAAAAAAAGAATTTTGATTTTAACTTAAAGTACAGAACTTTAAAATTGTAACTTCCATTCTTTAAGTTAATTACTTGAAGAAGAGAATTTTGATTTTAACTTAAAGTACAGAACTTTAAACTAATAACTTCCATTCTTTAAGTTATTAACTTGAAGAAAAGAATTTTGATTTTAACCTAAAGTACAGAACTTTAAACTAACAACTTCCATTCTTTAAGTTATTAACTTGAAGAAAAGAATTTTGATTTTAACTTAAAGTACAGAACTTTAAACTAATAACTTCCATTTTTTAAGTTATTTACTTGAAGAAAACAATTTTGATTTTAACTTAAAGTACAGAACTTTAAACTAACAACTTCCATTCTTTAATTTATTAACTTGAAGAAAAAAATTTTGATTTTAACTTAAAGTACAGAACTTTAAACTAATAACTTCCATTCTTTAAGTTATTTACTTGAAGAAAAGAATTTTGATATTAACTCAAAGTACAGAACTTTAAACTAACAACTTCCATTCTTTAAGTTATTAATTTGAAGAAAAGAATTTTGATTTTAACTTAAAGTACAGAACTTTTAACTAATAACTTCCATTCTTTAAGTTATTAACTTGACGAAAAGAATTCAATTTTAACTTAAAGTACAGAACTTTGAACTAACAACTTCCATTCTTTAAGTTATTAACTTGAAGAAAAGAATTTTGATTTTAACTTAAAGTACAGAACTTTAAACTAACAACTTCCATTCGTTAAGTTATTAACTTGAAGAAAAGAATTTTGATTTTAATTTAAAGTACAGAACTTTAAACTAATAACTTCCATTCTTTAAGTTATTTACTTGAAGAAAAGAATTTTGATTTTAACTTAAAGTACAGAACTTTAAAATTGTAACTTCCATTCTTTAAGTTAATTACTTGAAGAAGAGAATTTTGATTTTAACTTAAAGTACAGAACTTTAAACTAACATCTTCCATTCTTTAAGTTATTAACTTGAAGAAAAGAATTTTGATTTTAACTTAAAGTACAGAACTTTAAACTAACAACTTCCATTCTTTAAGTTATTAACTTGAAGAAAAGAATTTTATTTTAATTTAAAGTACAGAACTTTAAACTAATAACTTGCATTCTTTAAGTTATTTACTTGAAGAAAAGAATTTTGATTTTAACTTTAAGTACAGAACTTTAAAATTGTAACTTCCATTTTTAAGTTAATTACTTGAAGAAGAGAATTTTGATTTTAACTTAAAGTACAGAACTTTAAACTAACATCTTCCATTCTTTAAGTTATTAACTTGAAGAAAAGAATTTTGATTTTAACTTAAAGTACAGAACTTTAAACTAACAACTTCCATTCTTTAAGTTATTAACTTGAAGAAAAGAATTTTGATTTTAACTTAAAGTACAGAACTTTAAACTAATTACTACCATTCTTTAAGTTATTAACCTGACGAAAAGAATTTTGATTTTAACTTAAAGTACAGAACTTTGAACTAACTACTTCCATTCTTTAAGTTATTAACTTGAAGAAAAGAATTTTGATTTTAACTTAAAGTACAGAACTTTAAACTAACAACTTCCATTCTTTAAGTTATTAACTTGAAGAAAAGAATTTTGATTTTAACTTAAAGTACAGAACTTTAAACTAATAACTTCCATTCTTTAAGTTATTAACTTGATGAAAAGAATTTTGATTTTAACTTAAAGTACAGAACTTTGAACTAACAACTTCCATTCTTTAAGTTATTAACTTGACGAAAAGAATTTTGATTTTAACTTAAAGTACAGAACTTTAAAATTGTAACTTCCATTCTTTAAGTTAATTACTTGAAGAAAAGAATTTTGATTTTAACTTGAAGTACAGAACTTTAAACTAACAACTTCCATTCTTTAAGTTATTAACTTGATGAAAAGAATTTTGATTTTAACTTAAAGTACAGAACTTTAAACTAATAACTTCCATTCTTTAAGTTATTTACTTGAAGAAAAGAATTTTGATTTTAACTTAAAGTACAGAACTTTAAACTAACAACTTCCATTCTTTAAGTTATTAACTTGAAGAAAAGAATTTTGATTTTAATTTAAAGTACAGAACTTTAAACTAATAACTTCCATTCTTTAAGTTATTTACTTGAAGAAAAGAATTTTGATTTTAACTTAAAGTACAGAACTTTAAACTAACAACTTCCATTCTTTAAGTTATTAACTTGAAGAAAAGAATTTTGATTTTAACTTAAAGTACAGAACTTTAAACTAACAACTTCCATTCTTTAAGTTATTAACTTGACGAAACGAATTTTGATTTTAACTTAAAGTACAGAACTTTGAACTAACAACTTCCATTCTTTAAGTTATTAACTTGAAGAAAAGAATTTTGATTTTAACTTAAAGTACAGAACTTTGAACTAACAACTTCCATTCTTTAAGTTATTAACTTGAATAAAAGAATTTTGATTTTAACTTAAAGTACAGAACTTTAAACTAACAACTTCCATTCTTTAAGTTATTAGCTTGAAGAAAAGAATTTTGATTTTTACTTAAAGTACAGAACTTTAAACTAACAACTTCCATTCTTTAAGTTATTAACTTGAAGAAAAGAATTTTGATTTTAACTTAAAGTACACAACTTTGAACTAACAACTTCCATTCTTTAAGTTATTAACTTGAAGAAAAGAATTTTAATTTTTACTTAAAGTACAGAACTTTAAACTAACAACTTCCATTCTTTAAGTTATTAGCTTGAAGAAAAGAATTTTAATTTTAACTTAAAGTACAGAACTTTCAACTAACAACTTCCATTCTTTAAGTTATTAACTTGAAGAAAAAATTTTGATTTTAACTTAAAGTACAGAACTTTGAACTAACAACTTCCATTCTTTAAGTTATTAACTTGAAAAAAAGAATTTTGATTTTAACTTAAAGTACAGAACTATAAACTAACAACTTCAATTCTTTAAGTTATTAACTTGAAGAAAAGAATTTTGATTTTAACTTAAAGTACAGAACTTTAAACTAACAACTTCCATTCTTTAAGTTATTAACTTGACGAAAAGAATTTTAATTTTAACTTAAAGTACAGAACTTTGAACTAACAACTTCCATTCTTCAAGTTATTAACTTGAAGAAAAGAATTTTGATTTTAACTTAAAGTACAGAACTTTAAACTAACAACTTCCATTCTTTAAGTTATTAACTTCAAAAAAAGAAATTTGCTTTTAACTTAAAGTACAGAACTTTAAACTAACAACTTCCATTCTTTAAGTTATTAACTTGAAAAAAATAATTTTGGTTTTAACTTAAAGTACAGAACTTTAAACTAATTACTTCCATTCTTTAAGTTATTTACTTGAAAAGAAGAATTTTGATTTTAACTTAAAGTACAGAATTTTGAACTAACAACTTCCATTCTTTAAGTTATTAACTTGAAGAAAAGAATTTTGATTTTAACTTAAAGTACAAAACTTTAAACTAAAAACTTCCATTCTTTAAGTTATTAACTTGAAAAAAAGAATTTTGATTTTAACTTAAAGTACAGAACTTTAAACTAATAACTTCCATTCTTTAAGTTATTTACTTGAAGAAAAGAATTTTGATTTTAACTTAAAGTACAGAACTTTAAACTAATTACTTCCATTCATTATGTTATTTACTTGACGAAAAGAATTTTGATTTTAACTTAAAGTACAGAACTTTAAATTAATAACTTCCGTTCTTTAACTTATTTACTTTAAGAAAAGAATTTTGATTTTAGCTTAAAGTACAGAACTTTAAACTAACAACTTCCATTCTTTAAGTTATTAACTTGAAGAAAAGAATTTTGATTTTAACTCAAAGTACAGAACTTTAAAATTGTAACTTCCATTCTTTAAGTTAATTACTTGAAGAAGAGAATTTTGATTTTAACTTAAAGTACAGAACTTTAAACTAGCAACTTCCATTCTTTAAGTTATTAACTTGAAGAAAAGAATTTTGATTTTAACTTAAAGTACAGAACTTTAAAATTGTAACTTCCATTCTTTAAGTTAATTACTTGAAGAAGAGAATTTTGATTTTAACTTAAAGTACAGAACTTCAAACTAACAACTTCCATTCTTTAAGTTATTAACTTGAAGAAAAGAATTTTGATTTTAATTTAAAGTACAGAACTTTAGACTAATAACTTCCATTCTTTAAGTTATTTACTTGAAGAAAAGAATTTTGATTTTAACTTAAAGTACAGAACTTTAGACTAACAACTTCCATTTTTTAAGTTATTAACTTGAAGAAACAAATATTGATTTTAACTTAAAGTACAGAACTTTAAACTAACAACTTCCATTCTTTCAGTTATTAACTTGACGAAAAGAATTTTGATTTTAACTTAAAGTACAGAACTTTGAACTAACAACTTCCATTCTTTAAGTTATTAACTTGACGAAAAGAATTTTGATTTTAACTTAAAGTACAGAACTTTGAACTAACAACTTCCATTCTTTAAGTTATTAACTTGAATAAAAGAATTTTGATTTTAACTTAAAGTACAGAACTTTAAACTAACAACTTCCATTCTTTAAGTTATTAGCTTGAAGAAAAGAATTTTGATTTTAACTTAAAGTACAGAACTTTAAACTAACAACTTCCATTCTTTAAGTTATTAACTTGAAGAAAAGAATTTTGATTTTAACTTAAAGTACACAACTTTGAACTAACAACTTCCATTCTTTAAGTTATTAACTTGAAGAAAAGAATTTTAATTTTTACTTAAAGTACAGAACTTTAAACTAACAACTTCCATTCTTTAAGTTATTAGCTTGAAGAAAAGAATTTTAATTTTAACTTAAAGTACAGAACTTTAAACTAACAACTTCCATTCTTTAAGTTATTAACTTGAAGAAAAGAATTTTGATTTTAACTTAAAGTACAGAACTTTGAACTAACAACTTCCATTCTTTAAGTTATTAACTTGAAAAAAAGAATTTTGATTTTAACTTAAAGTACAGAACTATAAACTAACAACTTCAATTCTTTAAGTTATTAACTTGAAGAAAAGAATTTTGATTTTAACTTAAAGTACAGAACTTTAAACTAACAACTTCCATTCTTTAAGTTATTAACTTGACGAAAAGAATTTTAATTTTAACTTAAAGTACAGAACTTTGAACTAACAACTTCCATTCTTCAAGTTATTAACTTGAAGAAAAGAATTTTGATTTTAACTTAAAGTACAGAACTTTAAACTAACAACTTCCATTCTTTAAGTTATTAACTTCAAAAAAAGAAATTTGCTTTTAACTTAAAGTACAGAACTTTAAACTAACAACTTCCATTCTTTAAGTTATTAACTTGAAAAAAATAATTTTGGTTTTAACTTAAAGTACAGAACTTTAAACTAATTACTTCCATTCTTTAAGTTATTTACTTGAAAAGAAGAATTTTGATTTTAACTTAAAGTACAGAATTTTGAACTAACAACTTCCATTCTTTAAGTTATTAACTTGAAGAAAAGAATTTTGATTTTAACTTAAAGTACAAAACTTTAAACTAAAAACTTCCATTCTTTAAGTTATTAACTTGAAAAAAAGAATTTTGATTTTAACTTAAAGTACAGAACTTTAAACTAATAAGTTATTTACTTGAAGAAAAGAATTTTGATTTTAACTTAAAGTACAGAACTTTAAATTAATAACTTCCTTTCTTTAACTTATTTACTTCAAGAAAAGAATTTTGATTTTAGCTTAAAGTACAGAACTTTAAACTAACAACTTCCATTCTTTAAGTTATTAACTTGAAGAAAAGAATTTTGATTTTAACTCAAAGTACAGAACTTTAAAATTGTAACTTCCATTCTTTAAGTTAATTACTTGAAGAAGAGAATTTTGATTTTAACTTAAAGTACAGAACTTTAAACTAACAACTTCCATTCTTTAAGTTATTAACTTGAAGAAAAGAATTTTGATTTTAACTTAAAGTTCAGAACTTTAAAATTGTAACTTCCATTCTTTAAGTTAATTACTTGAAGAAGAGAATTTTGTTTTAACTTAAAGTACAGAACTTTAAACTAACAACTTCCATTCTTTAAGTTATTACCTTGAAGAAAAGAATTTTGATTTTAACTTAAAGTACAGAACTTTAGACTAATAACTTCCATTCTTTAAGTTATTTACTTGAAGAAAAGAATTTTGATTTTAACTTAAAGTACAGAACTTTAGACTAACAACTTCCATTTTTTAAGTTATTAACTTGAAGAAACAAATATTGATTTTAACTTAAAGTACAGAACTTTAAACTAATAACTTCCATTCTTTCAGTTATTAACTTGACGAAAAGAATTTTGATTTTAACTTAAAGTACAGAACTTTAAACTAACAACTTCCATTCTTTAAGTTATTAACTTGACGAAAAGAATTTTGATTTTAACTTAAAGTACAGAACTTTGAACTAACAACTTCCATTCTTTAAGTTATTAACTTGAAGAAAAGAATTTTGATTTTAACTTAAAGTACAGAACTTTGAACTAACAACTTCCATTCTTTAAGTTATTAACTTGAATAAAAGAATTTTGATTTTAACTTAAAGTACAGAACTTTAAACTAACAACTTCCATTCTTTAAGTTATTAGCTTGAAGAAAAGAATTTTGATTTTTACTTAAAGTACAGAACTTTAAACTAACAACTTCCATTCTTTAAGTTATTAACTTGAAGAAAAGAATTTTGATTTTAACTTAAAGTACACAACTTTGAACTAACAACTTCCATTCTTTAAGTTATTAACTTGAAGAAAAGAATTTTGATTTTAATTTAAAGTACAGAACTTTAAACTAACAACTTCCATTCTTTAAGTTATTAGCTTGAAGAAAAGAATTTTAATTTTAACTTAAAGTACAGAACTTTAAACTAACAACTTCCATTCTTTAAGTTATTAACTTGAAGAAAAGAATTTTGATTTTAACTTAAAGTACAGAACTATAAACTAACAACTTCAATTCTTTAAGTTATTAACTTGAAGAAAAGAATTTTGATTTTAACTTAAAGTACAGAACTTTAAAATTGTAACTTCCATTCTTTAAGTTAATTACTTGAAGAAGAGAATTTGGATTTTAACTTAAAGTACAGAACTTTAAACTAACAACTTCCATTCTTTAAGTTATTAACTTGAAGAAAAGAATTTTGATTTTAACTTAAAGTTCAGAACTTTAAAATTGTAACTTCCATTCTTTAAGTTAATTACTTGAAGAAGAGAATTTTGATTTTAACTTAAAGTACAGAACTTTAAACTAACAACTTCCATTCTTTAAGTTATTAACTTGAAGAAAAGAATTTTGATTTTAACTTAAAGTACAGAACTTTAGACTAATAACTTCCATTCTTTAAGTTATTTACTTGAAGAAAAGAATTTTGATTTTAACTTAAAGTACAGAACTTTAGACTAACAACTTCCATTTTTTAAGTTATTAACTTGAAGAAACAAATATTGATTTTAACTTAAAGTACAGAACTTTAAACTAATAACTTCCATTCTTTCAGTTATTAACTTGACGAAAAGAATTTTGATTTTAACTTAAAGTACAGAACTTTAAACTAACAACTTCCATTCTTTAAGTTATTAACTTGACGAAAAGAATTTTGATTTTAACTTAAAGTACAGAACTTTGAACTAACAACTTCCATTCTTTAAGTTATTAACTTGAAGAAAAGAATTTTGATTTTAACTTAAAGTACAGAACTTTGAACTAACAACTTCCATTCTTTAAGTTATTAACTTGAATAAAAGAATTTTGATTTTAACTTAAAGTACAGAACTTTAAACTAACAACTTCCATTCTTTAAGTTATTAGCTTGAAGAAAAGAATTTTGATTTTTACTTAAAGTACAGAACTTTAAACTAACAACTTCCATTCTTTAAGTTATTAACTTGAAGAAAAGAATTTTGATTTTAACTTAAAGTACAGAACTTTAAACTAACAACTTCCATTCTTTAAGTTATTAGCTTGAAGAAAAGAATTTTAATTTTAACTTAAAGTACAGAACTTTAAACTAACAACTTCCATTCTTTAAGTTATTAACTTGAAGAAAAGAATTTTGATTTTAACTTAAAGTACAGAACTTTAAACTAACAACTTCCATTCTTTAAGTTATTAACTTGAAAAAAAGAATTTTGATTTTAACTTAAAGTACAGAACTATAAACTAACAACTTCAATTCTTTAAGTTATTAACTTGAAGAAAAGAATTTTGATTTTAACTTAAAGTACAGAACTTTAAACTAAAAACTTCCATTCTTTAAGTTATTTACTTGAAGAAAAGAATTTTGATTTTAACTTAAAGTACAGAACTTTAAACTAATTACTTCCATTCATTATGTTATTTACTTGACGAAAAGAATTTTGATTTTAACTTAAAGTACAGAACTTTAAATTAATAACTTCCTTTCTTTAACTTATTTACTTCAAGAAAAGAATTTTGATTTTAGCTTAAAGTACAGAACTTTAAACTAACAACTTCCATTCTTTAAGTTATTAACTTGAAGAAAAGAATTTTGATTTTAACTCAAAGTACAGAACTTTAAAATTGTAACTTCCATTCTTTAAGTTAATTACTTGAAGAAGAGAATTGTGATTTTAACTTAAAGTACAGAACTTTAAACTAACAACTTCCATTCTTTAAGTTATTAACTTGAAAAAAAGAATTTTGATTTTAACTTAAAGTACAGAACTTTAAAATTGTAACTTCCATTCTTTAAGTTAATTACTTGAAGAAGAGAATTTTGATTTTAACTTAAAGTACAGAACTTTAAACTAATAACTTCCATTCTTTAAGTTATTAACTTGACGAAAAGAATTTTGATTTTAACTTAAAGTACAGAACTTTAAAATTGTAACTTCCATTCTTTAAGTTAATTACTTGAAGAAAAGAATTTTGATTTTAACTTGAAGTACAGAACTTTAAACTAACAACTTCCATTCTTTAAGTTATTAACTTGAAAAAAAGAATTTTGATTTTAACTTAAAGTACAGAACTTTAAACTAATAACTTCCATTCTTTAAGTTATTTACTTGAAGAAAAGAATTTTGATTTTAACTTAAAGTACAGAACTTTAAACTAATTACTTCCATTCATTATGTTATTTACTTGACGAAAAGAATTTTGATTTTAACTTAAAGTACAGAACTTTAAATTAATAACTTCCTTTCTTTAACTTATTTACTTCAAGAATAGAATTTTGATTTTAGCTTAAAGTACAGAACTTTAAACTAACAACTTCCATTCTTTAAGTTATTAACTTGAAGAAAAGAATTTTGATTTTAACTCAAAGTACAGAACTTTAAAATTGTAACTTCCATTCTTTAAGTTAATTACTTGAAGAAGAGAATTTTGATTTTAACTTAAAGTACAGAACTTTAAACTAACAACTTCCATTCTTTAAGTTATTAACTTGAAGAAAAGAATTTTGATTTTAACTTAAAGTACAGAACTTTAAAATTGTAACTTCCATTCTTTAAGTTAATTACTTGAAGAAGAGAATTTTGATTTTAACTTAAAGTACAGAACTTTAAACTAATAACTTCCATTCTTTAAGTTATTAACTTGACGAAAAGAATTTTGATTTTAACTTAAAGTACAGAACTTTAAAATTGTAACTTCCATTCTTTAAGTTAATTACTTGAAGAAAAGAATTTTGATTTTAATTTGAAGTACAGAACTTTAAACTAACAACTTCCATTCTTTAAGTTATTAACTTGAACAAAAGAATTTTGATTTTAACTTAAAGTACAGAACTTTAAACTAATAACTTCCATTCTTTGAGTTATTTACTTGAAGAAAAGAATTTTGATTTTAACTTAAAGTACAGAACTTTAAACTAATTACTTCCATTCATTATGTTATTTACTTGACGAAAAGAATTTTGATTTTAACTTAAAGTACAGAACTTTAAATTAATAACTTCCTTTCTTTAACTTATGTACTTCAAGAAAAGAATTTTGATTTTAGCTTAAAGTACAGAACTTTAAACTAACAACTTCCATTCTTTAAGTTATTAACTTGAAGAAAAGAATTTTGATTTTAACTCAAAGTACAGAACTTTAAAATTGTAACTTCCATTCTTTAAGTTAATTACTTGAAGAAGAGAATTTTGATTTTAACTTAAAGTACAGAACTTTAAACTAACAACTTCCATTCTTTAAGTTATTAACTTGAAGAAAAGAATTTTGATTTTAACTTAAAGTACAGAACTTTAAAATTGTAACTTCCATTCTTTAAGTTAATTACTTGAAGAAGAAAATTTTGATTTTAACTTAAAGTACAGAACTTTAAACTAACAACTTCCATTCTTTAAGTTATTAACTTGAAGAAAAGAATTTTGATTTTAACTTAAAGTACAGAACTTTAAACTTACAACTTCCATTCTTTAAGTTATGAACTTGAAGAAAAGAATTTTGATTTTAACTTAAAGTACAGAACTTTAATCTAATTACTTCCATTCTTTAAGTTATTTACTTGACGAAAAGAATTTTGATTTTACCTTAAAGTGCATAACTTTAAATTAATAACTTCCTTTCTTTAAGTTATTTACTTGAAGAAAAGAATTTTGATTTTAACTTAAAGTACAGAACTTTAAACTAATAACTTCCATTGGATAAGTTATTATCTTGACGAAAAGAATTTTGATTTTAACTTAAAGTACAGAACTTTGAACTAACAACTTCCATTCTTTAAGTTATTAACTTGAAGAAAAGAATTTTAATTTTAATTTAAACTACAGAACTTTAAACTAATAACTTCCATTCTTTAAATTATTTACTTGAAAAAAAGAATTTTGATTTTAACTTAAAGTACAGAACTTTAAAATTGTAACTTCCATTCTTTAAGTTAATTACTTGAAGAAGAGAATTTTGATTTTAACTTAAAGTACAGAACTTTAAACTAATAACTTCCATTCTTTAAGTTATTAACTTGAAGAAAAGAATTTTGATTTTAACCTAAAGTACAGAACTTTAAACTAACAACTTCCATTCTTTAAGTTATTAACTTGAAGAAAAGAATTTTGATTTTAACTTAAAGTACAGAACTTTAAACTAATAACTTCCATTTTTTAAGTTATTTACTTGAAGAAAACAATTTTGATTTTAACTTAAAGTACAGAACTTTACTCTAACAACTTCCATTCTTTAATTTATTAACTTGAAGAAAAGAATTTTGATTTTAACTTAAAGTACAGAACTTTAAACTAATAACTTCCATTCTTTAAGTTATTTACTTGAAGAAAAGAATTTTGATATTAACTCAAAGTACAGAACTTTAAACTAACAACTTCCATTCTTTAAGTTATTAATTTGAAGAAAAGAATTTTGATTTTAACTTAAAGTACAGAACTTTTAACTAATAACTTCTATTCTTTAAGTTATTAACTTGACGAAAAGAATTCAATTTTAACTTAAAGTACAGAACTTTGAACTAACAACTTCCATTCTTTAAGTTATTAACTTGAAGAAAAGAATTTTGATTTTAACTTAAAGTACAGAACTTTAAACTAACAACTTCCATTCGTTAAGTTATTAACTTGAAGAAAAGAATTTTGATTTTAATTTAAAGTACAGAACTTTAAACTAATAACTTCCATTCTTTAAGTTATTTACTTGAAGAAAATAATTTTGATTTTAACTTAAAGTACAGAACTTTAAAATTGTAACTTCCATTCTTTAAGTTAATTACTTGAAGAAGAGAATTTTGATTTTAACTTAAAGTACAGAACTTTAAACTAACAACTTCCATTCTTTAAGTTATTAACTTGAAGAAAAGAATTTTGATTTTAACCTAAAGTACAGAACTTTAAACTAACAACTTCCATTCTTTAAGTTATTAACTTGAAGAAAAGAATTTTGATTTTAACTTAAAGTACAGAACTTTAAACTAATAACTTCCATTCTTTAAGTTATTTACTTGAAGAAAAGAATTTTGATTTTAACTTAAAGTACAGAACTTTAAACTAACAACTTCCATTCTTTAAGTTATTAACTTGAAGAAAAGAATTTTGATTTTAACTTAAAGTACAGAACTTTAAACTAATAACTTCCATTCTTTAAGTTATTAACTAGACGAAAAGAATTTTGATTTTAACTTAAAGTACAAAACTTTGAACTAACAACTTCCATTCTTTAAGTTATTAAATTGAAGAAAAGAATTTTGATTTTAACTTAAAGTACAGAACTTTAAACTAACAACTTCCATTCTTTAAGTTATTAAATTGAAGAAAAGAATTTTGATTTTAATTTAAAGTACAGAACTTTAAACTAATAACTTCCATTCTTTAAGTTATTTACTTGAAGAAAATAATTTTGATTTTAACTTAAAGTACAGAACTTTAAAATTGTAACTTCCATTCTTTAAGTTAATTACTTGAAGAAGAGAATTTTGATTTTAACTTAAAGTACAGAACTTTAAACTAACAACTTCCATTCTTTAAGTTATTAACTTGAAGAAAAGAATTTTGATTTTAACCTAAAGTACAGAACTTTAAACTAACAACTTCCATTCTTTAAGTTATTAACTTGAAGAAAAGAATTTTGATTTTAACTTAAAGTACAGAACTTTAAAATTGTAACTTCCATTCTTTAAGTTAATTACTTGAAGAAAAGAATTTTGATTTTAACTTAAAGTACAGAACTTTAAACTAACAACTTCCATTCTTTAAGTTATTAACTTGAAGGAAAGAATTTTGATTTTAACTTAAAGTATAGAACTTTAAACTAACAACTTCCATTCTTTAAGTTATAAACTTGAAGAATAGAATTTTGATTTTAATTTAAAGTGCAGAACTTTAAACTAATAACTTCCATTCTTTAAGTTATTCACTTGAAGAAAAGAATTTTGATTTTAACTTAAAGTACAGAACTTTAAAATTGTAACTTCCATTCTTTAAGTTAATTACTTGAAGAAGAAAATTTTGATTTTAACTTAAAGTACAGAACTTTAAACTAACAACTTCCATTCCTTAAGTTATTAACTTGAAGAAAAGAATTTTGATTTTAATTTAAAGTACAGAACTTTAAACTAATAACTTCCATTCTTTAAGTTATTTACTTGAAAAAAAGAATTTTGATTTTAACTTAAAGTACAGAATTTTGAACTAACAACTTCCATTCTTTAAGTTATTAACTTGAAGAAAAGAATTTTGATTTTAACTTAAAGTACAGAACTTTAAACAAACAACTTCCATTCTTTAAGTTATTAACTTGAAGAAAAGAATTTTGATTTTAACTTAAAGTACAGAACTTTAAACTAACAACTTCCTTTCTTTAAGTTTTTAACTTGAAGAAAAGAATTTTGATTTTAATTTTAAGTACAGAACTTTAAACTAATAACTTCCATTCTTTAAGTTATTTACTTGAAAAAAAGAATTTTGATTTTAACTTAAAGTACAGAATTTTGAACTTACAACTTCCATTCTTTAAGTTATTAACTTGAAGAAAAGAATTTTAATTTTAATTTAAACTACAGAACTTTAAACTAATAACTTCCATTCTTTAAATTATTTACTTGAAAAAAAGAATTTTGATTTTAACTTAAAGTACAGAACTTTAAAATTGTAACTTCCATTCTTTAAGTTAATTACTTGAAGAAGAGAATTTTGATTTTAACTTAAAGTACAGAACTTTAAACTAATAACTTCCATTCTTTAAGTTATTAACTTGAAGAAAAGAATTTTGATTTTAACCTAAAGTACAGAACTTTAAACTAACAACTTCCATTCTTTAAGTTATTAACTTGAAGAAAAGAATTTTGATTTTAACTTAAAGTACAGAACTTTAAACTAATAACTTCCATTTTTTAAGTTATTTACTTGAAGAAAACAATTTTGATTTTAACTTAAAGTACAGAACTTTACTCTAACAACTTCCATTCTTTAATTTATTAACTTGAAGAAAAGAATTTTGATTTTAACTTAAAGTACAGAACTTTAAACTAATAACTTCCATTCTTTAAGTTATTTACTTGAAGAAAAGAATTTTGATATTAACTCAAAGTACAGAACTTTAAACTAACAACTTCCATTCTTTAAGTTATTAATTTGAAGAAAAGAATTTTGATTTTAACTTAAAGTACAGAACTTTTAACTAATAACTTCTATTCTTTAAGTTATTAACTTGACGAAAAGAATTCAATTTTAACTTAAAGTACAGAACTTTGAACTAACAACTTCCATTCTTTAAGTTATTAACTTGAAGAAAAGAATTTTGATTTTAACTTAAAGTACAGAACTTTAAACTAACAACTTCCATTCGTTAAGTTATTAACTTGAAGAAAAGAATTTTGATTTTAATTTAAAGTACAGAACTTTAAACTAATAACTTCCATTCTTTAAGTTATTTACTTGAAGAAAATAATTTTGATTTTAACTTAAAGTACAGAACTTTAAAATTGTAACTTCCATTCTTTAAGTTAATTACTTGAAGAAGAGAATTTTGATTTTAACTTAAAGTACAGAACTTTAAACTAACAACTTCCATTCTTTAAGTTATTAACTTGAAGAAAAGAATTTTGATTTTAACCTAAAGTACAGAACTTTAAACTAACAACTTCCATTCTTTAAGTTATTAACTTGAAGAAAAGAATTTTGATTTTAACTTAAAGTACAGAACTTTAAACTAATAACTTCCATTCTTTAAGTTATTTACTTGAAGAAAAGAATTTTGATTTTAACTTAAAGTACAGAACTTTAAACTAACAACTTCCATTCTTTAAGTTATTAACTTGAAGAAAAGAATTTTGATTTTAACTTAAAGTACAGAACTTTAAACTAATAACTTCCATTCTTTAAGTTATTAACTAGACGAAAAGAATTTTGATTTTAACTTAAAGTACAAAACTTTGAACTAACAACTTCCATTCTTTAAGTTATTAAATTGAAGAAAAGAATTTTGATTTTAACTTAAAGTACAGAACTTTAAACTAACAACTTCCATTCTTTAAGTTATTAAATTGAAGAAAAGAATTTTGATTTTAATTTAAAGTACAGAACTTTAAACTAATAACTTCCATTCTTTAAGTTATTTACTTGAAGAAAATAATTTTGATTTTAACTTAAAGTACAGAACTTTAAAATTGTAACTTCCATTCTTTAAGTTAATTACTTGAAGAAGAGAATTTTGATTTTAACTTAAAGTACAGAACTTTAAACTAACAACTTCCATTCTTTAAGTTATTAACTTGAAGAAAAGAATTTTGATTTTAACCTAAAGTACAGAACTTTAAACTAACAACTTCCATTCTTTAAGTTATTAACTTGAAGAAAAGAATTTTGATTTTAACTTAAAGTACAGAACTTTAAAATTGTAACTTCCATTCTTTAAGTTAATTACTTGAAGAAAAGAATTTTGATTTTAACTTAAAGTACAGAACTTTAAACTAACAACTTCCATTCTTTAAGTTATTAACTTGAAGGAAAGAATTTTGATTTTAACTTAAAGTATAGAACTTTAAACTAACAACTTCCATTCTTTAAGTTATAAACTTGAAGAATAGAATTTTGATTTTAATTTAAAGTGCAGAACTTTAAACTAATAACTTCCATTCTTTAAGTTATTCACTTGAAGAAAAGAATTTTGATTTTAACTTAAAGTACAGAACTTTAAAATTGTAACTTCCATTCTTTAAGTTAATTACTTGAAGAAGAAAATTTTGATTTTAACTTAAAGTACAGAACTTTAAACTAACAACTTCCATTCCTTAAGTTATTAACTTGAAGAAAAGAATTTTGATTTTAATTTAAAGTACAGAACTTTAAACTAATAACTTCCATTCTTTAAGTTATTTACTTGAAAAAAAGAATTTTGATTTTAACTTAAAGTACAGAATTTTGAACTAACAACTTCCATTCTTTAAGTTATTAACTTGAAGAAAAGAATTTTGATTTTAACTTAAAGTACAGAACTTTAAACAAACAACTTCCATTCTTTAAGTTATTAACTTGAAGAAAAGAATTTTGATTTTAACTTAAAGTACAGAACTTTAAACTAACAACTTCCTTTCTTTAAGTTTTTAACTTGAAGAAAAGAATTTTGATTTTAATTTTAAGTACAGAACTTTAAACTAATAACTTCCATTCTTTAAGTTATTTACTTGAAAAAAAGAATTTTGATTTTAACTTAAAGTACAGAATTTTGAACTTACAACTTCCATTCTTTAAGTTATTAACTTGAAGAAAAGAATTTTGATTTTAACTTAAAGTACAGAACTTTAAACTAACAACTTCCATTCTTTAAGTTATTAACTTGAAGAAAAGAATTTTGATTTTAACTTAAAGTACAGAACTTTAAACTAATAACTTCCATTCTTTAAGTTATTAACTTGACGAAAAGAATTTTGATTTTAACTTAAAGTACAGAACTTTGAACTAACAACTTCCATTCTTTAAGTTATTAACTTGAAGAAAAGAATTTTGATTTTAACTTAAAGTACAGAACTTTAAACTAACAACTTCCATTCTTTAAGTTATTAACTTGAAGAAAAGAAATTTGATTTTAACTTAAAGTACAGAACTTTAAACTAACAACTTCCATTCTTTAAGTTATTAACTTGAAAAAAAGAATTTTGATTTTAACTTAAAGTACAGAACTTTAAACTAATTAGTTCCATTCTTTAAGTTATTTACTTGAAAAAAAGAATTTTGATTTTAACTTAAAGTACAAAACTTTAAACTAACAACTTCCATTCTTTAAGTTATTAACTTGAAGAAAAGAATTTTGATTTTAACTTAAAGTACAAAACTTTAAACTAACAACTTCCATTCTTTAAGTTATTAACTTGAAGAAAAGAATTTTGATTTTAACTTAAAGTACAGAACTTTAAACTAATAACTTCCATTCTTTAAGTTATTTACTTGAAGAAAAGAATTTTGATTTTAACTTAAAGTACAGAACTTTAAACTAATTACTTCCATTCATTAAGTTATTTACTTGACGAAAAGAATTTTGATTTTAACTTAAAGTACAGAACTTTAAAGTAATAACTTCCTTTCTTTATGTTATTAACTTGAAGAAAAGAATTTTGATTTTAACTTAAAGTATAGAACTTTAAACTAACAACTTCCATTCTTTAAGTTATTAACTTGAAGAAAAGAATTTTGATTTTAACTTAAAGTACAAAACTTTAAACTAACAACTTCCATTCTTTAAGTTATTAACTTGAAGAAAAAAATTTTGATTTTAACTAGAAGTACAACACTTTAAACTAACAACTTCCATTCTTTAAGTTATTAACTAGAAGAAAAGAATTTTGATTTTAACTTAAAGTACAGAACTTTAAACTAATAACTTCCATTCTTTAAGTTATTTACTTGAAGAAAAGAATTTTGATTTTAACTTAAAGTACAGAACTTTAAAGTAACAACTTCCATTCTTTAAGTTATTAACTTGAAGAAAAAAATTTTGATTTTAACTTAAAGTACAGCACTTTAAACTAATAACTTCCATTCTTTAAGTTATTAACTTGACGAAAAGAATTTTGATTTTAACTGAAAGTACAGAACTTTGAACTAACAACTTCCATTCTTTAAGTTATTAACTTGAAGATAATAATTTTGATTTTAACTTAAAGTACAGAACTTTAAACTAACAACTTCCATTCTTTAAGTTATTAACTTGAAGAAAAGAATTTTGATTTTAATTTAAAGTACAGAACTTTGAACTAACAACTTCCATTCTTTAAATTATTTACTTGAAGAAAAGAATTTTGATTTTAGCTTAAAGTACAGAACTTTAAACTAATAACTTCTATTCTTTAAGTTATTAACTTGACGAAAAAAATTTTGATTTTTACTTAAGTACAGAACTTTTAACTGATTACTTCCATTCTTTAAGTTATTTACTTGAAGAAAAGAATTTTGATTTTAACTTAAAGTACAGAACTTTAAACTAACAACTTCCATTCTTTAAGTTACTAACTTGAAGAAAAGAAATTTGATTTTAACTTAAAGTACAGAACTTTAAACTAACAACTTCGATTCTTTAAGTTATTAACTTGGAAAAAAGAATTTTGATTTTAACTTAAAGTACAGAACTTTAAACTAATTACTTCCATTCTTTAAGTTATTTACTTGAAAAAAAGAATATTGATTTTAACTTAAAGTACAGAATTTTGAACTAACTTCCATTCTTTAAGTTATTACCTTGAAGAAAAGAATTTTGATTTTAACTTAAAGTACAAAACTTTAAACTAACAACTTCCATTCTTTAAGTTATTAACTTAAAGAAAAGAATTTTGATTTTAACTTAAAGTACAAAACTTTAAACTAACAACTTCCATTCTTTAAGTTATTAACTTGAAGAAAAGAATTTTCATTTTAACTTAAAGTACAGAACTTTAAATTAATAACTTCCTTTCTTTAAGTTATTAACTTGAAGAAAAGAATTTTGATTTTAACTTAAAGTACAGAACTTTAAACTAACAACTTCCATTCTTTAAGTTATTAACTTGAAGAAAAGAATTTTGATTTTAACTTAAAGTACAAAACTTTAAACTAACAACTTCCATTCTTTAAGTTATTAACTGAAGAAAAGAATTTTGATTTTAACTTAAAGTACAGAACTTTAAACGAACAACTTCCATTCTTTAAGTTATTAACTTGAAGAAAAGAATTTTGATTTTAACTTAAAGTACAGAACTTTAAACTAATAACTTCCATTCTTTAAGTTATTTACTTGAAGAAAAGAATTTTGATTTTAACTTAAAGTACAGAACGTTAAACTAATAACTTCCATTCTTTAAGTTATTAACTTGACGAAAAAAATTTTGATTTTAACTTAAAGTACAGAACTTTGAACTAACAACTTCCATTCTTTAAGTTATTAACTTGAAGAAAAGAATTTTGTTTTTAACTACTAAGTACAGAACTTTAAACTAACAACTTCCATTCTTTAAGTTATTAACTTGAAGAAAAGAAATTTGATTTTAACTTCAAGTACAGAACTTTAAACTAACAACTTCCATTCTTTAAGTTATTAACTTGGAAAAAAGAATTTTGATTTTAACTTAAAGTACAGAACTTTAAACTAATTACTTCCATTCTTTAAGTTATTTACTTGAAAAAAAGAATATTGATTTTAACTTAAAGTACAGAATTTTGAACTAACTTCCATTCTTTAAGTTATTACCTTGAAGAAAAGAATTTTGATTTTAACTTAAAGTACAAAACTTTAAACTAACAACTTCCATTCTTTAAGTTATTAACTTGAAGAAAAGAATTTTGATTTTAACTTAAAGTACAAAACTTTAAACTAACAACTTCCATTCTTTAAGTTATTAACTTGAAGAAAAGAATTTTCATTTTAACTTAAAGTACAGAACTTTAAATTAATAACTTCCTTTCTTTAAGTTATTAACTTGAAGAAAAGAATTTTGATTTTAACTTAAAGTACAGAACTTTAAACTAACAACTTCCATTCTTTAAGTTATTAACTTGAAGAAAAGAATTTTGATTTTAACTTAAAGTACAAAACTTTAAACTAACAACTTCCATTCTTTAAGTTATTAACTGAAGAAAAGAATTTTGATTTTAACTTAAAGTACAGAACTTTAAACGAACAACTTCCATTCTTTAAGTTATTAACTTGAAGAAAAGAATTTTGATTTTAACTTAAAGTACAGAACTTTAAACTAATAACTTCCATTCTTTAAGTTATTTACTTGAAGAAAAGAATTTTGATTTTAACTTAAAGTACAGAACTTTAAACTAACAACTTCCATTCTTTAAGTAATTAACTTGAAGAAAAGAATTTTGATTTTAACTTAAAGTACAGAACTTTAAACTAATAACTTCCATTCTTTAGGTTATTAACTTGACGAAAAAAATTTTGATTTTAACTTAAAGTACAGAACTTTAAACTGATTACTTCCATTCTTTAAGTTATTTACTTGAAGAAAAGAATTTTGATTTTAACTTAAAGTACAGAACGTTAAACTAATAACTTCCATTCTTTAAGTTATTAACTTGACGAAAAAAATTTTGATTTTAACTTAAAGTACAGAACTTTGAACTAACAACTTCCATTCTTTAAGTTATTAACTTGAAGAAAAGAATTTTGTTTTTAACTACTAAGTACAGAAGTTTAAACTAACAACTTCCATTCTTTAAGTTATTAACTTGAAGAAAAGAAATTTGATTTTAACTTCAAGTACAGAACTTTAAACTAACAACTTCCATTCTTTAAGTTATTAACTTGGAAAAAAGAATTTTGATTTTAACTTAAAGTACAGAACTTTAAACTAATTACTTCCATTCTTTAAGTTATTTACTTGAAAAAAAGAATATTGATTTTAACTTGAAGTACAGAATTTTGAACTAACTTCCATTCTTTAAGTTATTACCTTGAAGAAAAGAATTTTGATTTTAACTTAAAGTACAAAACTTTAAACTAACAACTTCCATTCTTTAAGTTATTAACTTGAAGAAAAGAATTTTGATTTTAACTTAAAGTACAAAACTTTAAACTAACAACTTCCATTCTTTAAGTTATTAACTTGAAGAAAAGAATTTTCATTTTAACTTAAAGTACAGAACTTTAAATTAATAACTTCCTTTCTTTAAGTTATTAACTTGAAGAAAAGAATTTTGATTTTAACTTAAAGTACAGAACTTTAAACTAACAACTTCCATTCTTTAAGTTATTAACTTGAAGAAAAGAATTTTGATTTTAACTTAAAGTACAAAACTTTAAACTAACAACTTCCATTCTTTAAGTTATTAACTGAAGAAAAGAATTTTGATTTTAACTTAAAGTACAGAACTTTAAACGAACAACTTCCATTCTTTAAGTTATTAACTTGAAGAAAAGAATTTTGATTTTAACTTAAAGTACAGAACTTTAAACTAATAACTTCCATTCTTTAAGTTATTTACTTGAAGAAAAGAATTTTGATTTTAACTTAAAGTACAGAACTTTAAACTAACAACTTCCATTCTTTAAGTTATTAACTAGACGAAAAGAATTTTGATTTTAACTTAAAGTACAGAACTTTGAACTAACAACTTCCATTCTTTAAGTTATTAACTTGAAGAAAAGAATTTTGATTTTAACTTAAAGTACAGAATTTTGAACTAACAACTTCCATTCTTTAAGTTATTAACTTGAAGAAAAGAATTTTGATTTTAACTTAAAGTACAAAACTTTAAACTAAAAACTTCCATTCTTTAAGTTATTAACTTGAAAAAAAGAATTTTGAATTTAACTTCAAGTACAGAACTTTAAACTAACAACTTCCATTCTTTAAGTTATTAACTTCAAGAAAAGAAATTTGCTTTTAACTTAAAGTACAGAACTTAAACTAACAACTTCCATTCTTTAAGTTATTAACTTGAAAAAAAGAATTTTGATTTTAACTTAAAGTACAGAACTTTAAACTAATTACTTCCATTCTTTAAGTTATTTACTTGAAAAGAAGAATTTTGATTTTAACTTAAAGTACAGAACTTTAAACTAATAACTTCCATTCTTTAAGTTATTTACTTGAAGAAAAGAATTTGGATTTTAACTTAAAGTACAGAACTTTAAACTAATTACTTCCATTCATTAAGTTATTTACTTGACGAAAAGAATTTTGATTTTAACTTAAAGTACAGAACTTTAAATTAATAACTTCCTTTCTTTAACTTATTTACTTCAAGAAAAAAATTTTTATTTTAGCTTAAAGTACAGAACTTTAAACTAACAACTTCCATTCTTTAAGTTATTAACTTGAAAAAAAGAATTTTGATTTTAACTTAAAGTACAGAACTTTAAACTAATAACTTCCATTCTTTAGGTTATTAACTTGACGAAAAAAATTTTGATTTTAACTTAAAGTACAGAACTTTAAACTAACAACTTCCATTCTTTAAGTTATTAACTTGAAGGAAAGAATTTTGATTTTAACTTAAAGTACAGAACTTTAAACTAATAACTTCCATTCTTTAAGTTATTTACTTGAAGAAAAGAATTTTGATTTTAACTTAAAGTACAGAACTTTAAACTAACAACTTCCATTCTTTAAGTTATTAACTTGAAGAAAAGAATTTTGATTTTAACTTGAAGTACAGAACTTTAAACTAATAACTTCCATTCTTTAAGTTATTAACTAGACGAAAAGAATTTTGATTTTAACTTAATGTACAAAACTTTGAACTAACAACTTCCATTCTTTAAGTTATTAACTTGAAGGAAAGAATTTTGATTTTAACTTAAAGTACAGAACTTTAAACTAACAACTTCCATTCTTTAAGTTATAAACTTGAAGAATAGAATTTTGATTTTAATTTAAAGTGCAGAACTTTAAACTAATAACTTCCATTCTTTAAGTTATTCACTTGAAGAAAAGAATTTTGATTTTAACTTAAAGTACAGAACTTTAAAATTGTAACTTCCATTCTTTAGGTTAATTACTTGAAGAAGAAAATTTTGATTTTAACTTAAAGTACAGAACTTTAAACTAACAACTTCCATTCCTTAAGTTATTAACTTGAAGAAAAGAATTTTGATTTTAATTTAAAGTACAGAACTTTAAACTAATAACTTCCATTCTTTAAGTTATTTACTTGAAAAAAAGAATTTTGATTTTAACTTAAAGTACAGAATTTTGAACTAACAACTTCCATTCTTTAAGTTATTAACTTGAAGAAAAGAATTTTGATTTTAACTTAAAGTACAGAACTTTAAACTAACAACTTCCATTCTTTAAGTTATTAACTTGAAGAAAAGAATTTTGATTTTAACTTAAAGTACAGAACAATAAACTAACAACTTCCTTTCTTTAAGTTATTAACTTGAAGAAAAGAATTTTGATTTTAATTTTAAGTACAGAACTTTAAACTAATAACTTCCATTCTTTAAGTTATTTACTTGAAAAAAAGAATTTTGATTTTAACTTAAAGTACAGAATTTTGAACTTACAACTTCCATTCTTTAAGTTATTAACTTGAAGAAAAGAATTTTGATTTTAACTTAAAGTACAGAACTTTAAACTAACAACTTCCATTCTTTAAGTTATTAACTTGAAGAAAAGAATTTTGATTTTAACTTAAAGTACAGAACTTTAAACTAATAACTTCCATTCTTTAAGTTATTAACTTGACGAAAAGAATTTTGATTTTAACTTAAAGTACAGAACTTTGAACTAACAACTTCCATTCTTTAAGTTATTAACTTGAAGAAAAGAATTTTGATTTTAACTTAAAGTACAGAACTTTAAACTAACAACTTCCATTCTTTAAGTTATTAACTTGAAGAAAAGAAATTTGATTTTACCTTAAAGTACAGAACTTTAAACTAACAACTTCCATTCTTTAAGTTATTAACTTGAAAAAAAGAATTTTGATTTTAACTTAAAGTACAGAACTTTAAACTAATTACTTCCATTCTTTAAGTTATTTACTTGAAAAAAAGAATTTTGATTTTAACTTAAAGTACAAAACTTTAAACTAACAACTTCCATTCTTTAAGTTATTAACTTGAAGAAAAGAATTTTGATTTTAACTTAAAGTACAAAACTTTAAACTAACAACTTCCATTCTTTAAGTTATTAACTTGAAGAAAAGAATTTTGATTTTAACTTAAAGTACAGAACTTTAAACTAATAACTTCCATTCTTTAAGTTATTTACTTGAAGAAAAGAATTTTGATTTTAACTTAAAGTACAGAACTTTAAACTAATTACTTCCATTCATTAAGTTATTTACTTGACGAAAAGAATTTTGATTTTAACTTAAAGTACAGAACTTTAAAGTAATAACTTCCTTTCTTTATGTTATTAACTTGAAGAAAAGAATTTTGATTTTAACTTAAAGTACAAAACTTTAAACTAACAACTTCCATTCTTTAAGTTATTAACTTGAAGAAAAGAATTTTGATTTTAACTTAAAGTACAAAACTTTAAACTAACAACTTCCATTCTTTAAGTTATTAACTTGAAGAAAAAAATTTTGATTTTAACTAGAAGTACAACACTTTAAACTAACAACTTCCATTCTTTAAGTTATTAACTAGAAGAAAAGAATTTTGATTTTAACTTAAAGTACAGAACTTTAAACTAATAACTTCCATTCTTGAAGTTATTTACTTGAAGAAAAGAATTTTGATTTTAACTTAAAGTACAGAACTTTAAAGTAACAACTTCCATTCTTTAAGTTATTAACTTGAAGAAAAGAATTTTGATTTTAACTTAAAGTACAGCACTTTAAACTAATAACTTCCATTCTTTAAGTTATTAACTTGACGAAAAGAATTTTGATTTTAACTGAAAGTACAGAACTTTGAACTAACAACTTCCATTCTTTAAGTTATTAACTTGAAGATAATAATTTTGATTTTAACTTAAAGTACAGAACTTTAAACTAACAACTTCCATTCTTTAAGTTATTAACTTGAAGAAAAGAATTTTGATTTTAATTTAAAGTACAGAACTTTGAACTAACAACTTCCATTCTTTAAATTATTTACTTGAAGAAAAGAATTTTGATTTTAGCTTAAAGTACAGAACTTTAAACTAATAACTTCTATTCTTTAAGTTATTAACTTGACGAAAAAAATTTTGATTTTTACTTAAAGTACAGAACTTTAAACTGATTACTTCCATTCTTTAAGTTATTTACTTGAAGAAAAGAATTTTGATTTTAACTTAAAGTACAGAACTTTAAACTAATAACTTCCATTCTTTAAGTTATTAACTTGACGAAAAGAATTTTGATTTTAACTTAAAGTACAGAACTTTGAACTAACAACTTCCATTCTTTAAGTTATTAACTTGAAGAAAAGAATTTTGTTTTTAACTACTAAGTACAGAACTTTAAACTAACAACTTCCATTCTTTAAGTTACTAACTTGAAGAAAAGAAATTTGATTTTAACTTAAAGTACAGAACTTTAAACTAACAACTTCGATTCTTTAAGTTATTAACTTGGAAAAAAGAATTTTGATTTTAACTTAAAGTACAGAACTTTAAACTAATTACTTCCATTCTTTAAGTTATTTACTTGAAAAAAAGAATATTGATTTTAACTTAAAGTACAGAATTTTGAACTAACTTCCATTCTTTAAGTTATTACCTTGAAGAAAAGAATTTTGATTTTAACTTAAAGTACAAAACTTTAAACTAACAACTTCCATTCTTTAAGTTATTAACTTGAAGAAAAGAATTTTGATTTTAACTTAAAGTACAAAACTTTAAACTAACAACTTCCATTCTTTAAGTTATTAACTTGAAGAAAAGAATTTTCATTTTAACTTAAAGTACAGAACTTTAAATTAATAACTTCCTTTCTTTAAGTTATTAACTTGAAGAAAAGAATTTTGATTTTAACTTAAAGTACAGAACTTTAAACTAACAACTTCCATTCTTTAAGTTATTAACTTGAAGAAAAGAATTTTGATTTTTACTTAAAGTACAAAACTTTAAACTAACAACTTCCATTCTTTAAGTTATTAACTGAAGAAAAGAATTTTGATTTTAACTTAAAGTACAGAACTTTAAACGAACAACTTCCATTCTTTAAGTTATTAACTTGAAGAAAAGAATTTTGATTTTAACTTAAAGTACAGAACTTTAAACTAATAACTTCCATTCTTTAAGTTATTTACTTGAAGAAAAGAATTTTGATTTTAACTTAAAGTACAGAACTTTAAACTAACAACTTCCATTCTTTAAGTTATTAACTTGAGGAAAAGAATTTTGATTTTAACTTAAAGTACAGAACTTTAAACTAATAACTTCCATTCTTTAGGTTATTAACTTGACGAAAAAAATTTTGATTTTAACTTAAAGTACAGAACTTTAAACTGATTACTTCCATTCTTTAAGTTATTTACTTGAAGAAAAGAATTTTGATTTTAACTTAAAGTACAGAACTTTAAGCTAATAACTTCCATTCTTTAAGTTATTAACTTGACGAAAAGAATTTTGATTTTAACTTAAAGTACAGAACTTTGAACTAACAACTTCCATTCTTTAAGTTATTAACTTGAAGAAAAGAATTTTGTTTTTAACTACTAAGTACAGAACTTTAAACTAACAACTTCCATTCTTTAAGTTATTAACTTGAAGAAAATAAATTTGATTTTAACTTAAAGTACAGAACTTTAAACTAACAACTTCCATTCTTTAAGTTATTAACTTGGAAAAAAGAATTTTGATTTTAACTTAAAGTACAGAACTTTAAACTAATTACTTCCATTCTTTAAGTTATTTACTTGAAAAAAAGAATATTGATTTTAACTTAAAGTACAGAATTTTGAACTAACTTCCATTCTTTAAGTTATTACCTTGAAGAAAAGAATTTTGATTTTAACTTAAAGTACAAAACTTTAAACTAACAACTTCCATTCTTTAAGTTATTAACTTGAAGAAAAGAATTTTGATTTTAACTTAAAGTACAAAACTTTAAACTAACAACTTCCATTCTTTAAGTTATTAACTTGAAGAAAAGAATTTTCATTTTAACTTAAAGTACAGAACTTTAAATTAATAACTTCCTTTCTTTAAGTTATTAACTTGAAGAAAAGAATTTTGATTTTAACTTAAAGTACAGAACTTTAAACTAACAACTTCCATTCTTTAAGTTATTAACTTGAAGAAAAGAATTTTGATTTTAACTTAAAGTACAAAACTTTAAACTAACAACTTCCATTCTTTAAGTTATTAACTGAAGAAAAGAATTTTGATTTTAACTTAAAGTACAGAACTTTAAACGAACAACTTCCATTCTTTAAGTTATTAACTTGAAGAAAAGAATTTTGATTTTAACTTAAAGTACAGAACTTTAAACTAACAACTTCCATTCTTTAAGTTATTAACTAGACGAAAAGAATTTTGATTTTAACTTAAAGTACAGAACTTTGAACTAACAACTTCCATTCTTTAAGTTATTAACTTGAAGAAAAGAATTTTGATTTTAACTTAAAGTACAAAACTTTAAACTAAAAACTTCCATTCTTTAAGTTATTAACTTGAAAAAAAGAATTTTGAATTTAACTTCAAGTACAGAACTTTAAACTAACAACTTCCATTCTTTAAGTTATTAACTTCAAGAAAAGAAATTTGCTTTTAACTTAAAGTACAGAACTTAAACTAACAACTTCCATTCTTTAAGTTATTAACTTGAAAAAAAGAATTTTGATTTTAACTTAAAGTACAGAACTTTAAACTAATTACTTCCATTCTTTAAGTTATTTACTTGAAAAGAAGAATTTTGATTTTAACTTAAAGTACAGAACTTTAAACTAATAACTTCCATTCTTTAAGTTATTTACTTGAAGAAAAGAATTTGGATTTTAACTTAAAGTACAGAACTTTAAACTAATTACTTCCATTCATTAAGTTATTTACTTGACGAAAAGAATTTTGATTTTAACTTAAAGTACAGAACTTTAAATTAATAACTTCCTTTCTTTAACTTATTTACTTCAAGAAAAAAATTTTTATTTTAGCTTAAAGTACAGAACTTTAAACTAACAACTTCCATTCTTTAAGTTATTAACTTGAAAAAAAGAATTTTGATTTTAATTTAAAGTACAGAACTTTAAACTAATTACTTCTATTCTTTAAGTTATTTACTTGAAAAGAAGAATTTTGATTTTAACTTAAAGTACAGAATTTTGAACTAACAACTTCCATTCTTTAAGTTATTAACTTGAAGAAAAGAATTTTGATTTTAACTTAAAGTACAAAACTTTAAACTAAAAACTTCCATTCTTTAAGTTATTAACTTGAAAAAAAGAATTTTGAATTTAACTTAAAGTACAGAACTTTAAACTAACAACTTCCATTCTTTAAGTTATTAACTTCAAGAAAAGAAATTTGCTTTTAACTTAAAGTACAGAACTTAAACTAACAACTTCCATTCTTTAAGTTATTAACTTGAAAAAAAGAATTTTGATTTTAACTTAAAGTACAGAACTTTAAACTAATTACTTCCATTCTTTAAGTTATTTACTTGAAAAGAAGAATTTTGATTTTAACTTAAAGTACAGAACTTTAAACTAATAACTTCCATTCTTTAAGTTATTTACTTGAAGAAAAGAATTTTGATTTTAACTTAAAGTACAGAACTTTAAACTAATTACTTCCATTCATTAAGTTATTTACTTGACGAAAAGAATTTTGATTTTAACTTAAAGTACAGAACTTTAAATTAATAACTTCCTTTCTTTAACTTATTTACTTCAAGAAAAGAATTTTTATTTTAGCTTAAAGTACAGAACTTTAAACTAACAACTTCCATTCTTTAAGTTATTAACTTGAAGAAAAGAATTTTGATTTTAACTTAAAGTACAGAACTTTAAACTAACAACTTCCATTCTTTAAGTTATTAACTTGAAGAAAAGAATTTTGATTTTAACTTAAAGTACAGAACTTTAAACTAATAACTTCCATTCTTTAAGTTATTTACTTGAAGAAAAGAATTTTGATTTTAACTCAAAGTACAGAACTTTAAACTAACAACTTCCATTCTTTAAGTTATTAACTTGAAGAAAAGAATTATGATTTTAACTTAAAGTACAGAACTTTAAACTAATAACTTCCATTCTTTAAGTTATTAACTTGACGAAAAGAATTTAATTTTAACTTAAAGTACAGAACTTTGAACTAACAACTTCCATTCTTTAAGTTATTAACTTGAAGAAAAGAATTTTGATTTTAACTTAAAGTACAGAACTTTAAAATTGTAACTTCCATTCTTTAAGTTAATTACTTGAAGAAGAGAATTTTGATTTTAACTTAAAGTACAGAACTTTAAACTAACAACTTCCATTCTTTAAGTTATTAACTTGAAGAAAAGAATTTTGATTTTAACTTAAAGTACAGAACTTTAAACTAACAACTTCCATTCTTTAAGTTATTAACTTGAAGAAAAGAATTTTGATTTTAACTTAAAGTACAAAACTTTAAACTAATAACTTCCATTCTTTAAGTTTTTAACTTCACGAAAAGAATTTTGATTTTAACTTAAAGTACAGACCTTTGAACTAACTACTTCCATTCTTTAAGTTATCAACTTTAAGAAAAGAATTTTGATTTTAACTTAAAGTACAAAACTTTAAACTAACAACTTCCATTCTTTAAGTTATTAACTTGAAGAAAAGAATTTTGATTTTAACTTAAAGTACAGAACTTTAAACGAATAACTTCCATTCTTTAAGTTATTAACTTGACGAAAAGAATTTAATTTTAACTTAAAGTACAGAACTTTGAACTAACAACTTCCATTCTTTAAGTTATTAACTTGAAGAAAAGAATTTTGATTTTAACTTAAAGTACAGAACTTTAAACTAATTACTTCCATTCCTTAAGTTATTTACTTGACGAAAAGAATTTTGATTTTAACTTAAAGTACAGAACTTTAAATTAATAACTTCCTTTCTTTATGTTATTAACTTGAAGAAAAGAACTTTGATTTTAACTTAAAGTATAGAACTTTAAACTAACAACTTCCATTCTTTAAGTTATTAACTTGAAGAAAAGAATTTTGATTTTAACTTAAAGTACAAAACTTTAAACTAACAACTTCCATTCTTTAAGTTATTAACTTGAAGAAAAGAATTTTGATTTTAACTTAAAGTACAAAACTTTAAACTAATAACTTCCATTCTTTAAGTTATTTACTTGAAGAAAAGAATTTTGATTTTAACTTAAAGTACAGAACTTTAAAGTAACAACTTCCATTCTTTAAGTTATTAACTTGGAAAAAAGAATTTTGATTTTAACTTAAAGTACAGAACTTTAAACTAATTACTTCCATTCTTTAAGTTATTTACTTGAAAAAAAAAATATTGATTTTAACTTAAAGTACAGAATTTTGAACTAACAACTTCCATTCTTTAAGTTATTACCTTGAAGAATAGAATTTTGATTTTAACTTAAAGTACAAAACTTTAAACTAACAACTTCCATTCTTTAAGTTATTAACTTGAAGAAAAGAATTTTCATTTTAACTTAAAGTACAGAACTTTAAATTAATAACTTCCTTTCTTTAAGTTATTAACTTGAAGAAAAGAATTTTGATTTTAACTTAAAGTACAGAACTTTAAACTAACAACTTCCATTCTTTAAGTTATTAACTTGAAGAAAAGAATTTTGATTTTAACTTAAAGTACAAAACTTTAAACTAACAACTTCCATTCTTTAAGTTATTAACTTGAAGAATAGAATTTTCATTTTAACTTAAAGTACAGAACTTTAAACGAACAACTTCCATTCTTTAAGTTATTAACTTGAAGAAAAGAATTTTGATTTTAACTTTAAGTATAGAACTTTAAACTAATTACTTCCATTCCTTAAGTTATTTACTTGACGAAAAGAATTTTGATTTTAACTTAAAGTACAGAACTTTAAATTAATAACTTCCTTTCTTTATGTTATTAACTTGAAGAAAAGAACTTTGATTTTAACTTAAAGTATAGAACTTTAAACTAACAACTTCCATTCTTTAAGTTATTAACTTGAAGAAAAGAATTTTGATTTTAACTTAAAGTACAAAACTTTAAACTAACAACTTCCATTCTTTAAGTTATTAACTTGAAGAAAAGAATTTTGATTTTAACTTAAAGTACAGAACTTTAAACTAATAACTTCCATTCTTTAAGTTATTTACTTGAAGAAAAGAATTTTGATTTTAACTTAAAGTACAGAACTTTAAAGTAACAACTTCCATTCTTTAAGTTATTAACTTGAAGAAAAGAATTTTGATTTTAACTTAAAGTACAGCACTTTAAACTAATAACTTCCATTCTTTAAGTTATTAACTTGACGAAAAGAATTTTGATTTTAACTGAAAGTACAGAACTTTGAACTAACAACTTCCATTCTTTAAGTTATTAACTTGAAGAAAATAAATTTGATTTTAACTTAAAGTACAGAACTTTAAACTAACAACTTCCATTCTTTATGTTATTAACTTGAAGAAAAGAATTTTGATTTTAACTTAAAGTACAGAACTTTGAACTAACAACTTCCATTCTTTGAGTTATTTACTTGAAGAAAAGAATTTTGATTTTAGCTTAAAGTACAGAACTTTAAACTAATAACTTCTATTCTTTAAGTTATTAACTTGACGAAAAAAATTTTGATTTTAACTTAAAGTACAGAACTTTAAACTGATTACTTCCATTCTTTAAGTTATTTACTTGAAGAAAAGAATTTTGATTTTAACTTAAAGTACAGAACTTTGAACTAACCACTTCCATTCTTTAAGTTATTAACTTGAAGAAAAGAATTTTGTTTTTAACTACTAAGTACAAAACTTTAAACTAACAACTTCCATTCTTTAAGTTATTAACTTGAAGAAAAGAAATTTGATTTTAACTTAAAGTACAGAACTTTAAACTAACAACTTCCATTCTTTAAGTTATTAACTTGGAAAAAAGAATTTTGATTTTAACTTAAAGTACAGAACTTTAAACTAATTACTTCCATTCTTTAAGTTATTTACTTCAAAAAAAGAATATTGATTTTAACTTAAAGTACAGCATTTTGAACTAACAACTTCCATTCTTTAAGTTATTACCTTGAAGAAAAGAATTTTGATTTTAACTTAAAGTACAAAACTTTAAACTAACAACTTCCATTCTTTAATTTATTAACTTGAAGAAAAGAATTTTCATTTTAACTTAAAGTACAGAACTTTAAATTAATAACTTCCTTTCTTTAAGTTATTAACTTGAAGAAAAGAATTTTGATTTTAACTTAAAGTACAGAACTTTAAACTAACAACTTCCATTCTTTAAGTTGTTAACTTGAAGAAAAGAATTTTTATTTTAACTTAAAGTACAAAACTTTAAACTAACAACTTCCATTCTTTAAGTTATTAACTTGAAGAAAAGAATTTTGATTTTAACTTAAAGTACAAAACTTTATACTAACAACTTCCATTCTTTAAGTTATTAACTTGAAGAAAAGAATTTTGATTTTAACTTAAAGTACAGAACTTTAAACGAATAACTTCCATTCTTTAAGTTATTAACTTGACGAAAAGAATTTAATTTTAACTTAAAGTACAGAACTTTGAACTAACAACTTCCATTCTTTAAGTTATTAACTTGAAGAAAAGAATTTTGATTTTAACTTAAAGTACAGAACTTTAAACTAATTACTTCCATTCCTTAAGTTATTTACTTGACGAAAAGAATTTTGATTTTAACTTAAAGTACAGAACTTTAAATTAATAACTTCCTTTCTTTATGTTATTAACTTGAAGAAAAGAACTTTGATTTTAACTTAAAGTATAGAACTTTAAACTAACAACTTCCATTCTTTAAGTTATTAACTTGAAGAAAAGAATTTTGATTTTAACTTAAAGTACAAAACTTTAAACTAACAACTTCCATTCTTTAAGTTATTAACTTGAAGAAAAGAATTTTGATTTTAACTTAAAGTACAAAACTTTAAACTAATAACTTCCATTCTTTAAGTTATTTACTTGAAGAAAAGAATTTTGATTTTAACTTAAAGTACAGAACTTTAAAGTAACAACTTCCATTCTTTAAGTTATTAACTTGAAGAAAAGAATTTTGATTTTAACTTAAAGTACAGCACTTTAAACTAATAACTTCCATTCTTTAAGATATTAACTTGACGAAAAGAATTTTGATTTTAACTGAAAGTACAGAACTTTGAACTAACAACTTCCATTCTTTAAGTTATTAACTTGAAGAAAATAAATTTGATTTTAACTTAAAGTACAGAACTTTAAACTAACAACTTCCATTCTTTAAGTTATTAACTTGAAGAAAAGAATTTTAATTTTAACTTAAAGTACAGAACTTTGAACTAACAACTTCCATTCTTTGAGTTATTTACTTGAAGAAAAGAATTTTGATTTTAGCTTAAAGTACAGAACTTTAAACTAATAACTTCTATTCTTTAAGTTATTAACTTGACGAAAAAAATTTTGATTTTAACTTAAAGTACAGAACTTTAAACTGATTACTTCCATTCTTTAAGTTATTTACTTGAAGAAAAGAATTTTGATTTTAACTTAAAGTACAGAACTTTGAACTAACCACTTCCATTCTTTAAGTTATTAACTTGAAGAAAAGAAATTTGTTTTTCACTACTAAGTACAGAACTTTAAACTAACAACTTCCATTCTTTAAGTTATTAACTTGAAGAAAAGAAATTTGATTTTAACTTAAAGTACAGAACTTTAAACTAACAACTTCCATTCTTTAAGTTATTAACTTGGAAAAAAGAATTTTGATTTTAACTTAAAGTACAGAACTTTAAACTAATTACTTCCATTCTTTAAGTTATTTACTTGAAAAAAAGAATATTGATTTTAACTTAAAGTACAGAATTTTGAACTAAACACTTCCATTCTTTAAGTTATTACCTTGAAGAAAAGAATTTTGATTTTAACTTAAAGTACAAAACTTTTAACTAACAACTTCCATTCTTTAAGTTATTAACTTGAAGAAAAGAATTTTCATTTTAACTTAAAGTACAGAACTTTAAATTAATAACTTCCTTTCTTTAAGTTATTAACTTGAAGAAAAGAATTTTGATTTTAACTTAAAGTACAGAACTTTAAACTAACAACTTCCATTCTTTAAGTTATTAACTTGAAGAAAAGAATTTTGATTTTAACTTAAAGTACAAAACTTTAAACTAACAACTTCCATTCTTTAAGTTATTAACTTGAAGAAAAGAATTTTCATTTTAACTTAAAGTACAGAACTTTAAACGAACAACTTCCATTCTTTAAGTTATTAACTTGAAGAAAAGAATTTTGATTTTACCTTTAAGTACAGAACTTTAAACTAATTACTTCCATTCCTTAAGTTATTTACTTGACGAAAAGAATTTTGATTTTAACTTAAAGTACAGAACTTTAAATTAATAACTTCCTTTCTTTATGTTATTAACTTGAAGAAAAGAACTTTGATTTTAACTTAAAGTATAGTTTAACTTGAAGAAAAGAATTTTGATTTTAACTTAAAGTACAAAACTTTAAACTAACAACTTCCATTCTTTAAGTTATTAACTTGAAGAAAAGAATTTTGATTTTAACTTAAAGTACAGAACTTTAAACTAATAACTTCCATTCTTTAAGTTATTTACTTGAAGAAAAGAATTTTGATTTTAACTTAAAGTACAGAACTTTAAAGTAACAACTTCCATTCTTTAAGTTATTAACTTGAAGAAAAGAATTTTGATTTTAACTTAAAGTACAGCACTTTAAACTAATAACTTCCATTCTTTAAGTTATTAACTTGACGAAAAGAATTTTGATTTTAACTGAAAGTACAGAACTTTGAACTAACAACTTCCATTCTTTAAGTTATTAACTTGAAGAAAATAAATTTGATTTTAACTTAAAGTACAGAACTTTAAACTAACAACTTCCATTCTTTAAGTTATTAACTTGAAGAAAAGAATTTTGGTTTTAACTTAAAGTAAAGAACTTTGAACTAACAACTTCCATTCTTTGAGTTATTTACTTGAAGAAAAGAATTTTGATTTTAGCTTAAAGTACAGAACGTTAAACTAATAACTTCTATTCTTTAAGTTATTAACTTGACGAAAAAAATTTTGATTTTAACTTAAAGTACAGAACTTTAAACTGATTACTTCCATTCTTTAAGTTATTTACTTGAAGAAAAGAATTTTGATTTTAACTTAAAGTACAGAACTTTGAACTAACCACTTCCATTCTTTAAGTTATTAACTTGAAGAAAAGAATTTTGTTTTTAACTACTAAGTACAAAACTTTAAACTAACAACTTCCATTCTTTAAGTTATTAACTTGAAGAAAAGAAATTTGATTTTAACTTAAAGTACAGAACTTTAAACTAACAACTTCCATTCTTTAAGTTATTAACTTGGAAAAAAGAATTTTGATTTTAACTTAAAGTATAGAAGTTTAAACTAATTACTTCCATTCTTTAAGTTATTTACTTGAAAAAAAGAATATTGATTTTAACTTAAAGTACAGCATTTTGAACTAACAACTTCCATTCTTTAAGTTATTACCTTGAAGAAAAGAATTTTGATTTTAACTTAAAGTACAAAACTTTAAACTAACAACTTCCATTCTTTAAGTTATTAACTTGAAGAAAAGAATTTTCATTTTAACTTAAAGTACAGAACTTTAAATTAATAACTTCCTTTCTTTAAGTTATTAACTTGAAGAAAAGAATTTTGATTTTAACTTAAAGTACAGAACTTTAAACGAACAACTTCCATTCTTTAAGTTATTAACTTGAAGAAAAGAATTTTGATTTTAACTTAAAGTACAGAACTTTAAACTAATAACTTCCATTCTTTAAGTTTTTTACTTGAAGAAAAAAATTTTGATTTTAACTTAAAGTACAGAACTTTAAACTAACAACTTCCATTCTTTAAGTTATTAACTTGAAGAAAAGAATTTTGATTTTAACTTAAAGTACAGAACTTTAAACTAATAACTTCCATTCTTTAGGTTATTAACTAGACGAAAAGAATTTTGATTTTAACTTAAAGTACAGAACTTTGAACTAACAACTTCCATTCTTTAAGATATTAACTTGCAGAAAAGAATTTTGATTTTAACTTAAAGTACAGAACTTTAAACTAACAACTTCCATTCTTTAAGTTATTAACTTGAAGAATAGAATTTTGATTTTAATTTAAAGTGCAGAACTTTAAACTAATAACTTCCATTCTTTAAGTTATTTACTTGAAGAAAAGAATTTTGATTTTAACTTAAAGTACAGAACTTTAAAATTGTAACTTCCATTCTTTAAGTTAATTACTTGAAGAAGAAAATTTTGATTTTAACTTAAAGTACAGAACTTTAAACTAACAACTTCCATTCTTTAAGTTATTAACTTGAAGAAAAGAATTTTGATTTTAATTTAAAGTACAGAACTTTAAACTAATAACTTCCATTCTTTAAGTTATTTACTTAAAAAAAAGAATTTTGATTTTAACTTAAAGTACAGAATTTTGAACTAACAACTTCCATTCTTTAAGTTATTAACTTGAAGAAAAGAATTTTGATTTTAACTTAAAGTACAGAACTTTAAACTAACAACTTCCATTCTTTAAGTTATTAACTTGAAGAAAAGAATTTTGATTTTAACTTAAAGTACAGAACTTTAAACTAACAACTTCCCTTCTTTAAGTTATTAACTTGAAGAAAAGAATTTTGATTTTAATTTTAAGTACAGAACTTTAAACTAATAACTTCCATTCTTTAAGTTATTTACTTGAAAAAAAGAATTTTGATTTTAACTTAAAGTACAGAATTTTGAACTTACAACTTTCATTCTTTAAGTTATTAACTTGAAGAAAAGAATTTTGATTTTAACTTAAAGTACAGAACTTTAAACTAACAACTTCCATTCTTTAAGTTATTAACTTGACGAAAAGAATTTTAATTTTAACTTAAAGTACAGAACTTTGAACTAACAACTTCCATTCTTCAAGTTATTAACTTGAAGAACAGAATTTTGATTTTAACTTAAAAGTACAGAACTTTAAACTAACAACTTCCATTCTTTAAGTTATTAACTTCAAGAAAAGAAATTTGCTTTTAACTTAAAGTACAGAACTTTAAACTAACAACTTCCATTCTTTAAGTTATTAACTTGAAAAAAATAATTTTAATTTTAACTTAAAGTACAGAACTTTAAACTAATTACATCCATTCTTTAAGTTATTTACTTGAAAAGAAGAATTTTGATTTTAACTTAAAGTACAGAATTTTGAACTAACAACTTCCATTCTTTAAGTTATTAACTTGAAGAAAAGAATTTTGATTTTAACTTAAAGTACAAAACTTTAAACTAAAAACTTCCATTCTTTAAGTTATTAACTTGAAAAAAAGAATTTTGATTTTAACTTAAAGTACAGAACTTTAAACTAATAACTTCCATTCTTTAAGTTATTTACTTGAAGAAAAGAATTTTGATTTTAACTTAAAGTACAGAACTTTAAACTAATTACTTCCATTCATTAAGTTATTTACTTGACGAAAAGAATTTTGATTTTAACTTAGAGTACAGAACTTTAAATTAATAACTTCCTTTCTTTAACTTATTTACTTCAAGAAAAGAATTTTTGATTTTAGCTTAAAGTGCAGAACTTTAAACTAACAACTTCCATTCTTTAAGTTATTAACTTGAAGAAAAGAATTTTGATTTTAACTCAAAGTACAGAACTTTAAACTAACAACTTCAATTCTTTAAGTTATTAACTTGAAGAAAGAATTTTGATTTTAACTTAAAGTACAGAACTTTAAAATTGTAACTTCCATTCTTTAAGTTAATTACTTGAAGAAGAGAATTTTGATTTTAACTTAAAGTACAGAACTTTAAACTAATAACTTCCATTCTTAAAGTTATTAACTTGACGAAAAGAATTTTGAATTTAACTTAAAGTACAGAACTTTGAACTAACAACTTCCATTCTTTAAGTTATTAACTTGAAGAAAAGAATTTTGATTTTAACTTAAAGTACAGAACTTTAAACTAACAACTTCCATTCTTTAAGTTATTAACTTGAAGAAAAGAATTTTGATTTTAATTTAAAATACAGAACTTTAAACTAATAACTTCCATTCTTTAAGTTATTTACTTGAAGAAAAGAATTTTGATTTTAACTTAAAGTACAGAACTTTAAACTAATAACTTCCATTCATAAAGTTATTAACTTGACGAAAAGAATTTTGATTTTAACTTAAAGTACAAAACTTTAAACTAACAACTTCCATTCTTTAAGTTATTAACTTGAAGAAAAGAATTTTCATTTTAACTTAAAGTACAGAACTTTAAATTAATAACTTCCTTTCTTTAAGTTATTAACTTGAAGAAAAGAATTTTGATTTTAACTTAAAGTACAGAACTTTAAACTAACAACTTCCATTCTTTAAGTTATTAACTTGAAGAAAAGAATTTTGATTTTAACTTAAAGTACAAAACTTTAAACTAACAACTTCCATTCTTTAAGTTATTAACTTGAAGAAAAGAATTTTCATTTTAACTTAAAGTACAGAACTTTAAACGAACAACTTCCATTCTTTAAGTTATTAACTTGAAGAAAAGAATTTTGATTTTAACTTAAAGTACAGAACTTTAAACTAATAACTTCCATTCTTTAAGTTATTTACTTGAAGAAAAAAATTTTGATTTTAACTTAAAGTACAGAACTTTAAACTAACAACTTCCATTCTTTAAGTTATTAACTTGAAGAAAAGAATTTTGATTTTAACTTAAAATACAGAACTTTAAACTAATAACTTCCATTCTTTAAGTTATTAACTTGACGAAAAGAATTTTGATTTTAACTTAAAGTACAGAACTTTAAACTAATAACTTCAATTCTTTAAGTTATTTACTTGAAGAAATGAATTTTTATTTTACCTTAAAGTACAGAACTTTAAACTAACAACTTCCATTTTTTAATTTATTAACTTGAAGAAACAAATATTGATTTTAACTTAAAGTACAGAACTTTAAACTAATAACTTCCATTCTTTAAGTTATTAACTTGACGAAAAGAATTTTGATTTTAACTTAAAGTACAGAACTGCAAACTAATAACTTCCATTCTTTTAGTTATTAACTAGAAGAAAAGAATTATGATTTTAACTTAAAGTACAGAACTTTGAACTAACAACTTCCATTCTTTAAGTTATTAACTTGAAGAAAAGAATTTTGATTTTAACTTAAAGTACAGAACTTTAAACTAATAACTTCCATTCTTTAAGTTATTTACTTGAAGAAAAGAATTTTGATTTTAACTTAAAGTACAGAACTTTAAACTAACAACTTCCATTTTTTAAGTTATTAACTTGAAGAAACAAATATTGATTTTAATTTAAAGTACAGAACTTTAAACTAATAACTTCCATTCTTTAAGTTATTAACTTAACGAAAAGAATTTTGATTTTAACTTAAAGTACAGAACTTTAAACTAATAACTTCAATTCTTTAAGTTATTTACTTGAAGAAATGAATTTTTATTTTACCTTAAAGTACAGAACTTTAAACTAACAACTTCCATTTTTTAATTTATTAACTTGAAGAAACAAATATTGATTTTAACTTAAAGTACAGAACTTTAAACTAATAACTTCCATTCTTTAAGTTATTAACTTGACGAAAAGAATTTTGATTTTAACTTAAAGTACAGAACTGCAAACTAATAACTTCCATTCTTTTAGTTATTAACTAGAAGAAAAGAATTATGATTTTAACTTAAAGTACAGAACTTTGAACTAACAACTTCCATTCTTTAAGTTATTAACTTGAAGAAAAGAAATTTGATTTTAACTTAAAGTAAAGAACTATAAACTAACAACTTCCATTCTTTAAGTTATTAACTTGAAGAAAAGAATTTTGATTTTAACTTAAAGTACAGAACTTTAAACTAATAACTTCCATTCTTTAAGTTATTAGCTTGACGAAAAGAATTTTGATTTTAACTTAAAGTACAGAACTTTAAACTAATAACTTCAATTCTTTAAGTTATTTACTTGAAGAAATGAATTTTTATTTTACCTTAAAGTACAGAACTTTAAACTAACAACTTCCATTTTTTAATTTATTAACTTGAAGAAAAAATTTTGATTTTAACTTAAAGTACAGAACTTTAAACTAACAACTTCCATTCTTTAAGTTATTAACTTGAAGAAAAGAATTTTGATTTTAACTTAAAGTACAGAACTTTAAACTGATTACTACCATTCTTTAAGTTATTAACTTGAAGAAAAGAATTTTGATTTTAACTTAAAGTACAGAACTTTAAACTAACAACTTCCATTCTTTAAGTTATTAACTAGAAGAAAAGAATTTTGATTTTAACTTAAAGTACAGAACTTTAAACTAATTACTTCCATTCTTTAAGTTAATTACTTGAAGAAAAAAATTTTTATTTTAATTTAAAGTACAGAACTATCAATTAATAACGTCCTTTCTTTAAGTTATTTACTTGAAGAAAAGAATTTTGATTTTACTTAAAGTACAGAACTTTAAACTAATTACTTCCATTCATTAAGTTATGTACTTGACGAAAAGAATTTTGATTTTAACTTAAAGTACAAAACTTTAAACTAACAACTTCCATTCTTTAAGTTATTAACTTGAAAAAAAGAATTTTGATTTTAACTTAAAGTACAGAACTTTGAACTAACCACTTCCATTCTTTAAGTTATTAACTTGAAGAAAAGAATTTTGTTTTTAACTACTAAGTACAAAACTTTAAACTAACAACTTCCATTCTTTAAGTTATTAACTTGAAGAAAAGAAATTTGATTTTAACTTAAAGTACAGAACTTTAAACTAATAACTTCCATTCTTTAAGTTATTAACTTGGAAAAAAGAATTTTGATTTTAACTTAAAGTACAGAACTTTAAACTAATTACTTCCATTCTTTAAGTTATTTACTTGAAAAAAAGAATATTGATTTTAACTTAAAGTACAGCATTTTGAACTAACAACTTCCATTCTTTAAGTTATTACCTTGAAGAAAAGAATTTTGATTTTAACTTAAAGTACAAAACTTTAAACTAACAACTTCCATTCTTTAAGTTATTAACTTGAAGAAAAGAATTTTCATTTTAACTTAAAGTACAGAACTTTAAATTAATAACTTCCTTTCTTTAAGTTATTAACTTGAAGAAAAGAATTTTGATTTTAACTTAAAGTACAGAACTTTAAACTAACAACTTCCATTCTTTAAGTTATTAACTTGAAGAAAAGAATTTTGATTTTAACTTAAAGTACAAAACTTTAAACTAACAACTTCCATTCTTTAAGTTATTAACTTGAAGAAAAGAATTTTCATTTTAACTTAAAGTACAGAACTTTAAACGAACAACTTCCATTCTTTAAGTTATTAACTTGAAGAAAAGAATTTTGATTTTAACTTAAAGTACAGAACTTTAAACTAATAACTTCCATTCTTTAAGTTATTTACTTGAAGAAAAAAATTTTGATTTTAACTTAAAGTACAGAACTTTAAACTAACAACTTCCATTCTTTAAGTTATTAACTTGAAGAAAAGAATTTTGATTTTAACTTAAAGTACAGAACTTTAAACTAATAACTTCCATTCTTTAAGTTATTAACTTGACGAAAAGAATTTTGATTTTAACTTAAAGTACAGAACTTTAAACTAATAACTTCAATTCTTTAAGTTATTTACTTGAAGAAATGAATTTTTATTTTACCTTAAAGTACAGAACTTTAAACTAACAACTTCCATTTTTTAATTTATTAACTTGAAGAAACAAATATTGATTTTAACTTAAAGTACAGAACTTTAAACTAATAACTTCCATTCTTTAAGTTATTAACTTGACGAAAAGAATTTTGATTTTAACTTAAAGTACAGAACTGCAAACTAATAACTTCCATTCTTTTAGTTATTAACTAGAAGAAAAGAATTATAATTTTAACTTAAAGTACAGAACTTTGAACTAACAACTTCCATTCTTTAAGTTATTAACTTGAAGAAAAGAATTTTGATTTTAACTTAAAGTACAGAACTTTAAACTAATAACTTCCATTCTTTAAGTTATTTACTTGAAGAAAAGAATTTTGATTTTAACTTAAAGTACAGAACTTTAAACTAACAACTTCCATTTTTTAAGTTATTAACTTGAAGAAACAAATATTGATTTTAATTTAAAGTACAGAACTTTAAACTAATAACTTCCATTCTTTAAGTTATTAACTTAACGAAAAGAATTTTGCTTTTAACTTAAAGTACAGAACTTTAAACTAATAACTTCCATTCTTTAAGTTATTAACTAGAAGAAAAGAATTATGATTTTAACTTAAAGTACAGAACTTTGAACTAACAACTTCCATTCTTTAAGTTATTAACTTGAAGAAAAGAAATTTGATTTTAACTTAAAGTAAAGAACTATAAACTAACAACTTCCATTCTTTAAGTTATTAACTTGAAAAAAAGAATTCTGATTTTAACTAGAAGTACAGAACTTTAAACTAACAACTTCCATTCTTTAGGTTATTAACTAGAAGAAAAGAATTTTGATTTTAACTTAAAGTACAGAACTTTTAACTAATTACTTCCATTTTTAAGTTATTAACTAGAAGAAAAAAATTTTGATTTTAACTTAAAGTACAGAACTTTAAACCAATTACTTCTATTCATTAAGTTATTTACTTGAAGAAAAGAATTTTGATTTTAACTTAAAGTACAGAACTTTAAATTAATAACTTCCTTTCTTTAAGTTATTTACTTGAAGAAAAGAATTTTGATTTTAACTTAAAGTACAGAACTTTAAACTAATAACTTCCATTTTTTAAGTTATTTACTTGAAGAAAACAATTTTGATTTTAACTTAAAGTACAGAACTTTAAACTAACAACTTCCATTCTTTAAGTTATTAACTTGAAGAAAAGAAATTTGATTTTAACTTAAAGTACAGAACTTTAAACTAATAACTTCCATTCTTTAAGTTATTAACTTGGAAAAAAGAATTTTGATTTTAACTTAAAGTACAGAACTTTAAACTAATTACTTCCATTCTTTAAGTTATTTACTTGAAAAAAAGAATATTGATTTTAACTTAAAGTACAGCATTTTGAACTAACAACTTCCATTCTTTAAGTTATTACCTTGAAGAAAAGAATTTTGATTTTAACTTAAAGTACAAAACTTTAAACTAACAACTTCCATTCTTTAAGTTATTAACTTGAAGAAAAAAATTTTCATTTTAACTTAAAGTACAGAACTTTAAATTAATAACTTCCTTTCTTTAAGTTGTTAACTTGAAGAAAAGAATTTTGATTTTAACTTAAAGTACAGAACTTTAAACTAACAACTTCCATTCTTTAAGTTATTAACTTGAAGAAAAGAATTTTGATTTTAACTTAAAGTACAAAACTTTAAACTAACAACTTCCATTCTTTAAGTTATTAACTTGAAGAAAAGAATTTTCATTTTAACTTAAAGTACAGAACTTTAAACGAACAACTTCCATTCTTTAAGTTATTAACTTGAAGAAAAGAATTTTGATTTTAACTTAAAGTACAGAACTTTAAACTAATAACTTCCATTCTTTAAGTTATTTACTTGAAGAAAAAAATTTTGATTTTAACTTAAAGTACAGAACTTTAAACTAACAACTTCCATTCTTTAAGTTATTAACTTGAAGAAAAGAATTTTGATTTTAACTTAAAGTACAGAACTTTAAACTAATAACTTCCATTCTTTAAGTTATTAACTTGACGAAAAGAATTTTGATTTTAACTTAAAGTACAGAACTTTAAACTAATAACTTCAATTCTTTAAGTTATTTACTTGAAGAAATGAATTTTTATTTTACCTTAAAGTACAGAATTTTAAACTAACAACTTCCATTTTTTAATTTATTAACTTGAAGAAACAAATATTGATTTTAACTTAAAGTACAGAACTTTAAACTAATAACTTCCATTCTTTAAGTTATTAACTTGACGAAAAGAATTTTGATTTTAACTTAAAGTACAGAACTGCAAACTAATAACTTCCATTCTTTTAGTTATTAACTAGAAGAAAAGAATTATGATTTTAACTTAAAGTACAGAACTTTGAACTAACAACTTCCATTCTTTAAGTTATTAACTTGAAGAAAAGAATTTTGATTTTAACTTAAAGTACAGAACTTTAAACTAATAACTTCCATTCTTTAAGTTATTAACTTGACGAAAAGAATTTTGATTTTAACTTAAAGTACAGAACTTTAAACTAATAACTTCAATTCTTTAAGTTATTTACTTGAAGAAATGAATTTTTATTTTACCTTAAAGTACAGAACTTTAAACTAACAACTTCCATTTTTTAATTTATTAACTTGAAGAAACAAATATTGATTTTAACTTAAAGTACAGAACTTTAAACTAATAACTTCCATTCTTTAAGTTATTAACTTAACGAAAAGAATTTTGCTTTTAACTTAAAGTACAGAACTTTAAACTAATAACTTCCATTCTTTAAGTTATTAACTAGAAGAAAAGAATTATGATTTTAACTTAAAGTACAGAACTTTGAACTAACAACTTCCATTCTTTAAGTTATTAACTTGAAGAAAAGAAATTTGATTTTAACTTAAAGTAAAGAACTATAAACTAACAACTTCCATTCTTTAAGTTATTAACTTGAAAAAAAGAATTCTGATTTTAACTAGAAGTACAGAACTTTAAACTAACAACTTCCATTCTTTAGGTTATTAACTAGAAGAAAAGAATTTTGATTTTAACTTAAAGTACAGAACTTTTAACTAATTACTTCCATTTTTAAGTTATTAACTAGAAGAAAAAAATTTTGATTTTAACTTAAAGTACAGAACTTTAAACCAATTACTTCTATTCATTAAATTATTTACTTGAAGAAAAGAATTTTGATTTTAACTTAAAGTACAGAACTTTAAATTAATTACTTCCTTTCTTTAAGTTATTTACTTGAAGAAAAGAATTTTGATTTTAACTTAAAGTACAGAACTTTAAACTAATAACTTCCATTTTTTAAGTTATTTACTTGAAGAAAACAATTTTGATTTTAACTTAAAGTACAGAACTTTAAACTAACAACTTCCATTCTTTAATTTATTAACTTGAAGAAAAGAATTTTGATTTTAACTTAAAGTACAGAACTTTAAACTAATAACTTCCATTCTTTAAGTTATTTACTTGAAGAAAAGAATTTTGATATTAACTCAAAGTACAGAACTTTAAACTAACAACTTCCATTCTTTAAGTTATTAACTTGATGAAAAGAATTTTGATTTGAACTTAAAGTACAGAACTTTGAACTAACAACTTCCATTCTTTAAGTTATTAACTTGAAGAAAAGAATTTTGATTTTAACTTAAAGTAAAGAACTTTAAACTAATAACTTCCATTCTTTAAGTTATTAACTTGATGAAAAGAATTTTGATTTTAACTTAAAGTACAGAACTTTGAACTAACAACTTCCATTCTTTAAGTTATTAACTTGAAGAAAAGAATTTTGATTTTAACTTAAAGTACAGAACTTTAAACTAACAACTTCCATTCTTTAAGTTATTAACTTGATGAAAAGAATTTTGATTTGAACTTAAAGTACAGAACTTTGAACTAACAACTTCCATTCTTTAAGTTATTAACTTGAAGAAAAGAATTTTGATTTTAACTTAAAGTACAGAACTTTAAACTAACAACTTCCATTCTTTAAGTTATTAACTTGAAGAAAAGAATTTTGATTTTAATTTAAAGTACAGAACTTTAAACTAATAAATTCCATTCTTTAAGTTATTTACTTGAAGAAAAGAATTTTGATTTTAACTTAAAGTACAGAACTTTAAACTAATTACTTCCATTCTTTAAGTTATTTACTTGAAAAAAAGAATATTGATTTTAACTTAAAGTACAGCATTTTGAACTAACAACTTCCATTCTTTAAGTTATTACCTTGAAGAAAAGAATTTTGATTTTAACTTAAAGTACAAAACTTTAAACTAACAACTTCCATTCTTTAAGTTATTAACTTGAAGAAAAGAATTTTCATTTTAACTTAAAGTACAGAACTTTAAATTAATAACTTCCTTTCTTTAAGTTATTAACTTGAAGAAAAGAATTTTGATTTTAACTTAAAGTACAGAACTTTAAACTAACAACTTCCATTCTTTAAGTTATTAACTTGAAGAAAAGAATTTTGATTTTAACTTAAAGTACAAAACTTTAAACTAACAACTTCCATTCTTTAAGTTATTAACTTGAAGAAAAGAATTTTCATTTTAACTTAAAGTACAGAACTTTAAACGAACAACTTCCATTCTTTAAGTTATTAACTTGAAGAAAAGAATTTTGATTTTAACTTAAAGTACAGAACTTTAAACTAATAACTTCCATTCTTTAAGTTATTTACTTGAAGAAAAAAATTTTGATTTTAACTTAAAGTACAGAACTTTAAACTAACAACTTCCATTCTTTAAGTTATTAACTTGAAGAAAAGAATTTTGATTTTAACTTAAAGTACAGAACTTTAAACTAATAACTTCCATTCTTTAAGTTATTAACTTGACGAAAAGAATTTTGATTTTAACTTAAAGTACAGAACTTTAAACTAATAACTTCAATTCTTTAAGTTATTTACTTGAAGAAATGAATTTTTATTTTACCTTAAAGTACAGAACTTTAAACTAACAACTTCCATTTTTTAATTTATTAACTTGAAGAAACAAATATTGATTTTAACTTAAAGTACAGAACTTTAAACTAATAACTTCCATTCTTTAAGTTATTAACTTGACGAAAAGAATTTTGATTTTAACTTAAAGTACAGAACTGCAAACTAATAACTTCCATTCTTTTAGTTATTAACTAGAAGAAAAGAATTATAATTTTAACTTAAAGTACAGAACTTTGAACTAACAACTTCCATTCTTTAAGTTATTAACTTGAAGAAAAGAATTTTGATTTTAACTTAAAGTACAGAACTTTAAACTAATAACTTCCATTCTTTAAGTTATTTACTTGAAGAAAAGAATTTTGATTTTAACTTAAAGTACAGAACTTTAAACTAACAACTTCCATTTTTTAAGTTATTAACTTGAAGAAACAAATATTGATTTTAATTTAAAGTACAGAACTTTAAACTAATAACTTCCATTCTTTAAGTTATTAACTTAACGAAAAGAATTTTGCTTTTAACTTAAAGTACAGAACTTTAAACTAATAACTTCCATTCTTTAAGTTATTAACTAGAAGAAAAGAATTATGATTTTAACTTAAAGTACAGAACTTTGAACTAACAACTTCCATTCTTTAAGTTATTAACTTGAAGAAAAGAAATTTGATTTTAACTTAAAGTAAAGAACTATAAACTAACAACTTCCATTCTTTAAGTTATTAACTTGAAAAAAAGAATTCTGATTTTAACTAGAAGTACAGAACTTTAAACTAACAACTTCCATTCTTTAGGTTATTAACTAGAAGAAAAGAATTTTGATTTTAACTTAAAGTACAGAACTTTTAACTAATTACTTCCATTTTTAAGTTATTAACTAGAAGAAAAAAATTTTGATTTTAACTTAAAGTACAGAACTTTAAACCAATTACTTCTATTCATTAAGTTATTTACTTGAAGAAAAGAATTTTGATTTTAACTTAAAGTACAGAACTTTAAATTAATAACTTCCTTTCTTTAAGTTATTTACTTGAAGAAAAGAATTTTGATTTTAACTTAAAGTACAGAACTTTAAACTAATAACTTCCATTTTTTAAGTTATTTACTTGAAGAAAACAATTTTGATTTTAACTTAAAGTACAGAACTTTAAACTAACAACTTCCATTCTTTAAGTTATTAACTTGAAGAAAAGAAATTTGATTTTAACTTAAAGTACAGAACTTTAAACTAATAACTTCCATTCTTTAAGTTATTAACTTGGAAAAAAGAATTTTGATTTTAACTTAAAGTACAGAACTTTAAACTAATTACTTCCATTCTTTAAGTTATTTACTTGAAAAAAAGAATATTGATTTTAACTTAAAGTACAGCATTTTGAACTAACAACTTCCATTCTTTAAGTTATTACCTTGAAGAAAAGAATTTTGATTTTAACTTAAAGTACAAAACTTTAAACTAACAACTTCCATTCTTTAAGTTATTAACTTGAAGAAAAAAATTTTCATTTTAACTTAAAGTACAGAACTTTAAATTAATAACTTCCTTTCTTTAAGTTATTAACTTGAAGAAAAGAATTTTGATTTTAACTTAAAGTACAGAACTTTAAACTAACAACTTCCATTCTTTAAGTTATTAACTTGAAGAAAAGAATTTTGATTTTAACTTAAAGTACAAAACTTTAAACTAACAACTTCCATTCTTTAAGTTATTAACTTGAAGAAAAGAATTTTCATTTTAACTTAAAGTACAGAACTTTAAACGAACAACTTCCATTCTTTAAGTTATTAACTTGAAGAAAAGAATTTTGATTTTAACTTAAAGTACAGAACTTTAAACTAATAACTTCCATTCTTTAAGTTATTTACTTGAAGAAAAAAATTTTGATTTTAACTTAAAGTACAGAACTTTAAACTAACAACTTCCATTCTTTAAGTTATTAACTTGAAGAAAAGAATTTTGATTTTAACTTAAAGTACAGACTTTTAAACTAATAACTTCCATTCTTTAAGTTATTAACTTGACGAAAAGAATTTTGATTTTAACTTAAAGTACAGAACTTTAAACTAATAACTTCAATTCTTTAAGTTATTTACTTGAAGAAATGAATTTTTATTTTACCTTAAAGTACAGAATTTTAAACTAACAACTTCCATTTTTTAATTTATTAACTTGAAGAAACAAATATTGATTTTAACTTAAAGTACAGAACTTTAAACTAATAACTTCCATTCTTTAAGTTATTAACTTGACGAAAAGAATTTTGATTTTAACTTAAAGTACAGAACTGCAAACTAATAACTTCCATTCTTTTAGTTATTAACTAGAAGAAAAGAATTATGATTTTAACTTAAAGTACAGAACTTTGAACTAACAACTTCCATTCTTTAAGTTATTAACTTGAAGAAAAGAATTTTGATTTTAACTTAAAGTACAGAACTTTAAACTAATAACTTCCATTCTTTAAGTTATTAACTTGACGAAAAGAATTTTGATTTTAACTTAAAGTACAGAACTTTAAACTAATAACTTCAATTCTTTAAGTTATTTACTTGAAGAAATGAATTTTGATTTTAACTTAAAGTACAAAACTTTAAACTAACAACTTCCATTCTTTAAGTTATTAACTTGAAGAAAAGAATTTTCATTTTAACTTAAAGTACAGAACTTTAAACGAACAACTTCCATTCTTTAAGTTATTAACTTGAAGAAAAGAATTTTGATTTTAACTTAAAGTACAGAACTTTAAACTAATAACTTCCATTCTTTAAGTTATTTACTTGAAGAAAAAAATTTTGATTTTAACTTAAAGTACAGAACTTTAAACTAACAACTTCCATTCTTTAAGTTATTAACTTGAAGAAAAGAATTTTGATTTTAACTTAAAGTACAGAACTTTAAACTAATAACTTCCATTCTTTAAGTTATTAACTTGACGAAAAGAATTTTGATTTTAACTTAAAGTACAGAACTTTAAACTAATAACTTCAATTCTTTAAGTTATTTACTTGAAGAAATGAATTTTTATTTTACCTTAAAGTACAGAACTTTAAACTAACAACTTCCATTTTTTAATTTATTAACTTGAAGAAACAAATATTGATTTTAACTTAAAGTACAGAACTTTAAACTAATAACTTCCATTCTTTAAGTTATTAACTTGACGAAAAGAATTTTGATTTTAACTTAAAGTACAGAACTGCAAACTAATAACTTCCATTCTTTTAGTTATTAACTAGAAGAAAAGAATTATAATTTTAACTTAAAGTACAGAACTTTGAACTAACAACTTCCATTCTTTAAGTTATTAACTTGAAGAAAAGAATTTTGATTTTAACTTAAAGTACAGAACTTTAAACTAATAACTTCCATTCTTTAAGTTATTTACTTGAAGAAAAGAATTTTGATTTTAACTTAAAGTACAGAACTTTAAACTAACAACTTCCATTTTTTAAGTTATTAACTTGAAGAAACAAATATTGATTTTAATTTAAAGTACAGAACTTTAAACTAATAACTTCCATTCTTTAAGTTATTAACTTAACGAAAAGAATTTTGCTTTTAACTTAAAGTACAGAACTTTAAACTAATAACTTCCATTCTTTAAGTTATTAACTAGAAGAAAAGAATTATGATTTTAACTTAAAGTACAGAACTTTGAACTAACAACTTCCATTCTTTAAGTTATTAACTTGAAGAAAAGAAATTTGATTTTAACTTAAAGTAAAGAACTATAAACTAACAACTTCCATTCTTTAAGTTATTAACTTGAAAAAAAGAATTCTGATTTTAACTAGAAGTACAGAACTTTAAACTAACAACTTCCATTCTTTAGGTTATTAACTAGAAGAAAAGAATTTTGATTTTAACTTAAAGTACAGAACTTTTAACTAATTACTTCCATTTTTAAGTTATTAACTAGAAGAAAAAAATTTTGATTTTAACTTAAAGTACAGAACTTTAAACCAATTACTTCTATTCATTAAGTTATTTACTTGAAGAAAAGAATTTTGATTTTAACTTAAAGTACAGAACTTTAAATTAATAACTTCCTTTCTTTAAGTTATTTACTTGAAGAAAAGAATTTTGATTTTAACTTAAAGTACAGAACTTTAAACTAATAACTTCCATTTTTTAAGTTATTTACTTGAAGAAAACAATTTTGATTTTAACTTAAAGTACAGAACTTTAAACTAACAACTTCCATTCTTTAAGTTATTAACTTGAAGAAAAGAAATTTGATTTTAACTTAAAGTACAGAACTTTAAACTAATAACTTCCATTCTTTAAGTTATTAACTTGGAAAAAAGAATTTTGATTTTAACTTAAAGTACAGAACTTTAAACTAATTACTTCCATTCTTTAAGTTATTTACTTGAAAAAAAGAATATTGATTTTAACTTAAAGTACAGCATTTTGAACTAACAACTTCCATTCTTTAAGTTATTACCTTGAAGAAAAGAATTTTGATTTTAACTTAAAGTACAAAACTTTAAACTAACAACTTCCATTCTTTAAGTTATTAACTTGAAGAAAAAAATTTTCATTTTAACTTAAAGTACAGAACTTTAAATTAATAACTTCCTTTCTTTAAGTTATTAACTTGAAGAAAAGAATTTTGATTTTAACTTAAAGTACAGAACTTTAAACTAACAACTTCCATTCTTTAAGTTATTAACTTGAAGAAAAGAATTTTGATTTTAACTTAAAGTACAAAACTTTAAACTAACAACTTCCATTCTTTAAGTTATTAACTTGAAGAAAAGAATTTTCATTTTAACTTAAAGTACAGAACTTTAAACGAACAACTTCCATTCTTTAAGTTATTAACTTGAAGAAAAGAATTTTGATTTTAACTTAAAGTACAGAACTTTAAACTAATAACTTCCATTCTTTAAGTTATTTACTTGAAGAAAAAAATTTTGATTTTAACTTAAAGTACAGAACTTTAAACTAACAACTTCCATTCTTTAAGTTATTAACTTGAAGAAAAGAATTTTGATTTTAACTTAAAGTACAGACTTTTAAACTAATAACTTCCATTCTTTAAGTTATTAACTTGACGAAAAGAATTTTGATTTTAACTTAAAGTACAGAACTTTAAACTAATAACTTCAATTCTTTAAGTTATTTACTTGAAGAAATGAATTTTTATTTTACCTTAAAGTACAGAATTTTAAACTAACAACTTCCATTTTTTAATTTATTAACTTGAAGAAACAAATATTGATTTTAACTTAAAGTACAGAACTTTAAACTAATAACTTCCATTCTTTAAGTTATTAACTTGACGAAAAGAATTTTGATTTTAACTTAAAGTACAGAACTGCAAACTAATAACTTCCATTCTTTTAGTTATTAACTAGAAGAAAAGAATTATGATTTTAACTTAAAGTACAGAACTTTGAACTAACAACTTCCATTCTTTAAGTTATTAACTTGAAGAAAAGAATTTTGATTTTAACTTAAAGTACAGAACTTTAAACTAATAACTTCCATTCTTTAAGTTATTAACTTGACGAAAAGAATTTTGATTTTAACTTAAAGTACAGAACTTTAAACTAATAACTTCAATTCTTTAAGTTATTTACTTGAAGAAATGAATTTTTATTTTACCTTAAAGTACAGAACTTTAAACTAACAACTTCCATTTTTTAATTTATTAACTTGAAGAAACAAATATTGATTTTAACTTAAAGTACAGAACTTTAAACTAATAACTTCCATTCTTTAAGTTATTAACTTAACGAAAAGAATTTTGCTTTTAACTTAAAGTACAGAACTTTAAACTAATAACTTCCATTCTTTAAGTTATTAACTAGAAGAAAAGAATTATGATTTTAACTTAAAGTACAGAACTTTGAACTAACAACTTCCATTCTTTAAGTTATTAACTTGAAGAAAAGAAATTTGATTTTAACTTAAAGTAAAGAACTATAAACTAACAACTTCCATTCTTTAAGTTATTAACTTGAAAAAAAGAATTCTGATTTTAACTAGAAGTACAGAACTTTAAACTAACAACTTCCATTCTTTAGGTTATTAACTAGAAGAAAAGAATTTTGATTTTAACTTAAAGTACAGAACTTTTAACTAATTACTTCCATTTTTAAGTTATTAACTAGAAGAAAAAAATTTTGATTTTAACTTAAAGTACAGAACTTTAAACCAATTACTTCTATTCATTAAATTATTTACTTGAAGAAAAGAATTTTGATTTTAACTTAAAGTACAGAACTTTAAATTAATTACTTCCTTTCTTTAAGTTATTTACTTGAAGAAAAGAATTTTGATTTTAACTTAAAGTACAGAACTTTAAACTAATAACTTCCATTTTTTAAGTTATTTACTTGAAGAAAACAATTTTGATTTTAACTTAAAGTACAGAACTTTAAACTAACAACTTCCATTCTTTAATTTATTAACTTGAAGAAAAGAATTTTGATTTTAACTTAAAGTACAGAACTTTAAACTAATAACTTCCATTCTTTAAGTTATTTACTTGAAGAAAAGAATTTTGATATTAACTCAAAGTACAGAACTTTAAACTAACAACTTCCATTCTTTAAGTTATTAACTTGATGAAAAGAATTTTGATTTGAACTTAAAGTACAGAACTTTGAACTAACAACTTCTATTCTTTAAGTTATTAACTTGAAGAAAAGAATTTTGATTTTAACTTAAAGTAAAGAACTTTAAACTAATAACTTCCATTCTTTAAGTTATTAACTTGATGAAAAGAATTTTGATTTTAACTTAAAGTACAGAACTTTGAACTAACAACTTCCATTCTTTAAGTTATTAACTTGAAGAAAAGAATTTTGATTTTAACTTAAAGTACAGAACTTTAAACTAACAACTTCCATTCTTTAAGTTATTAACTTGATGAAAAGAATTTTGATTTGAACTTAAAGTACAGAACTTTGAACTAACAACTTCCATTCTTTAAGTTATTAACTTGAAGAAAAGAATTTTGATTTTAACTTAAAGTACAGAACTTTAAACTAACAACTTCCATTCTTTAAGTTATTAACTTGAAGAAAAGAATTTTGATTTTAATTTAAAGTACAGAACTTTAAACTAATAAATTCCATTCTTTAAGTTATTTACTTGAAGAAAAGAATTTTGATTTTAACTTAAAGTACAGAACTTTAAAATTGTAACTTCCATTCTTTAAGTTAATTACTTGATGAAGAGAATTTTGATTTTAACTTAAAGTACAGAACTTTAAACTAACATCTTCCATTCTTTAAGTTATTAACTTGAAGAAAAAATTTTGATTTTAACTTAAAGTACAGAACTTTAAACTAACAACTTCCATTCTTTAAGATATTAACTTGAAGAAAAGAATTTTGATTTTAACTTAAAGTACAGAACTTTAAACTGATTACTACCATTCTTTAAGTTATTAACTTGAAGAAAAGAATTTTGATTTTAACTTAAAGTACAGAACTTTAAACTAACAACTTCCATTCTTTAAGTTATTAACTAGAAGAAAAGAATTTTGATTTTAACTTAAAGTACAGAACTTTAAACTAATTACTTCCATTCTTTAAGTTATTAACTTGAAGAAAAGAATTTTCATTTTAACTTAAAGTACAGAACTTTAAACGAACAACTTCCATTCTTTAAGTTAATTACTTGAAGAAAAGAATTTTGATTTTAACTTAAAGTACAGAACTTTAAACTAATAACTTCCATTCTTTAAGTTATTTACTTGAAGAAAAAAATTTTGATTTTAACTTAAAGTACAGAACTTTAAACTAACAACTTCCATTCTTTAAGTTATTAACTTGAAGAAAAGAATTTTGATTTTAACTTAAAGTACAGAACTTTAAACTAATAACTTCCATTCTTTAAGTTATTAACTTGACGAAAAGAATTTTGATTTTAACTTAAAGTACAGAACTTTAAACTAATAACTTCAATTCTTTAAGTTATTTACTTGAAGAAATGAATTTTTATTTTACCTTAAAGTACAGAACTTTAAACTAACAACTTCCATTTTTTAATTTATTAACTTGAAGAAACAAATATTGATTTTAACTTAAAGTACAGAACTTTAAACTAATAACTTCCATTCTTTAAGTTATTAACTTGACGAAAAGAATTTTGATTTTAACTTAAAGTACAGAACTGCAAACTAATAACTTCCATTCTTTTAGTTATTAACTAGAAGAAAAGAATTATGATTTTAACTTAAAGTACAGAACTTTGAACTAACAACTTCCATTCTTTAAGTTATTAACTTGAAGAAAAGAATTTTGATTTATACTTAAAGTACAGAACTTTAAACTAATAACTTCCATTCTTTAAGTTATTAACTTGACGAAAAGAATTTTGATTTTAACTTAAAGTACAGAACTTTAAACTAATAACTTCAATTCTTTAAGTTATTTACTTGAAGAAATGAATTTTAATTTTACCTTAAAGTACAGAACTTTAAACTAACAATTTCCATTTTTTAATTTATTAACTTGAAGAAACAAATATTGATTTTAACTTAAAGTACAGAACTTTAAACTAATAACTTCCATTCTTTAAGTTATTAACTTAACGAAAAGAATTTTGCTTTTAACTTAAAGTACAGAACTTTAAACTAATAACTTCCATTCTTTAAGTTATTAACTAGAAGAAAAGAATTATGATTTTAACTTAAAGTACAGAACTTTGAACTAACAACTTCCATTCTTTAAGTTATTAACTTGAAGAAAAGAAATTTGATTTTAACTTAAAGTAAAGAACTATAAACTAACAACTTCCATTCTTTAAGTTATTAACTTGAAAAAAAGAATTCTGATTTTAACTAGAAGTACAGAACTTTAAACTAACAACTTCCATTCTTTAGGTTATTAACTAGAAGAAAAGAATTTTGATTTTAACTTAAAGTACAGAACTTTTAACTAATTACTTCCATTTTTAAGTTATTAACTAGAAGAAAAAAATTTTGATTTTAACTTAAAGTACAGAACTTTAAACCAATTACTTCTATTCATTAAGTTATTTACTTGAAGAAAAGAATTTTGATTTTAACTTAAAGTACAGAACTTTAAATTAATAACTTCCTTTCTTTAAGTTATTTACTTGAAGAAAAGAATTTTGATTTTAACTTAAAGTACAGAACTTTAAACTAATAACTTCCATTTTTTAAGTTATTTACTTGAAGAAAACAATTTTGATTTTAACTTAAAGTACAGAACTTTAAACTAACAACTTCCATTCTTTAATTTATTAACTTGAAGAAAAGAATTTTGAATTTAACTTAAAGTACAGAACTTTAAACTAATAACTTCCATTCTTTAAGTTATTTACTTGAAGAAAAGAATTTTGATATTAACTCAAAGTACAGAACTTTAAACTAACAACTTCCATTCTTTAAGTTATTAACTTGATGAAAAGAATTTTGATTTGAACTTAAAGTACAGAACTTTGAACTAACAACTTCCATTCTTTAAGTTATTAACTTGAAGAAAAGAATTTTGATTTTAACTTAAAGTAAAGAACTTTAAACTAATAACTTCCATTCTTTAAGTTATTAACTTGATGAAAAGAATTTTGATTTTAACTTAAAGTACAGAACTTTGAACTAACAACTTCCATTCTTTAAGTTATTAACTTGAAGAAAAGAATTTTGATTTTAACTTAAAGTACAGAACTTTAAACTAACAACTTCCATTCTTTAAGTTATTAACTTGATGAAAAGAATTTTGATTTGAACTTAAAGTACAGAACTTTGAACTAACAACTTCCATTCTTTAAGTTATTAACTTGAAGAAAAGAATTTTGATTTTAACTTAAAGTACAGAACTTTAAACTAACAACTTCCATTCTTTAAGTTATTAACTTGAAGAAAAGAATTTTGATTTTAATTTAAAGTACAGAACTTTAAACTAATAAATTCCATTCTTTAAGTTATTTACTTGAAGAAAAGAATTTTGATTTTAACTTAAAGTACAGAACTTTAAAATTGTAACTTGCATTCTTTAAGTTAATTACTTGATGAAGAGAATTTTGATTTTAACTTAAAGTACAGAACTTTAAACTAACATCTTCCATTCTTTAAGTTATTAACTTGAAGAAAAAATTTTGATTTTAACTTAAAGTACAGAACTTTAAACTAACAACTTCCATTCTTTAAGTTATTAACTTGAAGAAAAGAATTTTGATTTTAACTTAAAGTACAGAACTTTAAACTAACAACTTCCATTCTTTAAGTTATTAACTAGAAGAAAAGAATTTTGATTTTAACTTAAAGTACAGAACTTTAAACTAATTACTTCCATTCTTTAAGTTATTTACTTGAAGAAAAAAATTTTTATTTTAATTTAAAGTACAGAACTATCAATTAATAACGTCCTTTCTATAAGTTATTTACTTGAAGAAAAGAATTTTGATTTTACTTTAAGTACAGAACTTTAAACTAATTACTTCCATTCATTAAGTTATGTACTTGACGAAAAGAATTTTGATTTTAACTTAAAGCACAGAACTTTAAATTGATAACTTCCTTTCTTTAAGTTATTTACTTGAAGAAAAGAATTTTGATTTTAACTTAAAGTACAAAACTTTAAACTAACAACTTCCATTCTTTAAGTTATTAACTTGAAAAAAAGAATTTTGATTTTAACTTAAAGTACAGAACTTTAAACTAATAACTTCCATTCATTAAGTTATTTACTTGAAGAAACAAATATTGATTTTAACTAAAAGTACAGAACTATACATTAATAACGTCCGTTCTTTAAGTTATTAACTTGAAGAAATGAAGTTTGATTTTAACTTAAAGTACAGAACTTTGAACTAACAACTTCCATTCTTTAAGTTATTAACTTGAAGAAATAATTTTGATTTTAACTTAAAGTACAGAACTTTAAACTAACAACTTCCATTCTTTAGGTTATTAACTAGAAGAAAAGAATTTTGATTTTAACTTAAAGTACAGAACTTTTAACTAATTACTTCCATTTTTAAGTTATTAACTAGAAGAAAAAAATTTTGATTTTAACTTAAAGTACAGAACTTTAAACCAATTACTTCTATTCATTAAGTTATTTACTTGAAGAAAAGAATTTTGATTTTAACTTAAAGTACAGAACTTTAAATTAATAACTTCCTTTCTTTAAGTTATTTACTTGAAGAAAAGAATTTTGATTTTAACTTAAAGTACAGAACTTTAAACTAACAACTTCCATTTTTTAAGTTATTAACATGACGAAAAGAACTTTGATTTTAACTAAAAAGTAAAGAACTTTAAACTAATACCTTCCATTCTTTAAGTTATTTACTTGAAGAAAAGGATTTTGATTTTAACTTAAAGTACACAACTTTAAAATTGTAACTTCCATTCTTTAAGTTAATTACTTGAAGAAAAGAATTTTGATTTTAACTTAAAGTACAGAACTTTAAACTAACAACTTCCATTTTTTAAGTTATTAACTTGAAGAAACAAATATTGATTTTAACTTAAAGTACAGAACTTTAAACTAATAACTTCCATTCTTTAAGTTATTAACTTGACGAAAAGAATTTTGATTTTAACTTAAAGTACAGAACTTTAAACTAATAACTTCCATTTTTTAAGTTATTTACTTGAAGAAAAGGATTTTGATTTTAACTTAAAGTACAGAACTTTACAATTGTAACTTCCATTCTTTAAGTTAATTACTTGAAGAAAAGAATTTTGATTTTAACTTAAAGTACAGAACTTTGAACTAACAACTTCCATTCTTTAAGTTATTAACTTAGAGAAAAGAATTTTGATTTTAACTTAAAGTACAGAACTTTGAACTAACAACTTCCATTCTTTAAGTTATTAACTTGAAGAAAAGAATTTTGATTTTAACTTAAAGTACAGAACTTTAACCTAACAACTTCCATTCTTTAAGTTATTAGCTTGAAGAAAAGAATTTTGATTTTAACTTAAAGTACAGAATTTTAAATTAATAACTTCCTTTCTTTAAGTTATTTAATTGAAGAAAAGAATTTTGATTTTAACTTAAAGTACAGAACTTTAAACTAAAACTTCCATTCTTTAAGTTATTAACTTGAAAAAAAGAATTTTGATTTTAACTTAAAGTACAGAACTTTAAACTAATAACTTCAATTCTTTAAGTTATTTACTTGAAGAAATGAATTTTTATTTTACCTTAAAGTACAGAACTTTAAACTAACAACTTCCATTTTTTAATTTATTAACTTGAAGAAACAAATATTGATTTTAACTTAAAGTACAGAACTTTAAACTAATAACTTCCATTCTTTAAGTTATTAACTTAACGAAAAGAATTTTGCTTTTAACTTAAAGTACAGAACTTTAAACTAATAACTTCCATTCTTTAAGTTATTAACTAGAAGAAAAGAATTATGATTTTAACTTAAAGTACAGAACTTTGAACTAACAACTTCCATTCTTTAAGTTATTAACTTGAAGAAAAGAAATTTGATTTTAACTTAAAGTAAAGAACTATAAACTAACAACTTCCATTCTTTAAGTTATTAACTTGAAAAAAAGAATTCTGATTTTAACTAGAAGTACAGAACTTTAAACTAACAACTTCCATTCTTTAAGTTATTAACTTGAAGAAAAGAATTTTGATTTTAACTTAAAGTACAGAACTTTAAACTAACAACTTTCATTCTTTAAGTTATTAACTTGAAGAAAAAATTTTGATTTTAACTTAAAGTACAGAACTTTAAACTAACAACTTCCATTCTTTAAGTTATTAACTAGAAGAGAAGAATTTTGATTTTAACTTAAAGTACAGAACTTTAAACTAATTACTTCCATTCTTTAAGTTATTTACTTGAAGAAAAAAATTTTGATTTTAACTTAAAGTACAGAATTTTCAATTAATAACGTCCTTTCTATAAGTTATTTACTTGAAGAAAAGAATTTTGATTTTAACTTAAAGTACAGAACTTTGAACTAACTACTTCCATTCTTTAAGTTATTAACTTTTGGCAAAGAATTTTGATTTTAACTTAAAGTACAGAACTTTAAACTAATTACTTCCATTCATTAAGTTATTTACTGGACGAAAAGAATTTTGATTTTAACTTAAAGTACAGAACTTTAAATTAATAACTTCCTTTCTTTAAGTTATTTACTTGAAGAAAAGAATTTTGATTTTAACTTAAAGTACAGAACTTTAAACTAACTACTTCCATTCTTTAAGTTATTAACTTGAAGAAAAGAATTTCGATTTTAACTTAAAGTACAGAACTTTGAACTAACAACTTCCATTCTTTAAGTTATTAACTTGAAGAAAAGAAGTTTGATTTTAACTTAAAATACAGAACTTTAAACTAGCAACTTCCATTCTTTAATTTATTAACTTGAAGAAAAGAATTTTGATTTTAACTTAAAGTACAGAACTTTAAATTAATAACTTCCTTTCTTTAAGTTATTTACTTGAAGAAAAGAATTTTAATTTTAACTTAAAGTACAGAACTTTAAACTAACAACATCCATTCTTAAAGTTATTAACTTGAAAAAAAGAATTTTAATTTTAACTTAAAGTACAGAACTACAAACTAATAACTTCCATTCTTTAAGTTATTTACTTGAAGAAATGAATTTTAATTTTAACTTAAAGTACAGAACTTTAAACTAATAACTTCTATTCTTTAAGTTATTTACTTGACGAAAAGAATTTTGATTTTAACTTAAAGTACAGAACTTTAAACTAACAACTTCCATTCTTTAAGATATTAACTTGAAGAAAAGAATTTTGATTTTAACTTAAAGTACAGAACTTTGAACTAACAACTTCCATTCTTTAAGTTATTAACTTGAAAAAAAGACTTGATTTTAACTTAAAGTACAGAACTTTAAACTAAAAACTTCCATTCTTTAAGTTATTAGCTTGAAGAAAAGAATTTTGATTTTAACTTAATGTACAGAACTTTAAACTTACAACTTCCATTCGTTAAGTTATTAGCTTGAAGAAATAAATTTTGATTTTAACTTAAAGTACAGAACTTTAAACTAATTACTTCCATTGATTAAGTTATTTACTTGACGAAAAGAATTTTGATTTTAACTTAAAGTACAGAACTTTAAATTAATAACTTCCTTTCTTTAAGTTATTTTCTTGAAGAAAAGAATTTTGATTTTAGCTTAAAGTACAGAACTTTAAACTAATAACTTCCATTCTTTAAGTTATTTACTTGAAGAAAAGAATTTTGATTTTAACTTAAAGTACAGAACTTTAAACTAACAACTTCCATTTTTTAAGTTATTAACTTGAAGAAACAAATATTGATTTTAACTTAAAGTACAGAACTTTAAACTAATAACTTCCATTCTTTAAGTTATTAACTTGACGAAAAGAATTTTGATTTTAACTTAAAGTACAGAACTTTAAACTAACAACTTCCATTTTTTAAGTTATTAACATGAAGAAACAAATATTGATTTTAACTTAAGGTACAGAACTTTAAACTAATAACTTCCATTCTTTAAGTTATTAACTTGAAGAAAAGAATTTTGATTTTAACTTATAGTACAGAACTTTGAACTAACAACTTCCATTCTTTAAGTTATTAACTTGAAGAAAAGAATTTTGATTTTAACTTAAAGTACAGAACTTTGAACTAACAACTTCCAGTCTTTAAGTTATTAACTTGAATAAAAGAATTTTGATTTTAACTTAAAGTACAGAACTTTAAACTAACAACTTCCATTCTTTAAGTTATTAGCTTGAAGAAAAGAATTTTGATTTTAACTTAAAGTACAGAACTTTAAACTAACAACTTCCAGTCTTTAAGTTCTTAACTTGAAGAGAAGAATTTTGATTTTAACTTAAAGTACAGAACTTTGAACTAACAACTTCCATTCTTTAAGTTATTAACTTGAAGAAAAGAATTTTGATTTTAACTTAAAGTACAGAACTTTAAACTAACAACTTCCAATCTTTAAGTTATTATCTTGAAGAAAAGAATTTTGATTTTAACTTAAAGTACAGAACTTTAAACTAATTACTTTCATTCATTAAGTTATTTACTTGACGAAAAAAATTTTGATTTTAACTTAAAGTACAGAACTTTAAACTAACAACTTCCATTCTTTAAGTTATTAACTTGAAAAAAAGAATTTTGATTTTAACTTAAAGTACAGAAATTTAAACTAATAACTTCCATTCTTTAAGTTATTTACTTGAAGAAAAGAATTTTTATTTTAACTTAAAGTACAGAACTTTAAACTAACAACTTCCATTTTTTAAGTTATTAACTTGTAGAAACAAATATTGATTTTAACTTAAAGTACAGAACTTTAAACTAATAACTTCCATTCTTTAAGGTATTAACTTGAAGCAAAGAATTTTGATTTTAACTTAAAGTACAGAACTTTAAACTAACAACTTCCATTCTTTAAGTTATTAACTTGAAGAATAGAATTTTGATTTTAACTTAAATTACAGAACTTTAAACTAACAACTTCCATTCTTTAAGTTATTAACTTGAAGAAAAGAATTTTGATTTTAACTTAAAATACAGAACTTTAAACTAGCAACTTCCATTCTTTAATTTATTAACTTGAAGAAAAGAATTTTGATTTTAACTTAAAGTACAGAACTTTAAATTAATAACTTCCTTTCTTTAAGTTATTTACTTGAAGAAAAGTTTTTTAATTTTAACTTAAAGTACAGAACTTTAAACTAACAACATCCATTCTTAAAGTTATTAACTTGAAACAAAGAATTTTAATTTTAACTTAAAGTACAGAACTATAAACTAATAACTTCCATTCTTTAAGTTATTTACTTGAAGAAATGAATTTTAATTTTAACTTAAAGTACAGAACTTTAAACTAATAACTTCTATTCTTTAAGTTATTAACTTAAACTTGACGAAAAGAATTTTGATTTTAACTTAAAGTACAGAACTTTAAACTAACAACTTCCATTCTTTAAGATATTAACTTGAAGAAAAGAATTTTGATTTTAACTTAAAGTACAGAACTTTGAACTAACAACTTCCATTCTTTAAGTTATTAACTTGAAAAAAAGACTTTTGATTTTAACTTAAAGTACAGAAGTTTAAACTAAAAACTTCCATTCTTTAAGTTATTAGCTTGAAGAAAAGAATTTTGATTTTAACTTAATGTACAGAACTTTAAACTTACAACTTCCATTCTTTAAGTTATTAGCTTGAAGAAATAAATTTTGATTTTAACTTAAAGTACAGAACTTTAAACTAATTACTTGCATTGATTAAGTTATTTACTTGACGAAAAGAATTTTGATTTTAACTTAAAGTACAGAACTTTAAATTAATAACTTCCTTTCTTTAAGTTATTTTCTTGAAGAAAAGAATTTTGATTTTAGCTTAAAGTACAGAACTTTAAACTAATAACTTCCATTCTTTAAGTTATTTACTTGAAGAAAAGAATTTTGATTTTAACTTAAAGTACAGAACTTTAAACTAACAACTTCCATTTTTTAAGTTATTAACTTGAAGAAACAAATATTGATTTTAACTTAAAGTACAGAACTTTAAACTAATAACTTCCATTCTTTAAGTTATTAACTTGACGAAAAGAATTTTGATTTTAACTTAAAGTACAGAACTTTAAACTAACAACTTCCATTTTTTAAGTTATTAACATGAAGAAACAAATATTGATTTTAACTTAAAGTACAGAACTTTAAACTAATAACTTCCATTCTTTAAGTTATTAACTTGAAGAAAAGAATTTTGATTTTAACTTATAGTACAGAACTTTAAACTAAAAACTTCCATTCTTTAAGTTATTAGCTTGAAGAAAAGAATTTTGATTTTAACTTAATGTACAGAACTTTAAACTTACAACTTCCATTCTTTAAGTTATTAGCTTGAAGAAATAAATTTTGATTTTAACTTAAAGTACAGAACTTTAAACTAATTACTTCCATTGATTAAGTTATTTACTTGACGAAAAGCATTTTGATTTTAACTTAAAGTACAGAACTTTAAACTAACAACTTCCAGTCTTTAAGTTCTTAACTTGAAGAAAAGAATTTTGATTTTAACTTAAAGTACAGAACTTTGAACTAACAACTTCCATTCTTTAAGTTATTAACTTGAAGAAAAGAATTTTGATTTTAACTTAAAGTACAGAACTTTAAACTAACAACTTCCAATCTTTAAGTTATTATCTTGAAGAAAAGAATTTTGATTTTAACTTAAAGTACAGAACTTTAAACTAATTACTTTCATTCATCAAGTTATTTACTTGACGAAAAAAATTTTGATTTTAACTTAAAGTACAGAACTTTAAACTAACAACTTCCATTCTTTAAGTTATTAACTTGAAAAAAAGAATTTTGATTTTAACTTAAAGTACAGAAATTTAAACTAATAACTTCCATTCTTTAAGTTATTTACTTGAAGAAAAGAATTTTTATTTTAACTTAAAGTACAGAACTTTAAACTAACAACTTCCATTTTTTAAGTTATTAACTTGAAGAAACAAATATTGATTTTAACTTAAAGTACAGAACTTTAAACTAATAACTTCCATTCTTTAAGGTATTAACTTGAAGTAAAGAATTTTGATTTTAACTTAAAGTACAGAACTTTAAACTAACAACTTCCATTCTTTAAGTTATTAACTTGAAGAATAGAATTTTGATTTTAACTTAAAGTACAGAACTTTAAACTAACAACTTCCATTCTTTAAGTTATTAACTTGAAGAAAAGAATTTTGATGTTAACTTAAAGTAGAGAACTTTAAACTACCAACTTCCGTTCTTTAAGTTATTAACTTGAAGAAAAGAATTTTGATTTTAACTTAAAGTACAGAACTTTAAACTAACTACTTCCATTCTTTAAGTTATTAACTTGAAGAAAAGAATTTCGATTTAAACTTAAAGTACAGAACTTTGAACTAACAACTTCCATTCTTTAAGTTATTAACTTGAAGAAAAAATTTTGATTTTAACTTAAAATACAGAACTTTAAACTAGCAACTTCCATTCTTTAATTTATTAACTTGAAGAAAAGAATTTTGATTTTAACTTAAAGTGCAGAACTTTAAATTAATAACTTCCTTTCTTTAAGTTATTTACTTGAAGCAAAGAATTTTAATTTTAACTTAAAGTACAGAACTTTAAACTAACAACATCTGATTGGGGCTTACACACACTTGAAAGTTTGCGGAAAAATCCGTCTTGCTTTCGAAGTTGATGCCGCGTGAAAACGTGCGTCTGAACGTTTTCTTTGAACAACACTTATGTGCGGAATGTAGAGGTGGAAATAAATAAACACTTTTGGTTGCACTTAATTTATTTCTAACTGTTATTGTTGTTACGATTCATAAAGAGTTTGAATCTTGTATGAAAAGGAGTATGCTTAGCAGAACTTTAGTTGTAGCTCGTGCGTTAGCTTTCGATACTTGCTGCTCGTTCAAGAGCTTTCGATGTACTACTCGTTCAAGAGCTTTCGATGTACTACTGAGGTTTTGGCGGCACAAAGATCGACATGCGTACGACAAATGTACAGGGGGAAGCAAATGTAACATAAGTGAAATTAGCGGCAATTTTAAATGATGAAAAACAGATTGCAATTCTAAACATAGCCCGCGGGTTGAAATAGCATATTTCAAAAAATAATTAAAACTAAATCAAATTAATTGAATGGTTAAACAAGTGCAAAGAAATTAGAATTGTACAAAAGGTAAAACGGCAAAATAAATATGAATTCTAAATAGGAACTGAAATTTCACAAGTACATAAATATGAGATTTGAAAAAACTAAGAACTAAGATTATACAGATACATAAATATGAGTCAGAAAAAACTAAGAACTAAGATTATACAGATAACACAAATAAAATTCGAAAAAATGGAAACGAAAAATAATGTTCTAAAAAACGAAAATCACTAAAGCTTAAAAGCTTATCACAGAAAAGGCTCTAAGGTTTTCACAACACTTCCGCACTAGGTAGAGGACAAAGCTTGGAAAAAGCTCTCTTCATGATGCCGGTAGTAGTTTGAAGTGTAGCAACTGGATTGATGCCATCGGGACCAGGATGTACCTTGATGACTCGACCCAGCTTCCACTTAAGCGGCGGTAAGTTGTCTTCTTTTATGAGGACGAGAGTGTCGATAGTTAGATCGGAGTGATGCGTTTTCCATTTAACCCTTTGCTGAAGCTCGGAAATGTCTCTTTGCTCCAGCGTTTCCATAGATGTTGTAGGTGTTTCTGTAGAATTTTGAATTGATCCAAACGATTTTCCGCTATAAGCGTGACATCTGGATCCGGAATTGATGTCAAAGGGCGTCCAACCAAAAAGTGTCCTGGGGTCAACGGTTGCAAATCGTTGGGATCAGAGGACAATGGGGACATGGGACGAGAGTTGAGGATGGCTTCCACTTGGTATAGCAAAGTACAAAATTCCTCGTAAGTAAATACATGATTACCAATGACTCGTTTAAGGTGAGATTTACAAGATTTTATACCAGCTTCCCACAAACCTCCAAAATGAGGACTATGGGCAGGAATGAAGTTCCAATTTATACCCTGGTTAGCTACAAGTTCAGAAATATTTGAGTCATTTTGTCTTAAAAATTTACCTAGTTCAAGCAACTGATGGTTAGCTCCTACGAAATTAGTACCATTATCGGAATAAATTTGTAGTGGTTTTCCACGTCTAGCGATAAAACGTTTCAACGATAGCAAAAATAAATCAGTTGACAAACCGGTAACTAGTTCGAGATGCACAGCCTTAGTAGCAAAACAGATGTACAAACACAGATATGATTTAGTGATCTTCGAGCCACGACCTTTTCGATCCTTAATAAGGATAGGACCTGCATAATCAATGCCGGTATGCAAAAACGGAAAGGTGGATTGAATTCGAGCTGTAGGTAAATTTCCCATAATGGGTTGAGTTACCTTAGGTGAAACGCGAAAACATGTGACACATTGATGTACCGTTTGTTTGACCAAGTTTCTACCAGACGTGATCCAAAATCTGTCACGTAAGATCGATAATAGCAGTTGGGGACCAGCGTGAAGCATTCTGATATGTTCACGAGCCACTAAGAGTTTAGAAAAGTGATGCTTTCCTGATAATAAAAATGGATGTTTTTTGTCATTTGAGTAAAAAGAATTACAAAGTCGTCCGCCTACACGCATTAAACCATCAGAATCGATAAAAGGATTGAAACTGATCAAGGATGAAGATGACTTCAAAGGTAATCCTTTTTTTAATAGTTTAAATTCTGTGCGGAACGACTCGAATTGTGAAATTTTTACTAGTAGATTAAAAGAATTTTTAATTTCCTTTGCTGTTAAAGGACCAAAATTACGTTCATCCCTGTGCATAGAGCAATTTTTCCTAAAGCGTAAGCAATAAGCTACGGTTCTTTCGAGCCTTGTCAAGTTGGAATAATTTTCAAATTTCAAGGCGTCTTGCACAGTGGTTGCGAAAGTTTGGGATTCTTTTCTAAATTTTGTTAATAAGTTTAAATAAGTTTTAATTTCCTTTACTGTTAAAGGATGTCCTGTAGTAGTAGGAGAGGACCCATTGAAAACTACTCTAAGTTTGGTAGTTAAACTATCTAATTTTTGTACTCCGTGATGCGGAAGGTAGTAAGAGGGATTCAATTTACTATTGTCCAAAGACATGTGACCTAAGTCAAAATACTCCTGTATGAAATTTGAGTAACTCTTTTGTAATTCGGGATTGGCCCGCAATCTCCGTTCCAAAGAAAGGAACCTTTTTTGAGCGGTAGCAAATGAATCTCCCAAAACCGTTGGAGGCTCTTTTAACGGAATAGATACAACAAATCGCCTGTTGGCGTCGCGACGAGTATTAGCCACGAAGTGAGCTTCGCAAGCATTTTCTTCTTGCGACAGTACCCTTTCAGTAGGATAGTTGTCAATTTCCCAAAATCGCGTTAACTGATTTTGTAAATCGTTTGAAGTGCTGAGGTGGCATTGGACTTGATTGCTCAAATGAGTGCCGGTAGGACCAGAGATAATCCAACCTAAATAGGTTTTTTGTAAAATCGGCAGGCCGGTACCTAATCTTATTTGCCCAATGCAAAGTAATTCAAAAAATAATGGAGAACCTATAAGAATGTCAATTTCTCCTGCTTTATCAAAGTTGGGGTCCGATAAATAAATATTTTCAGGTATTTTGAAATTATTGAGCTTCATACTGAAACTCGGCACGCTTCCAGTTATTTGATCTAGGACGAGACAAGATAATTTGACTTTAAAGTTGGAATGATTTGCGTGCAATTCTAAATCGCATTTAGAATTTATGTAAGTATTGGAACTATTTAGACCGGAGACTGAAACGTTAGCACTCGTAGTGCTCAAGTTAAACTTGTTGCAAATGTTAGTCTTTATGAAGTTTGATTGGGATCCTGAGTCCAATAATATTCTTACGGTATGATATTTTCCTAAAGAGTCCTGCAATTTTGCGGTAGCTGTAGGTAGCAAAACTTGCGTTGTTGTTGAACAAAATGCAGATACAACTTGGGTGGGTTCAACGATAGGGTCTGTAGTTACGGCAGCAGGGAGTGCGGTAACTGATGGTGCAATAGAATTAATTTTACGAGACGACATATGGAGCAAGGTGTGGTGTTTTGAATTGCACAATCTGCAGGTATACTTGGAGGTACACTGCGGTTGAAAGTGATTCCGTGACAAACAATTAAAGCAAATTTTTAATTCCTTGACTTTTTCTGATCTTTGTTCAGCGGTAAATTCCATGAACTTTTCACACCTGTTGATAGTGTGCTCACCTTTGCAAAGTGCGCAAGTGGGGGTCGTCGTTACAAATGATTTCGAATGAAACTTTGGCTTTTCGTGGGTTGGTTTCACTTGTCTCCTTTCAATGTTTTCTAGTAAGTTAGAGTGATTCGTTAGGAATTCTTTAAATTCTTGTAAAGTGGGCATTTCTGATGTGCCCTTGTTCAGGCTATATTCCCATTGCTTAACGGTAGAAAAGTGCAATTTGTTTGAGACAAGGTTGACAATGAGAGTGTCAAATAATTTGTCGGTAGTTGAAAGAGATTTTAAGGCTGCGACATGTTTCGACAAGGTGTCATTGACCTTTCTTAATTCACGAGATGATTCTTTTTGTTGAACCTCAAGATCGATAATGGCATTCAAGTGGTTTTTTAAGATTAAACGGGGCTGGTCGAAACGATTTATCAAGGTTTGCAACGCTATGATATAATTTTCGCCAGTGAAGCTCAAGGAACTGATCACATCTGTGGCCGCATCTGTGAGACTTGCTTTGAGGTAGTGAAGCTTTTGTACATCATTTAATTGCTCATTTTCATGTATTAAACTAATGAAAATGTTTTTGAACTCTGTCCATGAGTTAGGATTACCATTAAATTTGGTTAAACTTATTTTTGGCAAACTAATAAATGATGGTGCTCGAAATTGATTGTGGTTCGGTAATTGATTCGGTATGCCATGTCTTAATTGACTTGTAACATCGGTGTAATTAGCCTGTGTCGATATTTTCGAATCAATCGACTTGTTTGGTGTACTGCACCTCGAACTATTCACAGAATCGTTATTAGGCGTGGAGCGCCCTGACCTATTTGATTTGCATGAATGTTTATTAATCAGGTTTTTTGCGATACTGATTTGTTCGCAATAAGTGTCTTCGAAGATTTCTAAGTGAATTTCTTCGGACTCGTCATCAATATCGAGAGTATCGATAATTTGACTATGAATTTTTTTGAATTCCGATAATAGTGGCAATATGATTTCTAGTCTTAATTTTAATGTTTCGATAAGCTGACTAGGAGCAATAAGTGAAGATTCAATTGAATTTTTATTCTTATTTATGAATGTTTCAAAACGAGTTAGATCTCTTTTAAGTTGCGTTCTGGCTTTTTTTAACTGTTCCATGATTGTGAAAATCGATAACTAATTGAATTAATAATACGGAAAATGCTAAATATTAAGATAAATGAAATGTCAATTTCAAACTGTAAATAAATGATTTTAAATCGATAAAGAAAACTGTAAAAATAATGCTTGAAATGGTAACTGTAATACCGATAAAAATTGTACTTCGCTATAGAAAGTAGGAACCTGTAAAGGAAGGTAATTATGGAATGCAATATTACCCGTGTTGGTTTCTGTTGTTGTAGGCACCCTGGTAGAGACTACAAAATGGATGGTTTGGTTGCCGTGCTGCACAATTTCACTTGGTAGAGGCTAGAAAATGGCGTCGGCGTCACTTGGCAAGGATTTTTAATTTTAATTACTTAGACCGCTTTCATCAACGTTTACTTGGAAACCAATGAATAATGGCTCAATCCAGTAATTAAAATACCTTTGATGTTGCTTCGGTAATTGGCGGTATTACCATGAACACGTGCTTGTTGAAACGGTACTGTAGACTTCCTATGTCGATGGAAATCCTGTTTCGTAGGACCATATGAATAATCCCGATCGAAGGACCAAATGAATAATCCCGGTCGAAGGACCAAATGATTGGGGCTTACACACACTTGAAAGTTTGCGGAAAAAACCGTCTTGCTTTCGAAGTTGATGCCGCGTGAAAACGTGCGTCTGAACGTTTTCTTTGAACAACACTTATGTGCGGAATGTAGAGGTGGAAATAAATAAACACTTTTGGTTGCACTTAATTTATTTCTAACTGTTATTGTTGTTACGATTCATAAAGAGTTTGAATCTTGTATGAAAAGGAGTATGCTTAGCAGAACTTTAGTTGTAGCTCGTGCGTTAGCTTTCGATACTTGCTGCTCGTTCAAGAGCTTTCGATGTACTACTCGTTCAAGAGCTTTCGATGTACTACTGAGGTTTTGGCGGCACAAAGATCGACATGCGTACGACAAATGTACAGGGGGAAGCAAATGTAACATAAGTGAAATTAGCGGCAATTTTAAATGATGAAAAACAGATTGCAATTCTAAACAACATCCATTCTTTAAGTTATTAACTTGAAAAAAAGAATTTTTATTTTAACTTAAAGTACAGAACTTTAAACTAACAACTTCCATTCTTTAAGTTATTAGCTTGAAGAAAAGAATTTTGTTTTTAACTTAAAGTACAGAACTTTGAACTAACAACTTCCATTCTTTAAGTTATTAACTTGAAGAAAAGAATTTTGATGTTAACTTAAAGTACAGAACTTTAAACTAATTACTTCCATTCTTTAAGTTATTTACTTGAAGAAAAAAATTTTGATTTTAATTTAAAGTACAGAACTTTGAACTAACAACTTCCATTCTTTAAGTTATTAACTTGAAGAAAAGAATTTTGATGTTAACTTAAAGTACAGAACTTTAAACTAACAACTTCGATTCTTTAATTTATTAACTTGAAGAAAAGAATTTTGATTTTAACTTAAAGTACAGAACTTTAAACTAATTACTTCCATTCTTTAAGTTATTTACTTGAAGAAAAAAATTTTGATTTTAATTTAAAGTACAGAACTATCAATTAATAACGTCCTTTCTTTAAGTTATTTACTTGAAGAAAAGAATTTTGATTTTAACTTAAAGTACAGAACTTTGAACTAACAACTTCCATTCTTTAAGTTATTAACTTGAAGAAAAGAATTTTGATGTTAACTTAAAGTACAGAACTTTAAACTAACAACTTCCATTCTTTAATTTATTAACTTGAAGAAAAGAATTTTGATTTTAACTTAAAGTACAGAACTTTAAACTAATTACTTCCATTCTTTAAGTTATTTACTTGAAGAAAAAAATTTTGATTTTAATTTAAAGTACAGAACTGTCAATTAATAACGTCCTTTCTTTAAGTTATTAACTTGAAGAAACAAATATTGATTTTAACTTAAAGTACAGAACTTTAAACTAATAACTTCCATTCTTTAAGGTATTAACTTGAAGCAAAGAATTTTGATTTTAACTTAAAGTACAGAACTTTAAACTAACAACTTCCATTCTTTAAGTTATTAACTTGAAGAACAGAATTTTGATTTTAACTTAAAGTACAGAACTTTAAACTAACAACTTCCATTCTTTAAGTTATTAACTTGAAGAAAAGAATTTTGATTTTAATTTAAAGTACAGAACTATCAATTAATAACGTCCTTTCTTTAATTTATTTACTTGAAGAAAAGAATTTTGATTTTAACTTAAAGTACAGAACTTTGAACTAACAACTTCCATTCTTTAAGTTATCAACTTGAAGAAAAGAATTTTGATGTTAACTTAAAGTACAGAACTTTAAACTAACAACTTCCATTCTTTAAGTTATTAACTAGAAGAAAAGAATTTTGATTTTAACTTAAAGTACAGAACTTTAAACTAATTACTTCCATTCTTTAAGTTATTTACTTGAAGAAAAAAATTTTGATTTTAATTTAAAGTACAGAACTATCAATTAATAACGTCCTTTCTTTAAGTTATTTACTTGAAGAAAAGAATTTTGATTTTAACTTAAAGTACAGAACTTTGAACTAACAACTTCCATTCTTTAAGTTATTAACTTGAAGAAAAGAATTTTGATGTTAACTTAAAGTACAGAACTTTAAACTAACAACTTCCATTCTTTAATTTATTAACTTGAAGAAAAGAATTTTGATTTTAACTTAAAGTACAGAACTTTAAACTAATTACTTCCATTCATTAAGTTATTTACTTGACGATAAGAATTTTGATTTTAACTTAAAGTACAGAACTTTAAATTAATAACTTCCTTTCTTTAACTTATTTACTTGAAGAAAAGAATTTTGATTTTAATTTAAAGTACAGAACTATCAATTAATAACGTCCTTTCTTTAAGTTATTTACTTGAAGAGAAGAATTTTGATTTTAACTTAAAGTACAGAACTTTGAACTAACAACTTCCATTCTTTAAGTTATTAACTTGTAGAAAAGAATTTTGATTTTAACTTAAAGTACAGAACTTTAAACTAACAACTTCCCTTCTTTAATTTATTAACTTGAAGAAAAGAATTTTGATTTTAACTTAAAGTACAGAACTTTAAACTAACAACTTCCATTCTTTAAGTTATTAACTTGAAAAAAAGAATTTTGATTTTAACTTAAAGTACAGAACTTTTAACTAACAACTTCCATTTTTTAAGTTATTAACTTGAAGAAACAAATATTGATTTTAACTAAAAGTACAGAACTATACATTAATAATGTCCTTTCTTTAAGTTATTTACTTGAAGAAGAGAATTTTGATTTTAGTTTAAAGTACAGAACTTTAAACTAATAACTTCCATTCTTTAAGTTATTTACTTGAAGAAAACGATTTTGATTTTAACTTAAAGTACAGAACTTTAAAATTGTAACTTTCATTCTTTAAGTTAATTACTTGAAGAAAAGAATTTTGATTTTACCTTAAAGTACAGAACTTTAAACTAACAACTTCCATTCTTTAAGTTAATTACTTGAAGAAAAGAATTTTGATTTTAACTTATAGTACAGAACTTTGAACTAACAACTTCCATTCTTTAAGTTATTAACTTGAAGAAAAGAATTTTGATTTTAACTTAAAGTACAGAACTTTGAACTAACAACTTCCATTCTTTAAGTTATTAACTTGAAGAAAAGAAATTTGATTTTAACTTAAAGTACAGAACTTTAAACTAAATACTTCCATTCTTTAAGTTATTTACTTGAAGAAAAAAATTTTGATGTTAACTTAAAGTACAGAACTTTAAACTAACAACTTCCATTCTTTAAGTTATTAACTAGAAGAAAAGAATTTTGATTTTAACTTAAAGTACAGAACTTTAAACTAATTACTTCCATTTTTTAAGTTATTTACTTGAAGAAAAAAATTTTGATTTTAATTTAAAGTACAGAACTATCAATTAATAACGTCCTTTCTTTAAGTTATTTACTTGAAGAAAAGAATTTTGATTTTAACTTAAAGTACAGAACTTTGAACTAACAACTTCCATTCTTTAAGTTATTAACTAGAAGAAAAGAATTTTGATTTTAACTTAAAGTACAGAACTTTAAACTAATTACTTCCATTTTTTAAGTTATTTACTTGAAGAAAAAAATTTTGATTTTAATTTAAAGTACAGAACTATCAATTAATAACGTCCTTTCTTTAAGTTATTTACTTGAAGAAAAGAATTTTGATTTCAACTTAAAGTACAGAACTTTAAACTAATAACTTCAATTCTTTAAGTTATTAACTTGACGAAAAGAATTTTGATTTTAACTTAAAGTACAGAACTTTAAACTAACAACTTCCATTCTTTAAGTTATTAACTTGAAGAAAAGAATTTTGATTTTAACTTATAGTACAGAACTTTGAACTAACAACTTCCATTCTTTAAGTTATTAACTTGAAGAAAAGAATTTTGATTTTAACTTTAAGTACAGAACTTTTAACTAACAACTTCCATTCTATAAGTTATTAACTTGAATAAAAGAATTTTGATTTTAACTTAAAGTACAGAACTTTAAACTAACAACTTCCATTCTTTAAGTTATTAGCTTGAAGAAAAAAATTTTGATTTTAACTTAAAGTACAGAACTTTAAACTAATAACTTCCATTCTTTAAGTTATTTACTTGTAGAAAAGAATTTTGATTTTAACTTAAAGTACAGAACTTTAAACTAACAACTTCCATTTTTTAAGTTATTAACTTGAAGAAACAAATATTGATTTTAACAAAAAGTACAACACTATACATTAATAACGTCCTTTCTTTAAGTTATTAACTTGTAGAAAAGAATTTTGATTTTAACTTAAAGTACAGAACTTTAAACTAACAACTTCCATTCTTTAATTTATTAACTTGAAGAAAAGAATTTTGATTTTAACTTAAAGTACAGAACTTTAAACTAATTACTTCCATTCATTAAGTTATTTACTTGACGAAAAGAATTTTGATTTTAACTTAAAGTACAGAAATTTAAACTAATAACTTCCATTTTTTAAGTTATTTACTTGAAGAAAAGAATTTTTATTTTAACTTAAAGTACAGAACTTTAAACTAACAACTTCCATTTTTTAAGTTATTAAATTGAAGAAACAAATATTGATTTTAACTTAAAGTACAGAACTTTAAACTAATAACTTCCATTCTTTAAGTTATTAACTTGAAGCAAAGAATTTTGATTTTAACTTAAAGTACAGAACTTTAAACTAACAACTTCCATTCTTTAAGTTATTAACTTAAAGAAAAGAATTTTGATTTTAACTTAAAGTACAGAACTTTAAACTAATAACTTCCATTCTTTAAGTTATTTACTTGAAGAAAAAAATTTTGATTTTAATTTAAAGTACAGAACTATCAATTAATAATGTCCTTTCTGTAAGTTATTTACTTGAAGAAAAGAATTTTGATTTTAACTTAAAGTACAGAACTTTGAACTAACAACTTCCATTCTTTAAGTTATTAACTTGAATAAAAGAATTTTGATTTTAACTTAAAGTACAGAACTTTAAACTAACAACTTCCATTCTTTAAGTTATTAGCTTGAAGAAAAAAATTTTGATTTTAACTTAAAGTACAGAACTTTAAACTAACAACTTCCATTCTTTAAGTTATTAACTTGAAGAAAATAATTTTGATTTTAACTTAAAGTACAGAACTTTAAACTAATAACTTCCATTTTTTAAGTTATTTACTTGAAGAAAAGAATTTTTATTTCAACTTAAAGTACAGAACTTTAAACTAACAACTTCCATTCTTTAAGTTATTAACTTGTAGAAAAGAATTTTGATTTTAACTTAAAGTACAGAACTTTAAACTAACAACTTCCATTCTTTAATTTATTAACTTGTAGAAAAGAATTTTGATTTTAACTTAAAGTACAGAACTTTAAACTAATTACTTCCATTCATTAAGTTATTTACTTGACGAAAAGAATTTTGATTTTAACTTAAAGTACAGAAATTTAAACTAATAACTTCCATTTTTTAAGTTATTTACTTGAAGAAAAGAATTTTTATTTTAACTTAAAGTACAGAACTTTAAACTAACAACTTCCATTTTTTAAGTTATTAACTTGAAGAAACAAATATTGATTTTAACTTAAAGTACAGAACTTTAAACTAATAACTTCCATTCTTTAAGTTATTAACTTGAAGCAAAGAATTTTGATTTTAACTTAAAGTACAGAACTTTAAACTAACAACTTCCATTCTTTAAGTTATTAACATAAAGAAAAGAATTTTGATTTTAACTTAAAGTACAGAACTTTAAACTAATAACTTCCATTCTTTAAGTTATTTACTTGAAGAAAAAAATTTTGATTTTAATTTAAAGTACAGAACTATCAATTAATAACGTCCTTTCTTTAAGTTATTTACTTGAAGAAAAGAATTTTGATTTTAACTTAAAGTACAGAACTTTGAACTAACAACTTCCATTCTTTAAGTTATTAACTTGAAGAAAAGAATTTTGATTTTAACTTAAAGTACAGAACTTTAAACTAACAACTTCCATTCTTTAATTTATTAACTTGAAGAAAAGAATTTTGATTTTAACTTAAAGTACAGAACTTTAAACTAATTACTTCCATTCATTAAGTTATTTACTTGACGAAAAGAATTTTGATTTTAACTTAAAGCACAGATTTTTAAATTAATAACTTCCTTTCTTTAAGTTATTTACTTGAAGAAAAGAATTTTGATTTTAACTTAAAGTACAAAACTTTATACTTACAACTTCCATTCTTTAAGTTATTAACTTGAAAAAAAGGATTTTGATTTTAACTTAAAGTACAGAACTTTAAACTGATAACTTCCATTCTTTAAGTTATTTACTTGTGGAAAAGAATTTTGATTTTAACTTAGAGTACAGAACTTTAAACTAACAACTTCCATTTTTTAAGTTATTAACTTGAAGAAACAATTATTGATTTTAACTAAAAGTACAGAACTATACATTAATAACGTCCTTTCTTTAAGTTATTTACTTGAAGAAAAGAATTTTGATTTTAGCTTAAAGTACAGAACTTTAACCTAATAACTTCCATTCTTTAAGTTATTTACTTGAAGAAATGAATTTTGATTTTAACTTAAAGTACAGAACTTTAAACTAATAACTTCCATTTTTTAAGTTATTTACTTGAAGAAAAGAATTTTTATTTCAACTTAAAGTACAGAACTTTAAACTAACAACTTCCATTCTTTAAGTTATTAACTTGAAGAAAAGAATTTTGATTTCAACTTAAAGTACAGAACTTTAAACTAATAACTTCCATTCTTTAAGTTACTTACTTGAAGAAAAGGATTTTGATTTTAACTTAAAGTACAGAACTTTAAACTAATTACTTCCATTCTTTAAGTTAATTACTTGAAGAAAAAAATTTTGATTTTAATTTAAAGTACAGAACTATCAATTAATAACGTCCTTTCTTTAAGTTATTTACTTGAAGAAAAGAATTTTGATTTTAACTTAAAGTACAGAACTTTGAACTAACAACTTCCATTCTTTAAGTTATTAACTTGAAGAAAAGAATTTTGATTTTAACTTAAAGTACAGAACTTTAAACTAATTACTTCCATTCATTAAGTTATTTACTTGACGAAAAGAATTTTGATTTTAACTTAAAGTACAGATTTTTAAATTAATAACTTCCTTTCTTTAAGTTATTTACTTGAAGAAAAGAATTTTGATTTTAACTTAAAGTACAAAACTTTAAACTTACAACTTCCATTCTTTAAGTTATTAACTTGAAAAAAAGAATTTTGATTTTAACTTAAAGTACAGAACTTTAAACTAATAACTTCCATTCTTTAAGTTATTTACTTGTGGAAAAGAATTTTGATTTTAACTTAGAGTACAGAACTTTAAACTAACAACTTCCATTTTTTAAGTTATTAACCTGAAGAAACAAATATTGATTTTAACTAAAAGTACAGAACTATACATTAATAACGTCCTTTCTTTAAGTTATTTACTTGAAGAAAAGAATTTTGATTTTAGCTTAAAGTACAGAACTTTAAACTAATAACTTCCATTCTTTAAGTTATTTACTTGAAGAAAAGGATTTTGATTTTAACTTAAAGTACAGAACTTTGAACTAACAACTTCCATTCTTTAAGTTATTAACTTGAAGAAATGAATTTTGATTTTAACTTAAAGTACAGAACTTTGAACTAACAACTTCCATTCTTTAAGTTATTAACTTGAAGAAAAGAATTTTGATTTCAACTTAAAGTACAGAACTTTAAACTAATAACTTCAATTCTTTAAGTTATTAACTTGACGAAAAGAATTTTGATTTTAACTTAAAGTACAGAACTTTAAACTAACAACTTCCATTCTTTAAGTTATTAACTTGAAGAAAAGAATTTTGATTTTAACTTATAGTACAGAACTTTGAACTAACAACTTCCATTTTTTAAGTTATTTACTTGAAGAAAAAAATTTTTATTTCAATTTAAAGTACAGAACTTTAAACTAACAACTTCCATTCTTTAAGTTATTAACTTGTAGAAAAGAATTTTGATTTTAACTTAAAGTACAGAACTTTAAACTAACAACTTCCATTCTTTAATTTATTAACTTGAAGAAAAAAATTTTGATTTTAACTTAAAGTACAGAACTTTAAACTAATTACTTCCATTCATTAAGTTATTTACTTGAAGAAAAGAATTTTGATTTTAACTTAAAGTACAGAACTTTAAACTAACAACTTCCATTCTTTAAGTTATTAACTTGTAAAAAAGAATTTTGATTTTAACTTAAAGTACAGAACTTTAAACTAATAACTTCCATTCTTTAAGTTATTTACTTGAAGAAAAGGATTTTGATTTTAACTTAAAGTACAGAACTTTAAACTAATTACTTCCATTCTTTAAGTTATTTACTTGAAGAAAAAAATTTTTATTTTAATTTAAAGTACAGAACTATCAATTAATAACGTCCTTTCTTTAAGTTATTTACTTGAAGAAAAGAATTTTGATTTTAACTTAAAGTACAGAACTTTGAACTAACAACTTCCATTCTTTAAGTTATTAACTTGAAGAAAAGAATTTTGATTTTAACTTAAAGTACAGAACTTTATACTAATTACTTCCATTCATTAAGTTATGTACTTGACGAAAAGAATTTTGATTTTAACTTAAAGTACAGATTTTTAAATTAATAACTTCCTTTCTTTAAGTTATTTACTTGAAGAAAAGAATTTTGATTTTAACTTAAAGTACAAAACTTTAAACTTACAACTTCCATTCTTTAAGTTATTAACTTGAAAAAAAGAATTTTGATTTTAACTTAAAGTACAGAACTTTAAACTAAAACTTCCATTGTTTAAGTTATTTACTTGTGGAAAAGAATTTTGATTTTAACTTAGAGTACAGAACTTTAAACTAACAACTTCCATTTTTTAAGTTATTAACCTGAAGAAACAAATATTGATTTTAACTAAAAGTACAGAACTATACATTAATAACGTCCTTTCTTTAAGTTATTTACTTGAAGAAAAGAATTTTGATTTTAGCTTAAAGTACAGAACTTTAAACTAATAACTTCCATTCTTTAAGTTATTTACTTGAAGAAAAGGATTTTGATTTTAACTTAAAGTACAGAACTTTGAACTAACAACTTCCATTCTTTAAGTTATTAACTTGAAGAAATGAATTTTATTTTAACTTAAAGTACAGAACTTTGAACTAACAACTTCCATTCTTTAAGTTATTAACTTGAAGAAAAGAATTTTGATTTCAACTTAAAGTACAGAACTTTAAACTAATAACTTCAATTCTTTAAGTTATTAACTTGACGAAAAGAACTTTGATTTTAACTTAAAGTACAGAACTTTAAACTAACAACTTCCATTCTTTAAGTTATTAACTTGAAGAAAAGAATTTTGATTTTAACTTATAGTACAGAACTTTGAACTAACAACTTCCATTCTGTAAGTTATTAACTTGAAGAAAAGAATTTTGATTTTAACTTAAAGTACAGAACTTTGAACTAACAACTTCCATTCTTTAAGTTATTAACTTGAATAAAAGAATTTTGATTTTAACTTAAAGTACAGAACTTTAAACTAACAACTTCCATTCTTTAAGTTATTAGCTTGAAGAAAAAAATTTTGATTTTAACTTAAAGTACAGAACTTTAAACTAACAACTTCCATTCTTTAAGTTATTAACTTGAAGAAAAGAATTTTGATTTTAACTTAAAGTACAGAACTTTAAACTAATAACTTCCATTTTTTAAGTTATTTACTTGAAGAAAAGAATTTTTATTTCAACTTAAAGTACAGAACTTTAAACTAACAACTTCCATTCTTTAAGTTATTAACTTGTAGAAAAGAATTTTGATTTTAACTTAAAGTACAGAACTTTAAACTAATTACTTCCATTCATTAAGTTATTTACTTGACGAAAAGAATTTTGATTTTGACTTAAAGTACAGAAATTTAAACCAATAACTTCCATTTTTTAAGTTATTTACTTGAAGAAAAGAATTTTTATTTTAACTTAAAGTACAGAACTTTAAACTAACAACTTCCATTTTTTAAGTTATTAACTTGAAGAAACAAATATTGATTTTAACTTAAAGTACAGAACTTTAAACTAATAACTTCCATTCTTTAAGTTATTAACTTGAAGCAAAGAATTTTGATTTTAACTTAAAGTACAGAACTTTAAACTAACAACTTCCATTCTTTAAGTTATTAACTTAAAGAAAAGAATTATGATTTTAACTTAAAGTACAGAACTTTAAACTAATAACTTCCATTCTTTAAGTTATTTACTTGAAGAAAAAAATTTTGATTTTAATTTAAAGTACAGAACTATCAATTAATAACGTCCTTTCTTTAAGTTATTTACTTGAAGAAAAGAATTTTGATTTTAACTTAAAGTACAGAACTTTGAACTAACAACTTCCATTCTTTAAGTTATTAACTTGAAGAAAAGAATTTTGATTTTAACTTAAAGTACAGAACTTTAAACTAACAACTTCCATTCTTTAATTTATTAACTTGAAGAAAAGAATTTTGATTTTAACTTAAAGTACAGAACTTTAAACTAATTACTTCCATTCATTAAGTTATTTACTTGACGAAAAGAATTTTGATTTTAACTTAAAGTACAGATTTTTAAATTAATAACTTCCTTTCTTTAAGTTATTTACTTGAAGAAAAGAATTTTGATTTTAACTTAAAGTACAAAACTTTAAACTTACAACTTCCATTCTTTAAGTTATTAACTTGAAAAAAAGAATTTTGATTTTAACTTAAAGTACAGAACTTTAAACTAATAACTTCCATTCTTTAAGTTATTTACTTGTGGAAAAGAATTTTGATTTTAACTTAGAGTACAGAACTTTAAACTAACAACTTCCATTTTTTAAGTTATTAACTTGAAGAAACAATTATTGATTTTAACTAAAAGTACAGAACTATACATTAATAACGTCCTTTCTTTAAGTTATTTACTTGAAGAAAAGAATTTTGATTTTAGCTTAAAGTACAGAACTTTAACCTAATAACTTCCATTCTTTAAGTTATTTACTTGAAGAAATGAATTTTGATTTTAACTTAAAGTACAGAACTTTAAACTAATAACTTCCATTTTTTAAGTTATTTACTTGAAGAAAAGAATTTTTATTTCAACTTAAAGTACAGAACTTTAAACTAACAACTTCCATTCTTTAAGTTATTAACTTGAAGAAAAGAATTTTGATTTCAACTTAAAGTACAGAACTTTAAACTAATTACTTCCATTCTTTAAGTTAATTACTTGAAGAAAAAAATTTTGATTTTAATTTAAAGTACAGAACTATCAATTAATAACGTCCTTTCTTTAAGTTATTTACTTGAAGAAAAGAATTTTGATTTTAACTTAAAGTACAGAACTTTGAACTAACAACTTCCATTCTTTAAGTTATTAACTTGAAGAAAAGAATTTTGATTTTAACTTAAAGTACAGAACTTTAAACTAATTACTTCCATTCATTAAGTTATTTACTTGACGAAAAGAATTTTGATTTTAACTTAAAGTACAGATTTTTAAATTAATAACTTCCTTTCTTTAAGTTATTTACTTGAAGAAAAGAATTTTGATTTTAACTTAAAGTACAAAACTTTAAACTTACAACTTCCATTCTTTAAGTTATTAACTTGAAGAAAAGAATTTTGATTTTAACTTAAAGTACAGAACTTTAAACTAATAACTTCCATTCTTTAAGTTATTTACTTGTGGAAAAGAATTTTGATTTTAACTTAGAGTACAGAACTTTAAACTAACAACTTCCATTTTTTAAGTTATTAACCTGAAGAAATAAATATTGATTTTAACTAAAAGTACAGAACTATACATTAATAACGTCCTTTCTTTAAGTTATTTACTTGAAGAAAAGAATTTTGATTTTAGCTTAAAGTACAGAACTTTAAACTAATAACTTCCATTCTTTAAGTTATTTACTTGAAGAAAAGGATTTTGATTTTAACTTAAAGTACAGAACTTTGAACTAACAACTTCCATTCTTTAAGTTATTAACTTGAAGAAATGAATTTTGATTTTAACTTAAAGTACAGAACTTTGAACTAACAACTTCCATTCTTTAAGTTATTAACTTGAAGAAAAGAATTTTGATTTCAACTTAAAGTACAGAACTTTAAACTAATAACTTCAATTCTTTAAGTTATTAACTTGACGAAAAGAATTTTGATTTTAACTTAAAGTACAGAACTTTAAACTAACAACTTCCATTCTTTAAGTTATTAACTTGAAGAAAAGAATTTTGATTTTAACTTATAGTACAGAACTTTGAACTAACAACTTCCATTTTTTAAGTTATTTACTTGAAGAAAAGAATTTTTATTTCAATTTAAAGTACAGAACTTTAAACTAACAACTTCCATTCTTTAAGTTATTAACTTGTAGAAAAGAATTTTGATTTTAACTTAAAGTACAGAACTTTAAACTAACAACTTCCATTCTTTAATTTATTAACTTGAAGAAAAAAATTTTGATTTTAACTTAAAGTACAGAACTTTAAACTAATTACTTCCATTCATTAAGTTATTTACTTGACGAAAAGAATTTTGATTTTAACTTAAAATACAGAAATTTAAACTAATAACTTCCATTTTTTAAGTTATTTACTTGAAGAAAAGAATTTTTATTTTAACTTAGAGTACAGAACTTTAAACTAACAACTTCCATTTTTTAAGTTATTAACTTGAAGAAACAAATATTGATTTTAACTTAAAGTACAGAACTTTAAACTAATAACTTCCATTCTTGAAGTTATTAACTTGAAGCAAAGAATTTTGATTTTAACTTAAAGTACAGAACTTTAAACTAACAACTTCCATTCTTTAAGTTATGAACTTAAAGAAAAGAATTTTGATTTTAACTTAAAGTACAGAACTTTAAACTAATAACTTCCATTCTTTAAGTTATTAACTTAAAGAAAAGAATTTTGATTTTAGCTTAAAGTACAGAACTTTAAAATTGTAACTTTCATTCTTTAAGTTAATTACTTGAAGAAAAGAATTTTGATTTTAACTTAAAGTTCAGAACTTTAAACTAACAACTTCCATTCTTTAAGTTATTAACTTGAACAAATGAATTTTGATTTTAACTTAAAGTACAGAACTTTAAACTAATAACTTCCATTCTTTAAGTTATTAACTTGAAGCAAAGGATTTTGATTTTAACTTAAAGTACAGAACTTTAAACTAACAACTTCCATTCTTTAAGTTATTAACTTGAAGAAAAGAATTTTGATTTTAACTTAAAGTACAGAACTTTAAACTAACAACTTCCATTCTTTAAGTTATTAACTTGAAGAAAAGAATTTTGATTTTAACTTAAAGTACAGAACTTTAAACTAATTACTTCCATTCTTTAAGTTATTTACTTGAAGAAAAAAATTTTTATTTTAATTTAAAGTACAGAGCTATCAATTAATAACGTCCTTTCTTTAAGTTATTTACTTGAAGAAAAGAATTTTGATTTTAACTTAAAGTACAGAACTTTAAACTAACAACTTCCATTCTTTAATTTATTAACTTGAAGAGAAGAATTGTGATTTTAACTTAAAGTACAGAACTTTAAACTAATTACTTCCATTCATTAAGTTATTTACTTGACTAAAAGAATTTTGATTTTAACTTAAAGTACAGAATTTTAAATTGATAACTTCCTTTCTTTAAGTTATTTACTTGAAGAAAAGAATTTTGATTTCAACTTAAAGTACAAAACTTTAAACTAACAACTTCCATTCTTTAAGTTATTAACTTGAAAAAAAGAATTTTGATTTTAACTGAAAGTACAGAATTTTAAACTAACAACTTCCATTCTTTAAGTTATTTACTTGAAGAAAAGAATTTTGATTTTAACTTAAAGTACAGAACTTTAAACTAACAACTTCCATTCTTTAAGTTATTAACTTGAAGAAAAGAATTTTGATTTTAACTGAAAGTACAGAATTTTAAACTAACAACTTCCATTCTTTAAGTTATTAACTTGAAAAATAGAATTTTGATTTTAACTTAAAGTACTGAACTTTAAACTAATAACTTCCATTCTTTAAGTTATTTACTTGAAAAAAAGAATTTTGATTTTAACTTAAAGTACAGAACTTTAAACTAACAACTTCCATTCTTTAAGTTATTAGCTTGAAGAAAAGAATTTTGATTTTAACTTAAAGTACAGAACTTTAATCTAATTACTTCCATTCATTAAGTTATTTACTTGACGAAAAAAATTTTGATTTTAGCTTAAAGTACAGAACTTTAAACTAATAACTTCCATTCTTTAAGTTATTAACTAGAAAAAAAGAATTTTGATTTTAACTAAAGTACAGAACTTTAAACTAATTACATCCATTCATTAAGTTATTTCCTTGACGAAAAGAATTTTGATTTTAACTTAAAGTACAGAACTTTAAACTAACAACTTCCATTCTTTAAGTTATTAACTTGAAGAAAAGAATTTTGATTTTAACTTAAAGTAGAAAACTTTAAACTAACAACTTCAATTCTTTAAGTTATTAACTTGAAGAAAAGAATTTTGATTTTAACTGAAAGTACTGAATTTTAAACTAACAACTTCCATTCTTTAAGTTATTAACTTGAAGAAAAGAATTTTGATTTTATCTGAAAGTACAGAATTTTAAACTAACAACTTCCATTCTTTAAGTTATTTACTTGAAGAAAAGAATTTTGATTTTAACTTAAAGTACAGAACTTTAAACTAACAACTTCCATTCTTTAAGTTATTAACTTGAAGAAAAGAATTTTGATTTTAACTGAAAGTACAGAATTTTAAACTAACAACTTCCATTCTTTAAGTTATTAACTTGAAGAAAAGAATTTTGATTTTAACTGAAAGTACAGAATTTTAAACTAACAACTTCCATTCTTTAAGTTATTAACTTGAAGAAAAAAATTTTGATTTTAACTGAAAGTACAGAATTTTAAACTAACAACTTCCATTCTTTAAGTTATTAACTTGAATAAAAGAATTTTGATTTTAACTTAAAGTAAAGAACTTTGAACTAACAACTACCATTCTTTAAGTTATTAACTTGAAGAAAAGAATTTTGATTTTAACTTAAAGAACAGAACTTTAAACTAACAACTTCCGTTCTTTAAGTTATTAACTTGAAGAATAGAATTTTGATTTGAACTTACATTACAGAACTTTAAACTAACAACTTCCATTCTTTAAGTTATTAACTTGAATAAAAGAATTTTGATTTTAACTTAAAGTAAAGAACTTTGAACTAACAACTTCCATTCTTTAAGTTATTACCTTGAAGAAAAGAATTTTGATTTAAACTTAAAGTACAGAACTTTAAACTAACAACTTCCATTCTTTAAGTTATTAACTTAAAGAAAAGAATTTTGATTTTAGCTTAAAGTACAGAACTTTAAAATTGTAACTTTCATTCTTTAAGTTAATTACTTGAAGAAAAGAATTTTGATTTTAACTTAAAGTTCAGAACTTTAAACTAACAACTTCCATTCTTTAAGTTATTAACTTGAAGAAATGAATTTTGATTTTAACTTAAAGTACAGAACTTTAAACTAATAACTTCCATTCTTTAAGTTATTAACTTGAAGCAAAGGATTTTGATTTTAACTTAAAGTACAGAACTTTAAACTAACAACTTCCATTCTTTAAGTTATTAACTTGAAGAAAAGAATTTTGATTTTAACTTAAAGTACAGAACTTTAAACTAACAACTTCCATTCTTTAAGTTATTAACTTGAAGAAAAGAATTTTGATTTTAACTTAAAGTACAGAACTTTAAACTAATTACTTCCATTCTTTAAGTTATTTACTTGAAGAAAAAAATTTTTATTTTAATTTAAAGTACAGAGCTATCAATTAATAACGTCCTTTCTTTAAGTTATTTACTTGAAGAAAAGAATTTTGATTTTAACTTAAAGTACAGAACTTTAAACTAACAACTTCCATTCTATAATTTATTAACTTGAAGAGAAGAATTGTGATTTTAACTTAAAGTACAGAACTTTAAACTAATTACTTCCATTCATTAAGTTATTTACTTGACTAAAAGAATTTTGATTTTAACTTAAAGTACAGAATTTTAAATTGATAACTTCCTTTCTTTAAGTTATTTACTTGAAGAAAAGAATTTTGATTTCAACTTAAAGTACAAAACTTTAAACTAACAACTTCCATTCTTTAAGTTATTAACTTGAAAAAAAGAATTTTGATTTTAACTGAAAGTACAGAATTTTAAACTAACAACTTCCATTCTTTAAGTTATTTACTTGAAGAAAAGAATTTTGATTTTAACTTAAAGTACAGAACTTTAAACTAACAACTTCCATTCTTTAAGTTATTAACTTGAAGAAAAGAATTTTGATTTTAACTGAAAGTACAGAATTTTAAACTAACAACTTCCATTCTTTAAGTTATTAACTTGAAAAATAGAATTTTGATTTTAACTTAAAGTACTGAACTTTAAACTAATAACTTCCATTCTTTAAGTTATTTACTTGAAAAAAAGAATTTTGATTTTAACTTAAAGTACAGAACTTTAAACTAACAACTTCCATTCTTTAAGTTATTAGCTTGAAGAAAAGAATTTTGATTTTAACTTAAAGTACAGAACTTTAATCTAATTACTTCCATTCATTAAGTTATTTACTTGACGAAAAAAATTTTGATTTTAGCTTAAAGTACAGAACTTTAAACTAATAACTTCCATTCTTTAAGTTATTAACTAGAAAAAAAGAATTTTGATTTTAACTTAAAGTACAGAACTTTAAACTAATTACATCCATTCATTAAGTTATTTCCTTGACGAAAAGAATTTTGATTTTAACTTAAAGTACAGAACTTTAAACTAACAACTTCCATTCTTTAAGTTATTAACTTGAAGAAAAGAATTTTGATTTTAACTTAAAGTAGAAAACTTTAAACTAACAACTTCAATTCTTTAAGTTATTAACTTGAAGAAAAGAATTTTGATTTTAACTGAAAGTACTGAATTTTAAACTAACAACTTCCATTCTTTAAGTTATTAACTTGAAGAAAAGAATTTTGATTTTATCTGAAAGTACAGAATTTTAAACTAACAACTTCCATTCTTTAAGTTATTTACTTGAAGAAAAGAATTTTGATTTTAACTTAAAGTACAGAACTTTAAACTAACAACTTCCATTCTTTAAGTTATTAACTTGAAGAAAAGAATTTTGATTTTAACTGAAAGTACAGAATTTTAAACTAACAACTTCCATTCTTTAAGTTATTAACTTGAAGAAAAGAATTTTGATTTTAACTGAAAGTACAGAATTTTAAACTAACAACTTCCATTCTTTAAGTTATTAACTTGAAGAAAAAAATTTTGATTTTAACTGAAAGTACAGAATTTTAAACTAACAACTTCCATTCTTTAAGTTATTAACTTGAATAAAAGAATTTTGATTTTAACTTAAAGTAAAGAACTTTGAACTAACAACTACCATTCTTTAAGTTATTAACTTGAAGAAAAGAATTTTGATTTTAACTTAAAGAACAGAACTTTAAACTAACAACTTCCGTTCTTTAAGTTATTAACTTGAAGAATAGAATTTTGATTTGAACTTACATTACAGAACTTTAAACTAACAACTTCCATTCTTTAAGTTATTAACTTGAATAAAAGAATTTTGATTTTAACTTAAAGTAAAGAACTTTGAACTAACAACTTCCATTCTTTAAGTTATTACCTTGAAGAAAAGAATTTTGATTTAAACTTAAAGTACAGAACTTTAAACTAACAACTTCCATTCTTTAAGTTATTAACTTGAAAAAAAGAATTTTGATTTTAACTTAAAGTACAGAACTTTAAACTAATAACTTCCATTCTTTAAGTTATTAACTAGAAGAAAAAATTTTGATTTTAACTTAAAGTACAGAACTTTAAATTAAAAACTTTCTTTCTTTAAGTTATTTACTTGAAGAAAAGAATTTTGATTTTAACTTATAGTACAGAACTTTAAACTAACAACTTCCATTCTTTAAGTTATTAACTTGAAAAAAAGAATTTTGATTTTAACTTAAAGTACAGTACTTTGAACTCACAAATTCCATTCTTTAAGTTATTAACTTGAAGAAAAGAATTTTGATTTTAACTTAAAGTACAGAACTTTAAACTAACAACTGCCGTTCTTTAAGTTATTAACTTGAAGAAAAGAATTTTGATTTTAACTTAAAGTACAGAACTTTAAACTAACAACTTCCATTCTTTAAGTTATTAACTTGAAGAAAAGAATTTCGATTTTAACTTAAAGTACAGAACTTTAAATTAATAACTTCCTTTCTTTAAGTTATTTACTTGAAGAAAAGAATTTTGATTTTAACTTAAAGTACAGAACTTTAAACTAATAACTTCCATTCTTTAAGTTATTTACTTGAAGAAAAGAATTTTGATTTTAACTTAAAGTACAGAACTTTAAACTAACAACTTCCATTTTTTAAGTTATTAACTTGAAGAAACAAATATTGATTTTAACTTAAAGTACAGAACTTTAAACTAATAACTTCCATTCTTTAAGTTATTAACTTGACGAAAAGAATTTTGATTTTAACTTAAAGTACAGAACTTTGAACTAACAACTTCCATTCTTTAAGTTATTAACTTGAAGAAAAGAATTTTTGTTTTAACTTAAAGTACAGAACTTAAAAACTAATAACTTCCATTCTTTAAGTTATTAGCTTGAAGAAAGGATTTTGATTTTAACTTAAAGTACAGAACTTTAAACTAAAAACTTCCATTCTTTAAGTTATTAGCTTGAAGAAAAGAATTTTGATTTTAACTTAAAGTACAGAACTATAAATTAACAACTTCCATTCTTTAAGTTATTAACTTGAAGAAAAGAATTTTGATTTTAACTTAAAGTACAGAACTTTAAACTAACAACTTCCATTCTTTAAGTTATTAACTTGAAGAAAAAATTTTGAATTTAACTTAAAGTACAGAACTTTAAACTAACTACTTCCATTCTTTAAGTTATTAACTAGAAGAAAAGAATTTTGATTTTAACTTAAAGTACAGAACTTTAAACTAATTACTTCCATTCATTAAGTTATTTACTTGACGAAGATAATTTTGATTTTAGCTTAAAGTACAGAACTTTAAACTAACAACTTCCATTCTTTAAGTTATAAGCTTGAAGAAAAGAATTTTGATTTTAACTTAAAGTACAGAACTTTAAACTAATTACTTCCATTCATTAAGTTATTTACTTGACGAAGAGAATTTTGATTTTAGCTTAAAGTACAGAACTTTAAACTAACAACTTCCATTCTTTAAGTTATTAGCTTGAAGAAAAGAATTTTGATTTTAACTTAAAGTACAGAACTTTGAACTAACAACTTCCATTCTTTAAGTTATTAACTTGAAGAAAAGAATTTTGATTTTAACTTAAAGTACAGAACTTTAAACTAACAACTTCCATTCTTTAAGTTATTAACTTGAAAAAAAGAATTTTGATTTTAACTTAAAGTACAGAACTTTAAACTAATAACTTCCATTCTTTAAGTTATTAACTAGAAGAAAAAATTTTGATTTTAACTTAAAGTACAGAACTTTAAATTAAAAACTTTCTTTCTTTAAGTTATTTACTTGAAGAAAAGAATTTTGATTTTAACTTATAGTACAGAACTTTAAACTAACAACTTCCATTCTTTAAGTTATTAACTTGAAAAAAAAATTTTTGATTTTAACTTAAAGTACAGTACTTTGAACTCACAAATTCCATTCTTTAAGTTATTAACTTGAAGAAAAGAATTTCGATTTTAACTTAAAGTACAGAACTTTAAATTAATAACTTCCTTTCTTTAAGTTATTTACTTGAAGAAAAGAATTTTGAATTTAACTTAAAGTACAGAACTTTAAACTAATAACTTCCATTCTTTAAGTTATTAACTTGAAAAAAAGAATTTTGATTTTAACTTAAAGTACAGAACTTTGAACTAACAACTTCCATTCTTTAAGTTATTAACTTGAAGAAAAGAATTTTGATTTTAACTTAAAGTACAGAACATTGAACTAACAACTTCCATTCTTTAAGTTATTAACTTGAAGAAAAGAATTTTTGTTTTAACTTAAAGTACAGAACTTAAAAACTAACAACTTCCATTCTTTAAGTTATTAGCTTGAAGAAAGGATTTTGATTTTAACTTAAAGTACAGAACTTTAAACTAAAAACTTCCATTCTTTAAGTTATTAGCTTGAAGAAAAGAATTTTGATTTTAACTTAAAGTACAGAACTATAAATTAACAACTTCCATTCTTTAAGTTATTAACTTGAAGAAAAGAATTTTGATTTTAACTTAAAGTACAGAACTTTAAACTAACAACTTCCATTCTTTAAGTTATTAACTTGAAGAAAAAATTTTGAATTTAACTTAAAGTACAGAACTTTAAACTAACTACTTCCATTCTTTAAGTTATTAACTAGAAGAAAAGAATTTTGATTTTAACTTAAAGTACAGAACTTTAAACTAATTACTTCCATTCATTAAGTTATTTACTTGACGAAGAGAATTTTGATTTTAGCTTAAAGTACAGAACTTTAAACTAACAACTTCCATTCTTTAAGTTATTAGCTTGAAGAAAAGAATTTTGATTTTAACTTAAAGTACAGAACTATAAACTAACAACTTCCATTCTTTAAGTTATTAACTTGAAAAAAAGAATTTTGATTTTAACTTAAAGTACAGAACTTTAAACTAACAACTTCCATTCTTTAAGTTATAAACTTGAAAAAAAGAATTTTGATTTTAACTTAAAGTACAGAACTTTGAACTAACAACTTCCATTCTTTAAGTTATTAACTTGAAAAATAGAATTTTGATTTTAACTTAAAGTACAGAACTTTAAACTAATAACTTCCATTCTTTAAGTTATTTACTTGAAGAAAAGAATTTTGATTTTAACTTAGAGTACAGAACTTTAAACTAACAACTTCCATTCTTTAAGTTATTAACTTGAAGAAAAGAATTTTGATTTTAACTGAAAGTACAGAATTTTAAACTAACAACTTCCATTCTTTAAGTTATTAACTTGAAGAAAAGAATTTTGATTTTAACTGAAAGTACAGAATTTTAAACTAACAACTTCCATTCTTTAAGTTATTTACTTGAAGAAAAGAATTTTGATTTTAACTTAAAGTACAGAACTTTAAACTAACAACTTCCATTCTTTAAGTTATTAACTTGAAGAAAAGAATTTTGATTTTAACTGAAAGTACAGAATTTTAAACTAACAACTTCCATTCTTTAAGTTATTAACTTGAAAAATAGAATTTTGATTTTAACTTAAAGTACTGAACTTTAAACTAATAACTTCCATTCTTTAAGTTATTTACTTGAAAAAAAGAATTTTGATTTTAACTTAAAGTACAGAACTTTAAACTAACAACTTCCATTCTTTAAGTTATTAGCTTGAAGAAAAGAATTTTGATTTTAACTTAAAGTACAGAACTTTAATCTAATTACTTCCATTCATTAAGTTATTTACTTGACGAAAAAAATTTTGATTTTAGCTTAAAGTACAGAACTTTAAACTAATAACTTCCATTATTTAAGTTATAAACTAGAAGAAAAGAATTTTGATTTTAACTTAAAGTACAGAACTTTAAACTAATTACATCCATTCATTAAGTTATTTCCTTGACGAAAAGAATTTTGATTTTAACTTAAAGTACAGAACTTTAAACTAACAACTTCCATTCTTTAAGTTATTAACTTGAAGAAAAGAATTTTGATTTTAACTTAAAGTAGAAAACTTTAAACTAACAACTTCCATTCTTTAAGTTATTAACTTGAAGAAAAGAATTTTGATTTTAACTGAAAGTACTGAATTTTAAACTAACAACTTCCATTCTTTAAGTTATTAACTTGAAGAAAAGAATTTTGATTTTATCTGAAAGTACAGAATTTTAAACTAACAACTTCCATTCTTTAAGTTATTTACTTGAAGAAAAGAATTTTGATTTTAACTTAAAGTACAGAACTTTAAACTAACAACTTCATTCTTTAAGTTATTAACTTGAAGAAAAGAATTTTGATTTTAACTGAAAGTACAGAATTTTAAACTAACAACTTCCATTCTTTAAGTTATTAACTTGAAGAAAAGAATTTTGATTTTAACTGAAAGTACAGAATTTTAAACTAACAACTTCCATTCTTTAAGTTATTAACTTGAAGAAAAAAATTTTGATTTTAACTGAAAGTACAGAATTTTAAACTAACAACTTCCATTCTTTAAGTTATTAACTTGAATAAAAGAATTTTGATTTTAACTTAAAGTAAAGAACTTTGAACTAACAACTTCCATTCTTTAAGTTATTAACTTGAAGAAAAGAATTTTGATTTTAACTTAAAGAACAGAACTTTAAACTAACAACTTCCGTTCTTTAAGTTATTAACTTGAAGAATAGAATTTTGATTTGAACTTAAATTACAGAACTTTAAACTAACAACTTCCATTCTTTAAGTTATTATCTTGAATAAAAGAATTTTGATTTTAACTTAAAGTAAAGAACTTTGAACTAACAACTTCCATTCTTTAAGTTATTACCTTGAAGAAAAGAATTTTGATTTAAACTTAAAGTACAGAACTTTAAACTAACAACTTCCATTCTTTAAGTTATTAACTTGAAAAAAAGAATTTTGATTTTAACTTAAAGTACAGAACTTTAAACTAATAACTTCCATTCTTTAAGTTATTAACTAGAAGAAAAAATTTTGATTTTAACTTAAAGTACAGAACTTTAAATTAAAAACTTTCTTTCTTTAAGTTATTTACTTGAAGAAAAGAATTTTGATTTTAACTTATAGTACAGAACTTTAAACTAACAACTTCCATTCTTTAAGTTATTAACTTGAAAAAAAGAATTTTGATTTTAACTTAAAGTACAGTACTTTGAACTCACAAATTCCATTCTTTAAGTTATTAACTTGAAGAAAAGAATTTTGATTTTAACTTAAAGTACAGAACTTTAAACTAACAACTGCCGTTCTTTAAGTTATTAACTTGAAGAAAAGAATTTTGATTTTAACTTAAAGTACAGAACTTTAAACTAACAACTTCCATTCTTTAAGTTATTAACTTGAAGAAAAGAATTTCGATTTTAACTTAAAGTACAGAACTTTAAATTAATAACTTCCTTTCTTTAAGTTATTTACTTGAAGAAAAGACTTTTGATTTTAACTTAAAGTACAGAACTTTAAACTAATAACTTCCATTCTTTAAGTTATTTACTTGAAGAAAAGAATTTTGATTTTAACTTAAAGTACAGAACTTTAAACTAACAACTTCCATTTTATAAGTTATTAACTTGAAGAAACAAATATTGATTTTAACTTAAAGTACAGAACTTTAAACTAATAACTTCCATTCTTTAAGTTATTAACTTGACGAAAAGAATTTTGATTTTAACTTAAAGTACAGAACTTTGAACTAACAACTTCCATTCTTTAAGTTATTAACTTGAAGAAAAGAATTTTTGTTTTAACTTAAAGTACAGAACTTAAAAACTAACAACTTCCATTCTTTAAGTTATTAGCTTGAAGAAAGGATTTTGATTTTAACTTAAAGTACAGAACTTTAAACTAAAAACTTCCATTCTTTAAGTTATTAGCTTGAAGAAAAGAATTTTGATTTTAACTTAAAGTACAGAACTATAAATTAACAACTTCCATTCTTTAAGTTATTAACTTGAAGAAAAGAATTTTGATTTTAACTTAAAGTACAGAACTTTAAACTAACAACTTCCATTCTTTAAGTTATTAACTTGAAGAAAAAATTTTGAATTTAACTTAAAGTACAGAACTTTAAACTAACTACTTCCATTCTTTAAGTTATTAACTAGAAGAAAAGAATTTTGATTTTAACTTAAAGTACAGAACTTTAAACTAATTACTTCCATTCATTAAGTTATTTACTTGACGAAGAGAATTTTGATTTTAGCTTAAAGTACAGAACTTTAAACTAACAACTTCCATTCTTTAAGTTATTAGCTTGAAGAAAAGAATTTTGATTTTAACTTAAAGTACAGAACTTTAAACTAATTACTTCCATTCATTAAGTTATTTACTTGACGAAGAGAATTTTGATTTTAGCTTAAAGTACAGAACTTTAAACTAACAACTTCCATTCTTTAAGTTATTAGCTTGAAGAAAAGAATTTTGATTTTAACTTAAAGTACAGAACTTTGAACTAACAACTTCCATTCTTTAAGTTATTAACTTGAAGAAAAGAATTTTGATTTTAACTTAAAGTACAGAACTTTAAACTAACAACTTCCATTCTTTAAGTTATTAACTTGAAAAAAAGAATTTTGATTTTAACTTAAAATACAGAACTTTAAACTAATAACTTCCATTCTTTAAGTTATTAACTAGAAGAAAAAATTTTGATTTTAACTTAAAGTACAGAACTTTAAATTAAAAACTTTCTTTCTTTAAGTTATTTACTTGAAGAAAAGAATTTTGATTTTAACTTATAGTACAGAACTTTAAACTAACAACTTCCATTCTTTAAGTTATTAACTTGAAAAAAAGAATTTTGATTTTAACTTAAAGTACAGTACATTGAACTCACAAATTCCATTCTTTAAGTTATTAACTTGAAGAAAAGAATTTTGATTTTAACTTAAAGTACAGAACTTTAAACTAACAACTGCCGTTCTTTAAGTTATTAACTTGAAGAAAAGAATTTTGATTTTAACTTAAAGTACAGAACTTTAAACTAACAACTTCCATTCTTTAAGTTATTAACTTGAAGAAAAGAATTTCGATTTTAACTTAAAGTACAGAACTTTAAATTAATAACTTCCTTTCTTTAAGTTATTTACTTGAAGAAAAGAATTTTGATTTTAACTTAAAGTACAGAACTTTAAACTAATAACTTCCATTCTTTAAGTTATTTACTTGAAGAAAAGAATTTTGATTTTAACTTAAAGTACAGAACTTTAAACTAACAACTTCCATTTTTTAAGTTATCAACTTGAAGAAACAAATATTGATTTTAACTTAAAGTACAGAACTTTAAACTAATAACTTCCATTCTTTAAGTTATTAAGTTGAAGAAAAGAATTTTGATTTTAACTTAAAGTACAGAACTTTGAACTAACAACTTCCATTCTTTAAGTTATTAACTTGAAGAAAAGAATTTTGATTTTAACTTAAAGTACAGAACTTTGAACTAACAACTTCCATTCTTTAAGTTATTAACTTGAAGAAAAGAATTTTGATTTTAACTTAAAGTACAGAACTTTGAACTAACAACTTCCATTCTTTAAGTTATTAACTTGAAGAAAAGAATTTTTGTTTTAACTTAAAGTACAGAACTTAAAAACTAACAACTTCCATTCTTTAAGTTATTAGCTTGAAGAAAGGATTTTGATTTTAACTTAAAGTACAGAACTTTAAACTAAAAACTTCCATTCTTTAAGTTATTAGCTTGAAGAAAAGAATTTTGATTTTAACTTAAAGTACAGAACTATAAATTAACAACTTCCATTCTTTAAGTTATTAACTTGAAGAAAAGAATTTTGATTTTAACTTAAAGTACAGAACTTTAAACTAACAACTTCCATTCTTTAAGTTATTAACTTGAAGAAAAAATTTTGAATTTAACTTAAAGTACAGAACTTTAAACTAACTACTTCCATTCTTTAAGTTATTAACTAGAAGAAAAGAATTTTGATTTTAACTTAAAGTACAGAACTTTAAACTAATTACTTCCATTCATTAAGTTATTTACTTGACGAAGAGAATTTTGATTTTAGCTTAAAGTACAGAACTTTAAACTAACAACTTCCATTCTTTAAGTTATTAGCTTGAAGAAAAGAATTTTGATTTTAACTTAAAGTACAGAACTTTAAACTAACAACTTCCATTCTTTAAGTTATTAACTTGAAGAAAAAATTTTGAATTTAACTTAAAGTACAGAACTTTAAACTAACTACTTCCATTCTTTAAGTTATTAACTAGAAGAAAAAAATTTTGATTTTAACTTAAAGTACAGAACTATCAATTAATAACGTCCTTTCTTTAAGTTATTTACTTGAAGTAAAGAATTTTGATTTTAACTTAAAGTACAGAACTTTAAACTAATAACTTCCATTCTTTAAGTTATTTACTTGAAGAAAAGAATTTTGATTTTAACTTAAAGTACAGAACCTTAAACTAACAACTTTCATTCTTTAAGTTATTAACTTGAAGAAAAGAATTTTGATTTTAACTTAAAGTACAGAACTTTAAACTAACAACTTCCATTCTTTAAGTTATTAGCTTGAAGAAAAGAATTTTGATTTTAGCTTAAAGTACAGAACTATAAACTAACAACTTCCATTCTTTAAGTTATTAACTTGAAAAAAAGAATTTTGATTTTAACTTGAAGTACAGAACTTTAAACTAACAACTTCCATTCTTTAAGTTATCAACTTGAAGAAAAGAATTTTGATTTTAACTTAAAGTACAGAACTTTAAATTAACAACTTCCATTCTTTAAGTTATTAACTTGAAGAAAAAATTTTGATTTTAACTTAAAGTACAGAACTTTAAACTAATAACTTCCATTCTTTAAGTTATTTACTTGAAGAAAAGAATTTTGATTTTAACTTAAAGTACAGAACTTTAAAGTAACAACTTTCATTCTTTAAGTTATTAACTTGAAGAAAAGAATTTTGATTTTAACATAAAGTACAGAACTTTGAAGTAACAACTTCCATTCTTTAATATATTAACTTGAAGAAAAGAATTTTGATTTTAACTTAAAGTACAGAACTATCAATTAATAACGTCCTTTCTTTAAGTTATTTACTTGAAGTAAAAAATTTTGATTTTAACTTAAAGTACAGAACTTTAAACTAATAACTTCCATTCTTTAAGTTATTTACTTGAAGAAAAGAATTCTGATTTTAACTTAAAGTACAGAACTTTAAACTAACAACTATCATTCTTTAAGTTATTAACTTGAAGAAAAGAATTTTGATTTTAACTTAAAGTACAGAACTTTAAACTAACAACTTCCATTCTTTAAGTTATTAGCTTGAAGAAAAGAATTTTGATTTTAGCTTAAAGTACAGAACTATAAACTAACAACTTCCATTCTTTAAGTTATTAACTTGAAAAAAAGAATTTTGATTTTAACTTGAAGTACAGAACTTTAAACTAATAACTTCCATTCTTTAAGTTATTAACTTGAAGAAAAGAATTTTGATTTTAACTTAAAGTACAGAACTTTATACTAACAACTTCCATTCTTTAAGTTATTAACTTGAAGAAAAAATTTTGATTTTAACTTAAAGTACAGAACTTTAAACTAATAACTTCCATTCTTAAGTTATTTACTTGAAGAAAAGAATTTTGATTTTAACTTAAAGTACAGAACTTTAAAGTAACAACTTTCATTCTTTAAGTTATTAACTTGAAGAAAAGAATTTTGATTTTAACATAAAGTACAGAACTTTGAACTAACAACTTCCATTCTTTAATTTATTAACTTGAAAAAAAGAATTTTGATTTTAACTTAAAGTACAGAACTTTAAACTAATAACTTCCATTCTTTAAGTTATTTACTTGAAGAAAAGAATTTTGATTTTAACTTAAAGTACAGAACTTTAAACTAATAACTTCCATTTTATAAGTTATTAACTTGAAGAAACAAATATTGATTTTATCTAAAAGTACAGAACTATACATTAATAACGTCCGTTCTTTAAGTTATTTACTTGAAGAAAAGAATTTTGATTTTAGCTTAAAGTACAGAACTTTATACAAATAACTTCCATTCTTTAAGTTATTTACTTGAAGAAAAGGATTTTGATTTTAACTTAAAGTACAGAACTTTAAAATAGTAACTTCCATTCTTTAAGTTAATTACTTGAAGAAAAGAATTTTGATTTTATCTTAAAGTACAGAACTATCAATTAATAACGTCCTTTCTTTAAGTTATTTACTTGAAGAAAAGAATTTTGATTTTAACTTAAAGTACAGAACTTTGAACTAACAACTTCCATTCTTTAAGTTATTAACTTGAAGAAAAGAATTTTGATTTTAACTTAAAGTACAGAACTTTAAACTAAAACTTCCATTCTTTAATTTATTAACTTGAAGAAAAGAATTTTGATTTTAACTTAAAGTACAGAACTTTAAACTAATTACTTCCATTCATTAAGTTATTTACTTGAAGAAAAGAATTTTGATTTTAACTTAAAGTACAGAACTTTGAACTAACAACTTCCATTCTTTAAGTTATTAACTTGAAGAAAAGAATTTTGATTTTAACTTAAAGTACAGAACTTTAAACTAAAACTTCCATTCTTTAATTTATTAACTTGAAGAAAAGAATTTTGATTTTAACTTAAAGTACAGAACTTTAAACTAATTACGTCCATTCATTAAGTTATTTACTTGAAGAATAGAATTTTTATTTTAACTTAAAGTACAGAACTTTAAACTAACAACTTCCATTCTTTAAGTTATTAACTTGAAGAAAAGAATTTTGATTTTAACTTGAAGTACAGAACTTTAAACTAACAACTTCCATTATTTAAGTTACTAACTTGAAGAAAAGAATTTTGATTTTAACTTAAAGTACAGAACTTTAAACTAATAACTTCCATTCTTTAAGTTATTAACTAGAAGAAAAAATTTTGATTTTAACTTAAAGTACAGAACTTTAAACTAATAACTTCCATTCTTTAAGTTATTTACTTGAACAAAAGAATTTTGATTTTAACTTAAAGTACAGAACTTTAAACTAACAACTTCCATTTTTTAAGTTATTAACTTGAAGAAACAAATATTGATTTTAACTTAAAGTACAGAACTTCAAACTAATAACTTCCATTCTTTAAGTTATTAATTTGACGAAAAGAATTTTGGTTTTAACTTAAAGCACAGAACTTTAAACTAATAACTTCCATTCTTTAAGTTATTAACTAGAAGGAAAGAATTAAAATTTTAACTTAAAGTACAGAACTTTCAACTAACAACTTCCATTCTTTAAGTTATTTACTTGAATAAAAGAATTTTGATTTTAACTTAAAGTACAGAACTATCAATTAATAACGTCCTTTCTTTAAGTTATTTACTTGAAGAAAAGAATTTTGATTTTAACTTAAAGTACAGAACTTTGAACTAACAACTTCCATTCTTTAAGTTATTAACTTGAAGAAAAGAATTTTGATTTTAACTTAAAGTACAGAACTTTAAATTAATAACTTCCTTTCTTTAAGTTATTTACTTGAAGAAAAGAATTTTGATTTTAACTTAAAGTACAGAACTTTAAACTAATTACTTCCATTCTTTAAGTTATTAACTTGACGAAAAGAATTTTGGTTTTAACTTAAAGTACAGAACTTTAAACTAATAACTTCCATTCTTTAAGTTATTAACTAGAAGAAAAGAATTATGATTTTAACTTAAAGTACAGAACTTTATACTAATAACTTCCTTTCTTTAAGTTATTTACTTGAAGAAAAGGATTTTGATTTTGACTTAAAGTACAGAACTTTGAACTAACAACTTCCATTCTTTAAGTTATTAACTTGAAGAAAAGAATTTTGATTTTAACCTAAAGTACAGAACTTTAAACTAACAACTTCCATTCTTTAATTTATTAACTTGAAGAAAAGAATTTTAATTTTAACTTAAAGTACAGAACTCTAAACTAATTACTTCCGTTCATTAAGTTATTTACTTGAAGAATAGAATTTTGATTTTACGTAAAGTACAGAACTTTAAACTAACAACTTCCATTCTTTAAGTTATTAACTTGAAAAACAGAATTTTGATTGTAACTTAAAGTACAGAACTTTAAACTAACAACTTCCATTCTTTAAGTTATTAACTAGAAGAAAAGAATTTTGATTTTAACTTAAAGTACAGAACTTTAAACTAATTACTTCCATTCTTTAAGTTATTTACTTAAAGAAAAAAATTTTGATTTTAACTTAAAGTACAAAGCTTTGAACTAACAACTTCCATTCTTTAAGTTATTAACTTGAAGAAAAGAATTTTTATTTTAACTTAAAGTACAGAACTTTAAACTAACAACTTCCATTCTTTAAGTTATTAACTTAAAGAAAAGAATTTTGATTTTAACTTATAGTACAGAACTTTAAACTAATTACTTCCATTCTTTAAGTTATTAACTTGACGAAAAGAATTTTGGTTTTAACTTAAACTACAGAACTTTAACTAATAACTTCCATTCTTTAAGTTATTAACTAGTAGAAAAGAATTATGATTTTAACTTAAAGTACAGAACTGTGAACTAACAACTTCCATTCTTTAAGTTATTAACATGAAGAAAAGAATTTTGATTTTAACTTAAAGTACAGTACTTTAAACTAACAACTTCCATTCTTTGAGTTATTAACTTGAAGAAAAGAATTTTGATTTTAACTTGAAGTACAGAACTTTAAACTAATAACTTCCATTCTTTAAGTTATTAACTAGAAGAAAAAATTTTGATTTTAACTTAAAGTACAGAACTTTAAACTAATAACTTCCATTCTTTAAGTTATTTACTTGAACAAAAGAATTTTGATTTTAACTTAAAGTACAGAACTTTAAACTAACAACTTCCATTTTTTAAGTTATTAACTTGAAGAAACAAATATTGATTTTAACTTAAAGTACAGAACTGTGAACTAACAACTTCCATTCTTTAAGTTATTAACATGAAGAAAAGAATTTTGATTTTAACTTAAAGTACAGTACTTTAAACTAACAACTTCTATTATTTAAGTTACTAACTTGAAGAAAAGAATTTTGATTTTAACTTAAAGTACAGAACTTTAAACTAATAACTTCCATTCTTTAAGTTATTAACTAGAAGAAAAAATTTTGATTTTAACTTAAAGTACAGAACTTTAAACTAATAACTTCCATTCTTTAAGTTATTTACTTGAACAAAAGAATTTTGATTTTAACTTAAAGTACAGAACTTTAAACTAACAACTTCCATTTTTTAAGTTATTAACTTGAAGAAACAAATATTGATTTTAACTTAAAGTACAGAACTTCAAACTAATAACTTCCATTCTTTAAGCTATTAACTTGACGAAAAGAATTTTGGTTTTAACTTAAAGCACAGAACTTTAAACTAATAACTTCCATTCTTTAAGTTATTAACTAGAAGGAAAGAATTAAAATTTTAACTTAAAGTACAGAACTTTCAACTAACAACTTCCATTCTTTAAGTTATTTACTTGAATAAAAGAATTTTGATTTTAACTTAAAGTACAGAACTTTAAACTAACAACTTCCATTCTTTAAGTTATTCACTTGAAGAAAAGAATTTTGATTTTAACTTAAAGTACAGAACTTTAAACTAACAACTTCCATTCTTTAAGTTATTAACTTGAAGAAAAGAATTTTAATTTTAACTTAAAGTACAGAATTTTAAATTAATAACTTCCTTTCTTTAAGTTATTTACTTGAAGAAAAGAATTTTGATTTGAACTTAAAGTACAGAACTTTAAACTAACAACTTCCATTCTTTAAGTTATTAACTTGTAAAAAAGAATTTTGATTTTAACTTAAAGTACAGAACTTTAAACTAATAACTTCCATTCTTTAAGTTATTTACTTGAACAAAAGAATTTTGATTTTAACTTAAAGTACAGAACTTTAAACTAACAACTTCCATTTTTTAAGTTATTAACTTGAAGAAACAAATATTGATTTTAACTTCAAGTACAGAACTTCAAACTAATAACTTCCATTCTTTAAGTTATTAACTTGACGAAAAGAATTTTGGTTTTAACTTAAAGCACAGAACTTTAAACTAATAACTTCCATTCTTTAAGTTATTAACTAGAAGGAAAGAATTAAAATTTTAACTTAAAGTACAGAACTTTGAACTAACAACTTCCATTCTTTAAGTTATTTACTTGAATAAAAAAATTTTGATTTTAACTTAAAGTACAGAACTTTAAACTAACAACTTCCATTTTTTAAGTTATTAACTAGAAGAAACAAATATTGATTTAAACTTAAAGTACAGAACTTTAAACTAATAAATTCCATTCTTTAAGTTATTAACTTGAAGAAAAGAATTTTGATATTAACTTAAAGTACAGAGCTTTAAACTAACAACTTCCATTCTTTAAGTTATTAACTTGAAGAAAAGAATTTTGATTTTAACTTAAAGTACAGAACTTTAAACTAAAAACTTCCATTCTTTAAGTTATTAACTTGAAGAAAAGAATTTTGATTTTAACTTAAAGTACAGAACTTTAAACTAATAACTTCCATTCTTTAAGTTATTAACTAGTAGAAAAGAATTATGATTTTAACTTAAAGTACAGAACTGTGAACTAACAACTTCCATTCTTTAAGTTATTAACATGAAGAAAAGAATTTTGATTTTAACTTAAAGTACAGTACTTTAAACTAACAACTTCCATTCTTTGAGTTATTAACTTGAAGAAAAGAATTTTGATTTTAACTTGAAGTACAGAACTTTAAACTAATAATTTCCATTCTTTAAGTTATTAACTAGAAGAAAAAATTTTGATTTTAACTTAAAGTACAGAACTTTAAACTAATAACTTCCATTCTTTAAGTTATTTACTTGAACAAAAGAATTTTGATTTTAACTTAAAGTACAGAACTTTAAACTAACAACTTCCATTTTTTAAGTTATTAACTTGAAGAAACAAATATTGATTTTAACTTAAAGTACAGAACTGTGAACTAACAACTTCCATTCTTTAAGTTATTAACTTGAAGAAACAAATATTGATTTTAACTTCAAGTACAGAACTTCAAACTAATAACTTCCATTCTTTAAGTTATTAACTTGACGAAAAGAATTTTGGTTTTAACTTAAAGCACAGAACTTTAAACTAATAACTTCCATTCTTTAAGTTATTAACTAGAAGGAAAGAATTAAAATTTTAACTTAAAGTACAGAACTTTGAACTAACAACTTCCATTCTTTAAGTTATTTACTTGAATAAAAAAATTTTGATTTTAACTTAAAGTACAGAACTTTAAACTAACAACTTCCATTTTTTAAGTTATTAACTAGAAGAAACAAATATTGATTTAAACTTAAAGTACAGAACTTTAAACTAATAAATTCCATTCTTTAAGTTATTAACTTGAAGAAAAGAATTTTGATATTAACTTAAAGTACAGAGCTTTAAACTAACAACTTCCATTCTTTAAGTTATTAACTTGAAGAAAAGAATTTTGATTTTAACTTAAAGTACAGAACTTTAAACTAAAAACTTCCATTCTTTAAGTTATTAACTTGAAGAAAAGAATTTTGATTTTAACTTAAAGTACAGAACTTTAAACTAATAACTTCCATTCTTTAAGTTATTAACTAGTAGAAAAGAATTATGATTTTAACTTAAAGTACAGAACTGTGAACTAACAACTTCCATTCTTTAAGTTATTAACATGAAGAAAAGAATTTTGATTTTAACTTAAAGTACAGTACTTTAAACTAACAACTTCCATTCTTTGAGTTATTAACTTGAAGAAAAGAATTTTGATTTTAACTTGAAGTACAGAACTTTAAACTAATAATTTCCATTCTTTAAGTTATTAACTAGAAGAAAAAATTTTGATTTTAACTTAAAGTACAGAACTTTAAACTAATAACTTCCATTCTTTAAGTTATTTACTTGAACAAAAGAATTTTGATTTTAACTTAAAGTACAGAACTTTAAACTAACAACTTCCATTTTTTAAGTTATTAACTTGAAGAAACAAATATTGATTTTAACTTAAAGTACAGAACTGTGAACTAACAACTTCCATTCTTTAAGTTATTAACATGAAGAAAAGAATTTTGATTTTAACTTAAAGTACAGTACTTTAAACTAACAACTTCCATTATTTAAGTTACTAACTTGAAGAAAAGAATTTTGATTTTAACTTAAAGTACAGAACTTTAAACTAATAACTTCCATTCTTTAAGTTATTAACTAGAAGAAAAAATTTTGATTTTAACTTAAAGTACAGAACTTTAAACTAATAACTTCCATTCTTTAAGTTATTTACTTGAACAAAAGAATTTTGATTTTAACTTAAAGTACAGAACTTTAAACTAACAACTTCCATTTTTTAAGTTATTAACTTGAAGAAACAAATATTGATTTTAACTTAAAGTACAGAACTTCAAACTAATAACTTCCATTCTTTAAGCTATTAACTTGACGAAAAGAATTTTGGTTTTAACTTAAAGCACAGAACTTTAAACTAATAACTTCCATTCTTTAAGTTATTAACTAGAAGGAAAGAATTAAAATTTTAACTTAAAGTACAGAACTTTCAACTAACAACTTCCATTCTTTAAGTTATTTACTTGAATAAAAGAATTTTGATTTTAACTTAAAGTACAGAACTTTAAACTAACAACTTCCATTCTTTAAGTTATTCACTTGAAGAAAAGAATTTTGATTTTAACTTAAAGTACAGAACTTTAAACTAACAACTTCCATTCTTTAAGTTATTAACTTGAAGAAAAGAATTTTAATTTTAACTTAAAGTACAGAATTTTAAATTAATAACTTCCTTTCTTTAAGTTATTTACTTGAAGAAAAGAATTTTGATTTGAACTTAAAGTACAGAACTTTAAACTAACAACTTCCATTCTTTAAGTTATTAACTTGTAAAAAAGAATTTTGATTTTAACTTAAAGTACAGAACTTTAAACTAATAACTTCCATTCTTTAAGTTATTTACTTGAACAAAAGAATTTTGATTTTAACTTAAAGTACAGAACTTTAAACTAACAACTTCCATTTTTTAAGTTATTAACTTGAAGAAACAAATATTGATTTTAACTTCAAGTACAGAACTTCAAACTAATAACTTCCATTCTTTAAGTTATTAACTTGACGAAAAGAATTTTGGTTTTAACTTAAAGCACAGAACTTTAAACTAATAACTTCCATTCTTTAAGTTATTAACTAGAAGGAAAGAATTAAAATTTTAACTTAAAGTACAGAACTTTGAACTAACAACTTCCATTCTTTAAGTTATTTACTTGAATAAAAAAATTTTGATTTTAACTTAAAGTACAGAACTTTAAACTAACAACTTCCATTTTTTAAGTTATTAACTAGAAGAAACAAATATTGATTTAAACTTAAAGTACAGAACTTTAAACTAATAAATTCCATTCTTTAAGTTATTAACTTGAAGAAAAGAATTTTGATATTAACTTAAAGTACAGAGCTTTAAACTAACAACTTCCATTCTTTAAGTTATTAACTTGAAGAAAAGAATTTTGATTTTAACTTAAAGTACAGAACTTTAAACTAAAAACTTCCATTCTTTAAGTTATTAACTTGAAGAAAAGAATTTTGATTTTAACTTAAAGTACAGAACTTTAAACTAATAACTTCCATTCTTTAAGTTATTAACTAGAAGGAAAGAATTATGATTTTAACTTAAAGTACACAACTTTGAACTAACAACTTCCATTCTTTAAGTTATTAACTTGAAGAAAAGAATTTTGATTTTAACTTAAAGTACAGAACTTTAAACTAACAACTTCCATTCTTTAAGTTATTAACTTGAAGAAAAGAATTTTGATTTTAACTTGAAGTACAGAACTTTAAACTAACAATTTCCATTCTTTAAGTTATTAACTTGAAGAAAAGAGATTTGATTTTAACTTAAAGTACAGAACTTTATACTAATAACTTCCATTCTTTAAGTTATTAACTAGAACGAAAGAATTATGATTTTAACTTAAAGTACAGAACTTTAAACTAACAACTTCCATTCTTTAAGTTATTAACTTGAAGAAAAGAATTTTGATTTTAACTTAAAGTACAGAACTTTAAACTAACAACTTCCATTCTTTAAGTTATTAACTTGACGAAAAGAATTTTGATTTTAACTTAAAGTACAGAACTTTAAATTATTAACTTCCTTTCTTTAAGTTATTTACTTGAAGAAAAGAATTTTGATTTTAACTTAAAGTACAGAACTTTAAACTAATAACTTCCATTCTTTAAGTTATTTACTTGAAGAAAAGAATTATGATTTTAACTTAAAGTACAGAACTTTAAACTATCAACTTCCATTCTTTAAGTTATTTACTTGAAGAAAAGAATTTTGATTTTAGCTTAAAGTACAGAACTTTAAACTAATAACTTCCATTCTTTAAGTTATTTACTTGAAGAAAAGGATTTTGATTTTAACTTAAAGTACAGTACTTTAAAATTGTAACTTCCATTCTTTAAGTTAATTACTTGAAGAAAAGAATTTTGATTTTAACTTAAAGTACAGAACTTTAAACTAACAACTTCCTTTCTGTAAGTTATTTACTTGAAGAAAAGAATTTTGATTTTAACTTAAAGTACAGAACTTTAAACTAATAACTTCCATTCTTTAACTTATTTACTTGAAGAAAAGAATTTTGATTTTAACTTAAAGTACAGAACTTTAAACTAACAACTTCCATTTTTTAAGTTACTAACTTGAAGAAACAAATATTGATTTTAACTTAAAGTACAGAACTTTAAACTAACAACTTCCATTCTTTAAGTTATTTACTTGAAGAAAAGAATTTTGATTTTAGCTTAAAGTACAGAACTTTAAACTAACAACTTCCATTCTTTAATTTATTAACTTGAAGAAAAGAATTTTGATTTTAACTTAAAGTACAGAACTTTAAACTAATTACTTCCATTCATTAAGTTATTTACTTGAAGAAAAGAATTTTGATTTTAACTTAAAGTACAGAACTTTAAACTAATAACTTCCATTCTTTAAGTTATTTACTTGAAGAAAAGAATTATGATTTTAACTTAAAGTACAGAACTTTAAACTAACAACTTCCATTCTTTAAGTTATTTACTTGAAGAAAAGAATTTTGATTTTAGCTTAAAGTATAGAACTATACTAGCTAAAGTATAGAGCTAAGTAAACATATCTTTAGCTGGGCGAAATTATCTGCAACACCACGAAGGACTAGTTAAACTTTAGATAAAAGTTAATCCAGAGTCAACTAATGTTGATCCAATCAGAGTGGCCAAAGCTAGAGTTAACTTTTGGTATTCCATAGGTTTTCGATTCGATTCTGAGTTGCAGAGAAACGGCACAGATGACTAGCTGAAGAAGTGATTCCTTAACTGCAGCTGGAGCTCTGCGAATGCAGTGACTGCTCTCCATTTTTTCTTATGAGACAATCGCGTTTTAAGGAAGCACTCCCACAAGAAAGCATGAAAGATAGAATTTCTTAGTCGCCTGCGACGATCGCTTTCTAAGGAAATGCTCCCATAAGAAATCATATCTTTAACTGGGCGAAATTATCTGCACCAACACTAAGGACTAGTTCAACTTTCAAAGCAATCAGAGTGGCCAAAGCTGGAGTTAACTTTGGGAATTTCATGAGTTAACTCTGATCTGAGGTTGATCTGTAATACAACTGGCCCCAATGCCAATGGCATACTAATAGCATCAAAGACTCAATTTTTGGATTATGTTATCAGTATTTAATTTTTATTTTACGATTTTATTTTTTTTTTCGGGCTTCTCTGTCCATTGGGCCCTAGGCACATGCTTAATGCGCCTAATGCTAAAATTGGCTTTGGTTACCTTAACTTCAATCGGGCAAAGTTTTAAATAAAAATTTTCCAAGCAACATCTTTGAGAAACACAATTAATTCTTAAGATCCGATGTTCTGTGGGCGTCTATTACGAAGGTTTATCGTGAGATCACTCGAGAAAAGTGTTCGTATCTACAAATTTAAAAATGTTTTTAAATTATTTACGTAACATGGCAGTTGGATATATTTTGGTGTTGTGTTTTTACTATTAAAACTTCATGTAAAAACCGTGTCAGTTCTAATAACGAATGACACTTCCATAAACAAACTTCAAGCTTCATTAGCAGAGGGTCGATAGTTTGTTTTTCATTTACAAAAATAATCATTTGTTCAGCCGAAAAGCAAACAAAAAGCTTTTTTGTGTTTTTTTCAGTTAATTACTATTTAATGTTTCAGAGTCCTACACCTCCTCAATATGTCTTCTGGTATCATAATAACAATATGATAAATTACGATACTTCAAGAGGTGGAATTAGTGTAGAAACACTGCCAGGACACCCAACTCAAAGTCGTTTAACAATTACCAACACCCACGAAGCAGATTCTGGAAATTACACATGCTCTGCGTCTAACACGGAGCCCGCTTCAGTGTATGTTTATGTCTCCAAAGGTAAAAACTGCGGTTTGCCGTTCGGCTGTCTAACTTGACAAATATTTTATTGTTCCAGGCGACAACGTCGATGCACTTTTAATGCGAAAATCATGTGCGATGTGTGTAGTAAGCCAGCTATTATTACTTTTTGTGGCAACTGTAGCAGCAGCTATGCGATAGGAAAAAGTATATTTTAGCTCAAGTGCATAAAAGCAACAAAATAAGTTGATAACTGTAAATGTGGACTATAAAATTCAAGACTAAACTTTGTTTATAGTGTCGTCTATGTGTTTTAAAATTTAAAAATGTAAAAAAATAAATTAACAAAAATACTTACAAATCATTTTGAAAAATTTCGCAGGGTACGATGGAAAAACATTGTATATAATCAATGATGATATTAAAAAATTGACAACTATACGTTGTATTCACGAACTTGTTATATCTTTAATAATTTATAATTATTTTCATGATGAACATTAAGTACTTGCCCTAAAAAGGTATTAATAACTGAATGTACCTCTATTCATCCATTAAAACTACATTTTAGTATCTTTGCACATTCTTCCTTTCCATTTTATTATTTTTTATTTTGTTTATATTTTGATTTTAACTTAAAGTACAGAACTTTAAACTAACAACTTCCATTCTTTAAGTTATTTACTTGAAGAAAAGAATTTTGATTTTAACTTAAAGTACAGAACTTTAAACTAACAACTTCCATTCTTTAAGTTATTAACTTGAAGAAAAGAATTTTGATTTTAACTTAAAGTACAGAACTTTAAACTAACAACTTCCATTCTTTAAGTTATTAACTTGACGAAAAGAATTTTGATTTTAACTTAAAGTACAGAACTTTAAATTATTAACTTTCTTTCTTTAAGTTATTTACTTGAAGAAAAGAATTTTGATTTTAACTTAAAGTACAGAACTTTAAACTAATAACTTCCATTCTTTAAGTTATTTACTTAAAGAAAAGAATTATGATTTTAACTTAAAGTACAGAACTTTAAACTAACAACTTCCATTCTTTAAGTTATTTACTTGAAGAAAAGAATTTTGATTTTAGCTTAAAGTATAGAACTTTAAACTAATAACTTCCATTCTTTAAGTTATTTACTTGAAGAAAAGGATTTTGATTTTAACTTAAAGTACAGAACTTTAAAATTGTAACTTCCATTCTTTAAGTTAATTACTTGAAGAAAAGAATTTTGATTTTAACTTAAAGTACAGAACTTTAAACTAACAACTTCCTTTCTTTAAGTTATTTACTTGAAGAAAAGAATTTTGATTTTAACTTAAAGTACAGAACTTTAAACTAATAACTTCCATTCTTTAACTTATTTACTTGAAGAAAAGAATTTTGATTTTAACTTAAAGTACAGAACTTTAAACTAACAACTTCCATTTTTTAAGTTACTAACTTGAAGAAACAAATATTGATTTTAGCTTAAAGTACAGAACTTTAAACTAACAACTTCCATTCTTTAATTTATTAACTTGAAGAAAAGAATTTTGATTTTAACTTAAAGTACAGAACTTTAAACTAATTACTTCCATTCATTAAGTTATTTACTTGACGAAAAGAATTTTATTTTAACTTAAAGTACAGAACTTTAAATTAATAACTTCCTTTCTTTAAGTTATTTACTTGAAGAAAAGAATTTTGATTTTAACTTAAAGTACAGCACTTTAAACTAACAACATCCATTCTTTAAGTTATTTACTTGAAGAAAAGAATTTTGATTTTAACTTAAAGTACAGAACTTTAAACTAATAACTTCCATTCTTTAAGTTATTTACTTGAATAAAAGAATTTTGATATTAACTTAAAGTACAGAACTTTAAACTAACAACTTCCATTTTTTAAGTTATTAACTTGAAGAAACAAATATTGATTTTAACTTAAAGTACAGAACTTTAAACTAATAACTTCCATTCTTTAAGTTATTAACTTGACGAAAAGAATTTTGGTTTTAACTTAAAGTACAGAACTTTAAACTAATAACTTTCATTCTTTAAGTTATTAACTAGAAGAAAAGAATTATGATTTTAACTTAAAGTACAGAACTTTGAACTAACAACTTCCATTCTTTAAGTTATTAACATGAAGAAAAGAATTTTGATTTTAACTTAAAGTACAGAACTTTAAACTAACAACTTCCATTCTTTAAGTTATTAACTTGAAGAAAAGAATTTTGATTTTAACTTAAAATACAGAACTTTGAACTAACAACTTCCATTCTTTAAGTTATTAACTTGAAGAAAAGAATTTTGATTTTAACTTAAAGTACAGAACTTTAAACTATCAACTTCCATTCTTTAAGTTATTAGCTTGAAGAAAAGAATTTTGATTTTAACTTAAAGTACAGAACTTTAAACTAATTACTTCCATTCTTTAAGTTATTAACTTGACGAAAAGAATTTTGGTTTTAACTTAAAGTACAGAACTTTAAACTAATAACTTCCATTCTTTAAGTTATTAACTAGAAGAAAAGAATTATGATTTTAACTTAAAGTACAGAACTTTGAACTAACAACTTCCATTCTTTAAGTTATTAACATGAAGAAAAGAATTTTGATTTTAACTTAAAGTACAAAACTTTAAACTAACAACTTCCATTCTTTAAGTTATTAACTTGAAGAAAAGAATTTTGATTTTAACTTAAAGTACAGAACTTTAAACTAATAACATCCATTCTTTAAGTTATTTACTTGAAGAAAAGAATTATGATTTTAACTTAAAGTACAGAACTTTAAACTAACAACTTCCATTCTTTAAGTTATTTACTAGAAGAAAAGAATTTTGATTTTAACTTAAAGTACAGAACTTTAAACTAACAACTTCCATTCTTTAAGTTATTAACTTTAAGAAAAGAATTTTGATTTTAACTTAAAGTACAGAACTTTGAACTAAAAACTTCCATTCTTTAAGTTATTAACTTTAAGAAAAGAATTTTGATTTTAACTTAAAGTACAGAACTTTGAACTAACAACTTCCATTCTTTAAGTTATTAACTTGAAGAAAAGAATTTTGATTTTAACTTAAAGTACAGAACTTTAAACTATCAACTTCCATTCTTTAAGTTATTAGCTTGAAGAAAAGAATTTTGATTTTAACTTAAAGTACAGAACTTTAACCTAATTACTTTCATTCATTAAGTTGTTTACTTGACGAAAAGAATTATGATTTTAACTTAAAGTACAGAACTTTAAACTAACAACTTCCATTCTTTAAGTTATTTACTTGAAGAAAAGAATTTTGATTTTAGCTTAAAGTACAGAACTTTAAACAAATAACTTCCATTCTTTAAGTTATTTACTTGAAGAAAAGGATTTTGCTTTTAACTTAAAGTACAGAACTTTAAACTAACAACTTCCATTCTTTAAGTTATTAACTTGAAGAAAAGAATTTTGATTTTAACTTAAAGTACAGAGCTTTAAACTAACAACTTCCATTCTTTAAGTTATTAACTTGAAGAAAAGAATTTTGATTTTAACTTAAAGTACAGAACTTTGAACTAACAACTTCCATTCTTTAAGTTATTAACTTGAAGAAAAGAATTTTGATTTTAACTTAAAGTACAGAACTTTAAACTATCAACTTCCATTCTTTAAGTTATTAGCTTGAAGAAAAGAATTTTGATTTTAACTTAAAGTACAGAACTTTAACCTAATTACTTCCATTCATTAAGTTGTTTACTTGACGAAAAGAATTTTGATTTTAACTTAAAGTACAGAACTTTAAACTAACAACTTCCTTTCTTTAAGTTATTTACTTGAAGAAAAGAATTTTGATTTTAACTTAAAGTACAGAACTTTAAACTAATAACTTCCATTCTTTAGCTTATTTACTTGAAGAAAAGAATTTTGATTTTAACTTAAAGTACAGAACTTTAAACTAACAACTTCCATTTTTTAAGTTATTAACTTGAAGAAACAAATATTGATTTTAACTTAAAGTACAGAGCTTTAACTAACAACTTCCATTCTTTAAGTTATTTACTTGAAGAAAAGAATTTTGATTTTAACTTAAAGTACAGAACTTTAAACTAATAACTTCCATTCTTTAAGTTATTAACTTGAAGAAAAGAATTTTGATTTTAACTTAAAGTACAGAACTTTAAACTAATAACTTCCATTCTTTAGCTTATTTACTTGAAGAAAAGAATTTTGATTTTAACTTAAAGTACAGAACTTTAAACTAACAACTTCCATTTTTTAAGTTATTAACTTGAAGAAACAAATATTGATTTTAACTTAAAGTACAGAGCTTTAACTAACAACTTCCATTCTTTAAGTTATTTACTTGAAGAAAAGAATTTTGATTTTAACTTAAAGTACAGAACTTTAAACTAATAACTTCCATTCTTTAAGTTATTAACTTGAAGAAAAGAATTTTGATTTTAACTTAAAGTACAGAACTTTGAACTTACAACTTCCATTCTTTAAGTTATTAACTTGAAGAAAAAATTTTGATTTTAACTTAAAGTACAGAACTTTAAACTAACAACTACTTCCATTCTTTAAGTTATTAACTTGAAGAAAAGAATTTTGATTTTAACTTGAAGTACAGAACTTTAAACTAACAACTTCCATTCTTCAAGTTATTAACTTGAAGAATAGGATTTTAATTTTAACTTAAAGTACAGAACTTTAAACTAATAACTTCCATTCTTTAAGTTATTAACTAGAAGGAAAGAATTATGATTTTAACTTAAAGTACAGAACTTTAAAATTGTAACTTCCATTCTTTAAGTTATTTACTTAAAGAAAAGAATTATGATGTTAACTTAAAGTACAGAACTTTAAACTAACAACTTCCATTCTTTAAGTTATTTACTTGAAGAAAAGAATTTTGATTTTAGCTTAAAGTATAGAACTTTAAACTAATAACTTCCATTCTTTAAGTTATTTACTTGAAGAAAAGGATTTTGATTTTAACTTAAAGTACAGAACTTTAAAATTGTAACTTCCATTCTTTAAGTTAATTACTTGAAGAAAAGAATTTTGATTTTAACTTAAAGTACAGAACTTTAAACTAACAACTTCCTTTCTTTAAGTTATTTACTTGAAGAAAAGAATTTTGATTTTAACTTAAAGTACAGAACTTTAAACTAATAACTTCCATTCTTTAACTTATTTACTTGAAGAAAAGAATTTTGATTTTAACTTAAAGTACAGAACTTTAAACTAACAACTTCCATTTTTTAAGTTACTAACTTGAAGAAACAAATATTGATTTTAGCTTAAAGTACAGAACTTTAAACTAACAACTTCCATTCTTTAATTTATTAACTTGAAGAAAAGAATTTTGATTTTAACTTAAAGTACAGAACTTTAAACTAATTACTTCCATTCATTAAGTTATTTACTTGACGAAAAGAATTTTATTTTAACTTAAAGTACAGAACTTTAAATTAATAACTTCCTTTCTTTAAGTTATTTACTTGAAGAAAAGAATTTTGATTTTAACTTAAAGTACAGCACTTTAAACTAACAACATCCATTCTTTAAGTTATTTACTTGAAGAAAAGAATTTTGATTTTAACTTAAAGTACAGAACTTTAAACTAATAACTTCCATTCTTTAAGTTATTTACTTGAATAAAAGAATTTTGATATTAACTTAAAGTACAGAACTTTAAACTAACAACTTCCATTTTTTAAGTTATTAACTTGAAGAAACAAATATTGATTTTAACTTAAAGTACAGAACTTTAAACTAATAACTTCCATTCTTTAAGTTATTAACTTGACGAAAAGAATTTTGGTTTTAACTTAAAGTACAGAACTTTAAACTAATAACTTCCATTCTTTAAGTTATTAACTAGAAGAAAAGAATTATGATTTTAACTTAAAGTACAGAACTTTGAACTAACAACTTCCATTCTTTAAGTTATTAACAGGAAGAAAAGAATTTTGATTTTAACTTAAAGTACAGAACTTTAAACTAAAACTTCCATTCTTTAAGTTATTAACTTGAAGAAAAGAATTTTGATTTTAACTTAAAATACAGAACTTTGAACTAACAACTTCCATTCTTTAAGTTATTAACTTGAAGAAAAGAATTTTGATTTTAACTTAAAGTACAGAACTTTAAACTATCAACTTCCATTCTTTAAGTTATTAGCTTGAAGAAAAGGATTTTGATTTTAACTTAAAGTACAGAACTTTAAACTAATTACTTCCATTCTTTAAGTTATTAACTTGACGAAAAGAATTTTGGTTTTAACTTAAAGTACAGAACTTTAAACTAATAACTTCCATTCTTTAAGTTATTAACTAGAAGAAAAGAATTATGATTTTAACTTAAAGTACAGAACTTTGAACTAACAACTTCCATTCTTTAAGTTATTAACATGAAGAAAAGAATTTTGATTTTAACTTAAAGTACAAAACTTTAAACTAACAACTTCCATTCCTTAAGTTATTAACTTGAAGAAAAGAATTTTGATTTTAACTTAAAGTACAGAACTTTAAACTAATAACATCCATTCTTTAAGTTATTTACTTGAAGAAAAGAATTATGATTTTAACTTAAAGTACAGAACTTTAAACTAACAACTTCCATTCTTTAAGTTATTTACTAGAAGAAAAGAATTTTGATTTTAACTTAAAGTACAGAACTTTAAACTAACAACTTCCATTCTTTAAGTTATTAACTTTAAGAAAAGAATTTTGATTTTAACTTAAAGTACAGAACTTTGAACTAAAAACTTCCATTCTTTAAGTTATTAACTTTAAGAAAAGAATTTTGATTTTAACTTAAAGTACAGAACTTTGAACTAACAACTTCCATTCTTTAAGTTATTAACTTGAAGAAAAGAATTTTGATTTTAACTTAAAGTACAGAACTTTAAACTATCAACTTCCATTCTTTAAGTTATTAGCTTGAAGAAAAGAATTTTGATTTTAACTTAAAGTACAGAACTTTAACCTAATTACTTTCATTCATTAAGTTGTTTACTTGACGAAAAGAATTATGATTTTAACTTAAAGTACAGAACTATAAACTAACAACTTCCATTCTTTAAGTTATTTACTTGAAGAAAAGAATTTTGATTTTAGCTTAAAGTACAGAACTTTAAACAAATAACTTCCATTCTTTAAGTTATTTACTTGAAGAAAAGGATTTTGCTTTTAACTTAAAGTACAGAACTTTAAACTAACAACTTCCATTCTTTAAGTTATTAACTTGAAGAAAAGAATTTTGATTTTAACTTAAAGTACAGAACTTTAAACTAACAACTTCCATTCTTTAAGTTATTAACTTGAAGAAAAGAATTTTGATTTTAACTTAAAGTACAGAACTTTGAACTAACAACTTCCATTCTTTAAGTTATTAACTTGAAGAAAAGAATTTTGATTTTAACTTAAAGTACAGAACTTTAAACTATCAACTTCCATTCTTTAAGTTATTAGCTTGAAGAAATGAATTTTGATTTTAACTTAAAGTACAGAACTTTAACCTAATTACTTCCATTCATTAAGTTGTTTACTTGACGAAAAGAATTTTGATTTTAACTTAAAGTACAGAACTTTAAACTAACAACTTCCATTCTTTAAGTTATTTACTTGAAGAAAAGAATTTTGATTTTAACTTAAAGTACAGAACTTTAAACTAACAACTTCCTTTCTTTAAGTTATTTACTTGAAGAAAAGAATTTTGATTTTAACTTAAAGTACAGAATAGAAAAAACTTCTCGGGTAATGGGGAGGACTAAATAAAACACAATTGCTTCGAATCGACTAGTTTCGGTCAAAACTTGACCATCTTCAGGCTATAATAGGGAAAAATATATAATTAGCTACAGATTCGAAAGTGTAAAAGAGTTACTGCGTCACCTCTCGATGCAGATGTAATATGTGAATTGATGTCGTAAACTGATCCAACAATCGGGTAAAAAACGGACATTATGTGGCGTCCAATGTGTAGGTAGTAGTCATGAATTAAAACGATTGAACTATTAATTATAAAAGCAGGTAGAACCGCTGAAAACCATATAAATACGTACAAAAATAACAATAGATAAAAATATGTAAAACACAAACTAGTAACAAATCAAAAACACTATAAATTAAACGTGATAAAGTAAAATAATATCAAATACCAATTTGAATTGCCGCAAATGTCGTGCATGCGCCATCTAATGGCGGAATGAGGGACGCAGTATGTAAACAAACTACAAAATACAAGAGAAAAACAATAACAAATGTCAAAGCGAAGAACTGTGTTAACTTTTTTTGGTCTTTCTGTGGAAGATAGTAAGCAGGGATTTGAACGCTGTATTCATCTGCTCAAAATCAGTGATTTTGTTGACATTGTTGTCGGTGGTGATCACGTAGGAGGACTCTAAAAACAATCTTTTCGGGTAGCACTGTTCTTCTGCCAATACTTTCACATCGCTCATGTTAAATTCGTGTTTGTTGTCGGTGAGATGTTCCGACAGTCCAGTTTTCTTCGACGCCACCCTTTTATCGTAATTGTGTTGTTTTAATCTTTCTGATAGGAGCTGTTTGGTCTGTCCAATGTAGGTAACTCCACATTCACAAACTATTTTGTAGACCACGTTACTTTTGTATTTAAGGGCAATGGGATCTTTTACGTTGGAATAAATAAGATTACCAAGGTTAAAGTTATTATAGAAGGCCAAACAGATCTGTCCACTGTGTATAAAATCTTTCAAAGTGTGTCTGATCCTCCCAGATAGTGACGGGTGGAAAGTTATCTTATGGTAACTCAGTTTACGACATCAATTCACATATTACATCTGCATCGAGAGGTGACGCAGTAACTCTTTTACACTTTCGAATCTGTAGCTAATTATATATTTTTCCCTATTATAGCCTGAAGATGGTCAAGTTTTGACCGAAACTAGTCGATTCGAAGCAATTGTGTTTTATTTAGTCCTCCCCATTACCCGAGAAGTTTTTTCTATTGTTATTGTTGGGGCGAGAAGAAGTTTTTTAAAGTACAGAACTTTAAACTAATAACTTCCATTCTTTAGTTTATTTACTTGAAGAAAAGAATTTTGATTTTAACTTAAAGTACAGAACTTTAAACTAACAACTTCCATTTTTTAAGTTATTAACTTGAAGAAACAAATATTGATTTTAACTTAAAATACAGAACTTTGAACTAACAACTTCCATTCTTTAAGTTATTAACTTGAAGAAAAGAATTTTGATTTTAACTTAAAGTACAGAACTTTAAACTATCAACTTCCATTCTTTAAGTTATTAGCTTGAAGAAAAGGATTTTGATTTTAACTTAAAGTACAGAACTTTAAACTAATTACTTCCATTCTTTAAGTTATTAACTTGACGAAAAGAATTTTGGTTTTAACTTAAAGTACAGAACTTTAAACTAATAACTTCCATTCTTTAAGTTATTAACTAGAAGAAAAGAATTATGATTTTAACTTAAAGTACAGAACTTTGAACTAACAACTTCCATTCTTTAAGTTATTAACATGAAGAAAAGAATTTTGATTTTAACTTAAAGTACAAAACTTTAAACTAACAACTTCCATTCTTTAAGTTATTAACTTGAAGAAAAGAATTTTGATTTTAACTTAAAGTACAGAACTTTAAACTAATAACATCCATTCTTTAAGTTATTTACTTGAAGAAAAGAATTATGATTTTAACTTAAAGTACAGAACTTTAAACTAACAACTTCCATTCTTTAAGTTATTTACTAGAAGAAAAGAATTTTGATTTTAACTTAAAGTACAGAACTTTAAACTAACAACTTCCATTCTTTAAGTTATTAACTTTAAGAAAAGAATTTTGATTTTAACTTAAAGTACAGAACTTTGAACTAAAAACTTCCATTCTTTAAGTTATTAACTTTAAGAAAAGAATTTTGATTTTAACTTAAAGTACAGAACTTTGAACTAACAACTTCCATTCTTTAAGTTATTAACTTGAAGAAAAGAATTTTGATTTTAACTTAAAGTACAGAACTTTAAACTATCAACTTCCATTCTTTAAGTTATTAGCTTGAAGAAAAGAATTTTGATTTTAACTTAAAGTACAGAACTTTAACCTAATTACTTTCATTCATTAAGTTGTTTACTTGACGAAAAGAATTATGATTTTAACTTAAAGTACAGAACTATAAACTAACAACTTCCATTCTTTAAGTTATTTACTTGAAGAAAAGAATTTTGATTTTAGCTTAAAGTACAGAACTTTAAACAAATAACTTCCATTCTTTAAGTTATTTACTTGAAGAAAAGGATTTTGCTTTTAACTTAAAGTACAGAACTTTAAACTAACAACTTCCATTCTTTAAGTTATTAACTTGAAGAAAAGAATTTTGATTTTAACTTAAAGTACAGAACTTTAAACTAACAACTTCCATTCTTTAAGTTATTAACTTGAAGAAAAGAATTTTGATTTTAACTTAAAGTACAGAACTTTAAACTATCAACTTCCATTCTTTAAGTTATTAGCTTGAAGAAATGAATTTTGATTTTAACTTAAAGTACAGAACTTTAATCTAATTACTTCCATTCATTAAGTTGTTTACTTGACGAAAAGAATTTTGATTTTAACTTAAAGTACAGAACTTTAAACTAACAACTTCCATTCTTTAAGTTATTTACTTGAAGAAAAGAATTTTGATTTTAACTTAAAGTACAGAACTTTAAACTAACAACTTCCTTTCTTTAAGTTATTTACTTGAAGAAAAGAATTTTGATTTTAACTTAAAGTACAGAACTTTAAACTAATAACTTCCATTCTTTAGTTTATTTACTTGAAGAAAAGAATTTTGATTTTAACTTAAAGTACAGAACTTTAAACTAACAACTTCCATTTTTTAAGTTATTAACTTGAAGAACAGAATTTTGATTTTAACTTAAAGTACAGAACTTTAAACTAACAACTTCCATTCTTTAAGTTATTAACTTGAAGAAAAGGATTTTGATTTTAACTTAAAGTACAGAACTTTAAACTAATAACTTCCATTCTTTAAGTTATTAACTAGAAGGAAAGAATTATGATTTTAACTTAAAGTACAGAACTTTGAACAAACAACTTCCATTCTTTTAGTTATTAACTGGAAGAAAAGAATTTTGATTTTAACTTGAAGTGCAGAACTTTAAACTAACAACTTCCATTCTTTAAGTTATTAACTTGAAGAAAAGAATTTTGATTTTAACTTAAAGTACAGAAATTTAAACTAACAACTTCCATTCTTTAAGTTATTAACTTGAAGAAAAGAATTTTGATTTTAACTTGAAGTACAGAACTTTAAACTAACAACTTCCATTCTTTAAGTTATTAACTTGAAGAACAGAATTTTGATTTTAACTTGAAGTACAGAACTTTAAACTAACAACTTCCATTCTTTAAGTTATTAACTTGAAGAACAGAATTTTGATTTTAACTTAAAGTACAGAACTTTAAACTACCAACTTCCATTCTTTAAGTTATTAACTTGAAGAAAAGAATTTTGATTTTAACTTAAAGTACAGAACTTTAAACTAACAACTTCCATTCTTTAAGTTATTAACAGGAAGAAAAGAATTTTGATTTTAACTTGAAGTGCAGAACTTTAAACTAACAACTTCCATTCTTTAAGTTATTAACTTGAAGAAAAGAATTTTGATTTTAACTTAAAGTACAGAACTTTAAACTAACAACTTCCATTCTTTAAGTTATTAATTTGAAGAAAAGAATTTTGATTTTAAGTTAAAGTACAGATCTTTAAATTAATAACTTCCTTTCTTTAAGTTATTTACTTGAAGAAAAGAATTTTGATTTTAACTTAAAGTACAGAACTTTCAACTAATAACTTCCAAACTTTAAGTTATTTACTTGAAGAAAAGAATTATGATTTTAACTTAAAGTACAGAACTTTAAACTAACAACTTCCATTCTTTAAGTTATTTACTTGAAGAAAAGAATTTTGATTTTAGCTTAAAGTACAGAACTTTAAACTAATAACTTCCATTCTTTAAGTTATTTACTTGAAGAAAAGAATTTTGATTTTAACTTAAAGTACAGAACTTTAAAATTGTAACTTCCATTCTTTAAGTTAATTACTTGAAGAAAAGAATTTTGATTTTAACTTAAAGTACAGAACTTTAAACTAACAACTTCCGTTCTTTAAGTTATTAACTTAAAGAAAAGAATTTCGATTTTAACTTAAAGTACAGAACTTTGAACTAACAACTTCCATTCTTTAAGATATTAACTTGAAGAAAAGAATTTTGATTTTAACTTAAAGTACAGAACTTTAAACTATCAACTTCCATTCTTTAAGTTATTAGCTTGAAGAAAAGAATTTTGATTTTAACTTAAAGTACAGAACTTTAAACTAACAACTTCCATTCTTTAAGTTATTAACTTGACGAAAAGAATTTTGATTTTAATTTAAAGTACAGAACTTTAAACTAACAACTTCCATTCTTTAAGTTATTAACTTGAAGAAAAGAATTTAGATTTTAACTTAAAGTACAGAACTTTGAACTAACAACTTCCATTCTTTAAGTTATTAACTTGAAGAAAAGAATTTTGATTTTAACTTAAAGTACAGAACTTTGAACTAACAACTTCCATTCTTTAAGTTATTAACTTGAAGAAAAGAATTTTGATTTTAACTTAAAATGCAGAACTTTAAACTAACAACTTCCATTCTTTAAGTTATTAGCTTGAAGAAAAGAATTTTGATGTTAACTTAAAGTACAGAACTTTAAACTAACAACTTCCATTCTTTAAGTTATTAGCTTGAAGAAAAGAATTTTGATTTTAACTTAAAGTACAGACCTATAAACTAACAACTTCCATTCTTTAAGTTATTAACTTGAAAAAAAGAAATTTGATTTTAACTTGAAGTACAGAACTTTAAACTAACAACTTCCATTCATTAATTTATTAACTTGAAGAAAAGAATTTTGAATTTAACTTAAAGTACAGAACTTTAAACTAATTACTTCCATTCATTAAGTTATTTACTTGACAAAAAGAATTTTGATTTTAACTTAACGTACAGAACTTTAAATTAATAACTTCCTTTCTTTAAGTTATTTACTTGAAGAAAAGAATTTTGATTTTAACTTAAAGTCCAGAACTTTAAACTAACAACTTCCATTCTTTAAGTTTAACTTAAAGTAGGTTCTTTAAACGTAAAGAAGAAAGGATTAGCTTGAAGCAAAGAATTTTGATTTTAACTTAAAGTACAGAACTTTAAACTAATTACTTCCATTCATTAAGTTATTTACTTGACGAAAAGAATTTTGATTTTAGCTTAAAGTACAGAACTTTAAACTAATAACTTCCATTCTTTAAGTTATTTACTTGAAGAAAAGGATTTTGATTTTAACTTAAAATACAGAACTTTAAAATTGTAACTTCCATTCTTTAAGTTAATTACTTTAAGGTAAACAACTTCCATTCTTTAAGTTATTAACTTGCATAAAAGAATTTTGATTTTAACTTAAAGTACAGAACTTTGAACTAACAACTTCCATTCTTTAAGTTATTAACTTGAAGAAAAGAATTTTGATTCTAACTTAAAGTACAGAACTTTAAATTAACAACTTCCGGTCTTTAAGTTATTAACTTGAAGAAAAGAATTTTGGTTTTAACTTAAAGTACTGAACTTTAAACTAACAACTTCCATTCTTTAAGTTATTAACTGGAAGGAAAGAATTATGATTTTAACTTAAAGTACAGAACTTTGAACTAACAACTTCCATTCTTTAAGTTATTAACTTGAAGAAAAGAATTTTGATTTTAACTTAAAGTACAGAACTTTAAACTAACAACTTCCATTCTTTAAGTTACTTACTTGAAGAAAAGAATTTTGATTTTAGCTTAAAGTACAGAACTTTAAACTAATAACTTCCATTCTTTAAGTTATTTACTTGAAGAAAAGGATATTGATTTTAACTTAAAGTACAGAACTTTAAAATTGTAACTTCTATTCTTTAAGTTAATTACTTGAAGAAAAGAATTTTGATTTTAACTTAAAGTACAGAACTTTAAACTAACAACTTCCATTCTTTAAGTTATTAACTTGAATAAAAGAATTTTGATTTTAACTTAAAGTACAGAACTTTGAACTAACAACTTCCATTCTTTAAGTTATTAACTTGAAGAAAAGAATTTTGATTCTAACTTAAAGTACAGAACTTTAAACTAACAACTTCCGGTCTTTAAGTTAATAACTTGAAGAAAAGAATTTTGGTTTTAACTTAAAGTACAGAACTTTAAACTAACAACTTCCATTCTTTAAGTTATTAACTGGAAGGAAAGAATTATGATTTTAACTTAAAGTACAGAACTTTGAACTAACAACTTCCATTCTTTAAGTTATTTACTTGAAGAAAAGAATTTTGATTTTAACTTAAAGTACAGAACTTTAAACTAACAACTTCCATTCTTTAAGTTATTAACTTGAAGAAAAGAATTTTGATTTTAACTTGAAGTACAGAACTTTAAACTAACAACTTCCATTCTTTAAGTTACTTACTTGAAGAAAAGAATTTTGATTTTAGCTTAAAGTACAGAACTTTAGACTAACAACTTCCATTCTTTAAGTTATTAACTTGAAGAAAAGAATTTAGATTTTAACTTAAAGTACAGAACTTTGAACTAACAACTTCCATTCTTTAAGTTATTAACTTGAAGAAAAGAATTTTGATTTTAACTTAAAGTACAGAACTTTGAACTAACAACTTCCATTCTTTAAGTTATTAACTTGAAGAAAAGAATTTTGATTTTAACTTAAAATGCAGAACTTTAAACTAACAACTTCCATTCTTTAAGTTATTAGCTTGAAGAAAAGAATTTTGATGTTAACTTAAAGTACAGAACTTTAAACTAACAACTTCCATTCTTTAAGTTATTAGCTTGAAGAAAAGAATTTTGATTTTAACTTAAAGTACAGACCTATAAACTAACAACTTCCATTCTTTAAGTTATTAACTTGAAAAAAAGAAATTTGATTTTAACTTGAAGTACAGAACTTTAAACTAACAACTTCCATTCATTAATTTATTAACTTGAAGAAAAGAATTTTGAATTTAACTTAAAGTACAGAACTTTAAACTAATTACTTCCATTCATTAAGTTATTTACTTGACAAAAAGAATTTTGATTTTAACTTAACGTACAGAACTTTAAATTAATAACTTCCTTTCTTTAAGTTATTTACTTGAAGAAAAGAATTTTGATTTTAACTTAAAGTCCAGAACTTTAAACTAACAACTTCCATTCTTTAAGTTTAACTTAAAGTAGGTTCTTTAAACGTAAAGAAGAAAGGATTAGCTTGAAGCAAAGAATTTTGATTTTAACTTAAAGTACAGAACTTTAAACTAATTACTTCCATTCATTAAGTTATTTACTTGACGAAAAGAATTTTGATTTTAGCTTAAAGTACAGAACTTTAAACTAATAACTTCCATTCTTTAAGTTATTTACTTGAAGAAAAGGATTTTGATTTTAACTTAAAATACAGAACTTTAAAATTGTAACTTCCATTCTTTAAGTTAATTACTTTAAGGTAAACAACTTCCATTCTTTAAGTTATTAACTTGCATAAAAGAATTTTGATTTTAACTTAAAGTACAGAACTTTGAACTAACAACTTCCATTCTTTAAGTTATTAACTTGAAGAAAAGAATTTTGATTCTAACTTAAAGTACAGAACTTTAAATTAACAACTTCCGGTCTTTAAGTTATTAACTTGAAGAAAAGAATTTTGGTTTTAACTTAAAGTACTGAACTTTAAACTAACAACTTCCATTCTTTAAGTTATTAACTGGAAGGAAAGAATTATGATTTTAACTTAAAGTACAGAACTTTGAACTAACAACTTCCATTCTTTAAGTTATTAACTTGAAGAAAAGAATTTTGATTTTAACTTAAAGTACAGAACTTTAAACTAACAACTTCCATTCTTTAAGTTACTTACTTGAAGAAAAGAATTTTGATTTTAGCTTAAAGTACAGAACTTTAAACTAATAACTTCCATTCTTTAAGTTATTTACTTGAAGAAAAGGATATTGATTTTAACTTAAAGTACAGAACTTTAAAATTGTAACTTCTATTCTTTAAGTTAATTACTTGAAGAAAAGAATTTTGATTTTAACTTAAAGTACAGAACTTTAAACTAACAACTTCCATTCTTTAAGTTATTAACTTGAATAAAAGAATTTTGATTTTAACTTAAAGTACAGAACTTTGAACTAACAACTTCCATTCTTTAAGTTATTAACTTGAAGAAAAGAATTTTGATTCTAACTTAAAGTACAGAACTTTAAACTAACAACTTCCGGTCTTTAAGTTAATAACTTGAAGAAAAGAATTTTGGTTTTAACTTAAAGTACAGAACTTTAAACTAACAACTTCCATTCTTTAAGTTATTAACTGGAAGGAAAGAATTATGATTTTAACTTAAAGTACAGAACTTTGAACTAACAACTTCCATTCTTTAAGTTATTTACTTGAAGAAAAGAATTTTGATTTTAACTTAAAGTACAGAACTTTAAACTAACAACTTCCATTCTTTAAGTTATTAACTTGAAGAAAAGAATTTTGATTTTAACTTGAAGTACAGAACTTTAAACTAACAACTTCCATTCTTTAAGTTACTTACTTGAAGAAAAGAATTTTGATTTTAGCTTAAAGTACAGAACTTTAGACTAACAACTTCCATTCTTTAAGTTATTAACTTGAAGAAAAGAATTTTGATTTTAACTTGAAGTACAGAACTTTAAACTAACAACTTCCATTCTTTAAGTTATTAACTTGAAGAAAAGAATTTTGATTTTAACTTAAAGTACAGAACTTTAAACTAACAACTTCCATTCTTTAAGTTATTAACTTGAAGAAAAGAATTTTGATTTTAACTTAAAGTACAGAACTTTAAACTAATAACTTCCATTCTTTAAGTTATTTACTTGAAGAAAAGAATTTTGATTTTAACTTAAAGTACAGAACTTTAAACTAACAACTTCCATTCTTTAAGTTATTAACTTGAAGAAAAGAATTTTGATTTTAGCTTAAAGTACAGAACTTTAAACTAATAACTTCCATTCTTTAAGTTATTTACTTGAAGAAAAGGATATTGATTTTAACTTAAAGTACAGAACTTTAAAATTGTAACTTCCATTCTTTAAGTTAATTACTTGCAGAAAAGAATTTTGATTTTAACTTAAAGTACAGAACTTTAAACTAACAACTTCCGTTCTTTAAGTTATTAACTTGAAGAAAAGAATTTTGATTTTAACTTAAAGTACAGAACTTTAAACTAACAACTTATATTCTTTAAGTTATTAACTTGAAGAAAAGAATTTCGATTTTAACTTAAAGTTCAGAACTTTGAACTAACAACTTCCATTCTTTAAGTTATTAACTTGAAGAGAAGAATTTTGATTTTAACTTAAAGTACAGAACTTTAAACTATCAACTTCCATTCTTAAAGTTATTAGCTTGAAGAAAAGAATTTTGATTTTAACTTAAAGTACGGAACTTTAAACTAATTACTTCCATTCATTAAGTTATTTACTTGACGAAAAGAATTTTGATTTTAACTTAAAGTACAGAACTTTAAATTAATAACTTCCTTTCTTTAAGTTATCTACTTGAAGAAAAGAATTTTGATTTTAACTTAAAGTACAGAACTTTAAACTAATAACTTCCATTCTTTAAGTTATTTACTTGAAGAAAAGAATTATGATTTTAACTTAAAGTACAGAACTTTAAACTAACAACTTCCATTCTTTAAGTTATTTACTTGAAGAAAAGAATTTTGATTTTAGCTTAAAGTACAGAACTTTAAACTAATAACTTCCATTCTTTAAGTTATTTACTTGAAGAAAAGGATATTGATTTTAACTTAAAGTACAGAACTTTAAAATTGTAACTTCCATTTTGTAAGTTAATTACTTGCAGAAAAGAATTTTGATTTTAACTTAAAGTACAGAACTTTAAACTAACAACTTCCGTTCTTGAAGTTATTAACTTGAAGAAAAGAATTTTGATTTTAACTTAAAGTACAGAACTTTAAACTAACAACTTATATTCTTTAAGTTATTAACTTGAAGAAAAGAATTTCGATTTTAACTTAAAGTTCAGAACTTTAAACTAATAACTTCCATTCTTTAAGTTATTAACTAGAAGGAAAGAATTATGATTTTAACTTAAAGTACAGAACTTTGAACTAACAACTTCCATTCTTTAAGTTATTAACTTGAAGAAAAGAATTTTGATTTTAACTTAAAGTACAGAACTTTAAACTAATTACTTCCATTCATTAAGTTATTTACTTGACGAAAAGAATTTTGATTTTAACTTAAAGTACAGAACTTTAAATTAATAACTTCCTTTCTTTAAGTTATCTACTTGAAGAAAAGAATTTTGATTTTAACTTAAATTACAGAAGTTTAAACTAATAACTTCCATTCTTTAAGTTATTTACTTGAAGAAAAGAAATATGATTTTAACTTAAAGTACAGAACTTTAAACTAACAACTTCCATTCTTTAAGTTATTTACTTGAAGAAAAAATTTTGATTTTAGCTTAAAGTACAGAACTTTAACTAATAACTTCCATTCTTTAAGTTATTTACTTGAAGAAAAGGATATTGATTTTAACTTAAAGTACAGAACTTTAAAATTGTAACTTCCATTTTTTAAGTTAATTACTTGCAGAAAAGAATTTTGATTTTAACTTAAAGTACAGAACTTTAAACTAACAACTTCCGTTCTTGAAGTTATTAACTAGAAGAAAAGAATTTTGATTTTGACTTAAAGTACAGAACTTTAAACTAACAACTTCCATTCTTTAAGTTATTAACTTGAAAAAAAGAAATTTGATTTTAACTTGAAGTACAGAACTTTAAACTAACAACTTCCATTCTTTAAGTTATTAACTTGAAAAAAAGAAATTTGATTTTAACTTAAAGTACAGAACTTTAAAATTGTAACTTCCATTCTTTAAGTTATTAGCTTGAAGAAAAGAATTTTGATTTTAACTTAAAGTACAGAACTTTAAAATTGTAACTTCCATTCTTTAAGTTATTAGCTTGAAGAAAAGAATTTTGATTTTAACTTAAAGTACAGACCTATAAACTAACAACTTCCATTCTTTAAGTTATTAACTTGAAAAAAAGAAATTTGATTTTAACTTAAAGTACAGAACTTTAAAATTGTAACTTCCATTCTTTAAGTTATTAGCTTGAAGAAAAGAATTTTGATTTTAACTTAAAGTACAGACCTATAAACTAACAACTTCCATTCTTTAAGTTATTAACTTGAAAAAAAGAAATTTGATTTTAACTTGAAGTACAGAACTTTAAACTAACAACTTCCATTCTTTAAGGTATTAACTTGAAGAAAAGAATTTTGATTTTAACTTACAGTACAGAACTTTAAACTAACAACTTCCATTCTTTAAGTTATTAACTTGAAGAAAAAATTTTGATTTTAACTTAAAGTACAGAACATTAAACTAACAACTTCCATTCTTTAAGTTATCAACTAGAAGAAAAGAATTTTGATTTTAACTTAAAGTACAGAACTTTAAACTAACAACTTCCATTCATTAATTTATTAACTTGAAGAAAAGAATTTTGAATTTAACTTAAAGTACAGAACTTTAAACTAATTACTTCCATTCATTAAGTTATTTACTTGACAAAAAGAATTTTGATTTTAACTTAACGTACAGAACTTTAAATTAATAACTTCCTTTCTTTAAGTTATTTACTTGAAGAAAAGAATTTTGATTTTAACTTAAAGTCCAGAACTTTAAACTAACAACTTCCATTCTTTAAGTTTAACTTAAAGTAGGTTCTTTAAACGTAAAGAAGAAAGGATTAGCTTGAAGCAAAGAATTTTGATTTTAACTTAAAGTACAGAACTTTAAACTAATTACTTCCATTCATTAAGTTATTTACTTGACGAAAAGAATTTTGATTTTAGCTTAAAGTACAGAACTTTAAACTAATAACTTCCATTCTTTAAGTTATTTACTTGAAGAAAAGGATTTTGATTTTAACTTAAAATACAGAACTTTAAAATTGTAACTTCCATTCTTTAAGTTAATTACTTTAAGGTAAACAACTTCCATTCTTTAAGTTATTAACTTGCATAAAAGAATTTTGATTTTAACTTAAAGTACAGAACTTTGAACTAACAACTTCCATTCTTTAAGTTATTAACTTGAAGAAAAGAATTTTGATTCTAACTTAAAGTACAGAACTTTAAATTAACAACTTCCGGTCTTTAAGTTATTAACTTGAAGAAAAGAATTTTGGTTTTAACTTAAAGTACTGAACTTTAAACTAACAACTTCCATTCTTTAAGTTATTAACTGGAAGGAAAGAATTATGATTTTAACTTAAAGTACAGAACTTTGAACTAACAACTTCCATTCTTTAAGTTATTAACTTGAAGAAAAGAATTTTGATTTTAACTTAAAGTACAGAACTTTAAACTAACAACTTCCATTCTTTAAGTTACTTACTTGAAGAAAAGAATTTTGATTTTAGCTTAAAGTACGGAACTTTAAACTAATAACTTCCATTCTTTAAGTTATTTACTTGAAGAAAAGGATATTGATTTTAACTTAAAGTACAGAACTTTAAAATTGTAACTTCTATTCTTTAAGTTAATTACTTGAAGAAAAGAATTTTGATTTTAACTTAAAGTACAGAACTTTAAACTAACAACTTCCATTCTTTAAGTTATTAACTTGAATAAAAGAATTTTGATTTTAACTTAAAGTACAGAACTTTGAACTAACAACTTCCATTCTTTAAGTTATTAACTTGAAGAAAAGAATTTTGATTCTAACTTAAAGTACAGAACTTTAAACTAACAACTTCCGGTCTTTAAGTTAATAACTTGAAGAAAAGAATTTTGGTTTTAACTTAAAGTACAGAACTTTAAACTAACAACTTCCATTCTTTAAGTTATTAACTGGAAGGAAAGAATTATGATTTTAACTTAAAGTACAGAACTTTGAACTAACAACTTCCATTCTTTAAGTTATTTACTTGAAGAAAAGAATTTTGATTTTAACTTAAAGTACAGAACTTTAAACTAACAACTTCCATTCTTTAAGTTATTAACTTGAAGAAAAGAATTTTGATTTTAACTTGAAGTACAGAACTTTAAACTAACAACTTCCATTCTTTAAGTTACTTACTTGAAGAAAAGAATTTTGATTTTAGCTTAAAGTACAGAACTTTAGACTAACAACTTCCATTCTTTAAGTTATTAACTTGAAGAAAAGAATTTTGATTTTAACTTGAAGTACAGAACTTTAAACTAACAACTTCCATTCTTTAAGTTATTAACTTGAAGAAAAGAATTTTGATTTTAACTTAAAGTACAGAACTTTAAACTAACAACTTCCATTCTTTAAGTTATTAACTTGAAGAAAAGAATTTTGATTTTAACTTAAAGTACAGAACTTTAAACTAACAACTTCCATTCTTTAAGTTATTAACTTGAAGAAAAGAATTTTGATTTTAGCTTAAAGTACAGAACTTTAAACTAATAACTTCCATTCTTTAAGTTATTTACTTGAAGAAAAGGATATTGATTTTAACTTAAAGTACAGAACTTTAAAATTGTAACTTCCATTCTTTAAGTTAATTACTTGCAGAAAAGAATTTTGATTTTAACTTAAAGTACAGAACTTTAAACTAACAACTTCCGTTCTTTAAGTTATTAACTTGAAGAAAAGAATTTTGATTTTAACTTAAAGTACAGAACTTTAAACTAACAACTTATATTCTTTAAGTTATTAACTTGAAGAAAAGAATTTCGATTTTAACTTAAAGTTCAGAACTTTGAACTAACAACTTCCATTCTTTAAGTTATTAACTTGAAGAGAAGAATTTTGATTTTAACTTAAAGTACAGAACTTTAAACTATCAACTTCCATTCTTAAAGTTATTAGCTTGAAGAAAAGAATTTTGATTTTAACTTAAAGTACGGAACTTTAAACTAATTACTTCCATTCATTAAGTTATTTACTTGACGAAAAGAATTTTGATTTTAACTTAAAGTACAGAACTTTAAATTAATAACTTCCTTTCTTTAAGTTATCTACTTGAAGAAAAGAATTTTGATTTTAACTTAAAGTACAGAACTTTAAACTAATAACTTCCATTCTTTAAGTTATTTACTTGAAGAAAAGAATTATGATTTTAACTTAAAGTACAGAACTTTAAACTAACAACTTCCATTCTTTAAGTTATTTACTTGAAGAAAAGAATTTTGATTTTAGCTTAAAGTACAGAACTTTAAACTAATAACTTCCATTCTTTAAGTTATTTACTTGAAGAAAAGGATATTGATTTTAACTTAAAGTACAGAACTTTAAAATTGTAACTTCCATTTTGTAAGTTAATTACTTGCAGAAAAGAATTTTGATTTTAACTTAAAGTACAGAACTTTAAACTAACAACTTCCGTTCTTGAAGTTATTAACTTGAAGAAAAGAATTTTGATTTTAACTTAAAGTACAGAACTTTAAACTAACAACTTATATTCTTTAAGTTATTAACTTGAAGAAAAGAATTTCGATTTTAACTTAAAGTTCAGAACTTTAAACTAATAACTTCCATTCTTTAAGTTATTAACTAGAAGGAAAGAATTATGATTTTAACTTAAAGTACAGAACTTTGAACTAACAACTTCCATTCTTTAAGTTATTAACTTGAAGAAAAGAATTTTGATTTTAACTTAAAGTACAGAACTTTAAACTAATTACTTCCATTCATTAAGTTATTTACTTGACGAAAAGAATTTTGATTTTAACTTAAAGTACAGAACTTTAAATTAATAACTTCCTTTCTTTAAGTTATCTACTTGAAGAAAAGAATTTTGATTTTAACTTAAATTACAGAAGTTTAAACTAATAACTTCCATTCTTTAAGTTATTTACTTGAAGAAAAGAAATATGATTTTAACTTAAAGTACAGAACTTTAAACTAACAACTTCCATTCTTTAAGTTATTTACTTGAAGAAAAAATTTTGATTTTAGCTTAAAGTACAGAACTTTAACTAATAACTTCCATTCTTTAAGTTATTTACTTGAAGAAAAGGATATTGATTTTAACTTAAAGTACAGAACTTTAAAATTGTAACTTCCATTTTTTAAGTTAATTACTTGCAGAAAAGAACTTTGATTTTAACTTAAAGTACAGAACTTTAAACTAACAACTTCCGTTCTTGAAGTTATTAACTAGAAGAAAAGAATTTTGATTTTGACTTAAAGTACAGAACTTTAAACTAACAACTTATATTCTTTAAGTTATTAACTTGAAGAAAAGAATTTCGATTTTAACTTAAAGTTCAGAACTTTAAACTAATAACTTCCATTCTTTAAGTTATTAACTAGAAAGAAAGAATTATGATTTTAACTTAAAGTACAGAACTTTGAACTAACAACTTCCATTCTTTAAGTTATTAACTTGAAAAAAAGAATTTTGATTTTAACTTAAAGTACAGAACTTTAAACTAATAACTTCCATTCTTTAAGTTATTTACTTGAAGAAAAGAATTATGATTTTAACTTAAAGTACAGAACTTTAAACTAACAACTTCCATTCTTTAAGTTATTAACTTGAAAAAAAGAATTTTGATTTTAACTTAAAGTACAGAACTTTGAACTAACAACTTCCGGTCTTTAAGTTATTAACTTGAAGAAAAGAATTTTGGTTTTAACTTAAAGTATAGAACTTTAAACTAACAACTTCCATTCTTTAAGTTATTAACTGGAAGGAAAGAATTATGATTTTAACTTAAAGTACAGAACTTTATACTACCAACTTCCATTCTTTAAGTTATTAACTTGAAGAAAAGAATTTTGATTTTAACTTAAAGTACAGAACTTTAAACTAACAACTTCCATTCTTTAAGTTATTAACTTGAAGAAAAGAATTTCGATTTTAACTTGAAGTACAGAACTGTAAACTAACAACTTCCATTCTTTAAGTTATTAACTGGAAGGAAAGAATTATGATTTTAACTTAAAGTACAGAACTTTAAACTACCAACTTCCATTCTTTAAGTTATTAACTTGAAGAAAAGAATTTTGATTTTAACTTAAAGTACAGAACTTTAAACTAACAACTTCCATTCTTTAAGTTATTAACTTGAAGAAAAGAATTTTGATTTTAACTTGAAGTACAGAACTGTAAACTAACAACTTCCATTCTTTAAGTTATTAATTTGAAGAAAAGAATTTTGATTTTAACTTAAAGTACAGAACTTTAAACTAACAACTTCCATTCTTTAAGTTATTAACTTGAAGAAAAGAATTTTGATTTTAACTTGAAGTACAGAACTTTAAACTAACAACTTCCATTCTTTAAGTTATTAACTTGAAGAAAAGAATTTTGATTTTAACTTAAAGTACAGAACTTTAAACTAACAACTTCCATTCTTTAAGTTATTAACTTGCAGAAAAGAATTTTGATTTTAACTTAAAGTACAGAACTTTAAACTAACAACTTCCGTTCTTTAAGTTATTAACTTGAAGAAAAGAATTTTGATTTTAACTTAAAGTACAGAACTTTAAACTAACAACTTATATTCTTTAAGTTATTAACTTGAAGAAAAGAATTTCGATTTTAACTTAAAGTTCAGAACTTTAAACTAATAACTTCCATTCTTTAAGTTATTAACTAGAAGGAAAGAATTATGATTTTAACTTAAAGTACAGAACTTTGAACTAACAACTTCCATTCTTTAAGTTATTAACTTGAAGAAAAGAATTTTGATTTTAACTTAAAGTACAGAACTTTAAACTAACAACTTCCATTCTTTAAGTTATTAACTTGAAGAAAAGAATTTTGATTTTAACTTGAAGTACAGAACTTTAAACTAACAACTTCCATTCTTTAAGTTATCAACTTGAAGAAAAGAATTTTGATTTTAACTTAAAGTACAGAACTTTAAACTAACAACTTCCATTCTTTAAGTTATTAACTTTAAGAAAAGAATTTTGATTTTAACTTAAAGTACAGAACTTTAAATTAATAACTTCCTTTCTTTAAGTTATTTACTTGAAGAAAAGAATTTTGATTTTAACTTAAAGTACCGAACTTTAAACTAATAACTTCCATTCTTTAAGTTATTTACTTGAAGAAAAGAATTATGATTTTAACTTAAAGTACAGAACTTTAAACTAACAACTTATATTCTTTAAGTTATTAACTTGAAGAAAAGAATTTCGATTTTAACTTAAAGTTCAGAACTTTAAACTAATAACTTCCATTCTTTAAGTTATTAACTAGAAGGAAAGAATTATGATTTTAACTTAAAGTACAGAACTTTGAACTAACAACTTCCATTCTTTAAGTTATTACCTTGAAGAAAAGAATTTTGATTTTAACTTAAAGTACAGAACTTTAAACTAACAACTTGCATTCTTTAAGTTATTAACTTGAAGAAAAGAATTTTGATTTTAACTTGAAGTACAGAACTTTAAACTAACAACTTCCATTCTTTAAGTTATTAACTTGAAGAAAAGAATTTTGATTTTAACTTAAAGTACAGAACTTTAAACTAACAACTTCCATTCTTTAAGTTATTAATTTTAAGAAAAGAATTTTGATTTTAACTTAAAGTGCAGAACTTTAAATTAATAACTTCCTTTCTTTAAGTTATTTACTTGAAGAAAAGAATTTTGATTTTAACTTAAAGTACCGAACTTTAAACTAATAACTTCCATTCTTTAAGTTATTTACTTGATGAAAAGAATTATGATTTTAACTTAAAGTACAGAACTTTAAACTAACAACTTATATTCTTTAAGTTATTAACTTGAAAAAAAGAATTTTGATTTTAACTTAAAGTACAGAACTTTGAACTAACAACTTCCGGTCTTTAAGTTATTAACTTGAAGAAAAGAATTTTGGTTTTAACTTAAAGTACAGAACTTTAAACTAACAACTTCCATTCTTTAAGTTATTAACTGGAAGGAAAGAATTTTGATTTTAACTTGAAGTACAGAACTGTAAACTAACAACTTCCATTCTTTAAGTTATTAACTTGAAGAAAAGAATTTTGATTTTAACTTGAAGTACAGAACTTTAAACTAACAACTTCCATTCTTTAAGTTATTAACTTGAAGAAAAGAATTTTGATTTTAACTTAAAGTACCGAACTTTAAACTAACAACTTCCATTCTTTAAGTTATTAACTTGCAGAAAAGAATTTTGATTTTAACTTAAAGTACAGAACTTTAAATTAATAACTTCCTTTCTTTAAGTTATCCACTTGAAGAAAAGAATTTTGATTTTAACTTAAAGTACAGAACTTTAAACTAATAACTTCCATTCTTTAAGTTATTTACTTGAAGAAAAGAATTATGATTTTAACTTAAAGTACAGAACTTTAAACTAACAACTTCCATTCTTTAAGTTATTTACTTGAAGAAAAGAATTTTGATTTTAGCTTAAAGTACAGAACTTTAAACTAATAACTTCCATTCTTTAAGTTATTTACTTGAAGAAAAGGATATTGATTTTAACTTAAAGTACAGAACTTTAAAATTGTAACTTCCATTCTTTAAGTTAATTACTTGCAGAAAGGAATTTTGATTTTAACTTAAAGTAGAGAACTTTAAATTAATAACTTCCTTTCTTCAAGTTATCTAATTGAAGAAAAGAATTTTGATTTTAACTTAAAGTACAGAACTTTAAACTAATAACTTCCATTCTTTAAGTTATTTACTTGAAGAAAAGAATTATGATTTTAACTTAAAGTACAGAACTTTAAACTAACAACTTCCATTCTTTAAGTTATTTACTTGAAGAAAAGAATTTTGATTTTAGCTTAAAGTACAGAACTTTAAACTAATAACTTCCATTCTTTAAGTTATTTACTTGAAAAAAAGGATATTGATTTTAACTTAAAGTACAGAACTTTAAAATTGTAACTTCCATTCTTTAAGTTAATTACTTGCAGAAAAGAATTTTGATTTTAACTTAAAGTACAGAACTTTAAACTAACAACTTCCGTTCTTTAAGGTATTAACTTGAAGAAAAGAATTTTGATTTTAACTTAAAGTACAGAACTTTAAACTAACAACTTATATTCTTTAAGTTATTAACTAGAAGAAAAGAATTTCGATTTTAACTTAAAGTTCAGAACTTTAAACTAATAACTTCCATTCTTTAAGTTATTAACTAGAAGGAAAGAATTATGATTTTAACTTAAAGTACAGAACTTTGAACTAACAACTTTCATTCTTTATGTTATTAACTTGAAGAAAAAAATTTTGATTTTAACTTGAAGTACAGAACTTTAAACTAACAACTTCCATTCTTTAAGTTATTAACTTGAAGAAAAGAATTTTGATTTTAACTTAAAGTACAGAACTTTAAACGAACAACTTCCATTCTTTAAGTTATTAACTTGAAGAAAAGAATTTTGATTTTAACTTGAAGTACAGAACTGTAAACTAACAACTTCCATTCTTTAAGTTATTAACTGGAAGGAAAGAATTATGATTTTAACTTAAAGTACAGAACTTTAAACTACCAACTTCCATTCTTTAAGTTATTAACTTGAAGAAAAGAATTTTGATTTTAACTTAAAGTACAGAACTTTAAACTAACAACTTCCATTCTTTAAGTTATTAACTTTAAGAAAAGAATTTTGATTTTGACTTGAAGTACAGAACTGTAAACTAACAACTTCCATTCTTTAAGTTATTAATTTGAAGAAAAGAATTTTGATGTTAACTTAAAGTACATAACTTTAAACTAACAACTTCCATTCTTTAAGTTATTAACTTGAAGAAAAGAATTTTGATTTTAACTTGAAGTACAGAACTTTAAACTAACAACTTCCATTCTTTAAGTTATTAACTTGAAGAAAAGAATTTTGATTTTAACTTAAAGTACAGAACTTTAAACTAACAACTTCCATTCTTTAAGTTATTAACTTGCAGAAAAGAATTTTGATTTTAACTTAAAGTACAGATCTTTAAATTAATAAGTTCCTTGCTTTAAGTTATCTACTTGAAGAAAAGAATTTTGATTTTAACTTAACGTACAGAACTTTAAACTAATAACTTCCATTCTTTAAGTTATTTACTTGAAGAAAAGAATTATGATTTTAACTTAAAGTACAGAACTTTAAACTAACAACTTCCATTCTTTAAGTTATTTACTTGAAGAAAAGAATTTTGATTTAAGCTTAAAGTACAGAACTTTAAACTAACAACTTCCATTCTTTAAGTTATTAACTTGAAGAAAAGAATTTTGATTTTAACTTGAAGTACAGAACTGTAAACTAACAACTTCCATTCTTTAAGTCATTAACTGGAAGGAAAGAATTATGATTTTAACTTAAAGTACAGAACTTTAAACTACCAACTTCCATTGTTTAAGTTATTAACTTGAAGAAAAGAATTTTGATTTTAACTTAAAGTACAGAACTTTAAACTAACAACTTCCATTCTTTAAGTTATTAACTTGAAGAAAAGAATTTTGATTTTAACTTCAAGTACAGAACTGTAAACTAACAACTTCCATTCTTTAAGTTATTAATTTGAAGAAAAGAATTTTGATTTTAACTTAAAGTACAGAACTTTAAACTAACAACTTCCATTCTTTAAGTTATTAACTTGCAGAAAAGAATTTTGATTTAAACTTGAAGTACAGAACTGTAAACTAACAACTTCCATTCTTTAAGTTATTAATTTGAAGAAAAGAATTTTGATTTTAACTTAAAGTACAGAACTTTAAACTAACAACTTCCATTCTTTAAGTTATTAACTTGCAGAAAAGAATTTTGATTTTAACTTGAAGTACAGAACTTTAAACTAACAACTTCCATTTTTTAAGTTAATTACTTGCAGAAAAGAATTTTGATTTTAACTTAAAGTACAGAACTTTAAACTAACAACTTCCGTTCTTGAAGTTATTAACTTGAAGAAAAGAATTTTGATTTTAACTTAAAGTACAGCACTTTAAACTAACAACTTATATTCTTTAAGTTATTAACTTGAAGAAAAGAATTTCGATTTTAACTTAAAGTTCAGAACTTTAAACTAATAACTTCCATTCTTTAAGTTATTAACTAGAAGGAAAGAATTATGATTGTAACTTAAAGTACAGAACTTTGAACTAACAACTTCCATTCTTTAAGTTATTAACTTGAAGAAAAGAATTTTGATTTTAACTTAAAGTACAGAACTTTAAACTAATTACTTCCATTCATTAAGTTATTTACTTGACGAAAAGAATTTTGATTTTAACTTAAAGTACAGAACTTTAAATTAATAACTTCCTTTCTTTAAGTTATCTACTTGAAGAAAAGAATTTTGATTTTAACTTAAAGTACAGAACTTTAAACTAATAACTTCCATTCTTTAAGTTATTTACTTGAAGAAAAGAATTATGATTTTAACTTAAAGTACAGAACTTTAACTAATAACTTCCATTCTTTAAGTTATTTACTAGAAGAAAAGGATATTGATTTTAACTTAAAGTACAGAACTTTAAAATTGTAACTTCCATTTTTTAAGTTAATTACTTGCAGAAAAGAATTTTGATTTTAACTTAAAGTACAGAACTTTAAACTAACAACTTCCATTCTTTAAGTTATTAACTGGAAGGAAAGAATTATGATTTTAACTTAAAGTACAGAACTTTAAACTACCAACTTCCATTCTTTAAGTAATTAACTTGAAGAAAAAAATTTTGATTTTAACTTAAAGTACAGAACTTTAAACTAACAACTTCCATTCTTTAAGTTATTAACTTGAAGAAAAGAATTTTGATTTTAACTTGAAGTACAGAACTTTAAACTAACAACTTCCATTCTTTAAGTTATTAACTTGAAGAAAAGAATTTTGATTTTAACTAAAAAGTACAGAACTTTAAACTAACAACTTCCATTCTTTAAGTTATTAACTTGCAGAAAAGAATTTTGATTTTAACTTAAAGTACAGAACTTTAAACTAACAACTTCCATTCTTTAAGTTATTAACTTGCAGAAAAGAATTTTGATTTTAACTTAAAGTAGAGAACTTTAAATTAATAACTTCCTTTCTTTAAGTTATCTACTTGAAGAAAAGAATTTTGATTTTAACTTAAAGTACAGAACTTTAAACTAATAACTTCCATTCTTTAAGTTATTTACTTGAAGAAAAGAATTATGATTTTAACTTAAAGTACAGAACTTTAAACTAACAACTTCCATTCTTTAAGTTATTTACTTGAAGAAAAGAATTTTGATTTTAGCTTAAAGTACAGAACTTTAAACTAATAACTTCCATTCTTTAAGTTATTTACTTGAAAAAAAGGATATTGATTTTAACTTAAAGTACAGAACTTTAAAATTGTAACTTCCATTCTTTAAGTTAATTACTTGCAGAAAAGAATTTTGATTTTAACTTAAAGTACAGAACTTTAAACTAACAACTTCCGTTCTTTAAGTTATTAACTTGAAGAAAAGAATTTTGATTTTAACTTAAAGTACAGAACTTTAAACTAACAACTTATATTCTTTAAGTTATTAACTTGAAGAAAAGAATTTCGATTTTAACTTAAAGTTCAGAACTTTAAACTAATAACTTCCATTCTTTAAGTTATTAACTAGAAGGAAAGAATTATGATTTTAACTTAAAGTACAGAACTTTGAACTAACAACTAACATTCTTTAAGTTATTTACTTGAAGAAAAGAATTTTCATTTGAACTTAAAGTACATTACTTTAAACTAACAACTTCCATTCTTTAAGTTATTAACTTGAAGAAAAGAATTTTGATTTTAACTTAAAGTATAGAACTTTGAACTAACAACTTCCATTCTTTAAGTTATTAACTTGAAGGAAAAATTTTGATTTTAACTTAAAGTACAGAACTTTGAACTAACAACTTCCATTCTTTCAGTTATTAACTTGAAGAAAAGAATTTTGATTTTAACTTAAAGTACAGAACTTTAAACTAACAACTTCCATTCTTTATGTTATTAGCTTGAAGAAAAGAATTTTGATTTTAACTTAAAGTACAGAACTTTGAACTAATTACTTCCATTCATTAAGTTATTTATTTGACGAAAAGAATTTTGATTTTAGCTTAAAGTACAGAACTTTAAACCAATAACTTCCATTCTTTAAGCTAATTACTTGACGAAAAGAATTTTGATTTTAACTTAAAGTACAGAACTTTAAACTAACAACTTCCATTCTTTAAGTTATTAACTTGAATAAAAGAATTTTGATTTTAGCTTAAAGTACAGAACTTTTAACTAATAACTTCCGTTCTTTAAGTTATTAACTTGAAGAAAAGAATTTTGATTTTAGCTTAAAATACAGAACTTTAAACTAACAACTTCCATTCTTTAAGTTATTAACTTGAAGAAAAGAATTTCGATTTTAACTTAAAGTACAGAACTTTGAACTAACAACTTCCATTCTTTAAGTTATTAACATGAAGAAAAAAATATTAATTTTAACTTAAAGTACAAAACTTTGAACTAACAACTTCCATTCTTTAAGTTATTAACTTGAAGAAAAGAATTTTGATTTTAACTTAAAGTACAGAACTTTAAACTAATTACTTCCATTCTTTAAGTTATTAGCTTGAAGAAAAGAATTTTGATTTTAACTTAAAGTACAGAACTTTAAACTAACAACTTCCATTCTTTAAGTTATTAGCTTGAAGAAAAGAATTTTGATTTTAACTTAAAGTACAGAACTATAAACTAACAACTTCCATTCTTTAAGTTATTAACTTGAAGAAAAAAATTTTGATTTTAACTTAAAGTACAGAACTTTAAACTAACAACTTCCATTCTTTAAGTTATTAACTTGAATAAAAGAATTTTGATTTTAGCTTAAAGTACAGAAATTTTAACTAACAACTGCCATTCTTTAAGTTATTAACTTGAAGAAAAGAATTTAGATTTTAACTTAAAGTACAGAACTTTAAATTAATAACTTTCATTCCTTTAAGTTATTTACTTGAAGAAAAGAATTTTGATTTTAACTTAAAGTACAGAACTTTAAACTAACAACTTCCATTCTTTAAGTTATTAACTTGAAGAAAAGAATTTTGATTTTAACTTAAAGTACAGAACTTTAAACTAACAACTTCCATTCTTTAAGTTATTAACTTGAAGAAAAAATTTTGCTTTTATCTTAAAGTACAGAACTTTAAACTAACAACTTCCATTCTTTAAGTTATTAACTAGAAGAAAAGAATTTTGATTTTAACTTAAAGTACAGAACTTGAAACTAATTACTTCCATTCTTTAAGTTATTTACTTGAAGAAAAAAATTTTGATTTTAACATAAAGTACAGAACTATCAATTAATAACGTCCTTTCTTTAAGTTATTTACTTGAAGAAAAGAATTTTGATTTTAACTTAAAGTACAGAACTTTGAACTAACAACTTCCATTCTTTAAGTTATTAACTTGAAGAAAGGAATTTTGATTTTAACTTAAAGTACAGAACTTTAAACTAACAACTTCCATTCTTTAATTTATTAACTTGAAGAAAAGAATTTTGATTTTAACTTAAAGTACAGAACTTTGAACTAACAACTTCCATTCTTTCATTTATAAACTTGAAGAAAAGAATTTTGATTTTAACTTAAAGTACAGAACTTTAAACTAACAACTTCCATTCTTTATGTTATTAGCTTGAAGAAAAGAATTTTGATTTTCACTTAAAGTACAGAACTTTGAACTAATTACTTCCATTCATTAAGTTATTTATTTGACGAAAAGAATTTTGATTTTAGCTTAAAGTACAGAACTTTAAACCAATAACTTCCATTCTTTAAGTTATTTACTTGAAGAAACGGATTTTGATTTTAACTTAAAGTACAGAACTTTAAAATTGTCACTTCCATTCTTTAAGTTAATTACTTGACGAAAAGAATTTTGATTTTAACTTAAAGTACAGAACTTTAAACTAACAACTTCCATTCTTTAAGTTATTAACTTGAATAAAAGAATTTTGATTTTAGCTTAAAGTACAGAACTTTTAACTAACAACTGCCATTCTTTAAGTTATTAACTTGAAGAAAAGAATTTAGATTTTAACTTAAAGTACAGAACTTTAAATTAATAACTTTCATTCCTTTAAGTTATTTACTTGAAGAAAAGAATTTTGATTTTAACTTAAAGTACAGAACTTTAAACTAACAACTTCCATTCTTTAAGTTATTAACTTGAAGAAAAGAATTTTGATTTTAACTTAAAGTACAGAACTTTAAACTAACAACTTCCATTCTTTAAGTTATTAACTTGAAGAAAAAATTTTGCTTTTATCTTAAAGTACAGAACTTTAAACTAACAACTTCCATTCTTTAAGTTATTAACTAGAAGAAAAGAATTTTGATTTTAACTTAAAGTACAGAACTTGAAACTAATTACTTCCATTCTTTAAGTTATTTACTTGAAGAAAAAAATTTTGATTTTAACATAAAGTACAGAACTATCAATTAATAACGTCCTTTCTTTAAGTTATTTACTTGAAGAAAAGAATTTTGATTTTAACTTAAAGTACAGAACTTTGAACTAACAACTTCCATTCTTTAAGTTATTAACTTGAAGAAAGGAATTTTGATTTTAACTTAAAGTACAGAACTTTAAACTAATTACTTCCATTCATTAAGTTATTTACTTAACGAAAAGAATTCGATTTTAACTTGAAGTACAGAACTTTAAATTAATAACTTCCTTTCTTTAAGTTATTTACTTGAAGAAAAGAATTTTGATTTTAACTACAAGTACAGATCTTTGAACTAACAACTTCCATTCTTTAAGTTATTAACTTGAAGAAAGGAATTGTGATTTTAACTTAAAGTACAGAACTTTAAACTAACAACTTCCATTCTTCAATTTATTAACTTGAAGAAAAGAATTTTGATTTTAACTTAAAGTACAGAACTTTAAACTAATTACTTCCATTCTTTAAGTTATTAGCTTGAAGAAAAGAATTTTGATTTTAACTTAAAGTACAGAACTTTAAACTAACAACTTCCATTCTTTAAGTTATTAGCTTGAAGAAAAGAATTTTGATTTTAACTTAAAGTACAGAACTATAAACTAACAACTTCCATTCTTTAAGTTATTAACTTGAAGAAAAAATTTTGATTTTAACTTAAAGTACAGAACTTTAAACGAACAACTTCCATTCTTTAAGTTATTAACTAGAAGAAAAGAATTTTGATTTTAACTTAAAGTTCAGAACTTTAAACTAATTACTTCCATTCTTAAGTTATTTACTTGAAGAAAAAAATTTTGATTTTAACTTAAAGTACAGAACTATCAATTAATAACGTCCTTTCTTTAAGTTATTTACTTGAAGAAAAGAATTTTGATTTTAACTTAAAGTACAGAACTTTGAACTAACAACTTCCATTCTTTAAGTTATTAACTTGAAGAAAAGAATTTTGTTTTTAACTTAAAGTACAGAACTTTAAACTAACAACTTCCATTCTTTAAGTTATTAACTTGAAGAAAAGAATTTTGATTTTAACTTAAAGTACAGAACTTTAAACTAACAACTTCCAATCTTTAATTTATTAACTTGACGAAAAGAATTTTGATTTTAACTTAAAGTACATAACTTTAAATTAATAACTTCGATTCATTACGTTATTTAGTTGACGAAAAGAATTTTGATTTTAACTTAAAGTACAGAACTTTAAACTAACAACTTCCATTCTTTAAGTTATTAACTTGAAAAAAAGAATTTTGATTTTAACTTAAAGTACAGAACTTTAAACTAATTACTTCCATTTTTTAAGTTATTAGCTTGAAGAAAAGAATTTTGATTTTAACTTAAAGTACAGAACTTTAAACTAACAACTTCCATTCTTTAAGTTATTAGCTTGAAGAAAAGAATTTTGATTTTAACTTAAAGTACAGAACTATAAACTAACAACTTCCATTCTTTAAGTTATTAACTTGAAGAAAAAAATTTTGATTTTAACTTAAAGTACAGAACTTTAAACTAACAACTTCCATTCTTTAAGTTATTAACTTGAATAAAAGAATTTTGATTTTAGCTTAAAGTACAGAAATTTTAACTAACAACTGCCATTCTTTAAGTTATTAACTTGAAGAAAAGAATTTAGATTTTAACTTAAAGTACAGAACTTTAAATTAATAACTTTCATTCCTTTAAGTTATTTACTTGAAGAAAAGAATTTTGATTTTAACTTAAAGTACAGAACTTTAAACTAACAACTTCCATTCTTTAAGTTATTAACTTGAAGAAAAGAATTTTGATTTTAACTTAAAGTACAGAACTTTAAACTAACAACTTCCATTCTTTAAGTTATTAACTTGAAGAAAAAATTTTGCTTTTATCTTAAAGTACAGAACTTTAAACTAACAACTTCCATTCTTTAAGTTATTAACTAGAAGAAAAGAATTTTGATTTTAACTTAAAGTACAGAACTTGAAACTAATTACTTCCATTCTTTAAGTTATTTACTTGAAGAAAAAAATTTTGATTTTAACATAAAGTACAGAACTATCAATTAATAACGTCCTTTCTTTAAGTTATTTACTTGAAGAAAAGAATTTTGATTTTAACTTAAAGTACAGAACTTTGAACTAACAACTTCCATTCTTTAAGTTATTAACTTGAAGAAAGGAATTTTGATTTTAACTTAAAGTACAGAACTTTAAACTAACAACTTCCATTCTTTAATTTATTAACTTGAAGAAAAGAATTTTGATTTTAACTTAAAGTACAGAACTTTGAACTAACAACTTCCATTCTTTCATTTATAAACTTGAAGAAAAGAATTTTGATTTTAACTTAAAGTACAGAACTTTAAACTAACAACTTCCATTCTTTATGTTATTAGCTTGAAGAAAAGAATTTTGATTTTCACTTAAAGTACAGAACTTTGAACTAATTACTTCCATTCATTAAGTTATTTATTTGACGAAAAGAATTTTGATTTTAGCTTAAAGTACAGAACTTTAAACCAATAACTTCCATTCTTTAAGTTATTTACTTGAAGAAACGGATTTTGATTTTAACTTAAAGTACAGAACTTTAAAATTGTCACTTCCATTCTTTAAGTTAATTACTTGACGAAAAGAATTTTGATTTTAACTTAAAGTACAGAACTTTAAACTAACAACTTCCATTCTTTAAGTTATTAACTTGAAGAAAAGAATTTAGATTTTAACTTAAAGTACAGAACTTTAAATTAATAACTTTCGTTCCTTTAAGTTATTTACTTGAAGAAAAGAATTTTGATTTTAACTTAAAGTACAGAACTTTAAACTAACAACTTCCATTCTTTAAGTTATTAACTTGAAGAAAAGAATTTTGATTTTAACTTAAAGTACAGAACTTTAAACTAACAACTTCCATTCTTTAAGTTATTAACTTGAAGAAAAAATTTTGCTTTTATCTTAAAGTACAGAACTTTAAACTAACAACTTCCATTCTTTAAGTTATTAACTAGAAGAAAAGAATTTTGATTTTAACTTAAAGTACAGAACTTGAAACTAATTACTTCCATTCTTTAAGTTATTTACTTGAAGAAAAAAATTTTGATTTTAACATAAAGTACAGAACTATCAATTAATAACGTCCTTTCTTTAAGTTATTTACTTGAAGAAAAGAATTTTGATTTTAACTTAAAGTACAGAACTTTGAACTAACAACTTCCATTCTTTAAGTTATTAACTTGAAGAAAGGAATTTTGATTTTAACTTAAAGTACAGAACTTTAAACTAATTACTTCCATTCATTAAGTTATTTACTTAACGAAAAGAATTCGATTTTAACTTGAAGTACAGAACTTTAAATTAATAACTTCCTTTCTTTAAGTTATTTACTTGAAGAAAAGAATTTTGATTTTAACTACAAGTACAGATCTTTGAACTAACAACTTCCATTCTTTAAGTTATTAACTTGAAGAAAGGAATTGTGATTTTAACTTAAAGTACAGAACTTTAAACTAACAACTTCCATTCTTCAATTTATTAACTTGAAGAAAAGAATTTTGATTTTAACTTAAAGTACAGAACTTTAAACTAATTACTTCCATTCTTTAAGTTATTAGCTTGAAGAAAAGAATTTTGATTTTAACTTAAAGTACAGAACTTTAAACTAACAACTTCCATTCTTTAAGTTATTAGCTTGAAGAAAAGAATTTTGATTTTAACTTAAAGTACAGAACTATAAACTAACAACTTCCATTCTTTAAGTTATTAACTTGAAGAAAAAATTTTGATTTTAACTTAAAGTACAGAACTTTAAACGAACAACTTCCATTCTTTAAGTTATTAACTAGAAGAAAAGAATTTTGATTTTAACTTAAAGTTCAGAACTTTAAACTAATTACTTCCATTCTTAAGTTATTTACTTGAAGAAAAAAATTTTGATTTTAACTTAAAGTACAGAACTATCAATTAATAACGTCCTTTCTTTAAGTTATTTACTTGAAGAAAAGAATTTTGATTTTAACTTAAAGTACAGAACTTTGAACTAACAACTTCCATTCTTTAAGTTATTAACTTGAAGAAAAGAATTTTGTTTTTAACTTAAAGTACAGAACTTTAAACTAACAACTTCCATTCTTTAAGTTATTAACTTGAAGAAAAGAATTTTGATTTTAACTTAAAGTACAGAACTTTAAACTAACAACTTCCAATCTTTAATTTATTAACTTGACGAAAAGAATTTTGATTTTAACTTAAAGTACATAACTTTAAATTAATAACTTCGATTCATTACGTTATTTAGTTGACGAAAAGAATTTTGATTTTAACTTAAAGTACAGAACTTTAAACTAACAACTTCCATTCTTTAAGTTTGTTCGAAACCGTTCCTTTTTTATTTGTATAATTTAATTCGTAACCGTTTCTTAATATTATTTATTGTTAAATAATTATTTTTCACGTCTTTAATCCGAACGTATTGTACGCCAGAGAGTAGTGTGAACGCGCACGTTGTTTGACGCACCAGTTCTCCCTACTCTGATGGCTTAAAGCGAGCGCTTGGTCCTGCCAATTATCTTCAGTAATGTCTCTGCTTCACGAAGAAGCGGTTACTCCTTTGTGCGCAATTGCTATTGGCTCAAAGTATTTACGAATTTGCAAACAAAGACTTTGTTTGTAAAAAACAATTTGATTGATGTACAAGGTTAATAAAGAGTTATTAACCACAAGAGTTTTATTATTCAAATACAGTCCACTGCACGAGATTTCGGAAGGTAACATTAAGGTCTTCCGACCAAAAGAAAGCTGAGCATTCCTACACACGGTCCATAACACATGGTCCAGACGAACCGGATGGAAACAGCGAATTTATGGAAAAGCGAACAATAATTAAAGCGACGTTTAATTATTACAACACGAAATTCAACAACAAGTTACAACTTGGAAGTTGGAAAGGCGAGGTCAGCACGACAAAGCAGCAAACTGGCAAGGCAGAGCGAGAGAGTAAGACAAACATTCCTTTCTTATCTTTCCCGCGCTTGCTTCAACCAAGCACAATAGAGTACAGTGGTGCTATTCATTTCATTTTTATTACAGTGTGTTTTTATCGCATTTATCATTGCGAAACTAGTTATTGTTTCAAATGCAAACGATTCAATTTTAGCGAATCAATTTATCTAATTACCTCAATTTATTATTTATTGAATACATTTAACATTCAAAATGAACGCGTTGATAAACGAACGAGGCCAATTAAAAGGCAAACTTACGCGGTTCACAACGTTTGTGAACAATTTAAACAATTTGCACAGCATCGGTGCCATTACCAGCGAAAAGGATATCTTGGAATTGCAAGCGCGTATCCAAAGCGTTTCAACGTTGTTAGAGCAATTCGAGACGGTTTCAAGCAACCTAACATTACAAAATTTAGATGAAAAAGCAGAGGATCAGCTAACAATTTTCGAAAACACTTTTTATGAACAAACTTCGTTAGCCAAAGCATTATTGAACAAATTATCACCTAGTGATACCGAAACCGTAAGGCGAGTTTCGCCAACAATGGGCAGCAGAAACTCAAAATTAAATTCAAACGCAGCGTCGAGGCAAGTGTCGCCAACACCTAGCAACGCGAGTAGCGCGAGCAACGCGAGTAACGCGAGCAACGCGAGTTCAAATCGATCAATTGAGTCAAACGTAGCAATAAATGCAAACGCTTTTGAAAGCAGTCAAGGGAGAATACATCTTCCAAAAATTAACATTAATAAATTCAACGGCGATTTAGAAAAGTGGCTTGAGTTTAAAGCAATATTTCAAAGCATGATTCATAACAATCAGCAATTAAACGAAATCACTAAATTTCATTATCTAAAGGCATCATTAATAAATGAGCCAGCGGAAATAATACAATCACTAGATTTTACTGAAAAGAATTACCGCGTATCGTGGGAGGCTTTAATCGAAAGGTACGACAGACCTAAGCTCATCCTAAAAAATAATCTCTCCGCAATAATTAATTTAAAATCAATAAAACAAGAGTCTGCGAAAGACATAAGGAAAATAAGCGACGCGCTGTCAAAGCACGTAACATCTGCATTAGCCTTATCTACAGCTGATAAGCTTTTCGATGCAATCATTGTGTATCTAATTTCTAACAAACTAGATCAAATTACCTTTAGGGAGTGGGAGGTTCTCTCAAATAAATCATCTAACGAGTTACCTACTCTGAAGGAATTCAAAGAATTTCTAATAAATCACGCAAACTTTCTTGAAAATATCGAGAAAAGAAATGTAAAAAGTCATTATCAAGAAAAATCGAAATTCATTTCAAAGTCATTCGTAATAAACAAATCAACTTGTTTTTACTGCAAAGAAGAACATTACATTTCAACTTGTCCAGAATTCATTAAATTAACAGCTCAAGCACGCTCCGATAAAGCACAAGAGCTCAAACTTTGTTTTAATTGTTTATCTAATAATCACTTAAAAAATGTATGTCCGTCCAAATACACTTGTAGGGCCTGCAAAGGTCAACATCATTCATTGTTGCACGTCAACTCTCGAGTTACAGCACTGGTGCAACCAGAAGTAAATGAAGACGTGCCCGAAGAGCCGATTCAAATTATATCTACTTTTTGTTCGAACACGGTACAAGTTCTTTTACCTACGGCTTCTGCCAAGGTACGGGATAACGATGGAAACGAGAGAACCGTTCGTATTTTACTCGACAGTGGTTCGCAGAGTAACATGATAAGCGTCAATTTTCTTAACAAATTAAATATACCAGTTAAGCCTGCAAACGTAACCGTTTGTGGAATTAATAATTCAAATTCAACTGTGAAATCACAATGCGAACTGAAAGTCAGCGCGCACCATTCGACATTCAGCATCGCGCTAAAATGCCTAGTAATAAATAAGATCACAGGCAACGTGCCTAGTTTCAAAGTTAATCGTAAATCTTTTAAATTACCAAGCGACATCTTAATATCTGATCCTTCATTTGACCAACCTGGTGAAATTGACTTGTTGATAGGATCACCTGCATTTTTTAAACTTTTATGCACCGGACAAAGAAGCTTAGGACCCAATCTTCCTTTGCTACAAAATACGCACTTCGGCTGGGTGGTTTCCGGACCCACTACTACGGTATTAGCTACTCAAGTGCAATGTCATCACGCAAATACTCTAGACGTTCAAGATCAAATCACAAAATTTTGGGAATTAGAAAGCTACCCGGAAGAAAAGGTCTTTTCTGCCGAAGAAAGGGCTTGCGAAGCGCACTACGTGCAAAATACGCGCAGAAATTCTGACGGTAGATTCATTGTTACAATTCCTTTTAAACAATCACCCGAACTGTTGGGCGACTCCTCATTTGTCGCAAAGAAGCGGTTTCTGTCTTTGGAGAGGCGTCTACAGGTTAACTCAGAATTACAAAAACGATACCTTGATTTCATGCAAGAATACGTGGAATTAAATCACATGACTTTAATTAATTCTCCAGGTGAAACATCTTATTACCTGCCGCATCACGGCGTTTTAAAGGAGGAAAGTCTTACTACCAAATTGAGAGTAGTATTTAATGGTTCATCTGCAACTACTACTGGTTATTCCTCAAATAATCTGCAAATGGTAGGACCTACGATTCAACAAAGTCTTTTTACAATCTTATTACGATTTCGTCAACATCTTTACGCAATCTCGGCTGACGTAGAGAAAATGTATCGCCAAGTATTGATCAATCCCGATCAAAGGCATTTGCAAAGAATCTTTTGGCGTTTTTCTTGCGATCAACCTATCTCGACTTACGACTTAAACACCGTTACGTACGGCACTTCATCGGCATCTTATTTAGCAATACGATCATTATTTCAATTAGGCATCGAATGTGAAACTAGTTCACCCTTAATATCTTCGATAATTAAGACGGATTTTTACGTTGACGATTGCTTAAGTGGCGCTAATAGCATTGACGATGCAAAATACATTTGCACCGAGCTAAATAATGTATTATCTACCGGATGTTTCAGATTACGCAAGTGGATCTCCAACGACTCACAAGTTTTAGGAAATATTCCTAAGTCGGACCTGCGTCCGGGTTTATTAAATTTTGGTGACCACGAGCAAGCCAGAACACTTGGGCTTATTTGGGACTTTCGCGACGATAATTTTATGTTTCAAATTTCCAATTTATCTACTGATAAAATAACTAAACGACAAATGCTTTCTGACATTTCTCAAATATTTGATCCGCTAGGTCTTGTAACACCCTGTACCTTTACAGCAAAGTGTTTTTTACAAAGTCTCTGGTTGGAAAAATTAGATTGGGACGATAACATTCCTGCAGAACTTAATAAAACGTGGATAGCTTATCGCAAAGATTTATTACATTTAAATGACGTCAAAATACCTCGACATGTCACTTGCGCAAATTTATTCAGCGCTCAAGTACACGGTTTTTGTGACGCTTCACTCAAGGGTTACGGCGCTTGTATCTATGTCCGAACCACCGACTCAAACAATTTTGTTCGTGTAAAATTATTTTGTTCTAAATCTAAGGTGGCTCCTTTAAAACCCGTTACGATTCCAAGATTGGAATTATGTGGAGCGGTTTTGTTATCAAAACTTTTAAAACAAGTTCGAAATTCTATAACAATGCCTATTGACAAATATTATCTATGGTCAGATTCTACCATTGTGTTAGGCTGGTTAAAAACAAATCCGAATTTGTTAAAAACGTTTGTGTGCAATCGAATTGCTGATATTCAAGAGCACACGGCCGACGCTTTTTGGTGCCATGTTAGTACGAAATTTAACCCGGCAGATTTATTGTCCAGGGGCGTCACTCCTGAATTTCTAAAAACTTCAAATTTGTGGTGGAATGGACCTCCCTGGCTCTTACAGGAAGAAAACTCTTGGCCCATTTCTAAAATTCAACCCGCCGAACTACCCGAGTTCAAGGGCGAGACGCACGCTCTAATTATTAACAACAAAATTTCTTTTCCTTTCGAAAATTATTCTAACTTAAACAAACTTGAACGAATTATTGCTTATTGTTTAAGATTTCGAAAAAATTGCGCTCTTACTAAAAGGCAAAGAACAGCTGGTCCGTTATCTCCAGCCGAGCTTTTTAATTCATTAAAGGTTTTGGTCAATCTATCACAACAAGATTCCTTTCATAGCGAATATAAACAACTATTCAAAAAACTGCCTTTAAAAACCACCTCCTCGGTGCTCGCCTTAAATCCCTTTTTAGATTCGGATAATTTGATGCGCGTAGGCGGAAGATTGACTAATTCAAATTATTCATTTAATAAAAAACATCCGTTCATTCTTTCTGGTAAACACCATCTAGCTAAACTTATTGTGAGACGTGAACATTTGAGATTGCTTCACGCCGGACCGCAATTGCTTTTATGCTCAGTTCGCGACAAATTTTGGATAACCTCCGGAAGAAATTTGGTCAAACAAGTCGTACACGAATGCTTGGCATGTTTTAGGGCTTCTCCATCTGTCACTAAACCAATTATGGGTAATTTACCTTTAGAAAGAATAACTACATCTCAACCGTTTAATGCAACCGGAATTGATTACGCAGGGCCCATTCATTACAAACTTAATAAGGGTCGCGGCTCAAAAATTGATAAATCCTATCTATGCATTTTTATTTGTTTTGCCAGCAAGGCCATTCACCTCGAATTAGTAACTAGCCTGACTACCGACGCTTTTATCTTAGCTTTGCGCAGATTTATATCTCGACGCGGTAAACCGTCTCATATTCACTCTGACAACGGTACTAATTTCGTTGGCGCTAACAATAAATTACGCGAATTAGGAAGGTTTTTAAAACTTCAAGAAACTTCTATTATTGAGTCGTTTGCAAGCGAAGGAATAACTTGGCATTTCATCCCTGCCCACAGTCCACACTTTGGCGGCCTTTGGGAAAGTGGTGTGAAATCCACCAAGTCACATTTAAAACGAGTTTTAGGTGCCTCACTTTTTACTTTTGAGGAACTCTGTACTTTATTGTGCCAAATTGAGACAATCCTAAATTCCCGACCTATCGCACCGTTGTCCGCCGATCCTAACGACCTGCAACCTTTAACTCCTGGTCATTTCCTTATCGGTCGTGCTCTTACATCGCTGCCAGATCCAGATGTCACTGGAATTCCTGATAATCGCCTTACTTATTTCCAACGAATTCAAAGTTTGCACCAACATTTTTGGAAACGTTGGAGCAAGGAGTATATTTCAGAACTTCAGCAGCGCACGAAATGGAAAAATCATCATTCCGACCTTGTCGATGGTTCCCTCGTTCTTGTGAAGGACGATAATCTACCTGTTTTCAAGTGGAAATTAGGTCGAGTTGTTGCGCTTCATCCCGGCACCGACAACGTAAACCGAGTTGCGACGCTACTCACACCTGGGGGCGTGATAAGAAGATCGTTCGCCAAGATTTGCCCTCTACCTGCATCTTGACAGCATCATCACTTGTGTTTTTTGTGCTACACTATTTAACCAAAGTGTTGTGTGCGCCTACAAGAATTTTATTTGTGTTCACATTTTTTTTCTGACTTGTTCGAGAATTTTATTTTATTTATCCATTTGTGTACCTTATTTGTTGAGAACTATTTTGATTTATTTACCTGAATTGCTTATATTTTGTGTTTTTATGTTAAAATATCTAATGCTTTATATTCATTGTACATCAAATCTTAAAATGCTTTCATTTCAACGGGGGCGGCATGTTCGAAACCGTTCCTTTTTTATTTGTATAATTTAATTCGTAACCGTTTCTTAATATTATTTATTGTTAAATAATTATTTTTCACGTCTTTAATCCGAACGTATTGTACGCCAGAGAGTAGTGTGAACGCGCACGTTGTTTGACGCACCAGTTCTCCCTACTCTGATGGCTTAAAGCGAGCGCTTGGTCCTGCCAATTATCTTCAGTAATGTCTCTGCTTCACGAAGAAGCGGTTACTCCTTTGTGCGCAATTGCTATTGGCTCAAAGTATTTACGAATTTGCAAACAAAGACTTTGTTTGTAAAAAACAATTTGATTGATGTACAAGGTTAATAAAGAGTTATTAACCACAAGAGTTTTATTATTCAAATACAGTCCACTGCACGAGATTTCGGAAGGTAACATTAAGGTCTTCCGACCAAAAGAAAGCTGAGCATTCCTACACACGGTCCATAACAAAGTTATTAACTTGAAAAAAAGAATTTTGATTTTAACTTAAAGTACAGAACTTTAAACTAACAACTTCCATTCTTTAAGTTGTTAACTTGCAAAAAAGAATTTTGATTTTAACTTAAACTACTGAACTTTAAACTAATAACTTCCATTCTTTAAGTTATTTACTTGAAGAAAAGAATTTTCATTTGAACTTAAAGTACATTACTTTAAACTAACAACTTCCATTCTTTAAGTTATTAACTTGAAGAAAAGAATTTTGATTTTAACTTAAAGTATAGAACTTTGAACTAACAACTTCCATTCTTTAAGTTATTAACTTGAAGAAAAAATTTTGATTTTAACTTAAAGTACAGAACTTTGAACTAACAACTTCCATTCTTTCAGTTATTAACTTGAAGAAAAGAATTTTGATTTTAACTTAAAGTACAGAACTTTGAACTAACAACTTCCATTCTTTAAGTTATTAACTTGAAGAAAAGAATTTTGATTTTAACTTAAAGTACAGAACTTTAAACTAACAACTTCCATTCTTTAAGTTATTAACTTGAAGAAAAGAATTTTGATTTTAACTTAAAGTACAGAACTTTAAACTAACAACTTCCAATCTTTAATTTATTAACTTGACGAAAAGAATTTTGATTTTAACTTAAAGTACATAACTTTAAATTAATAACTTCGATTCATTACGTTATTTAGTTGACGAAAAGAATTTTGATTTTAACTTAAAGTACAGAACTTTAAACTAACAACTTCCATTCTTTAAGTTATTAACTTGAAAAAAAGAATTTTGATTTTAACTTAAAGTATAGAACTTTGAACTAACAACTTCCATTCTTTAAGTTATTAACTTGAAGAAGAAATTTTGATTTTAACTTAAAGTACAGAACTTTGAACTAACAACTTCCATTCTTTCAGTTATTAACTTGAAGAAAAGAATTTTGATTTTAACTTAAAGTACAGAACTTTAAACTAACAACTTCCATTCTTTATGTTATTAGCTTGAAGAAAAGAATTTTGATTTTAACTTAAAGTACAGAACTTTGAACTAAATACTTCCATTCATTAAGTTATTTATTTGACGAAAAGAATTTTGATTTTAGCTTAAAGTACAGAACTTTAAACCAATAACTTCCATTCTTTAAGTTAATTACTTGACGAAAAGAATTTTGATTTTAACTTAAAGTACAGAACTTTAAACTAACAACTTCCATTCTTTAAGTTATTAACTTGAATAAAAGAATTTTATTTTAGCTTAAAGTACAGAACTTTTAACTAATAACTTCCGTTCTTTAAGTTATTAACTTGAAGAAAAGAATTTTGATTTTAGCTTAAAATACAGAACTTTAAACTAACAACTTCCATTCTTTAAGTTATTAACTTGAAGAAAAGAATTTCGATTTTAACTTAAAGTACAGAACTTTGAACTAACAACTTCCATTCTTTAAGTTATTAACATGAAGAAAAAAATTTTAATTTTAACTTAAAGTACAAAACTTTGAACTAACAACTTCCATTCTTTAAGTTATTAACTTGAAGAAAAGAATTTTGATTTTAACTTAAAGTACAGAACTTTGAACTAACAACTTCCATTGTTTAAGTTATTAACTTGAAGAAAAGAATTTTGATTTTAACTTAAAGTACAGAACTTTAAACTTACAACTTCCATTCTTTAAGTTATTAACTTGAAGAAAAGAATTTTGATTTTAACTTAAAGTACAGAACTTTAAACTAACAACTTCCATTCTTTAATTTATTAACTTGACGAAAAGAATTTTGATTTTAACTTACAGTACATAACTTTAAATTAATAACTTCGATTCATTACGTTATTTACTTGACGAAAAGAATTTTGATTTTAACTTAAAGTACAGAACTTTAAACTAACAACTTCCATTCTTTAAGTTATTAACTTGCAAAAAAGAATTTTGATTTTAACTTAAACTACAGAACTTTAAACTAATAACTTCCATTCTTTAAGTTATTTACTTGAAGAAAAGAATTTTCATTTTAACTTAAAGTACATTACTTTAAACTAACAACTTCCATTCTTTAAGTTATTAACTTGAAGAAAAGAATTTTGATTTTAACTTAAAGTATAGAACTTTGAACTAACAACTTCCATTCTTTAAGTTATTAACTTGAAGAAAAAATTTTGATTTTAACTTGAAGTACAGAACTTTGAACTAACAACTTCCATTCTTTCAGTTATTAACTTGAAGAAAAGAATTTTGATTTTAACTTAAAGTACAGAACTTTAAACTAACAACTTCCATTCTTTATGTTATTAGCTTGAAGAAAAGAATTTTGATTTTAACTTAAAGTACAGAACTTTGAACTAATTACTTCCATTCATTAAGTTATTTATTTGACGAAAAGAATTTTGATTTTAGCTTAAAGTACAGAACTTTAAACCAATAACTTCCATTCTTTAAGTTATTTACTTGAAGAAAATGATTTTGATTTTAACTTAAAGTACAGAACTTTAAAATTGTAACTTCCATTCTTTAAGTTAATTACTTGACGAAAAGAATTTTGATTTTAACTTAAAGTACAGAACTTTAAACTAACAACTTCCATTCTTTAAGTTATTAGCTTGAAGAAACGAATTTTGATTTTAACTTAAAGTACAGAACTATAAACTACCAACTTCCATTCTTTAAGTTATTAACTTGAAGAAAAAAATTTTGATTTTAACTTAAAATACAGAACTTTAAACTAACAACTTCCATTCTTTAAGTTATTAACTTGAAGAAAAAATTTTGATTTTAACTTAAAGTACAGAACTTTAAACGAACAACTTCCATTCTTTAAGTTATTAACTAGAAGAAAAGAATTTTGATTTTAACTTAAAGTACAGAACTTTAAACTAATTACTTCCATTTTTTAAGTTATTTACTTGAAGAAAAAAATTTTGATTTTAACTTAAAGTACAGAACTATCAATTAATAACGTCCTTTCTTTAAGTTATTTACTTGAAGAAAAGAATTTTGATTTTAACTTAAAGTACAGAACTTTGAACTAACAACTTCCATTGTTTAAGTTATTAACTTGAAGAAAAGAATTTTGATTTTAACTTAAAGTACAGAACTTTAAACTTACAACTTCCATTCTTTAAGTTATTAACTTGAAGAAAAGAATTTTGATTTTAACTTAAAGTACAGAACTTTAAACTAACAACTTCCATTCTTTAATTTATTAACTTGACGAAAAGAATTTTGATTTTAACTTACAGTACATAACTTTAAATTAATAACTTCGATTCATTACGTTATTTACTTGACGAAAAGAATTTTGATTTTAACTTAAAGTACAGAACTTTAAACTAACAACTTCCATTCTTTAAGTTATTAACTTGAAAAAAAGAATTTTGATTTTAACTTAAAGTACAGAACTTTAAACTAACAACTTCCATTCTTTAAGTTATTAACTTGCAAAAAAGAATTTTGATTTTAACTTAAACTACAGAACTTTAAACTAATAACTTCCATTCTTTAAGTTATTTACTTGAAGAAAAGAATTTTCATTTTAACTTAAAGTACATTACTTTAAACTAACAACTTCCATTCTTTAAGTTATTAACTTGAAGAAAAGAATTTTGATTTTAACTTAAAGTATAGAACTTTGAAATAACAACTTCCATTCTTTTAGTTATTAACTTGAAGAAAAAATTTTGATTTTAACTTAAAGTACAGAACTTTGAACTAACAACTTCCATTCTTTCAGTTATTAACTTGAAGAAAAGAATTTTGATTTTAACTTAAAGTACAGAACTTTAAACTAACAACTTCCATTCTTTATGTTATTAGCTTGAAGAAAAGAATTTTGATTTTAACTTAAAGTACAGAACTTTGAACTAAGTAGAGAAAAATTGAGAGTGCACATCACCCCCCACTCCAACTCCCCAAAGACACGCCCACTTTTCAAGTTCATGCCCCCAAGCCACGCCCGCTTTTCAAGGTCACCACGCTACTCAAGGTCAAGAACATATCCAATGTCAAAGCCAAGGTCACACCACTGGCCAAGGTTAAACTCTACTCTTTTCTCAAGGTCGCTCTACCGCAAAGTCACCCCCCATCACAAAGTCACCCCCCCCACCCACTATTCAAGGTCAATCTCATAATGACTGAAAGGCATACCCCGCTATTCAAGGTCGAACACCAACTATATATTGGATACATTGAGTGTGCAACATTACACATATATTTGTAAATGCACTGTAAAACTACTAATAATAATAATTTCTATTATTATTATTTTTTATTGATAATCAACGAAATAAATATCAACTTGAATCAAGTAAGTAAAGTTTTTATTAAGTAATTATTTTTAATAATTATTGTAACTTTTGTTATAGTGGAATTGTTAAATGAAAAATCTTACCCACTAAACAAATCTCGCTCTAAGAATATATCAATCGGTTTATGTAAATATAATTTACAACCTAGCATTACAGTTACCGGTGTAAAACAGAAAGTTGTTTTAAGTGAGGACAGTTGGAAACGATTTATGTTTTACAAACCCATGCTAGCATCGTATTTTAATGAAGATGGTTTAACATTGTCTACAGTATATGATGTGTTTACGATTGAATTTCGTAATTTTAAAAACAAGAAACTTATCAAATTGTCTCAAGTTAATGAAACTTGGGTTTATTTGGGGGTTGAAACTATCACTGGGTTATGGGGATTAGCTAATTTGATAAACGCATATTTTTCAGTATTACATAAACAAACGTTTGATATATTTTACTCAGATATTATTAAAAATAATGTAAACCTATTAGCAAACCCAGATAATATTATGAAATTTATCAATATGGAAACTGATGGAATCAAAGCATATACACTTATGGAGATGGCACATTTCTTCCCTGAAAAATGTATAGTTGATGTGGAAATTGCTAGTGCAGTTAAATTATAGGATGTGGAAATTGCTAATGCAGTTAAATTATAGGATGTGGATGGCTTACGCTGAAAAACATTATCCAAAAGCTGTTGATCTAGAGTCAGCCATCGAACGATTGAAGTGTAGTTTAACAGACATGGCATTCGATGTTGAACATGGTGCTGTATATATGAAATCAGGGTATCCGACTTTACAGGAGGCTACAGCTATGGCAGAGAAGTATGGAATTCAAGTGGAGTTTTTCACGCGTATAGATGCCGAACGGATCACATTGTCTTTACCGACGTGCACTGATACGACGCGACCGAGTGGCCAAGCCAATGTTGGTACGTTGTCTTCTTTAATCAACACTAACGTGTTAACTTGAATGAGGTCTGGAAGATGTTTGAACCATTTTGTTCTTCTTTGCATGTTAGGAACAACTTCTGCACTCCAACGTTTCCAAAAGTGTTGGGTGATTTGTTGCACCCGCTGATACTGGGACAAACGATTTTCCGGTAAGTTTGTGATGTCGTTTTCTGGAATAGCACTCAAAGGTTTTCCAATAAGGAATTGGCCAGGAGTAAGAGGGTTAAGATCGTTAGGGTCGGAAGATAGTGGAGAAAGAGGTCGAGAATTTAGAACTGATTCAATTTGGGTTAATACTGTTGAAAATTGCTCGTAAGTTAGGCGCGTATTACCCAATATTCTTTTTAGGTGAGATTTGGTTGATTTTAAATTGCTCTCCCACATTCCTCCTTCATGAGGATTGCGTGGAATTATAAATTCCCACTTGATGCCTTTGAGGGCCAAATAGTCATGAATAAAATCTTGATTTACCTTGCAATTTAAAAATTCATACAATTCTTTTAGGTAATTGTTGGCACCAGTAAAGTTGGTGGCGTTGTCGCTTGACATTGTATGAGGGATTCCTCTTCTGCCAATAAACCGTTTTAGAACTAATAAAAAACCTTCAGTGGTGAGGTCCGTAACTAGTTCAAGGTGGACGGCCTTTGTAGTCATGCAGATGAATAAACAAATGTAAGCCTTAATGGTTTTTGAGCCCCTGGTATTACGATCACGTATGAGGATGGGTCCAGCATAATCGAGACCGGTATTTTGGAAGACGGGCGCTTCAACTTGAAGGCGTTTTGGTGGCAAATTTCCCATGAATGGGTTGTAGGATGATGGATTTGCCTTGAAGCATTTGATACATTTTCTGACGACCTTTTTGGCTTCGTTCTTTCCGGAGATTGGCCAATAAATTTCGCGAACGCAATATAAAAGTTGTTGAGCACCACAGTGTTGCAATTTAGAATGAAAATCACAAAAAATCAGATTTGTTAAATGGTGCTGCTTTGGTAATAAAATTGGGAATTTTTTGTCATAAGGGTAATCAGAATTATTTAGTCTGCCTCCTACACGGAGAAGATCTCTTTCATCCAAGAACGGATTTAGAGCCGATATGTTAGATTTATCTTTTATACATTGATGATGACGCAATGAATTGATTTCTTTTAGGAACGTTTCGTTTTGACAATTTCTAATGATTTTTTCGAATGCGACTTTTAACTCATTTACAGTGAGTGGACCCGTGTGGCGTAATTGTTTTGAGCTTTGACAATTAATTTTGAATCTGACAAGCCAGGCTACTACTCGTTTTAATTTTGTTAAAGTAGAAAATTTGGAAATCATGTCAGATGTGAATAAAATGTCTCTAGGAGCTACTGCGTTAAATAAACAAGTCATGGGGCAATCGCATAAAGATATTAAACAAGTCGGTTTTAATTCCGTCGTTTCTATATTTGAGTTGATACATGATTTTGGCCATTCAGATTTAGGATTTTTTAGAAAATCTGGGCCGTTTATCCAAAGTTTATTTTTTAGGATCTTTTGAACGTTGATACCACGTGAGACTAGGTCGGCAGGATTGTTCTGCGAACGTACGTGATACCAATCACTTGATTTTGTCCTTTCTTGTATTGTGGCAATTCGATTAGCTACAAAGATTTTGTATTTGTTTGGTGCAGAGTTGATCCAATTTAACACTATCGTAGAATCTGTCCAAAAAAATACTTGTAAATTGGACCCATCAAATGCTGTTTGAACTCTTTGCATTAATTCAGATAAGACGACTGCTGCTGAGAGCTCTAATCTTGGTATAGTGGCTCCTTTCAGAGGAGCAACACGTGACTTTGCACATAACAATTGAGTGGTGAATTGATTTGAGGAAGTTTTTGTTCTAACGTAAACACAGGCTCCGTAAGCAATCGAACTGCTGTCTGCGAAACCATGAAGTTCAACTGAAGATGACTTCGCTGGCATGACGCATCTTGGAAATTTTAGTGATGTTAATAGTGGAAGTTCTGAATTGAATGCTTTCCACTCGGAGTGCAAGCTTTGGGGTAGGCTTTCATCCCAGTCCAATTTGGCTTCCCATAATTTTTGAATAAGGATTTTTGCTCGTATAGTGATTGGGGCAAGCAAACCCAATGGATCAAATAGCTGTGATGCTACCGAAAGAACGGAACGTTTAGAAATAGTTTTTGATTCAGGGTTTGGTTTGATTGCAAATTGCAAGTGGTCTGAGATGGCGTTCCAAGAAACACCAAGAGTTTTTGCACTTTCTCGTTCACCCAGTGGAATTGTGTTATAAGAGTCGGTGTTTTCGCATTCATTCGTTAATATTTCAGGATAATTTGATAAAAACTTTCTAATTGGGAAACATGCTGAGGCTAATATTTCTGTTAATTCTCTTTTTGTTTGCATCATTTCGCCTGGACTTGGGAGCGAGTAGAGCAAATCATCGACATAAAAATTTTTTTTTTTAAATATTGGAAGTTTTTGGAAATGCTGTTGCATTTATTTCTGCCAATTTTCGTAAAGAGTTCGTTGCCAAATAGCTAGCCGAAGCCGTACCATATGTGATTGTATTCAGCTCATAAGTGTCTATGGGATCATCAGGATTATTTCTCCACAAAATACATTGTAATTTTCGTTCGTTTGGATTGATTTCAATTTGCCGATACATTTTTTCGATGTCGCCGGTCAAGGCAACGCTGTATTGGCGAAATCGTATTAAAATCGAAAATAAGTCATCTTGAACGACTGGCCCAACTAACTGTGTGTGATTTATTGATATTCCCGAGCTTGAGGTTGCGCTGCCATCAAATACCACGCGAAGTTTAGTTGTGAGCGAGTCCGTTTTTATCACGGCATGATGTGGAAGAAAATAACGTGGTAAGCTTGATGAAGGTACTTCTACATTCATGGCCATTATTTTGTAGTTATTATCAAGTTGCGGTGATGAAGCAGTGATTTTGGACATGTGTCCTAAGGAAATGTATTCATTTATGAATGAAGAATAGTTTTCTTTCAACTCAGGGTCATTCGCTAAACGCCTTTCCAAATTTAAAAACCTTTTTGCTGCGTTGATTTTCGATTCTCCTAAATTGTTCAACTTTGAGTTGAATGGGATAGAAACCGAGAATCTCCCCGATGCTTTACGAATTGTGTTGTTATTAAAATGGTTTTCGCAAAAGAGCTCTTGTGGTGATAGAAGCGAAAGTTTGCTCTTCGGAGTCACTTCCTCGAGTTGCCAAAATTTGATGATGCTTTTATCCAACTCTTCATTTGATATCGATAAATTTGATGTTGAAAGGCTTGGGATTTTCATTAAGCGGTGATCTTTATTGTTATTGATCATGTTTCCAGATACAATCCAGCCTAGTAGTGTTTTTTGTAACGTGGGTTGATTTTTCCCTAATGAAATCTGCCCAATGCATAATAGTTTATAAAAAATGGATACGCCTAAAAGTAAATCGATGGGAGCGGATTTGTTGTAATGATTGTCTGCTAATTCGATGTTTGTAGGAATATCAATGCAATTTCTTTTGAATGAAACAGATGGGAGAGAGGAGCATATTTTTGGAATTACTAAACAAGATGTATCATTTTCATAATTGCCTTTTATTGAGGAAAAGTGGATTTTTACCGCGAAATTTACTTGCTGACTTGTTGCGGCATTGATGCCGTTTATTTTGGTATTGACACGTTGATGTTTGAGATTAAGTGCTTTAAAGAAAGATTCAGTGATAAAAGAATTCATACTTCCGGTATCTAAAATAGCCCGTGCACGAACCCATCTTCCTTCAGCATTTTTAACATTCACGCATGCTGTAGATAGTAATATTTGACTGGAACCACCGTAACAAGGTAAGGCAGTTTGTGATGGTTCAGCTGAACCTGAAGGAGCACTAGGAGTTCTTTCGGCCGTGTCTAGGTGCTGTGGTTCTATTTTAGAAATTTGTTCAGAGTGTAACAACGTATGATGTCGTTTGTGGCAGTGCCGACACGTGAAGCGTGAATTGCACTTTGAATTGCTTGGATGGCCCAAACAATTTTGGCACTTCTTTAAACGGTCAATTGTATCGGATCGCTGCTGGATAGAGTAAGCAAGAAATGTTGGACAACGTGAAATTGAATGCAATTGATTGCATATGGAACAAGAAGTTGACTGATTGGTAGCTACCAATGACAGTTTGTGAAATTGATTTGAGCGTTTTTCTTTGGGTTTATTTTGATGGAAAGAACTGTGATTTGTTTCCTTCAATTCCTCCACCAGTTGAGATTTGTCCCTAAGAAATGTCTGGATTTCAAATAGAGAAGGAATTTCTCGTGGTTTAAGTTTGCTAAATTCGATTTTTGTTTGAGAATCGAGTTTTTGCATTAGAATGTGTGAAATAAAAACGTTGCAATGCTCGACGGGTACCTTTAGATTTTGCAATGCTCTTATGTTTTTGGAAAGTTCGTCATGCAAATTGCGTATTTGTGCAGACGAATCTTTGGATAATGGCTTTAAATCAAAAATAGCTTTTATGTGACCTTGGATTATCAATTTAGAGTTATCATATCTTTCCCGCAACATTTCAAGAGCCATGTTGTAATTTTCGTGTGTCACTTGAATATCGCTTACTACACGTAAGGCAGAATGATCCAAGCTTGATTTTAAATAAATAAATTTTTCGACTGATGACAGAGTTTTGTTATTATGTATTAATGTCATAAATGAATCGAAATAACCTTTAAAATCAATGTAATTACCCGAAAAGGTTGGCAACTGTATTTGAGGTAGTTTTACACTAGAGACTCGGTCTGCATGCGTTGGGGAAGGTATTAAATGATCGTTTTCAAGCTTTTGTTTCTCCAACATTAGAGATGCAATGACAGTTAATTTGACGTATTCACTATCAAAATTATCGCTAGTCATGGGGGCCTCGTCGGAAGCTGAATGGGCTGTCAAATGTATCATGACTTTTGAGTAAGATTCACCTAAAGGAGAAAATTGCTTTGATCTTAGCTCTAATTCCTTTAATGCTACATTTGTTAATTCAGATTGAGTTTGAATTGTATTTAAAAAGATTTTAAATTTTTCTAATTGATTCATTAGCGAATGAGACTCCGCTAACAGTAATTTTATTTCCATCTTTTCCCGTTTTGCCATAATGAAAATATGCTAGCGAGAGGTATGAAAATAAATTGTAGGGTAAATGAATATGATAAAATTGATTGTAAATTTGCAATTTGGATTGCAAATTTGGTACAACACGTGCGGTATAAATTAAAAATCAGAGAGTTTTCCGGAAAGCATCGGCTAAAAATGATTAATACCAAATTGAATCAGTTCTTAAAGGATTGGAAGCAATAAGAATGGTGAAGTAATTGGCTAACCTGTGTGCGAGTGCTATCTGCTTCGTCTGTCTTTAATATTATGCACTTGTTGTTGGGCGATTACTGCGTGTTAAGCAATATCCGGTTCGAAGGACCACACAATGTTTCGCTTTCACTGGTTATGTGAGCTTGGAGTTTTTCTTGGCTTCTAGCAGCGATTGTAAGTCGTGCCTTGGAAGCCGCCTCTTCTAAATTAGTGGTAGAAAAGGGCTGTTTTCATTGATTAATGCAATGTATTTTTTTTAACGTGGCATTTATTTATCAAAACTTAAAGTATTTATATTTTGTCGTCTAGCAACGTGACGCCTTCTTAATCTAATGTTTTTTAAGTACAATTACAAAAATGCTAGGGTGATTGATAAAGATTTACCAATAATTGATCTAGATAACTATATTGATATTGGAAACAGAACCAATTTATTTCGTAGAAATTATTCATCTACTGATCAAATTAATGGTACTGGCGCGTCCAAATATAAAAATATAATTAAACCATCATTAAAAGAAAAAGGTGTAATTAAAAAACCGGGTGGTGGTTTTCTAGAATCTCCACTATTTTTACAATACAACAATAAGAAAAAAGATTTTGTGTATTTTGACGATGTAAATGAAATAATCGAGCGATTGAAACTTTTAATAGCATCACGATCTGCTGGTCACGACGGTCATGTAAACGAAATCGCATCCATTGAAGAAGAATTACGAGAAGCTAAAATTATCAAATAAGAAATTATTGAACGATGGATATAAAGAGAGATGTTGTAAATGAATTACATAAATCTGCCCGCCGAAATTATCAGCGGAGACCAGTTTTAGTTAAAGGATTGAACGACTTATTTCAAGCAGATTTAGTAGATATAGCACATTTATCAACCATAAACAAAGGATTCAAATTTATATTGGTCGTCATTAATGTGTTCTCCAAATATGTCTGGGTAAAACCTTTAAAGAACAAGAGCGGACGCGAGGTAACCGCTGCTATGAATGCGATTCTTAAAAAAAGTATTCATAAAAATTTGCAAACAGATTTGGGGAAAGAATTTTACAATAAGGAGTTTCAAGAATTGATGAAGAAATATAAAATAAATCATTATAGTACGTACTCCATTAAAAAAGCTTCGGTAGTAGAAAGAGTTAACCGAACGCTTAAAAATTTAATGTGGAAAGAATTTAGTCATCGTGGGAACTATCGATGGTTGGATATATTACAAGAACTGGTACATGTGTATAATTCAAGAAAGCATTCAACAATAGGTTTAAAACCGATGGATGTTACTAAAAAACATGTTCCATTACTTTTAAAGACTGTATACAATCATCCAAAAGTCATCGATCCGAAAAAGCCCAAATTTAAAATTGGTGATAGTGTTAGAATAAGCAAATACAGACATGCGTTTTCGAAAGGATACACACCAGCTTGGTCTAACGAAATATTTAAAATTTCACAAGTTAAAGTGACACTACCAAGAACATATCTTCTTACTGATATTAACAACGAAGAAATTAAAGGTTGCTTTTATGAGCAGGAATTGCAAAAAGTTAGACACCCAGATGTTTATTTAGTTGAAAAAATTTTAAAAAGACAGAAAAAGAAAATGTTTGTTAAGTGGTTGGGATTAGATAAGAGTCACAATTCGTGGATCAACTCAGATCAAGTTGTGTGATGATAATTTGTAAAACAAAAATTTTTTTTTTAAATAAAGAAAGTTATATGTATAGTACTATTTATTATTTAGTAAAATTTTCAAATTTTTTACAATATTTTTTTTTCTATCAATTATTTTTTTTAATTTTACTATTCCTAAATTTATTTTGTTAATATTATTTTCAATATATTCTCGCTCTTTTTTTCTCTTTTTCTCCTTCTCGTTCTCAGCTTCTTGAATGATGGAATCATCAAAGTGGAAATACTCATCCATCCCATCATCCAGCAAATCAACACTCTTTCCTACATGCTTCAAAAATTCCTCCTCGATCATTTCTATATCACCGTATAAATTATTTGTTGAGCGATATTCTAAAATAAAGATTATTAGAAAAACGATAAAAAATATTAACACAATATTTTATTACCTTCGACACCACTCTCCAACATATTCCTTAAAATACCATCTTTAATTTGGAAATGTTGCAAAATGTTTACCATATTTCTCCAAGTAATGGTGATAGTATGCCTCGTCGGTAAATTTGCAATCTTATATATTGTGTGTGAGGGTAGGTGTGTGTGTGTGTGTGTGTGTAGGTTTCACTATACTTGTGACTACTTGTGTGTGAATAGAGCTGTACTGTGGCTAATCCAAAAATTGTGGCAACTTACACGCGTTGCCACTAATTTAAATTGAAATATCTTGGAACTCAGAAGACTAAGACGCCATAATTGAGGTGTACCTCTAATATTTCTTATATACGTATTATATAGGTTGCTTTATTTTAACGTATATGAAAAATTAATTGAAATATTTCATTTTATGTGTATCTGTGTAAAAGATGCCACATTATGGGACTTAGCAACTACATGTTTCTTTATATTTGTGGCAACTAAAATTATGCCTTCCTTGTGGCGCCCTCTGCATTAAATTACATTGTTGCCAGATCTTTCGAATGTGTTATATGGGTTGCGTTCACGATCTTTAAAATAATATTTGTAAACACCACCTAATATTAATATCCATATATGGGTCATTCCATATCAAGCGAGACAAACTTTAAAAAAAATTGACATCGATGTCTCCGATTTTGCTATAAATTGTTTTACATACTCTATGTAGCAAATAAGTTAACCACAGAAAATGTTATTATTAATGTCCCTCGTTTGGAAGTTACAAGGGGTAGCAGTTTGACAAAATCAACCGAAAATCTCAAATATACTTCACGTTAAAAAATGTTTTCTCCGGTTCTGTTTATCTATAAGACTACATTAAAAAATCATTTTGAAGCTATTTAGTGGGGCTTTGGTTGCATTTTTAGTTGGTTAATTTATTTGTTACAAAGAGATGTAAAAAAATTAAAGCAAAATCGGAGACATCGACATCAATTTTTCTAAAAATTTGTCCCGCTTGACATCATATGACTCTTATGTTAAATTGTAAATATTTCCTTGAACCTATAGAATGATCGTTTTATTACCCATATTTTCAGTCTATAGCCTGAAACATATAAATTGAAAAATTTTCTAGTGTTTTTAATACTCCGATCTTGGGGGAGCAAGCCGAGCACGTGCCCAGGGCGGCAAATCCATATATTTAAAAATAATATAATTTACTGAAATTATATGAAATTATAAAAATGATTGAAATTCGATTTTCAAGATCAAGTATGTCTTTTTTACAACTTTTTTTAATTCATGCATATAATTACTTAGGAAAAACTCAAATAGCCAAATTCAATTTTGACATAGTATTTTTCGTTAAGGGCGGTACACTGGGGTCACTTTCGACGTAATATTCCCCGTCCTTAAAAGGTTAAAAAAAACAGTAGTTTTTAAGTAAAGTGCTTTTATTATTAATTTTTATTTTTGGAATTTTTGTTTTACAGTCAGAGGTTGTTAAAATTTTTAATTTTTATATTATTTATATAGTTTTGTTGCATTATCAACGTATATATAAAATTTAAAGTTCTTTATAAACCTTTTTTAAAATATTTTATAAACAAATTTTGAGGCCCCCCAAAATTTGGAGGCCCCAAGCGAGCGCTTCATGCGCTTGTGCGGTAATCCGCCACTGCTAAGAAGCAATTTACTTCGAAATTTTGTTGAGGATTTCAATTTTTATTTTTTATAGAAAAAATTAAATTAAATTTTCTAATTTTCTGCAAAGTTTAATATAAAACAAAATGACAAACTACCCGTAAAATTAAATTTAATAAAAAATGCTTAATTTTGGCGCCTTCTGAACTTTGGCGCTGAGTGCCGCGGCTCATTGCACCCCTGGTTTATCCGGCCCTGTAACATAGAAGGGTTCGAATATTTTTGTGAGTCTCTTATGTACATAATTTAAAAAACTCGGTTTGTTCCTCCAAGGTTAATTAAAGATAGTTGATAAAGAGTATGTGGGAAGTGTCTAGCCCAACCTAGCTGACGAAAGCAATTCTGGTAGCTTACAACATAATTGTTTTAAAATTATAATGCAATAATAATGGTCAAAAAAATCATAGAAAATTCTTAAAAAAATTTATTTAACAAACATCTACGTTTGGTAATCTAGGTAGCTCACTGATTATTCTAAATTTATCAAAGTAACTCAAACATTGAAAACGTTGGCGACCTTTTTATATCTTGAAATATCTTGATATAAGGTATCTTCTTAACTAGATATAATGTTTTTCTGTTCGTCAGGGAGAAGTATTAAAAATTTCAAAACTATAGCCCTATTGTAATTTTCTTTTTTAACTTATGGCTTTAAGGTTAAATAACGTTCTAGATGGTTCTAGTAACAGCAATTTTAAAACAGAATATTAATCCGTGTCCAAATAAAAACGACTTTTTTTTCACATGGAAAATAAAATATTATTTTGGAACACCGTGTAAACATAAATTTTGTAACTACTATGGAAAAAGATTCTGTTATTTAAAACAGTTTACGATTGCCGAATAGACGCGTTCTCTCTCTTCAAGTTGAAAAGGCGCGTAAATTTTATCAAGATATCAGCAGTATCTCTTGCACATAAAAATTTCATATCAACGTCCTTGATAATATACAAAATAATAATTAAAGGTAGATTAAAACTTCAAATTTTATGAACGAAATAAATCCCTATTATCCCAAAATGTTAATTTGTACTAATAATTATTATAACCGAGGATAAATGTACAAAATTACTAATTTTGTTTATAAAACATTTGTCGCGGAGTTATTCGCGAATCTTTGCATTTCCATTATACCTACTTTGTCCTTGTTATTTCAAATTTTTGGGTGAAATCTATCAATCGATAGATATTTTTCTAAGTTCCAATGAGCTTCAATAATATTATATAACAATAATTAATTTTGTAAAATTTGAAAACTTTTAACTGATTTAAATTTGACTCTTACCATATTGTTACTTGCTCGGAGTTTAAAAATTTCATAATTCCATAAAATTGTTAAAAATTAACTTAAAAGTATAATTGAAGAGCTCATTGGGGCTTTAACGAATTTATATCGATTGGCATCAATATTGTATAATATTTCCGTAACCTTGATTAAAATAAAGTTTTTACTTTAATTCAAACATTAATTCATTTTTGGAAGTTCTAAATAATTGTGAACTGATTTTAATTTTTACCTTCCGGTTTCTCCCTCGACTTTCTTGTAATAGTTTTCTATATTATGTCTATACTTTATAAACAGTGACGACGCCGCATAAATTGAATGCCGGAGCGAAGTAAAATTAACAAGTTGGTATGGAGGGGGGGGAAGAGGCGTCATTTTTGTAAAATTCAAGGCAACAGCTCGTAGATTAACTTTAGGAATTTTTAAACATTTTTAAGTTAAAAGAAATGGGAATCGCAAGTCCAATATCATTAGTAGTCGTGTTCTCATGTTGCAAAACTGATTTTGCAGTTTTCAGCTTTAATGAATGGGATACTTATGCATAATAGTAGCCAGTGAATCTTGACGATTCTGTTTATTTTTTTAAATAAAAATAATTGGTTTTCCAATTTAAAAATTTTCATGTATCATCGTGAGCGCTTGAACATGTCCTAATATGTTTAGAGAATTCTTACCGGGGCAAACGCTTTTTCAACCGGGGCGATCGCCCCGTCTGCCACCCGCGTAGCGTCGTCGCCGTTTATAAATTTACAATTAAAACATTAATTTTTTATATTTATATACGCATACGCTTAATATTTAAATACGTTAGATTTTTATTTCATGAAATGAAGCCAAATTAATTTAATATGACAAACTACAAATTTGCTTTCGTTGAAAATATTCTTATCAATTAAAGATTCACCTTGGATTATGCATCATGCATTATGTATGTGGGTGTTAATTGGCGCGAAAAAGTTTTGCTTTTTCAAGCAAACGCTTGCATGGATAATATTGTAATGTAATAAAATTAATTGAAATTAGACCACAAAATTTAATCTAGGGAAATAAAATTTTAAAGAGAATCGCCCGCACCTGTCACATGACCGACATGCACCAATGACATTGTCAAAAACAATTGAAAAGTAGCCAATCCCATTAAAATTAAGTGAAAATTTGAAAAACGAATATTTGGCCCGGGTGATTGTCAAAAAATGACAATTACCCGCTACCCTTGGCAGCATTATTAATAATATTGTTTTTTAAATGTAAACAGTTTCTTTAATAAAATTAATTTTTACATAATTATATTCAACTCGCATAATATTATAAAAATTAATTTGAAATATTAAATGTACAATTATTATATACATTTGAATGCTTTGGTTCTTGGAGAAGTCCATTGCTTGTGAATAGTTTAGGAACATCTTTCAGTACATCTTCCGTTCGTATGTTTTGTACAATTCTCTTGTGGTATTCTTCATCCATCTGCAAATATGGTTTAAGGGAAGTACTACTTGAATGTCCAGTAATTTTAATTAGTGATTCCTCTTGTATACCAGCTTTAGCTAAATGCGAAATAGTGGTCGATCTATGTGAATGATTTGAAATTTTGACAGTTTTGGTATCAATACCAATAGATTCCGCTGCAGCTCTAGTCCATCTTGCAATAATGTTCTTCCCTATTGGTGAATTCTTAAACCATAAATTACCTTTTTCCCAATTGGGATTAGGGGTAAGAAACAGTCTTTGGATATGTACATTTTCACCTCTTTTCGAAATCAATTTTCTTAGCAATCTGTTTTAGTATAAATTTTGTTAGCTAATTTAATATATTATTATAAAGAACTTGTAATTCTTACCTTACTGGGCACAATGATTTGTTCTCATTCACAATTAGCCATTTAGAATCTGTAAGTTTTTTTGATCCTCCTTGCGCTGTCTTTGAAACAATAGGATTGTATTCAATTCTTCCTTTAAATTCGCCTTTGTTGTCAAATTCTTCACAAAAATAACTGATCAAGCAAAATACGGCTTCCCCACCTCGCCAAGCTAATTCATGGGCCGCTATATGGTAAAATTTCTTATTTAACCCATCTGGTGTATTTTCGTCGTATAGATTAATAATTTCTTGAACTTCAGATTCGCTAAAAGCGGCAGAACTAAGTTTTCTAAATTCAGGTAATAATTGCAGTTTTTTTCTAATTGAATTTCGAGCACTTCTTGCATTAGCAAAACCAATGTCTTGAAATGGGTCAATCTTTATATTAAACCTTTTAAAATAAATTGTCTGCAGTTGTTTCGCAACCGAATTCCACATCTGTTTCACAACCGCTTCTTTATAATTTGCACCATCCTTCTTTCTCATATTAAAACCCCAATCTTTTAATATATCATTTAGATTTTCTACAGGTAACGCGGTACTGATAACATCATAATTTCTTGACGCACAAAATTTGTCAAATTGAGACCATACTGACTTTTTTGAACGCACAGTATTAATTGGTGTACTATTATTTATTTCTTCATCAATATTTGCTAGCGATTCTTCACCAAACCGGGAACACATTTTAGTTTTTAATACAATGACAAAATAATAATTTGTTTATCGTCACGTCGTCCTAGTTACTATGTACATATTATTTTACTTGAGTCAAAGCTTTCTAAATTTTTAAAATACAATTTTTTTGTTTTGGCGATTCTCTTGTCAAATATCCCGCTAGACAGGCATATATTCTGACAATTTTTCCCGCTCCCTTACACGCGTGATTTTTGTACCTAAAAAACTGTACAGTTTTTTTAGGTACAAAAATCACTTGTGTAGAGAGCGGGAAAATTGTCGAATATATGCCTGTCTCTTGGGATATTGTATATGAGAATTTATTCAGTAAATACTAAGTATTATAATTAGTTAAATTGGAAAATTAACAAAATAATATAATAAGATAACAACAAATTTTTAACTAGTACTGATGTAGTAATAATAATGTACAATTGAAGTTGAGTTTTGCCAAACGCTACTTGCTCGGAGTTCACGGAAATTTCAAATATCTATAACTTTGTGAAAAATCATCAAAAATTTGTCAGAAACTTTGAAAAAAAATTTAGAATTATGATTTTTTGTTATAATTCGAAAACGGAAAATGATCAGTAGATACTATTTGGTGAAATTTACCAACCATTTTATCGTATAATAGATAAGGTGACCATTCGTACTGGTTTTGCCAGGACAGTACTGGTTTTCGAACCTTTGTCCTGGTTAGGCAAAACAGTTAACCAGGACAAAAAATTGAATTATATGATTATTATTCTAGTGATGTATCGAAAGAAAGGTGAAAACCTTAAAAAAAAAGCTCTCGGTTACTACATTAGAATAAATCAGTTTTTAACCAGGAAAGCTGTGCTATGGTTGTTTTCAAATTTTTTTTAATGGTTTCCATGAAACTTTCCACCATGTAGTAGGTGGTCTAATACATTTTTTCACAGCTATGTATAACTTAATTATTTATATTTATTGTTTTATATTTTCAGGCTTTAATAAATTACATAATATTCCGTATATAATTTTGTTCCAGATGAAATTATTTTTATATTAGGTACGAAATTATAAAATTTATTCATGACATTTTCTCATATCTGACGACGACGCGACGTGCTGACTTGACTGGCTCCGACCCCCGCGACAACGAGTAGGAAAACAGTAGATACGTGATTGCACCCATAAAAATTATTCAGTATTACTTACTACATCTTCGTCTTCGCATAAATAAGAAGTGTTGGTGATTAATTATTGTGAAATTTTGTGAACTTGTGAAATTAAATTTTGTGAGCCTTATATTATATAGGATAATATAATTGAAAACAACGTAAGTAAGTACCCACTACATAGTACATACTATATTATAAGTTAGTTCATTGAAGTAAATTAGAAAATAATTGACTTTCTCTTATATAATTACGTCAGTGACCCATTTTATAAACCGTCTTTATCCAGTCATTAGGGGATTACCCGTGTCTTATTAGTTCCTGGTTCTACTGTTAGTATTTGCAAAAAAGTTCCTAACTAGAAAATTTCAATAAACAAATGGTAAAATTTTTTGTTATAATTTCCTTTTTTTAATAGGTATTTTTTTATTTTTCAAAATAAAATCTATTTATATTGTAACTCGCATACCACTCAAGACTATTCAGAATAAACTAATACGTTACTTCTTATAATATAAACATACAGTGGCTCACAAAAATAAGCGTACAGTCCTATGCTAGCCATGTAAATTGCACCTTTTCAAGACTATTTTTAACACATAAAAATCGCTTTTACACCAATACTTATGCGACGTTTTTGTTGCAAATTTCATTGTCTTCAATTTTGTTTTTTTTTTGAATAGCTGTAACTCAGAAATGGCGTAACGAAATAGAAAAATATATATAAACAAAATTAAAGACAATGAAATTTGCAACGAAAAATGTCGAATAAGTATTGCTGTAAAAGCAATTTTTATGTGTTAAAAATAGTCTTGAAAAGGTTCAATTTACATGGCTAGCATAGGACTGTACGCTTATTTTTGTGAGCCGCTGTAATATTAAGTGATTCCCGGATACTATTAATTAATTTCAAAAATACTGGACGGCTTTTTTTTAATACTTAGAAAGACTATTAATGGTCTTCTATACCGGGTGACCGGTCGACCATCTGAACATAGGCAATTAACATGGGAAATTGATTTTTCTTTAATTCCTGCTTCCCATCTCCATCCATCACTCGGAAAGCATCGCTTTGACTATGTTTTCCGATAATATTATATTACAGTGATAGTTGTATTACAAAAACAATTGCAATAAAATTCCATCAAGGCAACTAAACCTAAAATACCTAAACCTAAAATACGAATTTTTTTTACGCGCGATCGATCTGAATTTTTGCATATACTTTCCTACCGATAATTCACGAGGGGCGAGTACGAGGCGAGAGGGGGGAGAATTTTTTGCTCAGTTATTCGATATCTAGCGCCGTTCTTGAGCTATTGCTAATTCAAAATATTTCATAATAGGTACTTGTGTAGGATTTTTATTTTTGGTGTAATAGCTAATATTTTTGTTTTCCGATAAAATAGTATACTCACCTCTACTCGAAAAATGATTCGTTACTGGGCTTGCAGCTTTAAAAAGCTCGCTTATCGCTCGCTTTTCAATATAGCTGCGCGCCCAGTAACGGATCATTTTCGAGGCTCGGCCAGTAATCTACTATTTTTATTTTCATTTTTGCATTTTATTAGTGAGTTTTTACTAGTAATTGAAAAACAAAATATCAAGTGTTAGGTATCTTTAGAAGCGGAATATAAATCTCTTTAAATTGATACCATTTTCATTCTTATCCGTTGTAATGGAAAACAGGAATTAAAGAAAAATCAATTTCCTATGTTAATTGCCTATGTTTAGATGGTCGACCGGTCACCCTGTATACAGAAATATTGGGTCTCGATGAGTTTTATTATAAAACTACAAATTTATTTTAAGGATTTTAAAATCTTAATGAAAATACAAAGTAATAATTATATTGGCATTCATAAATGCATATTTATAATAATAATTGCATTTGTCTTCGATCTCGAGAAATTCTGGTAGAGAATTGTAAAACTATTGTAACATAGATGAAGTTAGTTATTTAATAAATCGAATTTAATGATTGAAAGTTTTATACGTATCTACCTAATTTTATAGGTGAACGTCTTAAAAACCACAATTCAGATAAAAAAATGTTTCGGAGAAAAGTTGTATGATGACGAGAGGGAAAGAATATGGTATAATTGTTTTATTAATTTATTGACCTTTTTAAGGTCATTTGAAGGTTAACTTTTTTTTTTAATGGCACCTTTAATTTTTTTAGCAGATGCATATTTTGCATGAATAAATAAACAACTTCTGTTCAAAACAGTTTTTTTTTTTCGAGTAAAATGCATAGAAAAAAATAAAAAATTTTAATTAAAACAAAAATTAAAAATTAAAAAATTTAATTTTTTAAAAGTTAGAAGGCTAATTGCTTTTTTTATTATTCAACTTATAATTTTAGGACTATCGAAACAAAATAAATAATAACAAAAGTAATAACAGCCTTCTAACTTTTAAAAAATTAAATTTCGATTATAGTCAGCTGCAGTTTATTAAAATGTTTTTATTTTTTTCAATGCATTTTACTCGAAAAAAATAAAATCTTTTATAACGAAATTTTTTTCTTTATTCATGCAAAATATGAATCTGCTAAAAAAAATATGAGGTGCTATTTAATAAAACAAAGTTGACCTTCAAATGACCTTGAAAAAGTCAATAAATTGAAAAAAAAATTATGCCATATTGTTTTCCCCTCGCTATCATACAACTTTTGTCCGAAACATTTTTTCATCTGACTTTTGGTTTTCGAGATATTAATTGCTGGAAGTTTTAAAAATGAACACCCGATACAAGACAAAGTCCTAAATTAAGAAGAAAATCAGTGAAACTTTCCCAACTCGAATTGCAAGGGACCACCAAAATAGCTCGAGTTATGGGGATAAAATTACAGGTAAATATCTACAATGTAGATATTTAAACGTAAACATTGTAAACATTTGAGTTACAAAATAATTCTTGTTGGAGAAATTTGAGTTGAGGAAGTTTTACTGTACTTCTTTTCCTTATTTGTGGTTTTGGGGGTTATACATATTGACGTGGGATATCCCTTTGATACAAATTTGTGGTTTTTTAATAAAACTGTTAGCATGAGAAAATGATTGCAATTTAAATTTATTTTTAAAATTTATAAAATTTTAGCAGTTTTCCAATATGGAGAGGAGATCAGCAAGGATTCTTCGCATGTTGAACTTACCAGAAAACAAAAATGTTAGTGAAGCTGATTTAGTAGGAAGACAATCATCAAAATTAGAAAAAGGTAATATCATTTTTTATAATAGTGAAGACGTCAGCCTTTTTTTTTTCGATTTCAGAAACTGTGAATAAGATAAAGATACTAAGCCAAGTTATCGTTCGAGAAAAGCAACCTGAGATTTCTCTTCAGTCGAGTCAAATATCCAGCTCCTTGCCCTCGGAGAATTTTGCAAACGATAGTACAAATAATCAACAGATCCATCCTTTGGAGCCTTATGATTTAAATTACGATTCATTTTCTGAAGACAAAACAAGTGGCAGTGAATATCTTCCATCAGATGATAAATTAAGTGATGAAGAATCCTCTACTTCAATTAAAGAAATTACTGAAAAAGAAAATATATCTTCCAAGGTTGAAGAGCCGGCTACATCAACTACAAGATATGGCAAAGAAAAGCAAAGGAGGGAAAAATCAAATAACATGAAAAAAAGAACGAAAACAAGGAAACAAGAAATTCGAGTACAATCTCCCAATTCAAAATTACATTGTATAGACCCAGTTTCATCTAGTACGTCAGTTTCTAACAGCAACGTTAACGTTAATATTTCTGCAGCACGTAAAAATGAAGGTAAACGCATTCGGAATAAGGGCCACGCTTGCTATTTTTGCCAAAATAGGGTTTTAAATTTTGCTCGACATCTTGAAGTGATGCATCATCGAGAAAATGAAGTGGCAAAATTATTGGCTATGCCAAAAAATTCAAAAAATAGAAGAGATGGCTTCATAAAACTCATAAGAGCAGGTGATTTCTATCATAATATTGAGGTACTGTCGACAAAAACTGGTGAATTAATTCTTGTTCGACGTCCAACAGAAAATGAATTTAAATTTGTGAAATTTCACGAATACGGACCTTGCCCGCACTGTTTGGGTTTCATGCTCAAAAAGCATCTTTGGCACCACATCAAAATAAGTTGTAATTCAAAAAGAGTAACTGAAACGGGCGATAATAAGCTAATAATAGCCGAAAGTAATGCGATACTTAATGATACTTTTGGTGCCGAGTTTTCTAACGACTTTGTTGTTAACATTACTTCAAAACTACGCGACGATGATGTTGGTCAATACAGCAAAAACGATAATTTAATTTTACAATTTGGAGCTATGCAGTTTGAGAAATATGGAACAACACAGTGTGAACTAATTAGGCAATCTATGCGTCAACTTAGTAGATTTGTCCTCAAGTTGAGAGAAATTGACTGTGGTAACAAAAGTTTAATGGATTATTTAGTTCCAGAAAAATTTGATTTGATAGTCCGAGCAACAAAATTATTATGTGTGTCACATCAAAATGTGACAAGGAGACCAGAATTCGACATACCTTCTTTGGCGTTAAAGATTGGATATGCCTTAAAGAAATGTGCCGCAATAAAACGTGGTAGTTGTTTGAAAACAGGCAATATACGTGGAAATGAAACCCTGCTATCTTTTTTAAGTCTTATGGAGTTAGAATGGTCCATCAGAATATCGTCTAACGCATTGGTTACTTTGCAAAACAGAAAATTGAACACAACACAATTGTTACCAGTGACTGGTGATTTAATTAAATTGAGCCAGTACATTGATACTAACATGAAAATTATGAGAGATTCCTTATCTAATAACCCTACAACCCAAAATTGGACTCGTTTGGCTTTATTGTGTTTAAGTAAAATTATTCTTTTTAATAAGAGGAGGTCGGGGGAATCGTCTCGCATGACAATAACTGATTATTCTACCAGACCGAAATGGGGTGAGCAATGCACGGACGAATTAAAGCAATCCCTGACAGAAATGGAAAGAAAATTAGCCGAACTACTTACCATGGTGGAAATAATTGGAAAACGTGGTAGGCGAGTACCTGTACTTTTAACCGTCGAAGCAAAAAAATCGATAGATCTTCTGCTTAAGACTAGAGAACAGGTTGATATCTGCAAAGATAATCCGTATGTCTTTGCTAGGACTGGAAGCTCTATGAGAAGTATCAGGGGGCACGATTGCCTAAGAAAATGTTGTTTGGAGGCTTACTTAGAACATCCAGAAAATATTACCAGCACCAAATTGAGAAAGTATATTGCTACGGTTTGTCAGGTTTTCAATTTATCAGAGAATGAGTACGACTGGCTAGCTCGTCATCTCGGGCACGACATTCGTGTACATCGCGACTATTACAGATTACATGAAAGTGCTGTCGAACTTACCAAAGTAAGTCGGTTATTAATTACTGTTGATAATGGAGAAGTAAATAAATTTGCAGGCAAAAAGTTGGAGGATATTAATTTGTCAGGTAATTAAATATTTACGAAATATTATTTAAACTCGATAATAATATCGACTCTTACAAACCACTAAACCGAACCTTCAAACTTAATTTGCTTTATTTTCTGTAGATCTGCCAAATCTTGATGAAGATGAAGCTGAGAGTGACGCTGATAACGATGAAGAATTAGAGTTGAATAATCAACAGGATGGTAAAATAAATAAATACATTTTTATATTCCTATAGTAATTTTGATTTTACAGATCATGTAAACCATGTAAATGAAGAATTTGTGGCACTTCCGGCACCAAGTAAGTTTTAGGATACTTATAACCAATTCATTATCTAATTTTTTTTAATTCAAATTATTGAAGGAAATGTACAACCTAAAAGAAGCAAAAAAGGTGTCAAACGACCTTGGTCTTTGGAAGAAAAAAATGCGGTTTTGAAATTCTTTAAAAGAGATATCATTAGGCATGCGGTTCCTGGAAAGGCATCCTGCATGCAATGCATCGAACAAAATCCTGTATTAGTCACGAGGAATTGGACAGACGTCAAATTCAGTGTCAAAAATCAAATCGACAAAATTAAACGAAAATCTACAAAAACCAATAAATTATTTTGATTTTATCTTTTAAGGGAAGTTATATATTAGCACTTTTTCTCAAATCATATATTTTTATTATTTTTTAAAAGAGTATATCCTCAGGTGGCTACAGAAAATGGATAAATATTTAATTATATTACATAAAACGTAAATATTATGAAAAATAATATTATGCATACCTTAAAAATTAATTATTTAAAAACAGGTTAAAACTAATTAATAGATTTTATAAAATTGGTTTATACGATTAAAATTTTAGAATATATTGAATCGGTTTTGAAAAATTTGAAAAAAAATTATCTTCTTAAATTTTGAAGTTGGTAGACTGAAAATGAAAGAAAAAGTGGGTGTATGTTAATTTTAAGGTATTATCAATTAGTATTATGCATAATCTTATTTTTCATAATAATAATATGTAACATAATTAAATATTTATCCATTTTCTGTAGCCACCTGAAGAAACGAAACATATTGTGATGACTCAAATAAATAAATATATAATTTGCGAAGAAGTGCTTATAATTTATAAATATTATATATTTTTATGTTTGAATTATGTACCCTACATAAAATTTTTTTGCAATTTCTTTTGTAAAAATGTTACTTTGTTAATTAATCGTTTCTGAATAAAAATTAATACATCTTGTAAGGATTTAATTATGGTATATTAATCAATCCCATGTAATTAACGTAAATACATTTAAGATTCGTAATTAATAATTCAGTAGTTATCAAATTTCAGTTCGTAAAATATTTTCATTTTCTTTAGTTTTGTAAATAGTTTTGTTCCATAGTAGATTTGTTTAGAAATTTAGTTTGTGCTTAATTTTATAAAGTAGTTATTCAAAATTTTATTTAGTTTTAAAATAAGTTTTAGTTTTATTTTAGGAAATAATTTAAATTCTGAATAAATTGATTTTTTTAAATTTACCTATATCGGTGCTTGTTGTAAAATAAAAGCTATTCAACTACCTACATCGGTATCTAATAAATTAAAAAATTTTTTAAAAGAAGCGCCTTACTTTCGAAGCAAAAGTTCTTACAACAAAAAATATTCTTTGCATATCGTGGGCGTTTTGGCAAAAGTCATTAAGTCCATTTTTGGCTATTTCGAGTTAAGAACACCATCTATCTAAAAAAATTAGGATGTTATTTTTTGATCTGGCAAAACTACCAGTGGCTGAAGTATTTAAAATATCATTTACATTAAATTAGGTTCAACTATTTATATGAAACTTAAAAGCTGTTCATCTCAGAAGTAACAATTTGGACTTAATGATTCTTGCCACAACGCCCACGATATAAAGCTCGGTTTACCTTTATTTTTTTTTAAATGCATATTTAAAATATACGTGGCAAAGAAATATTAAATTTATTTCCAGTGGTTACCGAGACATTTAAGTTCATATGCGTGGTTGATTAAAAAGCTTGTAAAATTTTTTTTTATTCTGGTCACGGCACAAAGCATATTTTTATTAAAATTCAAATTTCTCGTCTATTTTACACATTTAGAATTTATCATTATCAGATTTTTAATTGCGTCTCATGAGAAACAGAAAAACAATGTTTTGAACAAGAAAGGAATGAATACAACATAACAGCTAGACAACCTTCCATACACTTCATCAACTAACTTTTATACTGGCTTTGAAACACCCATTTCTTTGTGGTATTCGATTTAATAACCAATAATTTCACTCGAGGCCTTCTCAAAGAAAGCGATAGTTTAAGTTGTGAACCCGAAATACCTTTCCCTTTATTATTTTGGGGGTTTAGATTAGACTGAAAATATTGATGTAGAATACTACCATTATTATGTGAGGCCCAAGGAAATTTCCTCAGCTCTCTTTGTTTTTTTTAATAATAAATAGTCCTGGTTACACCAGAAATAAGATCAAGAATCCTGGATCAAGAAGTAGTCATATAAATTACAATAAATCAACAGTAATTTATCAAACTTGAAATTGATCAAGTTGGCAACGTCGCATTTATACATCCACATGTACTATAATATTTATGACGCCTTAATTTTACACTTATATTGTATTATGATAATTGTGGCTCACCCCTTACACAGATCTTGTAGTAAAATATTTATGGTGGGGGTGCCACAATTAAAAAATAATTATAACTTTCCTTATATGGAAGGTATCTTGAAACTTTCAAGTTCTACAGTTTGCTTAAGAGATGGCGCGTTCGCTGTCTTAAAGATTTGAATAGTGTCACAATTTAGGTTTAATCACGGGTTGTCAGAAATATTATGAGGCCCGTATAGGTGTGTGTGTGTGTGTGTGTGGTTGAGGGTGTGGTTGAGGGCGTGTGCAGAGCACAATTTATAAGTTAATATTTTTAATCGCATGCAGAAATTTTAAGTTGTAAGCAATTATTTAAAACCAGTAGTTATAAGCAAAATAAATTTTTATGTGACTAGTAGGGTGAGATAGTGTTATTCACTCACCTTCATTTGCTCAATAAGTTCGTGAAGTCGAATGGACTCATGACCCCACGCTAGCGTAGTATGCGAATAAGATTTAAGATAACGCTTATCATCAAAGTATGATAACGCGACCTTATTTCGTAATTCGGTATACATTTCATGAAGGGTTGACTGAAAAACATTCATCTGACAATATTTCTCCTGCTTATTTTCGATTGCATTTTGATAATCAGAAGCGTTTAAATCTTTTCCTATTACATGTTTGGAAACCCCTTTAGCCTTTTTAATTTCTATATTATCGTCCAAAACTATGCAGTAGGCTTTAGCACCCGTTCCATAAAATTCCCTAATAATTTGCGATGGGAATTCCAATTTCATTTTTCCTAATTCTGATGGTTGTTTTGGAATATCAAAAATATTGCAATCTTTAAAATTAGACGTATCAAATTTATTTAAATTTTGCTTAATATCGCAATAAACATTTTCCGTTCTAATCTCTAAAATCAGGGAATCCGTGTCCGTATATAGTAATGTAACGTTTTCTTTATACAGTGGAATTAAGAAATCATAATAGAAATCATACATAACGGTTTTTGCAATATCCAATATCGCAAATCCGGCATATATTGGTTTATCATATGTGACTTCTACCTTATTCATTTCCACCGCTATTAAATTTTCCGAAAATATACTAGTATCTTTAAAATTTGGTTTAGCAATATAAGTTTCGGCGCCCCAAAAATTATCATTTTCCCAATGTGATAGTAATTTAATATCTCTCCGCTGCTCAACGTTTTCCATTGTTTTTCCAAAAATTGAATTATTTAATAATTTAAACAAATCTTTTTCAAAGTCACAAGTTGCTTTGTTTCTATAATCGGTGTTCAAATTTATATATTCGGCCAGCCATGTAGATTGATTAAATTTAACAACCCGATGAATTTTACGTAATATAAGACCGTGCTTTAAACATTGCTTTAAAGCTCTATAGTGAATGATGTAATTTCTTTTGTTATATAAATTTGGAATTAATTTACCCATTTTTCCATTGGGTGGAATGATATTTTCTGGGCAAAACGGGAAGTCGTTATGGGAGTCGTGTAATGTACTAGGATAATCTAAATCAACTTCTAATGCATAACCCACATCGGAACTATCAGAAATGTTAAATATATTCAAATTTTGAATTTCATCAGCATTTAACCAAGAAAATCCTCCGTAGGGTAATTTTTGCTGCATCGCATATCCATATAAATTAGTAGCATCTAAATACAATATATAGGATATTGGCTTTAGTGGATCATACCCATTTAAATAAATATTATTTGAGATAGCTTTTCGCTTAATACATGTAGAAACACCACCGCGAATTCCTTTTTTGAAAAAGTGAAGTAAATCAATATTAGTTAAAAGTTCTAGTTCAATCTTTGTACGCTTAAGCATGCTACTCCAACTAAGGGATGGGAGTGTGAAATATTTTGTTGGGTCTAATCCGTAAGATGAGAATGCGGAGCAACGAAATTTTTCAAAACAATCGGTTAAAAGAAGGACGTCTGATTTTAAATATAAATCGCTGTAATCTCCTAAAGTTTTACAATTGAATGAATTCCATACATTAACAGCGCGTAAATAATCTTCATTTGATATGTGTTCATTTTTTAATCGATTATAAAACATTTGATGGGGTGGTAATATTGTTTCATTCAATTTTGAAAAGCTGTCAACATATGAATAAGGAAAAACTCCTTTTTGTCTAATAAGATCAAATTCATATGGGTTTTTAAAAAATTTTCGAATTTCAAAGCAGTCTTTACTATCCAAATTTCTAGCTAATTTTTCTAGCGATGTTGGCATAAATTTGAATGAGTCAAGAAATCTAAGTTTAATATATTTAGAATATCTTCCATTTGCATCTTTATCTACTAAGATTGATTTAGTGAAGCTAATGTAATTTTCTTTATTTTTAGCAATAACTTCCAATTGCTCCCCATTTTGCGCTAAATGTTTATAAACAAGTGGACATCATATTTTGAAAGGTTGTGGAAAAAGATTGGGATAACGTTAGAATTTTGATAATGCAAATTACAAATGGAGTGGGCGACCCCTCTTATCTCGCCAGATAAATGACAGTGATCCATGACCCGAGTATCTACGCCTGTAAAAGATTCTCGACAGATATGACAAACTTTGCAATTATTGAATTCGTTTAATTGATTTAATGTGGGGGTTTTCATTGGTTTTATGGATTTTAAACAATTTTCATATAAAGATTTTATGTCTAATTCTAAATATTGCATAAATGTGTCAGCACAATTTTCCCCTCGATATGATTTATATAATGAGAGAGTATCATCAAAATTACATTTTATATAATATCCAAATGAATATGGTATGTGTAGGTCGGTTTTTACAGTGAAAGATTGATTTTTATTTGGTGTTGTGGTGGGGATGCCTACTAACATCGATTCAAAATCAGCATAAACTACAAAAGGAGTGTAAAGCTGATCTTGAATTTTTTCAAATTTTAAAATATTTTTAGGTATATCTTTACCAAATTTATTGCGTCGAAATTCATCAGCTGCAGGTAGATTCACTCGCACATGCGTACAATCAAATTCGGTGTGTCTTTCTAATTTAGTTTTATTGTTAAAGAATTGTAAACAACCATCGCAAATATATTTAGCACCGTTATGTTTACTTAATTGTTTAGAGACTAGTCGTGATAGATTTTTTATTAGGCAATAATGAAATTTACCACAACAGTCATCAATAAGTAGTAAATTTACGTGACGCAAACGTTTCAATTTTGTGTGGTGATAAGGTCCTACTACATTTATTACACCGGTTTTTTCATTCTTAGCTAAACCAAAAACATTAATTGATATATCATTTAATTCTTCGAATTTATTGATGTCGGTTAATTTAACTGGGAAAACAATTCCGGTAAAATCTAAATTTTGAAAAAAATCTGTGTATGAATTTGGATTAATATCAACCCCAGTTGGTTTATACAATGCTGCCAAAATGGCGTATCGAAAACAAAATTGATCGTGAATATTTCGTATATTTAACACCGCTTGTTTAGCTATAATCGATTTTGGTAATTCTAAAAATGTACTATTTCCACCATGTGATGGGTTAAATTTATTTAAATTTACTTCGATATATAAAATTTCTTGTAAACCCCACCCGGAATCTCGCTCTTGAAATTCACTCATCTTACAATTTAAAATATCGATAAATAATATTAACATTTCATCTAAATTTGATGCCGTTGTGGCTATTAAATTTCTAGTGTGAAAACTTTTTATATCTGATATATTTTTAGTTTGTTGAATGTATCGACCAAATAATTGGAAATTGATTTTAAGTGAACAAAATTTTTCCAATGTACTTTTTATTACATTTAGTAAATCAATTTGTATGTCTTGCACAAAATCTTTCAAATTAATTCTTTTATATGGGCTAGAGATTCTATATGTTTGAATTCGAGATTTAAACGATGAATTTAAAATAGTAACTCGATCGGAAAAGTATTGTGTGGATTTGTTTTTATGTTGTATTGAGTTGTAATGATTGAATATATTTGTTACATTTACATTGCACGTGGTACATACTAAAAAATATATATAACACGTAAAATATATATAAAAAAAAGGTTTTTTACCTCACCAGTTATTTTAATTTTTTTTTTAGTTTGACTTGATGATGGGTTATTGTCATGTTGAGGATCTGTAATTATACTAATTAGTATAATATGCAATTTATAAAACTATTAAAACTAACCTTCAATCAACCGTTTTTTACAGCTTTGTTCTTTGTGTCTTTTTAACGTAAAATTTGTTTTAAAAACACGATCACATTTATCACAGATTAGTGTCATTGTACCTCTGTACAAGGCAAGGTAATACTGAACATTGTAAGATGATTCGCATTATTTATAAACACATGCAAATAAAAAACTGGATTTTTCTATTAGTTCTATAAACAACTATATTTTATTATACAATGTAATGATTATTTTTTATAGCCTGTATTTATAAATTTAAAATGAATATTATGTCTGTAAAAATCGCAATTTTAATATAATAAATTGTCAACACAGTTTTAATTATAAAATAAATATTATGTCTGTAAAAATCGCAATTGTAATATAATAAATTGCCAACACAGTTTTAATTGAATATATGCAAATGAAATAAACAACTATATTTTTAGTATACAATGTATAACTTATATATAACTTGAATTTATAAATTTAAAATGAATGTTCATTTAAAAAAAAATGTAAAAATCGTAATTGCAATAAAATAAACTACTAACACAGTTTTAATTAAATATATGCAAATGAGCAAGTCTATAAAATTAATTATATACATGCATATCTGACACAATATAAAAATTGTGATTGAAAACAATCAACATCACATCAAATGTGAAAAACCTACAAGAGGGTGACCTCGAAAAGTGGGTGACTTTCGGTGACCTTGAAAAAAGGGGGAGGGGGTTTGAAAAGTGGGTGTGGCTTGGGGCGTGAACTTGAAAAGTGGGCGTAGCTTGGGGGCATGAACTTGAAAAGTGGGAGTGTCTTTGGGGAGTTGGAGTGGGGGGTGATGTGCACTCTCAATTTTTCTCTACTGAACTAATTACTTCCATTCATTAAGTTATTTATTTGACGAAAAGAATTTTGATTTTAGCTTAAAGTACAGAACTTTAAACCAATAACTTCCATTCTTTAAGTTATTTACTTGAAGAAAAGGATTTTGATTTTAACTTAAAGTACAGAACTTTAAAATTGTAACTTCCATTCTTTAAGTTAATTACTTGACGAAAAGAATTTTGATTTTAACTTAAAGTACAGAACTTTAAACTAACAACTTCCATTCTTTAAGTTATTAACTTGAATAAAAGAATTTTGATTTTAACTTAAAGTACAGAACTTTAAACTAACAACTTCCATTCTTTAAGTTATTAACTTGCAAAAACGAATTTTGATTTTAACTTAAAGTACAGAACTTTAAATTAATAACTTCCTTTCTTTAAGTTATTTACTTGAAGAAAAAAATTTTGATTTTAACTTAAAGTACAGAACTTTGAACTAACAACTTCCATTCTTTAAGTTATTAACTTGAAGAAAGGAATTTTGATTTTAACTTAAAGTACAGAACTTTAAACTAACAACTTCCATTCTTTAATTTATTAACTTGAAGAAAAGAATTTTGATTTTAACTTAAAGTACAGAACTTTAAACTAACAACTTCCATTCTTTAATTTATTAACTTGAAGAAAAGAATTTTGATTTTAACTTAAAGTACAGAACTTTAAATTAATAACTTTCATTCCTTTAAGTTATTTACTTGAAGAAAAGAATTTTGATTTTAACTTAAAGTACAGAACTTTAAACTAACAACTTCCATTCTTTAAGTTATTAACTTGCAAAAACGAATTTTGATTTTAACTTAAAGTACAGAACTTCAAACTAATTACTTCCATTCATTAAGTTATTTACTTGACGAAAAGAATTTTGATTTTAACTTGAAGTACAGAACTTTAAATTAATAACTTCCTTTCTTTAAGTTATTTACTTGAAGAAAAGAATTTTGATTTTAACTACAAGTACAGAACTTTGAACTAACAACTTCCATTCTTTAAGTTATTAACTTGAAGAAAGGAATTTTGATTTTAGCTTAAAGTACAGAACTTTTAACTAACAACTGCCATTTTTTAAGTTATTAACTTGAAGAAAAGAATTTAGATTTTAACTTAAAGTACAGAACTTTAAATTAATAACTTTCATTCCTTTAAGTTATTTACTTGAAGAAAAGAATTTTGATTTTAACTTAAAGTACAGAACTTTAAACTAACAACTTCCATTCTTTAAGTTATTAACTTGAAGAAAAGAATTTTGATTTTAACTTAAAGTACAGAACTTTAAACTAACAACTTCCATTTTTTAAGTTATTAACTTGAAGAAAAAATTTTGCTTTTATCTTAAAGTACAGAACTTTAAACTAACAACTTCCATTCTTTAAGTTATTAACTAGAAGAAAAGAATTTTGATTTTAACTTAAAGTACAGAACTTGAAACTAATTACTTCCATTCTTTAAGTTATTTACTTGAAGAAAAAAATTTTGATTTTAACATAAAGTACAGAACTATCAATTAATAACGTCCTTTCTTTAAGTTATTTACTTGAAGAAAAGAATTTTGATTTTAACTTAAAGTACAGAACTTTGAACTAACAACTTCCATTCTTTAAGTTATTAACTTGAAGAAAGGAATTTTGATTTTAACTTAAAGTACAGAACTTTAAACTAACAACTTCCATTCTTTAATTTATTAACTTGAAGAAAAGAATTTTGATTTTAACTTAAAGTACAGAACTTTGAACTAACAACTTCCATTCTTTCATTTATAAACTTGAAGAAAAGAATTTTGATTTTAACTTAAAGTACAGAACTTTAAACTAACAACTTCCATTCTTTATGTTATTAGCTTGAAGAAAAGAATTTTGATTTTAACTTAAAGTACAGAACTTTGAACTAATTACTTCCATTCATTAAGTTATTTATTTGACGAAAAGAATTTTGATTTTAGCTTAAAGTACAGAACTTTAAACCAATAACTTCCATTCTTTAAGTTATTTACTTGAAGAAACGGATTTTGATTTTAACTTAAAGTACAGAACTTTAAAATTGTAACTTCCATTCTTTAAGTTAATTACTTGACGAAAAGAATTTTGATTTTAACTTAAAGTACAGAACTTTAAACAAACAACTTCCATTCTTTAAGTTATTAACTTGAATAAAAGAATTTTGATTTTAGCTTAAAGTACAGAACTTTTAACTAACAACTGCCATTCTTTTAGTTATTAACTTGAAGAAAAGAATTTTGATTTTAACTTAAAGTACAGAACTTTAAACTAATAACTTCCATTCTTTAAGTTATTTACTTGAAGAAAAGCATTTTGATTTTAACTTAAAGCACAGAACTTTAAACTAATAACTTCCTTTCTTTAAGTTATTTACATGAAGAAAAGAATTTTGATTTTAACTTAAAGTACAGAACTTTAAAATAGTAACTTCTATTCTTTAAGTTATTTACTTGAAGAAAAGAATTTTGATTTTAACTTAAAGTACAGAACTTTAAACTAATAACTTCCATTCTTTAAGTTATTTACTTGAAGAAAAGAATTTTGATTTTAACTTAAAGTACAGAACTTTAAACTAACAACTTCCATTCTTTATGTTATTAGCTTGAAGAAAAGAATTTTGATTTTAACTTAAAGTACAGAACTTTGAACTAATTACTTCCATTCATTAAGTTATTTATTTGACGAAAAGAATTTTGATTTTAGCTTAAAGTACAGAACTTTAAACCAATAACTTCCATTCTTTAAGTTATTTACTTGAAGAAACGGATTTTGATTTTAACTTAAAGTACAGAACTTTAAAATTGTAACTTCCATTCTTTAAGTTAATTACTTGACGAAAAGAATTTTGATTTTAACTTAAAGTACAGAACTTTAAACTAACAACTTCCATTCTTTAAGTTATTAACTTGAATAAAAGAATTTTGATTTTAGCTTAAAGTACAGAACTTTTAACTAACAACTGCCATTCTTTTAGTTATTAACTTGAAGAAAAGAATTTTGATTTTAACTTAAAGTACAGAACTTTAAACTAATAACTTCCATTCTTTAAGTTATTTACTTGAAGAAAAGCATTTTGATTTTAACTTAAAGCACAGAACTTTAAACTAATAACTTCCTTTCTTTAAGTTATTTACATGAAGAAAAGAATTTTGATTTTAACTTAAAGTACAGAACTTTAAAATAGTAACTTCTATTCTTTAAGTTATTTACTTGAAGAAAAGAATTTTGATTTTAACTTAAAGTACAGAACTTTAAACTAATAACTTCCATTCTTTAAGTTATTTACTTGAAGAAAAGAATTTTGATTTTAACTTAAAGTACAGAACTTTAAACTTATAACTTTCATTCTTCAGGTTATTTATTTGAAGTAAAGAATTTTGATTTTAACTTAAAGTACAGAACTTTAAACTAACAACTTCCATTCTTTAAGTTATTAACTTGAAGAAAAGAATTTTGATTTTAACTTAAAGTACAGAACTTTAAACTAATTACTTCCATTCTTTAAGTTATTTACTTGAAGAAAAGAATTTTGATTTTAACTTAAAGTACAGAACTTTAAAATAATAACTTCCAATCTTTAAGTTATTTACTTGAAGATAAGAATTTTAATTTTAACTTAAAGTACAGAACTATAAATTAATAACTTCCTTTCTTTAAGTTATTTACTTGAAGAAAAGAATTTTGATTTTAACTTAAAGTACAGAACTTTAAACTAATAACTTCCATTCTTTAAGTTATTTACTTGAAGAAAAGAATTTTGATTTTAACTTAAAGTACAGAACTTTAAACTAATAACTTCCTTTCTTTAAGTTATTTACATGAAGAAAAGAATTTTGATTTTAACTTAAAGTACAGAACTTTAAAATAGTAACTTCTATACCTTAAGCTATTTACTTGAAGATGAGAATTTTGATATTAACTTAAAGTACAGAACTTTAAAGTTATAACTTCCATTCTTTAAGTTATTTACTTGAAGAAAAGAATTTTTATTTTAACTTAAAGTACAGAACTTTAAAATTGTAACTTCCATTGTTTAAGTTATTTACTTGAAGAAAAGAATTTTGATTTTAACTTAAAGTACAGAACTTTAAACCAACAACCTCCATTCTTTAAGTTATTAACTTGAAGAAAAGAATTTTGATTTTAACTTAAAGTACAGAACTTTAAACTAATTACTTCCATTCTTTAAGTTATTTACTTGAAGAAATGAATTTTGATTTTAACTTAAAGTACAGAACTTTAAAATTGTAACTTCCATTGTTTAAGTTATTTACTTGAAGAAAAGAATTTTGATTTTAACTTAAAGTACAGAACTTTAAACTAATAACTTTCAATCTTTAAGTTATTTACTTGAAGAGAAGAATTTTGATTTTAACTTAAAGTGCAGAACTTTAAACTAATAACTTCCAATCTTTAGTTATTTACTTGAAGAAAAGAATTTTGATTTTAACTTAAAGTACAGAACTTTAAACTAATAACTTCCAGTCTTTAAGTTTTAACTTGAAGAAAAGAATTTTCATTTTAACTTAAAGTACAGACCTTTAAACTAACAATTTCCATTCTCTAAGTTATTAACTTGAAGAAAAGAATTTTGATTTGAACTTAAAGTACAGAACTTTATACTAACAACTTCCATTCTTTAAGTTATTAACTAGAAGAAAAGAATTTTGATTTTCACTTAAAGTACAGAACTTTAAAATTGTAACTTCCATTCTTTAAGTTAATTACTTGACGAAAAGAATTTTGATTTTAACTTAAAGTACAGAACTTTAAACAAACAACTTCCATTCTTTAAGTTATTAACTTGAATAAAAGAATTTTGATTTTAGCTTAAAGTACAGAACTTTTAACTAACAACTGCCATTCTTTTAGTTATTAACTTGAAGAAAAGAATTTTGATTTTAACTTAAAGTACAGAACTTTAAACTAATAACTTCCATTCTTTAAGTTATTTACTTGAAGAAAAGCATTTTGATTTTAACTTAAAGCACAGAACTTTAAACTAATAACTTCCTTTCTTTAAGTTATTTACATGAAGAAAAGAATTTTGATTTTAACTTAAAGTACAGAACTTTAAAATAGTAACTTCTATTCTTTAAGTTATTTACTTGAAGAAAAGAATTTTGATTTTAACTTAAAGTACAGAACTTTAAACTAATAACTTCCATTCTTTAAGTTATTTACTTGAAGAAAAGAATTTTGATTTTAACTTAAAGTACAGAACTTTAAACTAACAACTTCCATTCTTTATGTTATTAGCTTGAAGAAAAGAATTTTGATTTTAACTTAAAGTACAGAACTTTGAACTAATTACTTCCATTCATTAAGTTATTTATTTGACGAAAAGAATTTTGATTTTAGCTTAAAGTACAGAACTTTAAACCAATAACTTCCATTCTTTAAGTTATTTACTTGAAGAAACGGATTTTGATTTTAACTTAAAGTACAGAACTTTAAAATTGTTACTTCCATTCTTTAAGTTAATTACTTGACGAAAAGAATTTTGATTTTAACTTAAAGTACAGAACTTTAAACTAACAACTTCCATTCTTTAAGTTATTAACTTGAATAAAAGAATTTTGATTTTAGCTTAAAGTACAGAACTTTTAACTAACAACTGCCATTCTTTTAGTTATTAACTTGAAGAAAAGAATTTTGATTTTAACTTAAAGTACAGAACTTTAAACTAATAACTTCCATTCTTTAAGTTATTTACTTGAAGAAAAGCATTTTGATTTTAACTTAAAGCACAGAACTTTAAACTAATAACTTCCTTTCTTTAAGTTATTTACATGAAGAAAAGAATTTTGATTTTAACTTAAAGTACAGAACTTTAAAATAGTAACTTCTATTCTTTAAGTTATTTACTTGAAGAAAAGAATTTTGATTTTAACTTAAAGTACAGAACTTTAAACTAATAACTTCCATTCTTTAAGTTATTTACTTGAAGAAAAGAATTTTGATTTTAACTTAAAGTACAGAACTTTAAACTTATAACTTTCATTCTTCAGGTTATTTATTTGAAGTAAAGAATTTTGATTTTAACTTAAAGTACAGAACTTTAAACTAACAACTTCCATTCTTTAAGTTATTAACTTGAAGAAAAGAATTTTGATTTTAACTTAAAGTACAGAACTTTAAACTAATTACTTCCATTCTTTAAGTTATTTACTTGAAGAAAAGAATTTTGATTTTAACTTAAAGTACAGAACTTTAAAATAATAACTTCCAATCTTTAAGTTATTTACTTGAAGATAAGAATTTTAATTTTAACTTAAAGTACAGAACTATAAATTAATAACTTCCTTTCTTTAAGTTATTTACTTGAAGAAAAGAATTTTGATTTTAACTTAAAGTACAGAACTTTAAACTAATAACTTCCATTCTTTAAGTTATTTACTTGAAGAAAAGAATTTTGATTTTAACTTAAAGTACAGAACTTTAAACTAATAACTTCCTTTCTTTAAGTTATTTACATGAAGAAAAGAATTTTGATTTTAACTTAAAGTACAGAACTTTAAAATAGTAACTTCTATACCTTAAGCTATTTACTTGAAGATGAGAATTTTGATATTAACTTAAAGTACAGAACTTTAAAGTTATAACTTCCATTCTTTAAGTTATTTACTTGAAGAAAAGAATTTTGATTTTAACTTAAAGTACAGAACTTTAAAATTGTAACTTCCATTGTTTAAGTTATTTACTTGAAGAAAAGAATTTTGATTTTAACTTAAAGTACAGAACTTTAAACCAACAACCTCCATTCTTTAAGTTATTAACTTGAAGAAAAGAATTTTGATTTTAACTTAAAGTACAGAACTTTAAACTAATTACTTCCATTCTTTAAGTTATTTACTTGAAGAAATGAATTTTGATTTAAACTTAAAGTACAGAACTTTAAAATTGTAACTTCCATTGTTTAAGTTATTTACTTGAAGAAAAGAATTTTGATTTTAACTTAAAGTACAGAACTTTAAACTAATAACTTTCAATCTTTAAGTTATTTACTTGAAGAGAAGAATTTTGATTTTAACTTAAAGTGCAGAACTTTAAACTAATAACTTCCAATCTTTAGTTATTTACTTGAAGAAAAGAATTTTGATTTTAACTTAAAGTACAGAACTTTAAACTAATAACTTCCAGTCTTTAAGTTTTAACTTGAAGAAAAGAATTTTCATTTTAACTTAAAGTACAGACCTTTAAACTAACAATTTCCATTCTCTAAGTTATTAACTTGAAGAAAAGAATTTTGATTTGAACTTAAAGTACAGAACTTTATACTAACAACTTCCATTCTTTAAGTTATTAACTAGAAGAAAAGAATTTTGATTTTCACTTAAAGTACAGAACTTTAAACTAATTACTTCCATTCTTTAAGTTATTTACTTGAAGAAAAGAATTTTGATTTTAACTTAAAGTACAGAACTTTAAACTAACAACTTCCATTCTTTAAGTTATTAACTTGAAGAAAAGAATTTTGATTTTAACTTAAAGTACAGAACTTTAAACTAATTACTTCCGTTCTTTATGTAATTTACTTGATGAAAAGAATTTTGATTTTAACTTAAAGTACAGAACTTTAAATTAATAACTTCCTTTCTTTAAGTTATTTACTTGAAGAAAAGAATTTTGATTTTACTTAAAGTACAGAACTTTAAACTAACAACTTCCATTCTTTAAGTTATTAACTTGAAGAAAAGAATTTTGATTTTAACTTAAAGTACAGAACGTTAAACTAGTTATTTCCATTCTTTAAGTTATTTACGTGAAGAAAAGAATTTTGATTTTAACTTAAAGTACAGAACTTTAAACTATTAACTTCCTTTCTTTAAGTTATTTGCTGAAGAAAAGAATTTTGATTTTACTTAAAGTACAGAACTTTAAACTAACAACTTCCATTCTTTAAGTTATTAACTTGAAGAAAAGAATTTTGATTTTAACTTAAAGTACAGAACTTTACCCTAACAACTTCCATTCTTTAAGTTATTAACTTGAAGAAAAGAATTTTGATTTTAACTTAAAGTACAGAACGTTAAACTAATTATTTCCATTCTTTAAGTTATTTACTTGAAGAAAAGAATTTTGATTTTAACTTAAAGTACAGAACTTTAAACTAACAACTTCCATTCTTTAAGTTATTAACTGAAAGAAAAGAATTTTGATTTTAACTTAAAGTACAGAACTTTAAACTTATAACTTCCATTCTTCAGGTTATTTATTTGAAGTAAAGAATTTTGATTTTAACTTAAAGTACAGAACTTTAAACTAACAACTTCTATTCTTTAAGTTATTAACTTGAAGAAAAGAATTTTGATTTTAACTTAAAGTACAGAACTATAAATTAATAACGTCCTTTCTTTAAGTTATTTACTTGCAGAAAAGAATTTTGATTTTAACTTAAAGTACAGAACTTTAAACTAACAACTTCCATTCTTTAAGTTATTAACTTGAAGAAAAGAATTTTGATTTTAACTTAAAGTACAGAACTTTAAACTAATTACTTCCTTTCTTTAAGTTATTTACTTGAAGAAAAGAATTTTGATTTTACTTAAAGTACAGAACTTTAAACTAACAACTTCCATTCTTTAAGTTATTAACTTGAAGAAAAGAATTTTGATTTTAACTTAAAGTACAGAACTTTACCCTAACAACTTCCATTCTTTAAGTTATTAACTTGAAGAAAAGAATTTTGATTTTAACTTAAAGTACAGAACGTTAAACTAATTATTTCCATTCTTTAAGTTATTTACTTGAAGAAAAGAATTTTGATTTTAACTTAAAGTACAGAACTTTAAACTAACAACTTCCATTCTTTAAGTTATTAACTGAAAGAAAAGAATTTTGATTTTAACTTAAAGTAGAGAACTTTAAACTAATTACTTCCATTCTTTAAGTTATTAACTTGAAGAAAAGAATTTAGATTTTAACTTAAAGTACAGAACTTTAAAATAATAACTTCCAATCTTTAAGTTATTATTTGAAGATAAGAATTTTAATTTTAACTTAAAGTACAGAACTATAAATTAATAACTTCCTTTCTTTAAGTTATTTACTTGAAGAAAAGAATTTTGATTTTAACTTAAAGTACAGAACTTTAAACTAATAACTTCCATTCTTTAAGTTATTTACTTGAAGAAAAGCATTTTGATTTTAACTTAAAGCACAGAACTTTAAACTAATAACTTCCTTTCTTTAAGTTATTTACATGAAGAAAAGAATTTTGATTTTAACTTAAAGTACAGAACTTTAAAATAGTAACTTCTATACCTTAAGTTATTTACTTAAAGATGAGAATTTTGATTTTAACTTAAAGTACAGAACTTTAAACTTATAACTTCCATTCTTTAAGTTATTTACTTGAAGAAAAGAATTTTGATTTTAACTTAAAGTACAGAACTTTAAAATTGTAACGTCCATTCTTTAAGTTATTAACTTGAAGAAAAGAATTTTGATTTTAACTTAAAGTACAGAACTTTAAACTAATTACTTCCATTCTTTAAGTTATTTACTTGAAGAAAAGAATTTTGATTTTAAATTTTAAATTTTGAAGTTAAAGTACAGAACTTTAAAATTGTAACTTCCATTGTTTAAGTTATTTACTTGAAGAAAAGAATTTTGATTTTAACTTAAAGTACAGAACTTTAAACTAATAACTTTCAATCTTTAAGTTATTTACTTGAAGAGAAGAATTTTGATTTTAACTTAAAGTGCAGAACTTTAAACTAATAACTTCCAATCTTTAGTTATTTACTTGAAGAAAAGAATTTTGATTTTAACTTAAAGTACAGAACTTTAAACTAATAACTTCCAGTCTTTAAGTTTTAACTTGAAGAAAAGAATTTTCATTTTAACTTAAAGTACAGACCTTTAAACTAACAATTTCCATTCTCTAAGTTATTAACTTGAAGAAAAGAATTTTGATTTGAACTTAAAGTACAGAACTTTATACTAACAACTCCCATTCTTTAAGTTATTAACTAGAAGAAAAGAATTTTGATTTTAACTTAAAGTACAGAACTTTAAACTAATTACTTCCATTCTTTAAGTTATTTACTTGAAGAAAAGAATTTTGATTTTAACTTAAAGTACAGAACTTTAAACTAACAACTTCCATTCTTTAAGTTATTAACTTGAAGAAAAGAATTTTGATTTTAACTTAAAGTACAGAACTTTAAACTAATTACTTCCAATCTTTAAGTTATTTACTTGAAGATAAGAATTTTAATTTTAACTTAAAGTACAGAACTACAAATTAATAACTTCCTTTCTTTAAGTTATTTACTTGAAGAAAAGAATTTTGATTTTATCTTAAAGTACAGAACTTTAAACTAATAACTTCCATTCTTTAAGTTATTTACTTGAAGAAAAGAATTTTGATTTTAACTTAAAGTACAGAACTTTAAAATAGTAACTTCTATTCTTTAAGTTATTTACTTGAAGAAAAGAATTTTGATTTTAACTTAAAGTACAGAACTTTAAACTAATAACTTCCATTCTTTAAGTTATTTACTTGAAGAAAAGAATTTTGATTTTAACTTAAAGTACAGAACTTTAAACTTATAACTTCCATTCTTCAGGTTATTTATTTGAAGTAAAGAATTTTGATTTTAACTTAAAGTACAGAACTTTAAACTAACAACTTCCATTCTTTAAGTTATTAACTTGATGAAAAGAATTTTGATTTTAACTTAAAGTACAGAACTTTAAACTAATTACTTCCATTCTTTAAGTTATTTACTTGAAGAAAAGAATTTTGATTTTAACATAAAGTACAGAACTTTAAAATAATAACTTCCAATCTTTAAGTTATTTACTTGAAGATAAGAATTTTAATTTTAACTTAAAGTAAAGAACTATAAATTAATAACTTCCTTTCTTTAAGTTATTTACTTGAAGAAAAGAATTTTGATTTTAACTTAAAGTACAGAACTTTAAACTAATAACTTCCATTCTTTAAGTTATTTACTTGAAGAAAAGAATTTTGATTTTAACTTAAAGTACAGAACTTTAAACTAATAACTTCCTTTCTTTAAGTTATTTACATGAAGAAAAGAATTTTGATTTTAACTTAAAGTACAGAACTTTAAAATAGTAACTTCTATACCTTAAGCTATTTACTTGAAGATGAGAATTTTGATATTAACTTAAAGTACAGAACTTTAAAGTTATAACTTCCATTCTTTAAGTTATTTACTTGAAGAAAAGAATTTTGATTTTAACTTAAAGTACAGAACTTTAAAATTGTAACTTCCATTGTTTAAGTTATTTACTTGAAGAAAAGAATTTTGATTTTAACTTAAAGTACAGAACTTTAAACCAAAACTTCCATTCTTTAAGTTATTAACTTGAAGAAAAGAATTTTGATTTTAACTTAAAGTACAGAACTTTAAACTAATTACTTCCATTCTTTAAGTTATTTACTTGAAGAAATGAATTTTGATTTAAACTTAAAGTACAGAACTTTAAAATTGTAACTTCCATTGTTTAAGTTATTTACTTGAAGAAAAGAATTTTGATTTTAACTTAAAGTACAGAACTTTAAACTAATAACTTTCAATCTTTAAGTTATTTACTTGAAGAGAAGAATTTTGATTTTAACTTAAAGTGCAGAACTTTAAACTAATAACTTCCAATCTTTAGTTATTTACTTGAAGAAAAGAATTTTGATTTTAACTTAAAGTACAGAACTTTAAACTAATAACTTCCAGTCTTTAAGTTTTAACTTGAAGAAAAGAATTTTCATTTTAACTTAAAGTACAGACCTTTAAACTAACAATTTCCATTCTCTAAGTTATTAACTTGAAGAAAAGAATTTTGATTTGAACTTAAAGTACAAAACTTTATACTAACAACTTCCATTCTTTAAGTTATTAACTAGAAGAAAAGAATTTTGATTTTCACTTAAAGTACAGAACTTTAAACAAATTACTTCCATTCTTTAAGTTATTTACTTGAAGAAAAGAATTTTGATTTTAACTTAAAGTACAGAACTTTAAACTAACAACTTCCATTCTTTAAGTTATTAACTTGAAGAAAAGAATTTTGATTTTAACTTAAAGTACAGAACTTTAAACTAATTACTTCCGTTCTTTATGTAATTTACTTGATGAAAAGAATTTTGATTTTAACTTAAAGTACAGAACTTTAAATTAATAACTTCCTTTCTTTAAGTTATTTACTTGAAGAAAAGAATTTTGATTTTACTTAAAGTACAGAACGTTAAACTAACAACTTCCATTCATTAAGTTATTAACTTGAAGAAAAGAATTTTGATTTTAACTTAAAGTACAGAACGTTAAACTAATTATTTCCATTCTTTAAGTTATTTACTTGAAGAAAAGAATTTTGATTTTAACTTAAAGTACAGAACTTTAAACTATTAACTTCCAATCTTTAAGTTATTTACTTGAAGATAAGAATTTTAATTTTAACTTAAAGTACAGAACTATAAATTAATAACTTCCTTTCTTTTAGTTATTTACTAGAAGAAAAGAATTTTTATTTTAACTTAAAGTAAAGAACTTTAAACTAATAACTTCCTTTCTTTAAGTTATTTACTTGAAGAAAAGAATTTTGATTTTAAATTAAAGTACACAACTTTAAACTAACAACTTCCATTCTTTAAGTTATTTACTTGAAGAAAACAATTTTGATTTTAACTTAAAGTACAGAACTTTAAACTAATTACTTCCATTCTTTAAGTTATTTAATTGAAGAAAAGAATTTTGATTTTAACTTAAACTAGAGAACTTTAAACTAATAACTTCTAATCTTTAAGTTATTTACTTGAAGATAAGAATTTTAATTTTAACTTAAAGTACAGAACTATTAATTAATAACTTCCTTTCTTTTAGTTATTTACTTAAAGAAAAGAATTTTTATTTTAACTTAAGGTACAGAACTTTAAACTAATTACTTCCGTTCTTTAAGTAATTTACTTGATGAAAAGAATTTTGATTTTAACTTAAAGTACAGAACTTTAAATTAATAACTTCCTTTCTTTAAGTTATTTACTTGAAGAAAAGAATTTTGATTTTATCTTAAAGTACACAACTTTAAACTAACAACTTCCATTCTTTAAGTTATTAACTTGAAGAAAAGAATTTTGATTTTAACTTAAAGTACAGAACTTTAAACTAATTACTTCGATTCTTTAAGTTATTTACTTGAAGAAAAGAATTTTGATTTTAACTTAAAGTACAGAACTTTAAAATTGTAACTTCCATTGTTTAAGTTATTTACTTGAAGAAAAGAATTTTGATTTTAACTTAAAGTACAGAACTTTAAACCAACAACTTCCATTCTTTAAGTTATTAACTTGAAGAAAAGAATTTTGATTTTAACTTAAAGTACAGAACTTTAAACTAATTACTTCCATTCATTAAGTTATTTACTTGAAGAAATGAATTTTGATTTAAACTTAAAGTACAGAACTTTAAAATTGTAACTTCCATTGTTTAAGTTATTTACTTGAAGAAAAGAATTTTGATTTTAACTTAAAGTACAGAACTTTAAACTAATAACTTTCAATCTTTAAGTTATTTACTTGAAGAGAAGAATTTTGATTTTAACTTAAAGTGCAGAACTTTAAACTAATAACTTCCAATCTTTAGTTATTTACTTGAAGAAAAGAATTTTGATTTTAACTTAAAGTACAGAACTTTAAACTAATAACTTCCAGTCTTTAAGTTTTAACTTGAAGAAAAGAATTTTCATTTTAACTTAAAGTACAGACCTTTAAACTAACAATTTCCATTCTCTAAGTTATTAACTTGAAGAAAAGAATTTTGATTTGAACTTAAAGTACAGAACTTTATACTAACAACTTCCATTCTTTAAGTTATTAACTAGAAGAAAAGAATTTTGATTTTAACTTAAAGTACAGAACTTTAAACTAATTACTTCTATTCTTTAAGTTATTTACTTGAAGAAAAGAATTTTGATTTTAACTTAAAGTACAGAACTTTAAACTAACAACTTCCATTCTTTAAGTTATTAACTTGAAGAAAAGAATTTTGATTTTAACTTAAAGTACAGAACTTTAAACTAATTACTTCCGTTCTTTATGTAATTTACTTGATGAAAAGAATTTTGATTTTAACTTAAAGTACAGAACTTTAAATTAATAACTTCCTTTCTTTAAGTTATTTACTTGAAGAAAAGAATTTTGATTTTACTTAAAGTACAGAACTTTAAACTAACAACTTCCATTCTTTAAGTTATTAACTTGAAGAAAAGAATTTTGATTTTAACTTAAAGTACAGAACGTTACACTAATTATTTCCATTCTTTAAGTTATTTACTTGAAGAAAAGAATTTTGATTTTAACTTAAAGTACAGAACTTTAAACTATTAACTTCCAATCTTTAAGTTATTTACTTGAAGATAAGAATTTTAATTTTAACTTAAAGTACAGAACTATAAATTAATAACTTCCTTTCTTTTAGTTATTTACTAGAAGAAAAGAATTTTTATTTTATCTTAAAGTAAAAAACTTTAAACTAATAACTTCTTTTCCTTAAGTTATTTACTTGAAGAAAAGAATTTTGATTTTAACTTAAAGTACACAACTTTAAACTAACAACTTCCATTCTTTAAGTTATTTACATTAAGAAAACAATTTTGATTTTAACTTAAAGTACAGAACTTTAAACTAATTACTTCCATTCTATAAGTTATTTACTTGAAGAAAAGAATTTTGATTTTAACTTAAACTAGAGAACTTTAAACTAATAACTTCTAATCTTTAAGTTATTTACTTGAAGATAAGAATTTTAATTTTAACTTAAAGTACAGAACTATTAATTAATAACTTCCTTTCTTTTAGTTATTTACTTGAAGAAAAGAATTTTTATTTTAACTTAAAATACAGAACTTTAAACTAATTACTTCCGTTCTTTACGTAATTTACTTGATGAAAAGAATTTTGATTTTAACTTAAAGTACAGAACTTTAAATTAATAACTTACTTTCTTTAAGTTATTTACTTGAAGAAAAGAATTTTGATTTTATCTTAAAGTACAGAACTTTAAACTAACAACTTCCATTCTTTAAGTTATTAACTTGAAGAAAAGAATTTTGATTTGAACTTAAAGTACAGAACTTTAAACTAATTACTTCGATTCTTTAAGTTATTTACTTGAAGAAAAGAATTTTGATTTTAACTTAAAGTACAGAAGTTTAAACTAATTACTTCCATTCTTTAAGTTATTTACTTGAAAAAAACAATTTTGATTTTAACTTAAAGTACAGAACTTTAAACAAATTACTTCCATTCTTTAAGTTATTTACTTGAAGAAAAGAATTTTGATTTTAACTTAAAGTACAGAACTTTAAACTAATAACTTCTAATCTTTAAGTTATTTACTTGAAGATAAGAATTTTAATTTTAACTTAAAGTACAGAACTATTAATTAATAACTTCCTTTCTTTTAGTTATTTACTTGAAGAAAAGAATTTTAATTTTAACCTAAAGTACAGAACTATAAATATAAACTTTCTTTCTTTTAGTTATTTACTTGAAGAAAAGAATTTTTATTTTAACTTAAAGTACAGAACTTTAAACTAATAACTTCCTTTCTTTAAGTTATTAATTGAAGAAAAGAATTTTAATTTTAACTTAAAGTACAGAACTTTAAACTATCAACTTCCATTCTTTAAGTTATTAACTTGAAGCAAACAATTTTGATTTTAACTTAAAGTACAGAACTTTAAACTAATAACTTCCAATCTTTAAGTTATTTACTTGAAGATAAGAATTTTAATTTTAACTTACTGTACAGAACTATAAATTAATAACTTCCATTCTTTTAGTTATTTACTAGAAGAAAAGAATTTTGATTTTAACTTAAAGTACAGAACTTTAAACTAATTACTACCATTCTTTAGGTTATTTACTTGAAGAAAAGAATTTTGATTTTAACTTAAAGTACAGAACTTTAAACTAATAACTTCCAATCTTTAAGTTATTTACTTGAAGATAAGAATTTTAATTTTAACTTAATGTACAGAACTATAAATTAATAACTTCCATTTTTTTAGTTATTTACTTGAAGAAAAGAATTTTGATTTTAACTTAAAGTACAGTACTTTAAACTAATAACTTCCATTCTTTAAGTTATTAACTTGAAGAAAAGAATTTTGATTTTAACTTAAAGTACAGAACTTTAAACTAATTACTTCCATTCTTTAAGTTATTTACTTGAAGAAAAGAATTTTGATTTTAACTTAAAGTACAGAACTTTAAACTAATAACTTCCATCCTTTAAGTTATTTACTTGAAGAAAAGAATTTTGATTTTAACTTAAAGGACAGAACTTTAAACTAATAACTTCCTTTCTTTAAATTATTTACATGAAGAAAAGAATTTTGATTTTAACTTAAAGTACAGAACTTTAAAATAGTAACTTCTATTCCTTAATTTATTTACTTGAAGATGAGAATTTTGATTTTAACTTAAAGTACAGAACTTTAAACTTATAACTTACATTCTTTAAGTTATTAACTTGAAGAAAAGAATTTTGATTTTAACTTAAAGTACAGAACTTTACCCTAACAACTTCCATTCTTTAAGTTATTAACTTGAAGAAAAGAATTTTGATTTTAACTTAAAGTACAGAACGTTAAACTAATTATTTCCATTCTTTAAGTTATTTACTTGAAGAAAAGAATTTTGATTTTAACTTAAAGTACAGAACTTTAAACTAACAACTTCCATTCTTTAAGTTATTAACTGAAAGAAAAGAATTTTGATTTTAACTTAAAGTAGAGAACTTTAAACTAATTACTTCCATTCTTTAAGTTATTAACTTGAAGAAAAGAATTTAGATTTTAACTTAAAGTACAGAACTTTAAAATAATAACTTCCAATCTTTAAGTTATTATTTGAAGATAAGAATTTTAATTTTAACTTAAAGTACAGAACTATAAATTAATAACTTCCTTTCTTTAAGTTATTTACTTGAAGAAAAGAATTTTGATTTTAACTTAAAGTACAGAACTTTAAACTAATAACTTCCATTCTTTAAGTTATTTACTTGAAGAAAAGCATTTTGATTTTAACTTAAAGCACAGAACTTTAAACTAATAACTTCCTTTCTTTAAGTTATTTACATGAAGAAAAGAATTTTGATTTTAACTTAAAGTACAGAACTTTAAAATAGTAACTTCTATACCTTAAGTTATTTACTTAAAGATGAGAATTTTGATTTTAACTTAAAGTACAGAACTTTAAACTTATAACTTCCATTCTTTAAGTTATTTACTTGAAGAAAAGAATTTTGATTTTTACTTAAAGTACAGAACTTTAAAATTGTAACTTCCATTCTTTAAGTTATTAACTTGAAGAAAAGAATTTTGATTTTAACTTAAAGTACAGAACTTTAAACTAATTACTTCCATTCTTTAAGTTATTTACTTGAAGAAAAGAATTTTGATTTTAACTTAAAGTACAGAACTTTAAAATTGTAACTTCCATTGTTTAAGTTATTTACTTGAAGAAAAGAATTTTGATTTTAACTTAAAGTACAGAACTTTAAACTAATAACTTTCAATCTTTAAGTTATTTACTTGAAGAGAAGAATTTTGATTTTAACTTAAAGTGCAGAACTTTAAACTAATAACTTCCAATCTTTAGTTATTTACTTGAAGAAAAGAATTTTGATTTTAACTTAAAGTACAGAACTTTAAACTAATAACTTCCAGTCTTTAAGTTTTAACTTGAAGAAAAGAATTTTCATTTTAACTTAAGGTACAGACCTTTAAACTAACAATTTCCATTCTCTAAGTTATTAACTTGAAGAAAAGAATTTTGATTTGAACTTAAAGTACAGAACTTTATACTAACAACTCCCATTCTTTAAGTTATTAACTAGAAGAAAAGAATTTTGATTTTAACTTAAAGTACAGAACTTTAAACTAATTACTTCCATTCTTTAAGTTATTTACTTGAAGAAAAGAATTTTGATTTTAACTTAAAGTACAGAACTTTAAACTAACAACTTCCATTCTTTAAGTTATTAACTTGAAGAAAAGAATTTTGATTTTAACTTAAAGTACAGAACTTTTAACAAATTACTTCCAATCTTTAAGTTATTTACTTGAAGATAAGAATTTTAATTTTAACTTAAAGTACAGAACTACAAATTAATAACTTCCTTTCTTTAAGTTATTTACTTGAAGAAAAGAATTTTGATTTTATCTTAAAGTACAGAACTTTAAACTAATAACTTCCATTCTTTAAGTTATTTACTTGAAGAAAAGAATTTTGATTTTAACTTAAAGTACAGAACTTTAAAATAGTAACTTCTATTCTTTAAGTTATTTACTTGAAGAAAAGAATTTTGATTTTAACTTAAAGTACAGAACTTTAAACTAATAACTTCCATTCTTTAAGTTATTTACTTGAAGAAAAGAATTTTGATTTTAACTTAAAGTACAGAACTTTAAACTTATAACTTCCATTCTTCAGGTTATTTATTTGAAGTAAAGAATTTTGATTTTAACTTAAAGTACAGAACTTTAAACTAACAACTTCCATTCTTTAAGTTATTAACTTGAAGAAAAGAATTTTGATTTTAACTTAAAGTACAGAACTTTAAACTAATTACTTCCAATCTTTAAGTTATTTACTTGAAGATAAGAATTTTAATTTTAACTTAAAGTAAAGAACTATAAATTAATAACTTCCTTTCTTTAAGTTATTTACTTGAAGAAAAGAATTTTGATTTTAACTTAAAGTACAGAACTTTAAACTAATAACTTCCATTCTTTAAGTTATTTACTTGAAGAAAAGAATTTTGATTTTAACTTAAAGTACAGAACTTTAAACTAATAACTTCCTTTCTTTAAGTTATTTACATGAAGAAAAGAATTTTGATTTTAACTTAAAGTACAGAACTTTAAAATAGTAACTTCTATACCTTAAGCTATTTACTTGAAGATGAGAATTTTGATATTAACTTAAAGTACAGAACTTTAAAGTTATAACTTCCATTCTTTAAGTTATTTACTTGAAGAAAAGAATTTTGATTTTAACTTAAAGTACAGAACTTTAAAATTGTAACTTCCATTGTTTAAGTTATTTACTTGAAGAAAAGAATTTTGATTTTAACTTAAAGTACAGAACTTTAAACCAACAACTTCCATTCTTTAAGTTATTAACTTGAAGAAAAGAATTTTGATTTTAACTTAAAGTACAGAACTTTAAACTAATTACTTCCATTCTTTAAGGTATTTACTTGAAGAAATGAATTTTGATTTAAACTTAAAGTACAGAACTTTAAAATTGTAACTTCCATTGTTTAAGTTATTTACTTGAAGAAAAGAATTTTGATTTTAACTTAAAGTACAGAACTTTAAACTAATAACTTTCAATCTTTAAGTTATTTACTTGAAGAGAAGAATTTTGATTTTAACTTAAAGTGCAGAACTTTAAACTAATAACTTCCAATCTTTAGTTATTTACTTGAAGAAAAGAATTTTGATTTTAACTTAAAGTACAGAACTTTAAACTAATAACTTCCAGTCTTTAAGTTTTAACTTGAAGAAAAGAATTTTCATTTTAACTTAAAGTACAGACCTTTAAACTAACAATTTCCATTCTCTAAGTTATTAACTTGAAGAAAAGAATTTTGATTTGAACTTAAAGTACAGAACTTTAGACTAACAACTTCCATTCTTTAAGTTATTAACTAGAAGAAAAGAATTTTGATTTTCACTTAAAGTACAGAACGTTAAACAAATTACTTCCATTCTTTAAGTTATTTACTTGAAGAAAAGAATTTTGATTTTAACTTAAAGTACAGAACTTTAAAATAGTAACTTCTATTCCTTAATTTATTTACTTGAAGATGAGAATTTTGATTTTAACTTAAAGTACAGAACTTTAAACTTATAACTTACATTCTTTAAGTTATTAACTTGAAGAAAAGAATTTTGATTTTAACTTAAAGTACAGAACTTTACCCTAACAACTTCCATTCTTTAAGTTATTAACTTGAAGAAAAGAATTTTGATTTTAACTTAAAGTACAGAACGTTAAACTAATTATTTCCATTCTTTAAGTTATTTACTTGAAGAAAAGAATTTTGATTTTAACTTAAAGTACAGAACTTTAAACTAACAACTTCCATTCTTTAAGTTATTAACTGAAAGAAAAGAATTTTGATTTTAACTTAAAGTAGAGAACTTTAAACTAATTACTTCCATTCTTTAAGTTATTAACTTGAAGAAAAGAATTTAGATTTTAACTTAAAGTACAGAACTTTAAAATAATAACTTCCAATCTTTAAGTTATTATTTGAAGATAAGAATTTTAATTTTAACTTAAAGTACAGAACTATAAATTAATAACTTCCTTTCTTTAAGTTATTTACTTGAAGAAAAGAATTTTGATTTTAACTTAAAGTACAGAACTTTAAACTAATAACTTCCATTCTTTAAGTTATTTACTTGAAGAAAAGCATTTTGATTTTAACTTAAAGCACAGAACTTTAAACTAATAACTTCCTTTCTTTAAGTTATTTACATGAAGAAAAGAATTTTGATTTTAACTTAAAGTACAGAACTTTAAAATAGTAACTTCTATACCTTAAGTTATTTACTTAAAGATGAGAATTTTGATTTTAACTTAAAGTACAGAACTTTAAACTTATAACTTCCATTCTTTAAGTTATTTACTTGAAGAAAAGAATTTTGATTTTTACTTAAAGTACAGAACTTTAAAATTGTAACTTCCATTCTTTAAGTTATTAACTTGAAGAAAAGAATTTTGATTTTAACTTAAAGTACAGAACTTTAAACTAATTACTTCCATTCTTTAAGTTATTTACTTGAAGAAAAGAATTTTGATTTTAACTTAAAGTACAGAACTTTAAAATTGTAACTTCCATTGTTTAAGTTATTTACTTGAAGAAAAGAATTTTGATTTTAACTTAAAGTACAGAACTTTAAACTAATAACTTTCAATCTTTAAGTTATTTACTTGAAGAGAAGAATTTTGATTTTAACTTAAAGTGCAGAACTTTAAACTAATAACTTCCAATCTTTAGTTATTTACTTGAAGAAAAGAATTTTGATTTTAACTTAAAGTACAGAACTTTAAACTAATAACTTCCAGTCTTTAAGTTTTAACTTGAAGAAAAGAATTTTCATTTTAACTTAAGGTACAGACCTTTAAACTAACAATTTCCATTCTCTAAGTTATTAACTTGAAGAAAAGAATTTTGATTTGAACTTAAAGTACAGAACTTTATACTAACAACTCCCATTCTTTAAGTTATTAACTAGAAGAAAAGAATTTTGATTTTAACTTAAAGTACAGAACTTTAAACTAATTACTTCCATTCTTTAAGTTATTTACTTGAAGAAAAGAATTTTGATTTTAACTTAAAGTACAGAACTTTAAACTAACAACTTCCATTCTTTAAGTTATTAACTTGAAGAAAAGAATTTTGATTTTAACTTAAAGTACAGAACTTTTAACAAATTACTTCCAATCTTTAAGTTATTTACTTGAAGATAAGAATTTTAATTTTAACTTAAAGTACAGAACTACAAATTAATAACTTCCTTTCTTTAAGTTATTTACTTGAAGAAAAGAATTTTGATTTTATCTTAAAGTACAGAACTTTAAACTAATAACTTCCATTCTTTAAGTTATTTACTTGAAGAAAAGAATTTTGATTTTAACTTAAAGTACAGAACTTTAAAATAGTAACTTCTATTCTTTAAGTTATTTACTTGAAGAAAAGAATTTTGATTTTAACTTAAAGTACAGAACTTTAAACTAATAACTTCCATTCTTTAAGTTATTTACTTGAAGAAAAGAATTTTGATTTTAACTTAAAGTACAGAACTTTAAACTTATAACTTCCATTCTTCAGGTTATTTATTTGAAGTAAAGAATTTTGATTTTAACTTAAAGTACAGAACTTTAAACTAACAACTTCCATTCTTTAAGTTATTAACTTGAAGAAAAGAATTTTGATTTTAACTTAAAGTACAGAACTTTAAACTAATTACTTCCAATCTTTAAGTTATTTACTTGAAGATAAGAATTTTAATTTTAACTTAAAGTAAAGAACTATAAATTAATAACTTCCTTTCTTTAAGTTATTTACTTGAAGAAAAGAATTTTGATTTTAACTTAAAGTACAGAACTTTAAACTAATAACTTCCATTCTTTAAGTTATTTACTTGAAGAAAAGAATTTTGATTTTAACTTAAAGTACAGAACTTTAAACTAATAACTTCCTTTCTTTAAGTTATTTACATGAAGAAAAGAATTTTGATTTTAACTTAAAGTACAGAACTTTAAAATAGTAACTTCTATACCTTAAGCTATTTACTTGAAGATGAGAATTTTGATATTAACTTAAAGTACAGAACTTTAAAGTTATAACTTCCATTCTTTAAGTTATTTACTTGAAGAAAAGAATTTTGATTTTAACTTAAAGTACAGAACTTTAAAATTGTAACTTCCATTGTTTAAGTTATTTACTTGAAGAAAAGAATTTTGATTTTAACTTAAAGTACAGAACTTTAAACCAACAACTTCCATTCTTTAAGTTATTAACTTGAAGAAAAGAATTTTGATTTTAACTTAAAGTACAGAACTTTAAACTAATTACTTCCATTCTTTAAGGTATTTACTTGAAGAAATGAATTTTGATTTAAACTTAAAGTACAGAACTTTAAAATTGTAACTTCCATTGTTTAAGTTATTTACTTGAAGAAAAGAATTTTGATTTTAACTTAAAGTACAGAACTTTAAACTAATAACTTTCAATCTTTAAGTTATTTACTTGAAGAGAAGAATTTTGATTTTAACTTAAAGTGCAGAACTTTAAACTAATAACTTCCAATCTTTAGTTATTTACTTGAAGAAAAGAATTTTGATTTTAACTTAAAGTACAGAACTTTAAACTAATAACTTCCAGTCTTTAAGTTTTAACTTGAAGAAAAGAATTTTCATTTTAACTTAAAGTACAGACCTTTAAACTAACAATTTCCATTCTCTAAGTTATTAACTTGAAGAAAAGAATTTTGATTTGAACTTAAAGTACAGAACTTTAGACTAACAACTTCCATTCTTTAAGTTATTAACTAGAAGAAAAGAATTTTGATTTTCACTTAAAGTACAGAACGTTAAACAAATTACTTCCATTCTTTAAGTTATTTACTTGAAGAAAAGAATTTTGATTTTAACTTAAAGTACAGAATTTTAAACTAACAACTTCCATTCTTTAAGTTATTAACTTGAAGAAAAGAATTTTGATTTTAACTTAAAGTACAGAACTTTAAACTAATTACTTCCGTTCTTTATGTAATTTACTTGATGAAAAGAATTTTGATTTTAACTTAAAGTACAGAACTTTAAATTAATAACTTCCTTTCTTTAAGTTATTTACTTGAAGAAAAGAATTTTGATTTTACTTAAAGTACAGAACTTTAAACTAACAACTTCCATTCATTAAGTTATTAACTTGAAGAAAAGAATTTTGATTTTAACTTAAAGTACAGAACGTTAAACTAATTATTTCCATTCTTTAAGTTATTTACTTGAAGAAAAGAATTTTGATTTTAACTTAAAGTACAGAACTTTAAACTATTAACTTCCAATCTTTAAGTTATTTACTTGAAGATAAGAATTTTAATTTTAACTTAAAGTACAGAACTCTAAATTAATAACTTCCTTTCTTTTAGTTATTTACTAGAAGAAAAGAATTTTTATTTTAACTTAAAGTAAAGAACTTTAAACTAATAACTTCCTTTCTTTAAGTTATTTACTTGAAGAAAAGAATTTTGATTTTAACTTAAAGTACACAACTTTAAACTAACAACTTCCATTCTTTAAGTTATTTACTTGAAGAAAACAATTTTGATTTTAACTTAAAGTACAGAACTTTAAACTAATTACTTCCATTCTTTAAGTTATTTACTTAAAGAAAAGAATTTTGATTTTAACTTAAACTAGAGAACTTTAAACTAATAACTTCTAATCTTTAAGTTATTTACTTGAAGATAAGAATTTTAATTTTAACTTAAAGTACAGAACTATTAATTAATAACTTCCTTTCTTTTAGTTATTTACTTGAAGAAAAGAATTTTTATTTTAACTTAAGGTACAGAACTTTAAACTAATTACTTCCGTTCTTTAAGTAATTTACTTGATGAAAAGAATTTTGATTTTAACTTAAAGTACAGAACTTTAAATTAATAACTTCCTTTCTTTAAGTTATTTACTTGAAGAAAAGAATTTTGATTTTATCTTAAAGTACACAACTTTAAACTAACAACTTCCATTCTTTAAGTTATTAACTTGAAGAAAAGAATTTTGATTTTAACTTAAAGTACAGAACTTTAAAATTGTAACTTCCATTGTTTAAGTTATTTACTTGAAGAAAAGAATTTTGATTTTAACTTAAAGTACAGAACTTTAAACCAACAACTTCCATTCTTTAAGTTATTAACTTGAAGAAAAGAATTTTGATTTTAACTTAAAGTACAGAACTTTAAACTAATTACTTCCATTCATTAAGTTATTTACTTGAAGAAATGAATTTTGATTTAAACTTAAAGTACAGAACTTTAAAATTGTAACTTCCATTGTTTAAGTTATTTACTTGAAGAAAAGAATTTTGATTTTAACTTAAAGTACAGAACTTTAAACTAATAACTTTCAATCTTTAAGTTATTTACTTGAAGAGAAGAATTTTGATTTTAACTTAAAGTGCAGAACTTTAAACTAATAACTTCCAATTTTTAGTTATTTACTTGAAGAAAAGAATTTTGATTTTAACTTAAAGTACAGAACTTTAAACTAATAACTTCCAGTCTTTAAGTTTTAACTTGAAGAAAAGAATTTTCATTTTAACTTAAAGTACAGACCTTTAAACTAACAATTTCCATTCTCTAAGTTATTAACTTGAAGAAAAGAATTTTGATTTGAACTTAAAGTACAGAACTTTATACTAACAACTTCCATTCTTTAAGTTATTAACTAGAAGAAAAGAATTTTGATTTTAACTTAAAGTACAGAACTTTAAACTAATTACTTCTATTCTTTAAGTTATTTACTTGAAGAAAAGAATTTTGATTTTAACTTAAAGTACAGAACTTTAAACTAACAACTTCCATTCTTTAAATTATTAACTTGAAGAAAAGAATTTTGATTTTAACTTAAAGTACAGAACTTTAAACTAATTACTTCCGTTCTTTATGTAATTTACTTGATGAAAAGAATTTTGATTTTAACTTAAAGTACAGAACTTTAAATTAATAACTTCCTTTCTTTAAGTTATTTACTTGAAGAAAAGAATTTTGATTTTACTTAAAGTACAGAACTTTAAACTAACAACTTCCATTCTTTAAGTTATTAACTTGAAGAAAAGAATTTTGATTTTAACTTAAAGTACAGAACGTTACACTAATTATTTCCATTCTTTAAGTTATTTACTTGAAGAAAAGAATTTTGATTTTAACTTAAAGTACAGAACTTTAAACCAACAACTTCCATTCTTTAAGTTATTAACTTGAAGAAAAGAATTTTGATTTTAACTTAAAGTACAGAACTTTAAACTAATTACTTCCATTCTTTAAGTTATTTACTTGAAGAGAAGAATTTTGATTTTAACTTAAAGTGCAGAACTTTAAACTAATAACTTCCAATCTTTAGTTATTTACTTGAAGAAAAGAATTTTGATTTTAACTTAAAGTACAGAACTTTAAACTAATAACTTCCAGTCTTTAAGTTTTAACTTGAAGAAAAGAATTTTGATTTTAACTTAAAGTACAGAACGTTAAACTAATTATTTCCATTCTTTAAGTTATTTACTTGAAGAAAAGAATTTTGATTTTAACTTAAAGTACAGAACTTTAAACTATTAACTTCCAATCTTTAAGTTATTTACTTGAAGATAAGAATTTTAATTTTAACTTAAAGTACAGAACTATAAATTAATAACTTCCTTTCTTTTAGTTATTTACTAGAAGAAAAGAATTTTTATTTTAACTTAAAGTAAAGAACTTTAAACTAATAACTTCCTTTCTTTAAGTTATTTACTTGAAGAAAAGAATTTTGATTTTAACTTAAAGTACACAACTTTAAACTAACAACTTCCATTCTTTAAGTTATTTACTTGAAGAAAACAATTTTGATTTTAACTTAAAGTACAGAACTTTAAACTAATTACTTCCATTCTTTAAGTTATTTACTTAAAGAAAAGAATTTTGATTTTAACTTAAACTAGAGAACTTTAAACTAATAACTTCTAATCTTTAAGTTATTTACTTGAAGATAAGAATTTTAATTTTAACTTAAAGTACAGAACTTTAAAATTGTAACTTCCATTGTTTAAGTTATTTACTTGAAGAAAAGAATTTTGATTTTAACTTAAAGTACAGAACTTTAAACTAATAACTTTCAATCTTTAAGTTATTTACTTGAAGAGAAGAATTTTGATTTTAACTTAAAGTGCAGAACTTTAAACTAATAACTTCCAATCTTTAGTTATTTACTTGAAGAAAAGAATTTTGATTTTAACTTAAAGTACAGAACTTTAAACTAATAACTTCCAGTCTTTAAGTTTTAACTTGAAGAAAAGAATTTTCATTTTAACTTAAAGTACAGACCTTTAAACTAACAATTTCCATTCTCTAAGTTATTAACTTGAAGAAAAGAATTTTGATTTGAACTTAAAGTACAGAACTTTAGACTAACAACTTCCATTCTTTAAGTTATTAACTAGAAGAAAAGAATTTTGATTTTCACTTAAAGTACAGAACTTTAAACAAATTACTTCCATTCTTTAAGTTATTTACTTGAAGAAAAGAATTTTGATTTTAACTTAAAGTACAGAACTTTAAACTAACAACTTCCATTCTTTAAGTTATTAACTTGAAGAAAAGAATTTTGATTTTAACTTAAAGTACAGAACTTTAAACTAATTACTTCCGTTCTTTATGTAATTTACTTGATGAAAAGAATTTTGATTTTAACTTAAAGTACAGAACTTTAAATTAATAACTTCCTTTCTTTAAGTTATTTACTTGAAGAAAAGAATTTTGATTTTACTTAAAGTACAGAACTTTAAACTAACAACTTCCATTCATTAAGTTATTAACTTGAAGAAAAGAATTTTGATTTTAACTTAAAGTACAGAACGTTAAACTAATTATTTCCATTCTTTAAGTTATTTACTTGAAGAAAAGAATTTTGATTTTAACTTAAAGTACAGAACTTTAAACTATTAACTTCCAATCTTTAAGTTATTTACTTGAAGATAAGAATTTTAATTTTAACTTAAAGTACAGAACTATAAATTAATAACTTCCTTTCTTTTAGTTATTTACTAGAAGAAAAGAATTTTTATTTTAACTTAAAGTAAAGAACTTTAAACTAATAACTTCCTTTCTTTAAGTTATTTACTTGAAGAAAAGAATTTTGATTTTAACTTAAAGTACACAACTTTAAACTAACAACTTCCATTCTTTAAGTTATTTACTTGAAGAAAACAATTTTGATTTTAACTTAAAGTACAGAACTTTAAACTAATTACTTCCATTCTTTAAGTTATTTACTTAAAGAAAAGAATTTTGATTTTAACTTAAACTAGAGAACTTTAAACTAATAACTTCTAATCTTTAAGTTATTTACTTGAAGATAAGAATTTTAATTTTAACTTAAAGTACAGAACTATTAATTAATAACTTCCTTTCTTTTAGTTATTTACTTGAAGAAAAGAATTTTTATTTTAACTTAAGGTACAGAACTTTAAACTAATTACTTCCGTTCTTTAAGTAATTTACTTGATGAAAAGAATTTTGATTTTAACTTAAAGTACAGAACTTTAAATTAATAACTTCCTTTCTTTAAGTTATTTACTTGAAGAAAAGAATTTTGATTTTATCTTAAAGTACACAACTTTAAACTAACAACTTCCATTCTTTAAGTTATTAACTTGAAGAAAAGAATTTTGATTTTAACTTAAAGTACAGAACTTTAAACTAATTACTTCGATTCTTTAAGTTATTTACTTGAAGAAAAGAATTTTGATTTTAACTTAAAGTACAGAACTTTAAAATTGTAACTTCCATTGTTTAAGTTATTTACTTGAAGAAAAGAATTTTGATTTTAACTTAAAGTACAGAACTTTAAACCAACAACTTCCATTCTTTAAGTTATTAACTTGAAGAAAAGAATTTTGATTTTAACTTAAAGTACAGAACTTTAAACTAATTACTTCCATTCATTAAGTTATTTACTTGAAGAAATGAATTTTGATTTAAACTTAAAGTACAGAACTTTAAAATTGTAACTTCCATTGTTTAAGTTATTTACTTGAAGAAAAGAATTTTGATTTTAACTTAAAGTACAGAACTTTAAACTAATAACTTTCAATCTTTAAGTTATTTACTTGAAGAGAAGAATTTTGATTTTAACTTAAAGTGCAGAACTTTAAACTAATAACTTCCAATTTTTAGTTATTTACTTGAAGAAAAGAATTTTGATTTTAACTTAAAGTACAGAACTTTAAACTAATAACTTCCAGTCTTTAAGTTTTAACTTGAAGAAAAGAATTTTCATTTTAACTTAAAGTACAGACCTTTAAACTAACAATTTCCATTCTCTAAGTTATTAACTTGAAGAAAAGAATTTTGATTTGAACTTAAAGTACAGAACTTTATACTAACAACTTCCATTCTTTAAGTTATTAACTAGAAGAAAAGAATTTTGATTTTAACTTAAAGTACAGAACTTTAAACTAATTACTTCTATTCTTTAAGTTATTTACTTGAAGAAAAGAATTTTGATTTTAACTTAAAGTACAGAACTTTAAACTAACAACTTCCATTCTTTAAATTATTAACTTGAAGAAAAGAATTTTGATTTTAACTTAAAGTACAGAACTTTAAACTAATTACTTCCGTTCTTTATGTAATTTACTTGATGAAAAGAATTTTGATTTTAACTTAAAGTACAGAACTTTAAATTAATAACTTCCTTTCTTTAAGTTATTTACTTGAAGAAAAGAATTTTGATTTTACTTAAAGTACAGAACTTTAAACTAACAACTTCCATTCTTTAAGTTATTAACTTGAAGAAAAGAATTTTGATTTTAACTTAAAGTACAGAACGTTACACTAATTATTTCCATTCTTTAAGTTATTTACTTGAAGAAAAGAATTTTGATTTTAACTTAAAGTACAGAACTTTAAACTATTAACTTCCAATCTTTAAGTTATTTACTTAAAGATAAGAATTTTAATTTTAACTTAAAGTACAGAACTATAAATTAATAACTTCCTTTCTTTTAGTTATTTACTAGAAGAAAAGAATTTTTATTTTATCTTAAAGTAAAGAACTTTAAACTAATAACTTCTTTTCTTTAAGTTATTTACTTGAAGAAAAGAATTTTGATTTTAACTTAAAGTACACAACTTTAAACTAACAACTTCCATTCTTTAAGTTATTTACTTGAAGAAAACAATTTTGATTTTAACTTAAAGTACAGAACTTTAAACTAATTACTTCCATTCTTTAAGTTATTTACTTGAAGAAAAGAATTTTGATTTTAACTTAAACTAGAGAACTTTAAACTAATAACTTCTAATCTTTAAGTTATTTACTTGAAGATAAGAATTTTAATTTTAACTTAAAGTACAGAACTATTAATTAATAACTTCCTTTCTTTTAGTTATTTACTTGAAGAAAAGAATTTTTATTTTAACTTAAAGTACAGAACTTTAAACTAATTACTTCCGTTCTTTACGTAATTTACTTGATGAAAAGAATTTTGATTTTAACTTAAAGTACAGAACTTTAAATTAATAACTTACTTTCTTTAAGTTATTTACTTGAAGAAAAGAATTTTGATTTTATCTTAAAGTACAGAACTTTAAACTAACAACTTCCATTCTTTAAGTTATTAACTTGAAGAAAAGAATTTTGATTTGAACTTAAAGTACAGAACTTTAAACTAATTACTTCGATTCTTTAAGTTATTTACTTGAAGAAAAGAATTTTGATTTTAACTTAAAGTACAGAAGTTTAAACTAATTACTTCCATTCTTTAAGTTATTTACTTGAAAAAAACAATTTTGATTTTAACTTAAAGTACAGAACTTTAAACAAATTACTTCCATTCTTTAAGTTATTTACTTGAAGAAAAGAATTTTGATTTTAACTTAAAGTACAGAACTTTAAACTAATAACTTCTAATCTTTAAGTTATTTACTTGAAGATAAGAATTTTAATTTTAACTTAAAGTACAGAACTATTAATTAATAACTTCCTTTCTTTTAGTTATTTACTTGAAGAAAAGAATTTTTATTTTAACTTAAAGTACAGAACTTTAAACTAATAACTTCCTTTCTTTAAGTTATTAATTGAAGAAAAGAATTTTAATTTTAACTTAAAGTACAGAACTTTAAACTATCAACTTCCATTCTTTAAGTTATTAACTTGAAGAAAACAATTTTGATTTTAACTTAAAGTACAGAACTTTAAACTAATAACTTCCAATCTTTAAGTTATTTACTTGAAGATAAGAATTTTAATTTTAACTTACTGTACAGAACTATAAATTAATAACTTCCATTCTTTTAGTTATTTACTAGAAGAAAAGAATTTTGATTTTAACTTAAAGTACAGAACTTTAAACTAATTACTACCATTCTTTAGGTTATTTACTTGAAGAAAAGAATTTTGATTTTAACTTAAAGTACAGAACTTTAAACTAATAACTTCCAATCTTTAAGTTATTTACTTGAAGATAAGAATTTTAATTTTAACTTAATGTACAGAACTATAAATTAATAACTTCCATTTTTTTAGTTATCTACTTGAAGAAAAGAATTTTGATTTTAACTTAAAGTACAGTACTTTAAACTAATAACTTCCATTCTTTAAGTTATTAACTTGAAGAAAAGAATTTTGATTTTAACTTAAAGTACAGAACTTTAAACTAATTACTTCCATTCTTTAAGTTATTTACTTGAAGAAAAGAATTTTGATTTTAACTTAAAGTACAGAACTTTAAAATAATAACTTCCAATCTTTAAGTTATTTACTTGAAGATAAGAATTTTAATTTTAACTTAAAGTACAGAACTTTAATTAATAACTTCCTTTCTTTAAGTTATTTACTTGAAGAAAAGAATTTTGATTTTAACTTAAAGTACAGAACTTTAAACTAATAACTTCCTTTCTTTAAGTTATTTACATGAAGAAAAGAATTTTGATTTTAACTTAAAGTACAGAACTTTAAAATAGTAACTTCTATTCCTTAAGTTATTTACTTGAAGATGAGAATTTTGATTTTAACTTAAAGTACAGAACTTTAAACTTATAACTTCCATTCTTTAAGTTATTTACTTGAAGAAAAGAATTTTGATTTTAACTAAAGTACAGAACTTTAAAATTGTAACTTCCATTGTTTAAGTTATTTACTTGAAGAAAAGAATTTTGATTTTAACTTAAAGTACAGAACCTTAAATCAACAACTTCCATTCTTTAAGTTATTAACTTGAAGAAAAGAATTTTGATTTTAACTTAAAGTACAGAACTTTAAACTCATTACTTCCATTCTTTAAGTTATTTACTTGAAGAAAAGAATTTTGATTTTAACTTAAAGTACAGAACCTTAAATCAACAACTTCCATTCTTTAAGTTATTAACTTGAAGAAAAGAATTTTGATTTTAACTTAAAGTACAGAACTTTAAACTAATAACTTTCAATCTTTAAGTTATTTACTTGAAGATAAGAATTTTAATTTTAACTTAAAGTACAGAACTATTAATTAATAACTTCCTTTCTTTTAGTTATTTACTTAAAGAAAAGAATTTTTATTTTAACTTAAAGTACAGAACTTTAAACTAATTACTTCCGTTCTTTAAGTAATTTACTTGATGAAACGAATTTTGATTTTAACTTAAAGTACAGAACTTTAATTAATAACTTCCTTTCTTTAAGTTATTTACTTGAAGAAAAGAATTTTGATTTTAACTTAAAGTACAGAACTTTAAACTAACAACTTCCATTCTTTAAGTTATTAACTTGAAGAAAAGAATTTTGATTTTAACTTAAAGTACAGAACTTTAAACTAATAACTTCCAATCTTTAAGTTATTTACTTGAAGATAAGAATTTTAATTTTAACATAATGTACAGAAATATAAATTTATAACTTCCTTTCTTTAAGTTATTTACTTGAAGAAAAGAATTTTGATTTTAACTTAAAGTACAGAAGTTTAAACTAATTACTTCCATTCTTTAAGTTATTTACTTGAAAAAAACAATTTTGATTTTAACTTAAAGTACAGAACTTTAAACAAATTACTTCCATTCTTTAAGTTATTTACTTGAAGAAAAGAATTTTGATTTTAACTTAAAGTACAGAACTTTAAACTAATAACTTCTAATCTTTAAGTTATTTACTTGAAGATAAGAATTTTAATTTTAACTTAAAGTACAGAACTATTAATTAATAACTTCCTTTCTTTTAGTTATTTACTTGAAGAAAAGAATTTTAATTTTAACCTAAAGTACAGAACTATAAATATAAACTTTCTTTCTTTTAGTTATTTACTTGAAGAAAAGAATTTTTATTTTAACTTAAAGTACAGAACTTTAAACTAATAACTTCCTTTCTTTAAGTTATTAATTGAAGAAAAGAATTTTAATTTTAACTTAAAGTACAGAACTTTAAACTATCAACTTCCATTCTTTAAGTTATTAACTTGAAGAAAACAATTTTGATTTTAACTTAAAGTACAGAACTTTAAACTAATAACTTCCAATCTTTAAGTTATTTACTTGAAGATAAGAATTTTAATTTTAACTTACTGTACAGAACTATAAATTAATAACTTCCATTCTTTTAGTTATTTACTAGAAGAAAAGAATTTTGATTTTAACTTAAAGTACAGAACTTTAAACTAATTACTACCATTCTTTAGGTTATTTACTTGAAGAAAAGAATTTTGATTTTAACTTAAAGTACAGAACTTTAAACTAATAACTTCCAATCTTTAAGTTATTTACTTGAAGATAAGAATTTTAATTTTAACTTAATGTACAGAACTATAAATTAATAACTTCCATTTTTTTAGTTATCTACTTGAAGAAAAGAATTTTGATTTTAACTTAAAGTACAGTACTTTAAACTAATAACTTCCATTCTTTAAGTTATTAACTTGAAGAAAAGAATTTTGATTTTAACTTAAAGTACAGAACTTTAAACTAATTACTTCCATTCTTTAAGTTATTTACTTGAAGAAAAGAATTTTGATTTTAACTTAAAGTACAGAACTTTAAAATAATAACTTCCAATCTTTAAGTTATTTACTTGAAGATAAGAATTTTAATTTTAACTTAAAGTACAGAACTTTAATTAATAACTTCCTTTCTTTAAGTTATTTACTTGAAGAAAAGAATTTTGATTTTAACTTAAAGTACAGAACTTTAAACTAATAACTTCCTTTCTTTAAGTTATTTACATGAAGAAAAGAATTTTGATTTTAACTTAAAGTACAGAACTTTAAAATAGTAACTTCTATTCCTTAAGTTATTTACTTGAAGATGAGAATTTTGATTTTAACTTAAAGTACAGAACTTTAAACTTATAACTTCCATTCTTTAAGTTATTTACTTGAAGAAAAGAATTTTGATTTTAACTAAAGTACAGAACTTTAAAATTGTAACTTCCATTGTTTAAGTTATTTACTTGAAGAAAAGAATTTTGATTTTAACTTAAAGTACAGAACCTTAAATCAACAACTTCCATTCTTTAAGTTATTAACTTGAAGAAAAGAATTTTGATTTTAACTTAAAGTACAGAACTTTAAACTCATTACTTCCATTCTTTAAGTTATTTACTTGAAGAAAAGAATTTTGATTTTAACTTAAAGTACAGAACCTTAAATCAACAACTTCCATTCTTTAAGTTATTAACTTGAAGAAAAGAATTTTGATTTTAACTTAAAGTACAGAACTTTAAACTAATAACTTTCAATCTTTAAGTTATTTACTTGAAGATAAGAATTTTAATTTTAACTTAAAGTACAGAACTATTAATTAATAACTTCCTTTCTTTTAGTTATTTACTTAAAGAAAAGAATTTTTATTTTAACTTAAAGTACAGAACTTTAAACTAATTACTTCCGTTCTTTAAGTAATTTACTTGATGAAACGAATTTTGATTTTAACTTAAAGTACAGAACTTTAATTAATAACTTCCTTTCTTTAAGTTATTTACTTGAAGAAAAGAATTTTGATTTTAACTTAAAGTACAGAACTTTAAACTAACAACTTCCATTCTTTAACTTGAAGAAAAGAATTTTGATTTTAACTTAAAGTACAGAACTTTAAACTAATAACTTCCAATCTTTAAGTTATTTACTTGAAGATAAGAATTTTAATTTTAACATAATGTACAGAAATATAAATTTATAACTTCCTTTCTTTTAGTTATTTACTTGAAGAAAAGAAATTTGATTTTAACTTAAAGTACAGTACTTTAAACTAATAACTTCCATTCTTTAAGTTATTAACTTGAAGAGAAGAATTTTGATTTTAACTTAAAGTACAGAACTTTAAACTAATTACTTCCAATCTTTAAGTTATTTACTTGAAGAAATAAATTTTGATTTTAACTTAAAGTGCAGAACTTTAAAATAATAACTTCCAATCTTTAAGTTATTTACTTGAAGATAAAAATTTTAATTTTAACTTAAAGTACAGAACTATAAATTAATAACTTCCTTTCTTTAAGTTATTTACTTGAAGAAAAGAATTTTGATTTTAACTTAAAGTACAGAACTTTAAACTAATAACTTCCATCCTTTAAGTTATTTACTTGAAGAAAAGAATTTTGATTTTAACTTAAAGGACAGAACTTTAAACTAATAACTTCCTTTCTTTAAATTATTTACATGAAGAAAAGAATTTTGATTTTAACTTAAAGTACAGAACTTTAAAATAGTAACTTCTATTCCTTAATTTATTTACTTGAAGATGAGAATTTTGATTTTAACTTAAAGTACAGAACTTTAAACTTATAACTTACATTCTTTAAGTTATTTACTTGAAGAAAAGAATTTTGATTTTAACTTAAAGTACAGAACTTTAAACTAATAACTTTCAATCTTTAAGTTATTTACTTGAAGAGAAGAATTTTGATTTTAACTTTAAGTGCAGAACTTTAAACTAATAACTTCCAATCTTTAGTTATTTACTTGAAGAAAAGAATTTTGATTTTAACTTAAAGTACAGAACTTTAAACTAATAACTTCCAGTCTTTAAATTTTAACTTGAAGAAAAGAATTTTCATTTTAACTTAAAGTACAGACCTTTAAACTAACAATTTCCATTCTCTAAGTTATTAACTTGAAGAAAAGAATTTTGATTTGAACTTAAAGTACAGAACTTTATACTAACAACTTCCATTCTTTAAGTTATTAACTAGAAGAAAAGAATTTTGATTTTAACTTAAAGTACAGAACTTTAAACTAATTACTTCCATTCTTTAAGTTATTTACTTGAAGAAAAGAATTTTGATTTAAACTTAAAGTACAGAACTTTAAACTAACAACTTCCTTTCTTTAAGTTATTAACTTGAAGAAAAGAATTTTGATTTTAACTTAAAGTAAAGAACTTTAAACTAATTACTTCCGTTCTTTATGTAATTTACTTGATGAAAAGAATTTTGATTTTAACTTAAAGTACAGAACTTTAAATTAATAACTTCCTTTCTTTAAGTTATTTACTTGAAGAAAAGAATTTTGATTTTACTTAAAATACAGAACTTTAAACTAACAACTTCCATTCTTTAAGTTATTAACTTGAAGAAAAGAATTTTGATTTTAACTTAAAGTACAGAACGTTACACTAATTATTTCCATTCTTTAAGTTATTTACTTGAAGAAAAGAACTTTGATTTTAACTTAAAGTACAGAACTTTAAACTATTAACTTCCAATCTTTAAGTTATTTACTTGAAGATAAGAATTTTAATTTTAACTTAAAGTACAGAACTATAAATTAATAACTTCCTTTCTTTTAGTTATTTACTAGAAGAAAAGAATTTTTATTTTAACTTAAAGTAAAGAACTTTAAACTAATAACTTCCTTTCTTTAAGTTATTTACTTGAAGAAAAGAATTTTGATTTTAACTTAAACTAGAGAACTTTAAACTAATAACTTCTAATCTTTAAGTTATTTACTTGAAGATAAGAATTTTAATTTTAACTTAAAGTACAGAACTATTAATTAATAACTTCCGTTCTTTAAGTAATTTACTTGATGAAAAGAATTTTGATTTTAACTTAAAGTACAGAACTTTAAATTAATAACTTCCTTTCTTTAAGTTATTTACTTGAAGAAAAGAATTTTGATTTTATCTTAAAGTACAGAACTTTAAACTAACAACTTCCATTCTTTAAGTTATTAACTTGAAGAAAAGAATTTTGATTTTAACTTAAAGTACAGAACTTTAAACTAATTACTTCGATTCTTTAAGTTATTTACTTGAAGAAAAGAATTTTCATTTTAACTTAAAGTACAGAACTTTAAACTAATAACTTCCAATCTTTAAGTTATTTACTTGAAGATAAGAATTTTAATTTTAACTTAATGTACAGAACTATAAATTAATAACATCTATCCTTTAAGTTATTAACTTGAAGAAAAGAATTTTGATTTTAACTTAAAGTACAGAACTTTAAACTAATTACTTCCATTCTTTAAGTTATTTACTTGAAAAAAACAATTTTGATTTTAACTTAAAGTACAGAACTATTAATTAATAACTTCCTTTCTTTTAGTTATTTACTTGAAGAAAAGAATTTTGATTTTAACTTAAAGTACAGAACTTTAAACTATCAACTTCCATTCTTTAAGTTATTAACTTGAAGAAAACAATTTTGATTTTAACTTAAAGTACAGAACTTTAAACTAATAACTTCCAATCTTTAAGTTATTTACTTGAAGATAAGAATTTTAATTTTAACTTACTGTACAGAACTATAAATTAATAACTTCCATTCTTTTAGTTATTTACTAGAAGAAAAGAATTTTGATTTTAACTTAAAGTACAGTACTTTAAACTAATAACTTCCATTCTTTAAGTTATTAACTTGAAGAAAAGAATTTTGATTTTAACTTAAAGTACAGAACTTTAAACTAATAACTTCCTTTCTTTAAGTTATTTACTTGAAGTTAAGAATTTTAATTTTAACTTAAAGTACAGAACTACTAATTAATAACTTCCTTTCTTTTAGTTATTTACTTGAAGAAAAGAATTTTAATTTTAACTTAAAGTACAGAACTATTAATTAATAACTTCCTTTCTTTTAGTTATTTACTTAAAGAAAAGAATTTTTATTTTAACTTAAAGTACAGAACTTTAAACTAATTACTTCCGTTCTTTAAGTAATTTACTTGATGAAACGAATTTTGATTTTAACTTAAAGTACAGAACTTTAATTAATAACTTCCTTTCTTTAAGTTATTTACTTGAAGAAAAGAATTTTGATTTTAACTTAAAGTACAGAACTTTAAACTAACAACTTCCATTCTTTAAGTTATTAACTTGAAGAAAAGAATTTTGATTTTAACTTAAAGTACAGAACTTTAAACTAATAACTTCCAATCTTTAAGTTATTTACTTGAAGATAAGAATTTTAATTTTAACATAATGTACAGAAATATAAATTTATAACTTCCTTTCTTTTAGTTATTTACTTGAAGAAAAGAAATTTGATTTTAACTTAAAGTACAGTACTTTAAACTAATAACTTCCATTCTTTAAGTTATTAACTTGAAGAGAAGAATTTTTATTTTAACTTAAAGTACAGAACTTTAAACTAATTACTTCCAATCTTTAAGTTATTTACTTGAAGAAATAAATTTTGATTTTAACTTAAAGTGCAGAACTTTAAAATAATAACTTCCAATCTTTAAGTTATTTACTTGAAGATAAAAATTTTAATTTTAACTTAAAGTACAGAACTATAAATTAATAACTTCCTTTCTTTAAGTTATTTACTTGAAGAAAAGAATTGTGATTTTAACTTAAAGTACAGAACTTTAAACTAATAACTTCCATCCTTTAAGTTATTTACTTGAAGAAAAGAATTTTGATTTTAACTTAAAGGACAGAACTTTAAACTAATAACTTCCTTTCTTTAAATTATTTACATGAAGAAAAGAATTTTGATTTTAACTTAAAGTACAGAACTTTAAAATAGTAACTTCTATTCCTTAATTTATTTACTTGAAGATGAGAATTTTGATTTTAACTTAAAGTACAGAACTTTAAACTTATAACTTACATTCTTTAAGTTATTTACTTGAAGAAAAGAATTTTGATTTTAACTTAAAGTACAGAACTTTAAACTAATAACTTTCAATCTTTAAGTTATTTACTTGAAGAGAAGAATTTTGATTTTAACTTTAAGTGCAGAACTTTAAACTAATAACTTCCAATCTTTAGTTATTTACTTGAAGAAAAGAATTTTGATTTTAACTTAAAGTACAGAACTTTAAACTAATAACTTCCAGTCTTTAAATTTTAACTTGAAGAAAAGAATTTTCGTTTTAACTTAAAGTACAGACCTTTAAACTAACAATTTCCATTCTCTAAGTTATTAACTTGAAGAAAAGAATTTTGATTTGAACTTAAAGTACAGAACTTTATACTAACAACTTCCATTCTTTAAGTTATTAACTAGAAGAAAAGAATTTTGATTTTAACTTAAAGTACAGAACTTTAAACTAATTACTTCCATTCTTTAAGTTATTTACTTGAAGAAAAGAATTTTGATTTTAACTTAAAGTACAGAACTTTAAACTAACAACTTCCTTTCTTTAAGTTATTAACTTGAAGAAAAGAATTTTGATTTTAACTTAAAGTAAAGAACTTTAAACTAATTACTTCCGTTCTTTATGTAATTTACTTGATGAAAAGAATTTTGATTTTAACTTAAAGTACAGAACTTTAAATTAATAACTTCCTTTCTTTAAGTTATTTACTTGAAGAAAAGAATTTTGATTTTACTTAAAATACAGAACTTTAAACTAACAACTTCCATTCTTTAAGTTATTAACTTGAAGAAAAGAATTTTGATTTTAACTTAAAGTACAGAACGTTACACTAATTATTTCCATTCTTTAAGTTATTTACTTGAAGAAAAGAACTTTGATTTTAACTTAAAGTACAGAACTTTAAACTATTAACTTCCAATCTTTAAGTTATTTACTTGAAGATAAGAATTTTAATTTTAACTTAAAGTACAGAACTATAAATTAATAACTTCCTTTCTTTTAGTTATTTACTAGAAGAAAAGAATTTTTATTTTAACTTAAAGTAAAGAACTTTAAACTAATAACTTCCTTTCTTTAAGTTATTTACTTGAAGAAAAGAATTTTGATTTTAACTTAAACTAGAGAACTTTAAACTATTAACTTCTAATCTTTAAGTTATTTACTTGAAGATAAGAATTTTAATTTTAACTTAAAGTACAGAACTATTAATTAATAACTTCCGTTCTTTAAGTAATTTACTTGATGAAAAGAATTTTGATTTTAACTTAAAGTACAGAACTTTAAATTAATAACTTCCTTTCTTTAAGTTATTTACTTGAAGAAAAGAATTTTGATTTTATCTTAAAGTACAGAACTTTAAACTAACAACTTCCATTCTTTAAGTTATTAACTTGAAGAAAAGAATTTTGATTTTAACTTAAAGTACAGAACTTTAAACTAATTACTTCGATTCTTTAAGTTATTTACTTGAAGAAAAGAATTTTCATTTTAACTTAAAGTACAGAACTTTAAACTAATAACTTCCAATCTTTAAGTTATTTACTTGAAGATAAGAATTTTAATTTTAACTTAATGTACAGAACTATAAATTAATAACATCTATCCTTTAAGTTATTAACTTGAAGAAAAGAATTTTGATTTTAACTTAAAGTACAGAACTTTAAACTAATTACTTCCATTCTTTAAGTTATTTACTTGAAAAAAACAATTTTGATTTTAACTTAAAGTACAGAACTATTAATTAATAACTTCCTTTCTTTTAGTTATTTACTTGAAGAAAAGAATTTTGATTTTAACTTAAAGTACAGAACTTTAAACTATCAACTTCCATTCTTTAAGTTATTAACTTGAAGAAAACAATTTTGATTTTAACTTAAAGTACAGAACTTTAAACTAATAACTTCCAATCTTTAAGTTATTTACTTGAAGATAAGAATTTTAATTTTAACTTACTGTACAGAACTATAAATTAATAACTTCCATTCTTTTAGTTATTTACTAGAAGAAAAGAATTTTGATTTTAACTTAAAGTACAGTACTTTAAACTAATAACTTCCATTCTTTAAGTTATTAACTTGAAGAAAAGAATTTTGATTTTAACTTAAAGTACAGAACTTTAAAGTAATAACTTCCTTTCTTTAAGTTATTTACTTGAAGTTAAGAATTTTAATTTTAACTTAAAGTACAGAACTACTAATTAATAACTTCCTTTCTTTTAGTTATTTACTTGAAGAAAAGAATTTTTATTTTAACTTAAAGTACAGAACTTTAAACTAATTACTTCCGTTCTTTAAGTAATTTACTTGATGAAAAGAATTTTGATTTTAACTTAAAGTACAGAACTTTAAATTAATAACTTCCTTTCTTTAAGTTATTTACTTGAAGAAAAGAATTTTGATTTTATCTTAAAGTACAGAACTTTAAACTAACAACTTCCATTCTTTAAGTTATTAACTTGAAGAAAAGAATTTTGATTTTAACTTGAAGTACAGAACTTTAAATTAATTACTACCATTCTTTAAGTTATTTACTTGAAGAAAAGAATTTTGATTTTAATTTAAAGTACAGAACTTTAAACTAATAACTTCCAATCTTTAAGTTATTTACTTGAAGATAAGAATTTTAATTTTAACTTAATGTACAGAACTATAAATTAATAACTTCCATTCTTTTAGTTATTTACTTGAAGAAAAGAATTTTGATTTTAACTTAAAGTACAGTACTTTAAACTAATAACTTCCATTCTTTAAGTTATTAACTTGAAGAAAAGAATTTTGATTTTAACTTAAAGTACAGAACTTTAAACTAATTACTTCCATTCTTTAAGTTATTTACTTGAAGAAAAGAATTTTGATTTTAACTTAAAGTACAGAACTTTAAAATAATAACTTCCAATCTTTAAGTTATTTACTTGAAGATAAGAATTTTAATTTTAACTTAAAGTACAGAACTTTAATTAATAACTTCCTTTCTTTAAGTTATTTACTTGAAGAAAAGAATTTTGATTTTAACTTAAAGTACAGAACTTTAAACTAATAACTTCCTTTCTTTAAGTTGTTTACATGAAGAAAAGAATTTTGATTTTAACTTAAAGTACAGAACTTCAAAATAGTAACTTCTATTCCTTAAGTTATTTACTTGAAGATGAGAATTTTGATTTTAACTTAAAGTACAGAACTTTAAACTTATAACTTCCATTCTTTAAGTTATTTACTTGAAGAAAAGAATTTTGATTTTAACTAAAGTACAGAACTTTAAAATTGTAACTTCCATTGTTTAAGTTATTTACTTGAAGAAAAGAATTTTGATTTTAACTTAAAGTACAGAACCTTAAATCAGCAACTTCCATTCTTTAAGTTATTAACTTGAAGAAAAGAATTCTGATTTTAACTTAAAGTACAGAACTTTAAACTCATTACTTCCATTCTTTAAGTTATTTACTTGAAGAAAACAATTTTGATTTTAACTTAAAGTACAGAACCTTAAATCAACAACTTCCATTCTTTAAGTTATTAACTTGAAGAAAAGAATTTTGATTTTAACTTAAAGTACAGAACTTTAAACTAATAACTTCCAATCTTTAAGTTATTTACTTGAAGATAAGAATTTTATTTTTAACTTAAAGTACAGAACTATTAATTAATAACTTCCTTTCTTTTAGTTATTTACTTGAAGAAAAGAATTTTTATTTTAACTTAAAGTACAGAACTTTAAACTAATTACTTCTGTTCTTTAAGTAATTTACTTGATGAAAAGAATTTTGATTTTAATTTAAAGTACAGAACTTTAATTAATAACTTCCTTTCTTTAAGCTATTTACTTGAAGAAAAGAATTTTGATTTTAACTTAAAGTACAGAACTTTAAACTAACAACTTCCATTCTTTAAGTTATTAACTTGAAGAAAAGAATTTTGATTTTAACTTAAAGTACAGAACCTTAAACTAATAACTTCGAATCTTTAAGTTATTTACTTGAAGATAAGAATTTTAATTTTAACTTAATGTACAGAAATATAAATTTATAACTTCCTTTCTTTTAGTTATTTACTTGAAGAAAAGAATTTTGATTTTAACTTAAAGTACAGTACTTTAAACTAATAACTTCCATTCTTTAAGTTATTAACTTGAAGAGAAGAATTTTGATTTTAACTTAAAGTACAGAACTTTAAACTAATTACTTCCATTCTTTAAGTTATTTACTTGAAGAAATAAATTTTGATTTTAACTTAAAGTGCAGAACTTTAAAATAATAACTTCCAATCTTTAAGTTATTTACTTGAAGATAAAAATTTTAATTTTAACTTAAAGTACAGAACTATAAATTAATAACTTCCTTTCTTTAAGTTATTTACTTGAAGAAAAGAATTTTGATTTTAACTTAAAGTACAGAACTTTAAACTAATAACTTCCATCCTTTAAGTTATTTACTGGAAGAAAAGAATTTTAATTTTAACTTAAAGGACAGAACTTTAAACTAATAACTTCCTTTCTTTAAGTTATTTACATGAAGAAAAGAATTTTGATTTTAACTTATAGTACAGAACTTTAAAATAGTAACCTTTATTCCTTAAGTTATTTACTTGAAGATGAGAATTTTGATTTTAACTTAAAGTACAGAACTTTAAACTTATAACTTACATTCTTTAAGTTATTTACTTGAAGAAAAGAATTTTGATTTTAACTTAAAGTACAGAACTTTAAAATTGTAACTTCCATTGTTTAAGTTATTTACTTGAAGAAGAGAATTTAGATTTTAACTTAAAGTCGAGAACTTTAAACTAGCAACTTCCAGTCTTTAAGTTTTAACTTGAAGAAAAGTATTTTCATTTTAACTTAAAGTACAGAACTTTAAACTAACAATTTCCATTCTTTAAGTTATTAACTTGAAGAAAAGAATTTTGATTTGAACTTAAAGTACAGAACTTTAAACTAATAACTTCCTTTCTTTAAATTATTTACTTGAAGAAAAGAATTTTGATTTTAACTTAAAGTACACAACTTTAAACTAACAACTTCCATTCTTTAAGTTATTTACTTGAAGAAAACAATTTTGATTTTACTTAAAATACAGAACTTTAAACTAACAACTTCCATTCTTTAAGTTATTAACTTGAAGAAAAGAATTTTGATTTTAACTTAAAGTACAGAACGTTACACTAATTATTTCCATTCTTTAAGTTATTTACTTGAAGAAAAGAACTTTGATTTTAACTTAAAGTACAGAACTTTAAACTATTAACTTCCAATCTTTAAGTTATTTACTTGAAGATAAGAATTTTAATTTTAACTTAAAGTACAGAACTATAAATTAATAACTTCCTTTCTTTTAGTTATTTACTAGAAGAAAAGAATTTTTATTTTAACTTTAAGTAAAGAACTTTAAACTAATAACTTCCTTTCTTTAAGTTATTTACTTGAAGAAAAGAATTTTGATTTTAACTTAAACTAGAGAACTTTAAACTAATAACTTCCAATCTTTAAGTTATTTACTTGAAGATAAGAATTTTAATTTTAACTTACTGTACAGAACTATAAATTAATAACTTCCATTCTTTTAGTTATTTACTAGAAGAAAAGAATTTTGATTTTAACTTAAAGTACAGTACTTTAAACTAATAACTTCCATTCTTTAAGTTATTAACTTGAAGAAAAGAATTTTGATTTTAACTTAAAGTACAGAACTTTAAAGTAATAACTTCCTTTCTTTAAGTTATTTACTTGAAGTTAAGAATTTTAATTTTAACTTAAAGTACAGAACTACTAATTAATAACTTCCTTTCTTTTAGTTATTTACTTGAAGAAAAGAATTTTTATTTTAACTTAAAGTACAGAACTTTAAACTAATTACTTCCGTTCTTTAAGTAATTTACTTGATGAAAAGAATTTTGATTTTAACTTAAAGTACAGAACTTTAAATTAATAACTTCCTTTCTTTAAGTTATTTACTTGAAGAAAAGAATTTTGATTTTATCTTAAAGTACAGAACTTTAAACTAACAACTTCCATTCTTTAAGCTATTAACTTGAAGAAAAGAATTTTGATTTTAACTTGAAGTACAGAACTTTAAATTAATTACTACCATTCTTTAAGTTATTTACTTGAAGAAAAGAATTTTGATTTTAATTTAAAGTACAGAACTTTAAACTAATAACTTCCAATCTTTAAGTTATTTACTTGAAGATAAGAATTTTAATTTTAACTTAATGTACAGAACTATAAATTAATAACTTCCATTCTTTTAGTTATTTACTTGAAGAAAAGAATTTTGATTTTAACTTAAAGTACAGTACTTTAAACTAATAACTTCCATTCTTTAAGTTATTAACTTGAAGAAAAGAATTTTGATTTTAACTTAAAGTACAGAACTTTAAACTAATTACTTCCATTCTTTAAGTTATTTACTTGAAGAAAAGAATTTTGATTTTAACTTAAAGTACAGAACTTTAAAATAATAACTTCCAATCTTTAAGTTATTTACTTGAAGATAAGAATTTTAATTTTAACTTAAAGTACAGAACTTTAATTAATAACTTCCTTTCTTTAAGTTATTTACTTGAAGAAAAGAATTTTGATTTTAACTTAAAGTACAGAACTTTAAAATTGTAACTTCCATTGTTTAAGTTATTTACTTGAAGAAGAGAATTTAGATTTTAACTTAAAGTCGAGAACTTTAAACTAGCAACTTCCAGTCTTTAAGTTTTAACTTGAAGAAAAGTATTTTCATTTTAACTTAAAGTACAGAACTTTAAACTAACAATTTCCATTCTTTAAGTTATTAACTTGAAGAAAAGAATTTTGATTTGAACTTAAAGTACAGAACTTTAAACTAATAACTTCCTTTCTTTAAATTATTTACTTGAAGAAAAGAATTTTGATTTTAACTTAAAGTACACAACTTTAAACTAACAACTTCCATTCTTTAAGTTATTTACTTGAAGAAAACAATTTTGATTTTATTTAAAATACAGAACTTTAAACTAACAACTTCCATTCTTTAAGTTATTAACTTGAAGAAAAGAATTTTGATTTTAACTTAAAGTACAGAACGTTACACTCATTATTTCCATTCTTTAAGTTATTTACTTGAAGAAAAGAACTTTGATTTTAACTTAAAGTACAGAACTTTAAACTATTAACTTCCAATCTTTAAGTTATTTACTTGAAGATAAGAATTTTAATTTTAACTTAAAGTACAGAACTATAAATTAATAACTTCCTTTCTTTTAGTTATTTACTAGAAGAAAAGAATTTTTATTTTAACTTTAAGTAAAGAACTTTAAACTAATAACTTCCTTTCTTTAAGTTATTTACTTGAAGAAAAGAATTTTGATTTTAACTTAAACTAGAGAACTTTAAACTAATAACTTCTAATCTTTAAGTTATTTACTTGAAGATAAGAATTTTAATTTTAACTTAAAGTACAGAACTATTAATTAATAACTTCCGTTCTTTAAGTAATTTACTTGATGAAAAGAATTTTGATTTTAACTTAAAGTACAGAACTTTAAATTAATAACTTCCTTTCTTTAAGTTATTTACTTGAAGAAAAGAATTTTGATTTTATCTTAAAGTACAGAACTTTAAACTAACAACTTCCATTCTTTAAGTTATTAACTTGAAGAAAAGAATTTTGATTTTAACTTAAAGTACAGAACTTTAAACTAATTACTTCGATTCTTTAAGTTATTTACTTGAAGAAAAGAATTTTCATTTTAACTTAAAGTACAGAACTTTAAACTAATAACTTCCAATCTTTAAGTTATTTACTTGAAGATAAGAATTTTAATTTTAACTTAATGTACAGAACTATAAATTAATAACATCTATCCTTTAAGTTATTAACTTGAAGAAAAGAATTTTGATTTTAACTTAAAGTACAGAACTTTAAACTAATTACTTCCATTCTTTAAGTTATTTACTTGAAAAAAACAATTTTGATTTTAACTTAAAGTACAGAACTATTAATTAATAACTTCCTTTCTTTTAGTTATTTACTTGAAGAAAAGAATTTTGATTTTAACTTAAAGTACAGAACTTTAAACTATCAACTTCCATTCTTTAAGTTATTAACTTGAAGAAAACAATTTTGATTTTAACTTAAAGTACAGAACTTTAAACTAATAACTTCCAATCTTTAAGTTATTTACTTGAAGATAAGAATTTTAATTTTAACTTACTGTACAGAACTATAAATTAATAACTTCCATTCTTTAAGTTATTTACTTGAAGAAAAGAATTTTGATTTTATCTTAAAGTACAGAACTTTAAACTAACAACTTCCATTCTTTAAGCTATTAACTTGAAGAAAAGAATTTTGATTTTAACTTGAAGTACAGAACTTTAAATTAATTACTACCATTCTTTAAGTTATTTACTTGAAGAAAAGAATTTTGATTTTAATTTAAAGTACAGAACTTTAAACTAATAACTTCCAATCTTTAAGTTATTTACTTGAAGATAAGAATTTTAATTTTAACTTAATGTACAGAACTATAAATTAATAACTTCCATTCTTTTAGTTATTTACTTGAAGAAAAGAATTTTGATTTTAACTTAAAGTACAGTACTTTAAACTAATAACTTCCATTCTTTAAGTTATTAACTTGAAGAAAAGAATTTTGATTTTAACTTAAAGTACAGAACTTTAAACTAATTACTTCCATTCTTTAAGTTATTTACTTGAAGAAAAGAATTTTGATTTTAACTTAAAGTACAGAACTTTAAAATAATAACTTCCAATCTTTAAGTTATTTACTTGAAGATAAGAATTTTAATTTTAACTTAAAGTACAGAACTTTAATTAATAACTTCCTTTCTTTAAGTTATTTACTTGAAGAAAAGAATTTTGATTTTAACTTAAAGTACAGAACTTTAAAATTGTAACTTCCATTGTTTAAGTTATTTACTTGAAGAAGAGAATTTAGATTTTAACTTAAAGTCGAGAACTTTAAACTAGCAACTTCCAGTCTTTAAGTTTTAACTTGAAGAAAAGTATTTTCATTTTAACTTAAAGTACAGAACTTTAAACTAACAATTTCCATTCTTTAAGTTATTAACTTGAAGAAAAGAATTTTGATTTGAACTTAAAGTACAGAACTTTAAACTAATAACTTCCTTTCTTTAAATTATTTACTTGAAGAAAAGAATTTTGATTTTAACTTAAAGTACACAACTTTAAACTAACAACTTCCATTCTTTAAGTTATTTACTTGAAGAAAACAATTTTGATTTTATTTAAAATACAGAACTTTAAACTAACAACTTCCATTCTTTAAGTTATTAACTTGAAGAAAAGAATTTTGATTTTAACTTAAAGTACAGAACGTTACACTCATTATTTCCATTCTTTAAGTTATTTACTTGAAGAAAAGAACTTTGATTTTAACTTAAAGTACAGAACTTTAAACTATTAACTTCCAATCTTTAAGTTATTTACTTGAAGATAAGAATTTTAATTTTAACTTAAAGTACAGAACTATAAATTAATAACTTCCTTTCTTTTAGTTATTTACTAGAAGAAAAGAATTTTTATTTTAACTTTAAGTAAAGAACTTTAAACTAATAACTTCCTTTCTTTAAGTTATTTACTTGAAGAAAAGAATTTTGATTTTAACTTAAACTAGAGAACTTTAAACTAATAACTTCTAATCTTTAAGTTATTTACTTGAAGATAAGAATTTTAATTTTAACTTAAAGTACAGAACTATTAATTAATAACTTCCGTTCTTTAAGTAATTTACTTGATGAAAAGAATTTTGATTTTAACTTAAAGTACAGAACTTTAAATTAATAACTTCCTTTCTTTAAGTTATTTACTTGAAGAAAAGAATTTTGATTTTATCTTAAAGTACAGAACTTTAAACTAACAACTTCCATTCTTTAAGTTATTAACTTGAAGAAAAGAATTTTGATTTTAACTTAAAGTACAGAACTTTAAACTAATTACTTCGATTCTTTAAGTTATTTACTTGAAGAAAAGAATTTTCATTTTAACTTAAAGTACAGAACTTTAAACTAATAACTTCCAATCTTTAAGTTATTTACTTGAAGATAAGAATTTTAATTTTAACTTAATGTACAGAACTATAAATTAATAACATCTATCCTTTAAGTTATTAACTTGAAGAAAAGAATTTTGATTTTAACTTAAAGTACAGAACTTTAAACTAATTACTTCCATTCTTTAAGTTATTTACTTGAAAAAAACAATTTTGATTTTAACTTAAAGTACAGAACTATTAATTAATAACTTCCTTTCTTTTAGTTATTTACTTGAAGAAAAGAATTTTGATTTTAACTTAAAGTACAGAACTTTAAACTATCAACTTCCATTCTTTAAGTTATTAACTTGAAGAAAACAATTTTGATTTTAACTTAAAGTACAGAACTTTAAACTAATAACTTCCAATCTTTAAGTTATTTACTTGAAGATAAGAATTTTAATTTTAACTTACTGTACAGAACTATAAATTAATAACTTCCATTCTTTTAGTTATTTACTAGAAGAAAAGAATTTTGATTTTAACTTAAAGTACAGTACTTTAAACTAATAACTTCCATTCTTTAAGTTATTAACTTGAAGAAAAGAATTTTGATTTTAACTTAAAGTACAGAACTTTAAAGTAATAACTTCCTTTCTTTAAGTTATTTACTTGAAGTTAAGAATTTTAATTTTAACTTAAAGTACAGAACTACTAATTAATAACTTCCTTTCTTTTAGTTATTTACTTGAAGAAAAGAATTTTTATTTTAACTTAAAGTACAGAACTTTAAACTAATTACTTCCGTTCTTTAAGTAATTTACTTGATGAAAAGAATTTTGATTTTAACTTAAAGTACAGAACTTTAAATTAATAACTTCCTTTCTTTAAGTTATTTACTTGAAGAAAAGAATTTTGATTTTATCTTAAAGTACAGAACTTTAAACTAACAACTTCCATTCTTTAAGTTATTAACTTGAAGAAAAGAATTTTGATTTTAACTTGAAGTACAGAACTTTAAATTAATTACTACCATTCTTTAAGTTATTTACTTGAAGAAAAGAATTTTGATTTTAATTTAAAGTACAGAACTTTAAACTAATAACTTCCAATCTTTAAGTTATTTACTTGAAGATAAGAATTTTAATTTTAACTTAATGTACAGAACTATAAATTAATAACTTCCATTCTTTTAGTTATTTACTTGAAGAAAAGAATTTTGATTTTAACTTAAAGTACAGTACTTTAAACTAATAACTTCCATTCTTTAAGTTATTAACTTGAAGAAAAGAATTTTGATTTTAACTTAAAGTACAGAACTTTAAACTAATTACTTCCATTCTTTAAGTTATTTACTTGAAGAAAAGAATTTTGATTTTAACTTAAAGTACAGAACTTTAAAATAATAACTTCCAATCTTTAAGTTATTTACTTGAAGATAAGAATTTTAATTTTAACTTAAAGTACAGAACTTTAATTAATAACTTCCTTTCTTTAAGTTAATTACTTGAAGAAAAGAATTTTGATTTTAACTTAAAGTACAGAACTTTAAACTAATAACTTCCTTTCTTTAAGTTGTTTACATGAAGAAAAGAATTTTGATTTTAACTTAAAGTACAGAACTTCAAAATAGTAACTTCTATTCCTTAAGTTATTTACTTGAAGATGAGAATTTTGATTTTAACTTAAAGTACAGAACTTTAAACTTATAACTTCCATTCTTTAAGTTATTTACTTGAAGAAAAGAATTTTGATTTTAACTAAAGTACAGAACTTTAAAATTGTAACTTCCATTGTTTAAGTTATTTACTTGAAGAACAGAATTTTGATTTTAACTTAAAGTACAGAACCTTAAATCAGCAACTTCCATTCTTTAAGTTATTAACTTGAAGAAAAGAATTCTGATTTTAACTTAAAGTACAGAACTTTAAACTCATTACTTCCATTCTTTAAGTTATTTACTTGAAGAAAACAATTTTGATTTTAACTTAAAGTACAGAACCTTAAATCAGCAACTTCCATTCTTTAAGTTATTAACTTGAAGAAAAGAATTTTGATTTTAACTTAAAGTACAGAACTTTAAACTAATAACTTCCAATCTTTAAGTTATTTACTTGAAGATAAGAATTTTATTTTTAACTTAAAGTACAGAACTATTAATTAATAACTTCCTTTCTTTTAGTTATTTACTTGAAGAAAAGAATTTTTATTTTAACTTAAAGTACAGAACTTTAAACTAATTACTTCTGTTCTTTAAGTAATTTACTTGATGAAAAGAATTTTGATTTTAACATAAAGTACAGAACTTTAATTAATAACTTCCTTTCTTTAAGCTATTTACTTGAAGAAAAGAATTTTGATTTTAACTTAAAGTACAGAACTTTAAACTAACAACTTCCATTCTTTAAGTTATTAACTTGAAGAAAAGAATTTTGATTTTAACTTAAAGTACAGAACTTTAA